>CM022299.1:97309577-98509577 GCA_011799875.1 Thinopyrum elongatum
AAACAACGTTTAGTCCATAGCGTTGGTCCCATGAACACATGGGGACCAACCACACCTTACTTGTCGCCCCTGCTTGTTCATCAACGACTCGATCAACGTGATCGTCGATCAGAGACAGACGCCTCACTTCACACCCCCCTTAGTTGTACGACTCTGCGTAGTAACTATCGAGTGCCGAGGGTGATACCTCGTAACGCACTCCTGATGAATACTCTGCAGCATAGCTGTACGATCGTGGTCATCGAGGGTGATTCCTCTTCCCATGTCGATACGACTCTGTCGTGCAACCCTCAGTGTGAACTCGAGGGTGATACCTCTTACGTTCACCTGTGATTATGACCACACGGTTAGACCTTTTTCACAGGCGGGTCCACCCTGGTGGGTACCCGCTGGGGATCTATGATTTCGGGTGTGCCGGAAGGGCACTCGAGTGTGACATGTGGGCGGAGCATCAGAGACTGATTGTCTCCGCTTGATACTAATTGAGCCTATTGGATTTGGGGGTGTGATCTGAGTGGGTCGACGTGCCCTATACGCACTGCCACCACGGGGATAATGGTATGGGGCCCTGCGATGTACGTTCGCCGAAAGCTTATCAGACGTCACGATTCACGTGCGGGCTGATCGCTGGGATTGGGCTGGATACTTCACTGGCGAGTAGTGTCGCGCTGCACCCCGGCCAGCCACGCAACAGCGAGGGTGCCCAGGGCGATGGCCCGAGACCCCTGGGTGCATAGGTTAGTCCGGCGTGCTGACCTCTCTGCTGAGCCTAGGTAGAGCGCTGCTTCGTGTTGATCTTCCGAGGACGGGCATTACCCATCAAGTATGTCCGGCCAGAGTTGATCGAGCGTGTTGGGTAACAGTAGTGCACCCCTGCAGGGATGAATCTTCTATCGATAGCCGGTCCTACGGTAAAGGACGCTCAGTTTGTGTATCCCGATCTACCTACTTAAACTGGATACTTGTTACTTAATTGAAGCTTCGGGATTACTTTCTCGCTGGGAGTCGAGGAAGGATCTTTGAGCTGTACTTCAACATGTTTGCTAAATAAAATGCTATTCTACTCTCTTCTACTGCTGCAAGATGATGGCTTTGAGAAGATGTTTGAAGATGCTAGTCTTCGATAGGACTAGGCCTTTCTCTCTATTCTGGCATTTCTGCAGCCCAGTCCACATATACAGCCTTTTCTCCATTGATAATGTTGCATATGTAGTATAGATCCTTCCTTGCTGAGTACTTCGGATGAGTACTCACGGTTGCTTTATTTTCTCTTTTCCCCCATATACCCCACCTTGATGATACACCAGACGATGGAGTCCAGGAGCCAGACGCCACCACCGGAGCCTACTACCAGGCGGGTCCAGAGGGCACGTACTACTGGATCGAGCCAGCTGACCAGGAGTAGGATCGGAGGCTCCCAGGCAGGAGGCCAACGCCTTTCGATCTAGTGTCGCTGTTTGTGCTAGCCTTCTTAAGGCAAAACTTGTCTAACTATGTCTGTACCCAGATATTATTTGTATGACTGACTTATGTATTCGGATCTTCGGATCCCTGGTCTGTAATATTGTGGACCTCCGTTTATTTGTGTTTAGAGTTGTGTTGTGATATCTTCCCGTGAGCCCTGGGTTTGATCGTACACGTTTGCGTGTATGATTAGTGTACGATTGAACCGGGGGCGTCACACTTAATGCTGATGTTTGTTGTGAGCTTGCGAGTACATTCAAAGTACTCACCTAGCGTGTCATGCCAGTTTGCAGGTCATGCCATGATTGCTTGATTGTCAAAGATGTTGATTGCGCGAGCTAGGATACGCGTTCCAACCAGAGTCCCTGCGGAATGGAGTCCATCCCCGTCGACGTTGTTCCGCTGCCGAGAGTTGCTTCGCTCCCTCAGGTCGATCCGCTGTTGGCATAGAGCTATTTTGAGCAGGCGTAGTGTCGCCGTGCCGATGTAATCCTTGTACCCTTGTAATCGTATTTATAGCAATAAAGAGCTGATTTGTTCTATGCCAACAGTGTCGTATTCCAGTGGACTTGTCCCTGGGACTGGAATACGGGGCGTTCCGGTTCCCTCTGAGCCGGGGTGCCACAGACGGCGACGGGTTGATGCTGGAAGAAGACGAAGGGGGTGGACCGGTGGAGGCGGTGGCTACAGAGGTAGCGGCAGCGGCGGCCGAAGAAGAGCGGCGGCGGCGGCGGCTAGGTTAGGAGTGCGGTGGCGGTGCTCGAAGTAGGCGAGGAACCCAACAGCATGACGAAGACCGGCGCGGACGGTGGCGTTCCCGCGCCGAGGGAGACGACGCGGCGCATACCACGAGAGGTCGACGCGCGGTGATGGCGGAGGGGACCGCGGGGCGCGGTGCTACGGCCCGAAGGGGCGAGCGCAGCTGCGGCGGGCAGATCGGGGCGACGGTGGGAAGACCTCGGGACGGCGGCGGGGACCGCGGGCCGCGGCGCTACAGCCCGAAGGGGCGGCGCAGTTGCGGAGCGCGGGTCGGTGCATCCGCGGGGACGGCCTCGGGCGGCGGCGGAGACCGCATGCCACACTCGCTACGGCCCGATGGGGTGACACAGCGGCAGCGCGAGGGTCCGTGCAGCCACGGAGATGGCCTGGAACGGACGTCCTCGGGGCGGCGGTAGACCGCGGGCCGCGACACTACGGCTCGAAGGGGCGACACAGCGGTGACGCGGGTCGGTGCAGCCGGAAGAAGAACCACGTGGCGGCGACGCTGCGGCCCAACTGGGCGACACAGCGGCAGCCCGATGCTCGATCGGTGTAGAGGCGCTGTACTAGGACGATCTTCACGGAGCCAGTGGAGGCATGCAGACGACTGATCAGAACGGTCACGCGCCGTGGATGGAGCGGGTCGCGTACGCTCGGGTGATCAGTCCAAACGTCCGCGAAGTCGAAGTATCCGCTTGGCGTGAGTCAGACAGACGTGGCAGACTGTAGCGGCGTATGTCCGCGCGGCCGGATGAGCCGACAGGGCGCGCCCGCGGACGGGAGCACAAGCACACCCGCACGGGATACATGGTCCGCGCCGGGACAACCGATCTGGGTGAAGGCGGAAGTCGATGGAGGCCGTGATCTGATCAAAGCGAGGACGGACGACACACAACAACGTGCGGACAGTCGCGCGGACGGCATCCTTTACGGGCCGCCGCCTGTCGCAGACGGCCGTGTCGAAGAAGAGGCTGGTGTAGTCGAGGCTGAAGTCGGAGTAGAGGCGCGTGGGGTCGACGACGGCGGCGGGCGACGCAAACCGATCAAGCATAGATCGAAAAATAAAAAAGAAGCCGCCGATCAAGATGACCGGCGGGAGAGAGAAAAACCCGTAGCAAGGGCTCGGGAAAAGGACTCTCTAGGGCAACCGGTCGACATGACCGGCAGGCGGACCCCAGGTACGGGCGGCGCGGCCCCCGGCGGCGGTCATGGAGGCCGACCGCCCCGGAGGCGGCGCGCGGGGCGGAAGCGACGGACGGCGGCTAGGGTTTGGATCGGTTAGGCTGATACCATGTTGAATTCATGCTCCAACCAACTCATCCAAAAGTCCGAACTGATGGAGGAAGCGGGCAATATATTTCAACACTCCCCCTCACGTCTAGGCTATTTTAGTCCTTAGACGTGGAATCGATGTAGGCCGCATAATCATTTTTTTAACACTGCGTTGGCAGGGTCTTGAACTCAAGACCTCTTGACTCGGATACCATGTTAGAAGAGAATAGGGGGATTGGCGGAATATGATGAATGTACTCTTGAGCCTCGAGTGCGAGTATATATTAAGTACAAGATTTAAAGGGCAAGACACCTCCTAAAGATAAGATGAAAATAACTCTATCTAATTCCGGACAATCTCTACTACCAAACAGTTGTCCATGTGCACGGAGCTGTGGCATGGCGGTCGGACCCGGAGTATAGTAGCCTCGGCCAGGAAGGATTCGTGGCCTCTGGGCGCACCTCCCGCAGGTCGTCGCTGATGCCTCCTGCGTGTGTTGCCAACTCGACCGCGTGGAAGAGAGATGGGAGCCCGCCAGAAAGGGAGATGGATACGGCGGTTGGGGCTCCGGCGAGTCACGGGCCAGCGGCGGCGAGGTCGGGGAGGATGGATTTGTGTTGCGGTGCTGCCGCGACCAGATGACACACCCGAAGACAGACGACCAACAGAAGAACCACAACCGGCTCCATCACGACTCGAAGCATCAGCAGTTCCCTTGTCAACACGACCACCACCAAAAACTCTAAAGACGGATCCCCCATGGGCGACCCCTTCTGCACATGCACACCGCCATGTCACTGCAAGCAAGCCCCGCACGCATGCAGATCCACGCACACCAATTGCACACATGCATGAATCCCCAACATGCACGTTGCACGTAGTCAAAGGTAAGAGCATTCGCTGCGGATACATCAAATTCGACACTCAAACGTCCACGGATACGCTGGGACGCGTTCGCTGACACTCAAACAGTGACTGATGTGGTGGAAGCAGGGTCGGCTCACATATGCATGTATATCTGCTTACTAGTCTCTGGCTCAACCAACGAGTGACCGATCACGTCTTAAATTATCGTTTACATAATTGAATACCTCAATTATCAATTCTTAAATCCATATAATTATATGCAACGTGTAATCTAATCTAGATCAATCTAATCTAGAGCGGAGCTCGTCCGGCTCCGTCTTATTCATGTCTGACGGCCTTGCGCCCCTCGAAGTGTTGATACGGTCGTCGGCAAAGTAGAGTAGGACATAAGACACGCACCGGCTCACGAGACTCGAGGCGTTGCCTTGTCCCATGCCCTAATCTTCCTCGTTGGAGCCCATGGCCTGCACATCGCCGGTTGATGTGAGGTCACCGATGAATCCGTCATGGTCGGAGCCCCGCACCCGCACCACCACGCGGTTGCGGTGTCAGGGGTTGCCGGATACTCATATCGGCACCGGAGAGTGCGACTCCGCCTCGCTGACGTCTGTCGATGTGGCACCCCGATTCAGAGAACCGGAAGCCTCGTGTCCCAGCCCATAGATCCATGTCTTCTGGAACACGACTATAACTTGGTACATATAAATCATGATAAATAAGTACTTAGATTGTACAACGTCTTAATAGTACAATACTCTTGCGCAAGGTGACACTTCTCTGTGTCCGTAATCTAACGACTTTATTCTACAACAGACTTAACGAAGTAGCTAACGGCGAAAGCGATAATAACACAGCGGAAGAGGGGACATTGATGGGACTCCAATCCAATGGAACACTGCTGGGACACCATCTTCTTCAGGTACTCGAACTCTTCGCACTAGTGGAGAAATGGCTAGCCACAACATTTGTTGGTTGTGCGTCATTTCTCATCAACGTCAGTACTGTTTTTTCCAAATAGTTGTGTCGTCGGCATATTTAGTACGCCATTGATATGACCTTAGTGCTGACGTCATATTTTTTTTGTCACGCCATAGATATTTGCCGAGTTTTTTTTTTCTGTTTGCTACAATTTGTTATGGCGAGCCCATTAGGCCCACGCCAGCACTAGTCCATCTTCTAACTACCGCTCCATTATAAAAAACTAAGTCATTCCGATTCGCCCATCTTTTTCACTTCGCCCCCTCTCGACCAGCATCGCTGCCGCCACCTCCCGACCAAGCCGCCGGACCAGCGCAGCCGCCGCCACCTCCGGGTCAGCAGGTGAGATCTCCCCTCCCCTCGCGCATCTTCTCTCCCCCAGCTAGCATCTCCCTCCATATGTCTTGTAAATATAAGATTGTTTTATTGATCACTCTTGCACCTAATGGGACATAGGTCAAGAAGGAGGAAAAGGAGGCAGAGGCGCCTAAAGAGAACATTGATATGAAGAAGCTCCCAAAGCATGTCCGGGGGATGCACGAGGCTCTTGTGAAAAGGCAGGAAGCATAGGAGTGGAGGAAGAAAGAGGAAGAAGAACGTTTGAGAAAAGAGGAAGAGAAGCATTTGAGAAAAGAGGAGGAGAGGAAGCAACGAAGAGGAAGAACGAGAGGGTAAAGGAGAAGCTGCTCAAGAAGAAGTTGGGAGGGTAAATGCCTTGTAGTTGCATCCTGAGTTGTGATAATTTAGAAATTTCCAATACTGCAAGTGCCTTTGTCGGGGGGATGACCCTCGGGTAAGCACATCAACACTTAGCAATTTTCAAAACATCGGGGCGGCAGGCGCCCCTCAATCTGGCTAGCCCTCCAGTAGGCTCGTCGGCTTGGGCGGTCCAGCTGGGCATGGCGCGACGCCACGGGCCGACTGGCTGCAGCCGGCAGACAACGGGTCAGCACCCGTCCCATCCAGCCGTACGACAAGACAACTCTCCCCACGGCGCAGAGAGCGTGGCTACAATGCGCATCACACAGCTGACCAGGAGGATCGTGGGAACAGTGTGCCCCGGTACCGCTGACCGGGGCGGACGGCGACGACTCGACGCAACCCTGTAGCTACACAGTGCTAACCACTCCATGATGTAAAGGACGACATGCCACAGTAACATTCCATCAGCAGGCCCCGCAGCCGGCGGGCCTCGCAGCCGGCGGGCCCCAGTAGTCGGCGGGCTCCACACGAAGACTCAGACGATGACACCAGCCCCCCGCGCCCGTGTAGATTTACCATTGTACCCTGGGAGGCCTGCCTATAAGACTGCCCAGGAGCCCTCCATGCAGAGGGTCGGCTCCCAGCTAGAACACACGAACACACACACGCATGGGGAAGTAGAGAGCTAGCTCTTCTTCCTCCTCCACCCAACACAGCTCAAGGAGCACCATTGTAGCCCTCTTGTGATCCATCTAGTAGATCTTGCAGGACTAGGGGTGTTACCTCCCATGGAGGGCCCAGAACCTGGGTACATCGTGTGTCCAACACTGCTTGTCCCCAATCTCACTTCCGGAACCCACCGGCGTCCTTTGGCCCCAACCACATTCGATAAGCCTACCCATGGCATCTGCCGTGAGCATACCACGATAGTTGGCGCCCATCATGGGGCCGTCTGTGGCGTCAGCCGAAGTTTTGTTCCGGACAAGACCCTTCACTCCCTCCGGTGAGCGCATCGCGCACGGTTTGATCAGCCTGCTTGGTGCCGCCGGCTATGCCGGCTCTAGCGCGGCCCTTGGCGTGGATGTCGCCTGCCCTGCGGGCGGCTCCGTCATTCCCTTCGGCAAGCTACGCATCTTCGTCGCCCTCGTTCTCGACGAGTACCCTAGTGAGGTGCTCATCATCTCTGACCTGCTGCCGTCTGGCGGCAGCAACGTCTCTAGCGACATCGATGACCTCTGCATCCGCGTGGAGGTGCTCACCATTGGATCCAGCATCACCAGAAGTCGCAACCGGCGTGCGGCTGCAGCATCCGCAGCGGCCGCGGCCGGCACCGGCCAGTCCGACCTTCTCCTGGCAATAGTGCAGAGCCTGTGCGCTCCCATCGCGACCCTTCCCCCGCTGGCTCCGGCTCCAGCAGCCGGCCAGTTCTGTGATGATTGCCCTCTCTGGGATGCATCCTGCGTCGTCTTCACCAAAGCAGCCGATGACAAGCATAGCCTGCGTAGGTGGTCCAAGGAGGTGAACGCCATCGCCCCCTGTTCCTCAGTTCATGCACTGGTCCGAGAAGCCAGTCACCTGGAGCCGGGAGGACCACCCGGCCATGATGCCTACGCCAGGCGGCTACACCCTCGTCCTCGACCCCACCTTCGCTTCAGAGAAGTGCACTTGCCGCTTCATGTGGGTGCTCATCGACGGCGGTAGCACCATCAACATCCTCTACGGCGACACTATGATCAAGCTGGGCCTGAAGGAGAAGCAACTGCAGCCCAGTCGGATGGTGTTCCATGACATTGTGTCAGGGCTCTCCTGCTCCTTTGTCGACAAGGTCCGGCTGGACGTGTTGTTCGGCGACTCGCTCAACTTCCGTCATGGTCGATCTGGTTTGAGGTGGTGAATCTGAGCAACCCCTACCACGCGCTCTTAGACCGACCTGCACTGGCCAAGTTCATGGCGATTCCCCATTATGCCTACCTCAAGCTGAAGATGCCGGGTCCCAAGGGCATCATCACCATAGCCAGTTGCTACAGAAAATCCAAGGAGTGCGCGAAAGTCGGCTCCAAGTTGGCCGAGTCCCTGGTCATCGCGGACGAGAGGCGCCAGCTCGACTGGCTGGTGGCTCTGTCCTGCGAGCAGCTGGCAGTGCGGACTCCTCCTCCGTCCATGCAGCCGGCCAACGAAGCGTCCTTCCAGCCGTCCAATGACACCAAGAAAATTCCACTAGACCCGGCCAACCCGGCCCAGTGCGTCACCGTCAGCACCCGCCTCGACAGCAAATAGGAAAGCGAGCTCGTCGACTTCCTCCATGAGAATCATGATATCTTTGCATGGTCCCCCAAGGACATGCCGGGTGTTTCGAGGAAGGTCGTTGATACGTCCCCAACGTATCTATAATTTTTGATTGTTCCATGCTATTATATTATCAATCTTGGATGTTTTATATACATTTACTAGCAACTTTATATCATTTTTTGGGACTAACCTATTAACTTAGTGCCCAGTGCCAGTTGCTGTTTTTTGCTTGTTTTTTACTTTGCAGAATATCAATACCAAACGAAGTCCAAATGCCATGAAACTTTTTGGAGATTTTTTTCTGGCAAGAAGAGACCCTGGAAGCTTTTGGAGGCCACGAGAGGAGGCCCGTGGGGCCCACTAGGCACCAGGGCGCGCCAGGGGCCTCTGGCGTGCCCTGGTGGGTAGTGGAGCCCACGGGAACCGCCTTGACCTACCTCCGACTCTATAAATACTCTAAAATCCCAAAAACCCTAGGGGAGTCGACGAAACACTTTTTCTGCCGCCGCAAGTTCCAGAACCACGAGATCCAATCTAGAGCCATTTTCCGGCACTCTGCCGGAGGGAGCAACGATCATGAAGGGGTTCTTCATCATCCTTACTGCCCCTCCGATGATGCGTGAGTAGTTTACCATGGACCTACGGGTCCGTAGTTAATAGCTAGATGGCTTCTTCTCTCTTTTTGATCTTCAATACAAGGTTTTCCTTGATGTTCTTGGAGATCTATTTGATGTAATGACTTTTTGCGGTGTGTTTGTTGGGATCCAATGAATTGTGAGTTTATGATTTGATCTATCCATGAATATTATTTGAGTTTCCTCTGAACTCTTTTATGCATGATTGTCGTTTTATTAGCGATCTACTATTGTTTTTGAGATTGTCACTTATTAACTCGTAATGTTCTATTAACTGGTACTGTTCCACTCTGTAATGTTCTATATGTGCTTAGTTTTAATGTGAAATGCTAAATGTTGCATGGTGGGGAAAATATATTTTTGGCTGCATGCAACGTTCGTGGCATGCAAAATACATTCTGCGTCGCTAGGTGAGCAATTATAGTGGTGTTGTTGTCCACGTGGCACACCAGCAACACGTGTAATACTGTTGACGTGGGCACCAATGCCACCATTATTTTTTAACAATGGCGACATATTGGTGGCGTCGTGTGTCCACGCCAGCAAGGCCATTTTTAGCACGGCATAGCTAGGCTTTTCTGCATTAGTGGAGATGTGTGTTGCACGTGTAAGCTTACTAGTTCTAGATCTAGAAATTGTTGTTGTAGAGTCTTACTAATGTGAGAGCCGTCCGTTTGGTGTTGGATCGGACGGTTAGATGGCTCCCAATAACCGGGGCAAGAGAAGATAAAAAACACCAGCTACTCGAAGCCCACACTCTGCTCCTTTGCTCTACTCCCCGCCACCACACTCGCTTCCCCAACGCCACTGCTCTGCTCCCCGCGGCCACCATCCCCACCGCCACCAACCCACAACGCACACTCTCCATGTCTAGTTCAGGAGGCATGATAGGCTCCCATAGGGAGACTCCAACAAGTCGGCCAAGTCAAGCTCGGAAACATCCCTCTCCTCTACCACAAGTAAGAAGAAGATGAAAGGAAAGTCTGTGCCACTGGCGATCTTCCATCGTGAGTAGGAAGGCCACGCTGCAGTTGTTGTTCCTTCAAGGCAAACTCACACTGATGTTCCTCCTTCAAGGGAAACTCAGTCTCCTCTCGATCATAGGAGTGCTCAGGAATTCCCGCCTTTGGGCTTCGAGTGGCTCTTCGTCAGCTCGGGATCAGAGTCGGTCCAATCCGTTTTTGGACCCGGTGCGATGTAAAAAATATATAATTTATACTAAACATCTTTATTTATTTAAACCAATTGTATCATATTAATTATTTAATTGGTATAAGTTTCTATTAGTTAGTCATCATAGTCTCTTTCTTATAAATTTTAACCACATAAAAATGCTTCCAAACAATAATTATAGTACTCTTTGTTATGCATTTGTAATGTATATGATTGAAAAATATATTCTATGAAATTTTAATTGCATGATATAACAAAAGTTCTTTTTTTGTTAAAATATGTTGACTTTTTTAAATATCGCATAGACTATATAGTGTATACACATATATTTATGTACATATGCGTGTGTTTATTTTAATTTTATATTATTTAATATCCTGGTAGATATTTTTAAATCATACAGACTAAAAAAAATCTTAATAGTGGTTTCTAGTATATTTATTATTAGGAAAACATATTCATAGAAACTTCTAAGGCATGACAATTGTACTTGTATTTTAAATTTGCACTTGTATTATAATCCTCAAATAACATAAAAGGTTGTCGATCATACTTTAGCATATGACTCGATTACTAGACAGGCTCGTCTAAATTCGCCTGGTTTTGGTGCATATGAAATCTCCTTACCCGTTTTTCAAATGACCTTTTTTGCATTGGTTTAAACACGGAAATCTAGTTATCATAAATTTCATTATGATACTAGGACGTTCATTGTCAAGAGAGGCTAACAATTTTGCTAGTTGGGTTGGTTTGTCCCATGTAATATGAAATATTAGTAGTTGGTGTGAACTTTTGCGCTCCTCCAAATTGAGGATCTCTTGTATGTGTTCGATAATATTTAGGCATAATGTATAATCTTATAATGTTTACTAGTAGAATTTTTATTTGTTGCCCTCCCCTCTTGGGGCCCGGGGCGATGACACCTTTTCCCAGGCTATGGATCAGCCCTGAGCAGGATCCACCATAGTCCTATCGGGCGGCTCGTCTGCTAGCACGTGAAGACCTCATGGAAGACATCACACGTGAAGGTAGTGAAGAGCTGGCTGCTGAGGCAGATGTGTTCAAGAAGGAGTTCTCTGGCTTACTTCAAAAGTAAGTTGTTGTTTTAATTCCAACAACATACACACCATGACTGTAGTGTGATGTCCACGGGAATTTGGTGAACCCATAATAAAACAACTTACTTTTTATGCAACTACAAGATGAAAGGCAGGATAAGTTACTATGGATGTAAATCATTAGAAATGAACCCGAGCAACTATCTCGTCTTCAAAGTGGACTTCGCTCATGTTCTCAGACAGGGACATATTGACTTGGCAGTGAAGATTGTGAAGGAAGCAGGAGCTGGCCATAGGTGAACACTATTTCAACATTTTCTGTGTTTCTAATTTACTTCTGCATTCAACTAGAAAAGGCACATGGTGATATTTGTTAATGACATGCTAAGGTGATATTTCATCTTTAAAGTGGATTTTGCTAAGGTTGCTGTGTGTTCTATTGAAAATTAGAATACATAAGTAGAATGCAAAATCTTTGGCATTTTGCAGAATTATAATGCAAATGCACCAGGGTTTTGAACTACTGCTAAGGTTCGGGATCTTAAAGCCCTTAGTTTTGCAATGTTTTGGTGTTTCTCACCAGATAATAATAATAATAATAATAATAATAATAATAATAATAATAATAATAATAATAATAGGACAAATAGCATGCAAATCTTGCAGATTTTAGTGTGATGTAAACTGTTGTGTTGTATGGGAATGTTTTAATTTTTATTTGATGATCTTGCCAGTCTTTTTCAAATGACTATTTATGATATACTATTGTAATCTATTAGGATTGCAAGTCTAATTTACTATTGCAGCCTTTGCAAATGCACCTCTAGCCCAATTTAATGATGTATATGTTGATGATGGTTGTATTTTAACTTGAGTATGGTGTTTCTTATACCAGCAATGGATGGTTGTTAAAAACCACAATTGACTTACTCACGACATAACATCTCTACTTGATAGAAATGATCTATAAGGTGTGGTTTGGACTTCGACAACTTGCCTGTGACAATGAAGTCTTTCTCTCAATATGTTGCTGCAGATCTTGCCCAAAGAGATATGTCGCCACTTGGTTTTCAACACAATTTGGTGACAACCATCTCTCTTGGAAGGTAGACATATATATCAGTGCATGATACGTCCATTTTGCATCATGATTTCCTACTGTTATCTATGATGTTGTTATGTATAATAATGCTTTTGGGAGTAATTCTAATGCCTTTTCTCTCATAATATGCAAGGTTTACACAAAGAGGGAGAATGCCGGCAGCTGAAATTCTGGACCTAAAAAAGCTATGTCAGAGATACCTATTTTGCACATCTCCAAATGAGCTGAAACTTCACGGAGAATTGTTTTAGAATATTTAATAAATATTGGAGCAAATAACTACCGGAGGGGGGCCACCTGGTGAGCACAAGACACCAGGGCGCGCCCTGGTGGGTTGTGCTCAGCCCAGCCCACCTCCGGTGCCCATCTTCTGGTATATAGGTCATTTTGACCTAGAAAAAATCAGGAGAGGACTTTCGGGATGAAGCGCCGCCATCTCAAGGTGGAACTTGGGCAGGAGCACTTTTGCCCTCTGGCGGAGCGATTCCGCTGGGGGAACTTCACTCCCGGAGGGGGGAATCGAAGCCATTGTCATCACCAACAACCCTCTCATCTTTGGTAGGGCAATCTCCATCAACATCTTCAACAGCACCATCTCCTCTCAAACCCTAGTTCATCTTCTGTGTTCAATCTTTGTACCAGAACATCAGATTGGTACCTGTGGGTGACTAGTAGTGTTGATTACATCTCGTAGTTGATTACTATATGGTTTATTTGGTGGAAGATTATATGTTTAGATCCATTATGCTATTCAATACCCCTCTGATCTTGAGCATGATTATCATTTGTGAGTAGTTACTTTTGTTCTTGAGGTCACGGGAGAAGTCATGTTGCAAGTAATCATGTGAACTTGATATATGTGTTCGATATTTTGATGATATGTATGTTGTGATTCCCTTAGTGGTGTCATGTGAACATCGACTACATGGCACTTAACCATATTTGGGCCTAAGGGAATGCATTGTGGAGTAGTTATTAGATGATGGGTTGCTAGAGTGACAGAAGCTTAAACCCTAGTTTATGCGCTACTTCGTAAGGGACCGATTTGGATCCAAAAGTTTAATGCTATGGTTAGATTTTATCTTAATACTTTCCTCGTAGTTGCGGATGCTTGCGAGGGGGTTAATCATAAGTAGGAGGTTTGTTCAAGTAAGAACAGCACCTAAGTATCGATCCACCCACATATCAAATTATCAAAGTAGCGAACACAAATCAAACCAACATGATGAAAGTGACATGGTGAAATTCCCGTGTACCCTCAAAAACGCTTTGCTTATCATAAGAGACCGTTTTGGCCTGTCCTTTGACACAAAAGGATTGGGCTACCTTGCTGCACTTTATTTACCATTACCATTACTTGCTCATTACAAATTATCTTGCTACCAAACTACCTGTTACCGACTATTTTAGTGCTTGCAGAAAATACCTTGCTGAAAACCTCTTGTCATTTCCTTCTGCTCCTCGTTGGGTTCGACACTCTTACTTATCGAAAGGACTATGATTGATCCCCTATACTTGTGGGTCATCAAGACTCTTTTCTGGCACCGTTGCCGGGGAGTGAAGCGCTCTTGGTAAGTGGAAAATGGTAAGGAAAAATTTGTATAGTGTGCTGAAATTTATTGTCACTTGTTACCATGGAAAACAACCCTTTGAGGGGTTTGTTCGGGGTATCTTCACCTCGACCAGAAGCACAATTAGTTGTCCCTCAACCTACTGCACCTACTGAAAATATTGTCTATGAAATTCCTTCGGGTATGATAGAACAACTGCGAGCTAATCCTTATGCAGGAGATGGAACCGAACATCCGGATATGCACTTGATATATGTAGATGAAATTTGTGGATAATTTAAGCTTGCAGGTTTGCCTAGAGATGAAGCCAAGAAGAAGGTTTTCCCTTTATCTTTGAAGGGAAAAGCATCTACATGGTATAGGCTATGCGATGATATTGGATCTTGGAACTGGAATCGATTGAAATTGGAGTTTCACCAAAAAAAATATCCTATGCATCTAGTTCATCGTGATCGGAATTATATATATAATTTTTGGCCTCGTGAAGGAGAAAGTATCGCTCTAGATTGGGGAAGGCTTAAGTCAATGTTATATTCATGCCCCAATCATGAGCTCTCTAGAGAAATTATTATTCAGAATTTTTATGCTCGGCTTTCTCATGATGATCGATCCATGCTCGATACTTCTTGTACTGGTTCTTTTATGAAGAAGACTACTGAATTCAGATGGGATCTTTTAGAAAGAATTAAACGCAACTCTAAAGATTGGGAACTCGACGAAGGTAAAGAGTCAGGTATTAAGCTTAAGTTTGATTGTGTTAAATCTTTTATGAATACCGATGCTTTTCAAAAGTTTAGCACTAAATATGGACTTGACTCTGAGATAGTAGCTTCTTTCTGTGAATCATTTGCTACTCATGTTAATCTCCCTAAGGAGAAGTGGTTTAAATATCACCCACCTATTAAAGAAGAAATTAATGAACCGGTCATAGTTAAAGATGAAATTATTATCTACAATATTGATCCAGTTGTGCCTACTGCTTATATTGAAAAGCCACCTTTCCCTGTTAGGATAAAAGAACATGCTAAGGTTTCAACTGTGGTTCGCAAAAGTAATATTAAAGCACCTAAACCTTCTGAACAAATTAAAATAGAACCTAGTGTTGCTATGGTTAAAGATCTCCTGGTAGAAAATATTGATGGGCATGTTATTTACTTCTGTGATGAAGCTACTAGAATTGCCAAACCTGATGACAAAGATAAACATAGACCCGTAATTGGCATGCCTGTTGTCTCAGTTAAAATTCGAGATCATTGCGATCATGGTTTATGTGACTTGGGTAATAGTGTGAGTGCTATTCCTTTTACTCTTTACCAAGAAATTATGAATGACATAGCACCCGCTGAAATAGAAGACATAGTTGTTACTATTAAACTTGCTAATAGAGACACCATCACATCACTTGGGATTGTTAGAGATGTTGAAGTCTTGTGTGGGAAAATAAAATATCCTACTGATACGTCTCCAACGTATCTATAATTTTTTATTGTTCCATGCTATTATATTATCTGTTTTGGATGTTTTATATGCATTAATATGCTGTTTTATATTATTTTTGGGACTAACCTATTAACCTAGAGCCCAGTGCCAGTTTCTATTTTTTCCTTGTTTTTTTAGATTCGTGGAAAAGGAATACCAAACGGAGTCCAAACGGAATAAAATGTTCGCGATGATTTTTCTTGGACCAGAAGACACCCAGGAGACTTGGAGATGAAGTCGGAGGAGCCACGAGGCGGCCACAAGGGTGGAGGGCGCGCCCCCTGCCTTGTGGGCCCCCGTGACCCTCCTGACCTAATTCTTTCGCCTATATATTCACATATGTTCCCAAACCACCAGAAGCATCCACGAAAACACTTTTCCACCGCCGCAACCTTCTGTACCCATGAGATCCCATCTAGGGACCTTTTCCGGCACCCTGCCGGAGGGGGATTCGATCATGGAGGGCTTCTACATCAACCCTATTGCCCTTCCGATGAAGCGTGAGTAGTTTACCTCAGACCTACGGGTCCATAGCTAGTAGCTAGATGGCTTCTTCTCTCTCTTTGATTCTCAATACCATGTTCTCCTCGATGTTCTTGGAGATCTATTCGATGTAATACTTTTTTGCGGTGTGTTTGCCGAGATCCGATGAATTGTGGATTTATGATTAGATTATCTATGAATATTATTTGAATCTTCTCTGAATTCTTTTATGCATGATTTGATATCTTTGTAATTCTCTTCGAACTATCGGTTTGGTTTGGCCAACTAGATTGGTTTTTCTTGTAATGGGAGAAGTGCTTAGCTTTGGGTTCAATATTGCGGTGTCCTTTCCCAGTGACAGTAGGGGCAGCAAGGCACGTATTGTATTGTTTCCATCAAGGATAAAAAGATGGGGTTTACATCATATTGCTTGAGTTTATTCCTCTACATCATATCATCTTACTTAATGCGTTACTCTGTTCTTCATGAACTTAATACTCTAGATGCAGGCAGGAGCCGGTCGATGTGTGGAGTAATAGTAGTAGATGCAGAATTGCTTCGGTCTACTTGACACGGACGTGATGCCTATATTCATGATCATTGCCTTAGATATCGTCATAACTTTGCGCTTTTCTATCAATTGCTCGGCAGTAATTTGTTCACCCACCGTATTATTTGCTATCTTGAGAGAAGCCTCTAGTGAAACCTATGGCCCCCGGGTCTATTTTCCATCGTATAAGTTTCCAATCTACTATATTAGTTTCCGATCTACTATTTTGTAATCTTTTACTTTCCGATCTATAAACCAAAAATACCAAAAATATTTACTTTATCTTTTATTTAGTTTCATCTATATCTATTAGATCTCACTTTTGCAAGTAACCGTGAAGGGATTGACAACCCCTTTATCGCGTTGGGTGCAAGTTGTTTGATTGTTTGTGCAGGTATTCGGTGATTTGTGCGTTGTCTCCTACTGGATTGATACCTTGGTTCTCAAACTGAGGGAGATACTTATCTCTACTTTGCTGCATCACCCTTTCCTCTTCAAGGGAAAAACCAACGCAAGCTCAAGAAGTAGTAGGAAGAATTTCTGGCGCCGTTGCCGGGGAGATCTACGCCAATTCAAGACATACCAAGTACCCATCATAAAACTCTCATCTCTTGCATTACATTATTCGCCATTCGCCTCTCGTTTTCCTCTCCCCCACTTCTAAAACGATTTTTGAAAAGATTTGCCTTTTCTTCGCCCCTCTTCCGTTCGTCTTCTTCATTTGCTTTTTGTCGCTCGTTTGCTATAGTTGTTTGCTACCACCATGTCTGAAATTGGGGAGGTTATCACTGAAAAGGATAGTAGTAACGATGGGGGAAACTTTGATGCTTTTGCTAATACTAATCCTCATGAAGAATCTACTATTTTACACACTAAAAAGTTTCGCATAGGTAGCGGCAATATTATTGGAAAAGGGGTTATTCAAGATTTCTTTACTTGTGCCGGTGCGATTCCCACTTTAGGTGGATCTATTCTCCATAAAACTAGTAGTCTTGCGGATGCTATATCTTTGCTCGTAGTTGAACTTGACAGACAATTTGTTTATATGCATCCATCCATACAAAGGATTTTTCTAGAGTTTTCTAATATTGAGCATTCTTCTGTTAAGCACGCCGCCACTATATTTCTAGCCCATGAGTTTAGATTTATTATGAAAGAAGCTAGTGAAATTTTCGTGCATTATAAAGTAGATGGTGGTCGACCTCCCATAGAGGGAATTCTCTTTAACCAAGAGGACATAATGCGTTTACGTTCTTTAGATCATGTTGCTTATAACGAAAATTTAAGAAAGAGGGTCCCTACCGATGTTTTAGTTGATAAGATTTCCGAGCTTAACGATAATTTTGCTATACAAAACAACGGATTGGGTTTCTCTCTTGGACACAAGCTCATGACTTTTTGCCAAAATAATGCTTATAATGATGAGTTGGTCATACAATACGAGGGGCCGAAGGAGGAACCAATTCCTCCCGAACTTGATCTTGGGGATTCTTATCCTATTAAATTTAGCTCTTTTGATTACTTTTGCTTACCACAAAAAAAACTTGCTGCTGAACGAAGGGAGTATGAGATGAGTTTTTGAGATTTGCCTTATCATTATTATGATTATACCTAGATCTATTCGTGTTTTTATGCCTAGCTAAGGGCGTTAAACAATAGCGCTTGTTGGGAGGCAGCCCAATTTTATTTTTGTTTTTGCTTTTTTATTCCTGTTTTGCTTTGAATAATTCATATAGCCTCTAGTTAGATGTGATTTTGTGTTTTAATTAGTGTTTTTGCCAAGTAAAACCTTTGGGATGGCTTACGGTGATAGTTGATTTGATCTTGCTGAAAAACAGAAACTTTTTCTTCCAGTCACAGAATTTTAATAATTCTATGGAGCGTTAAAAAACCCTGAATTTTTTATAAGAGATTTATATACAAATTTCCTATGTTTTCCTAATTTTCCAGAATTTTTGGAGTTACATAAGTATTATAACAATTCGTATGTTCGAAGACTGTTCTGTTTTTGACAGATTCTGTTTTCTTTGTGTTGTTTGCTTATTTTGATGAATCTATGGGTAGTATCGGGGGGTATGAACCATGGAAAAGTTGGAATACAGTAGATATTACACCAATATAAATAAATAATGAGTTCACAACAGTACCAAAAGTGGTGATTTATTTTCTTATACTAACGGAGCTTATGAGATTTTCTGTTGAGTTTTGTGTTGTGAAGTTTTCAAGTTTTGGGTAAGGATTTGATGGACTATGGAATAAGGAGTGACAAGAGCCTAAGCTTGGGAATTCCCAAGTCACCCCAAGGTAATATTCAAGTACAACCAAGAGCCTAAGCTTGGGGATGCCCCGGAAGGCATCCCCTCTTTCGTCTTCGTCTATCGGTAACTTTACTTGAGGCTATATTTTTATTCACCACATGATATGTGTTTTGCTTGGAGCGTCTTGTATGATTTGAGTCTTTGCTTTTTAGTTTGCCACAATAATCCTTCCTGTACACACCTTTTGAGAGGTACACGCATGAATCGTGATTTATTAGAATACTCTATGTGCTTCACTTATATTTTTTGAGCTAGGCAATTTTGCTCTAGTGCTTCACTTATATCTTTTTAGAGCACGGCTGTGGTTTTATTTTATAGAAATTGTTGAACTCTCATGCTTCACTTATATTATTTTGAGAGTCTTTAAACAGCATGGTAATTTGCTTTGGTTATAAATTTAGTCCTAATATGATAGGCATCCAAGAGGGATATAATAAAAACTTTCATATAAAGTGCATTGAATACTATGAGAAGTTTGATTCCTTATGATTGTTTTGAGATATAGAGATGGTGATATTAGAGTCATGCTAGCGATTAATTATGAATTTGAGAAATACTTGTGTTAAAGTTTGTGATTCCCGTAGCATGCACGTATGGTGAACCGTTATGTGATGAAGTCGGAGCATGATTTATTTATTGATTGTCTTCCTTATGAGTGGCGGTCGGGGACGAGCGATGGTCTTTTCCTACCAATCTATCCCCCTTGAAGCATGCGCGTAGTACTTCGTTTTGATAACTAATAGATTTTTGCAATAAGTATGTAAGTTCTTTATGACTAATGTTGAGTCCATGGATTATACGCACTCTCACCCTTCCACCATTGCTAGCCTCTCTAGTGCTGCGCAACTTTCGCCGGTACCATATACCCACCATATACCTTACTCAAAACAACCACCATACCTACCTATTATGGCATTTTCGTAGCCATTCCGAGATATATTGCCATGCAACTTTCCACCGTTCCATTTATTATGACACGCTTCATCATTGTCATATTGCTTTGCATGATCATGTAGTTGACATCGTATTTGTGGCAAAGCCACCGTTCATAATTATTTCATACATGTCACTCTTGATTCATTGCACATCCCGGTACACCGCCGGAGGCATTCATATAGAGTCATATTTTCTCCTAAGTATCGAGTTGTAATTTTTGAGTTGTAAGTAAATAAAAGTGTGATGATCTTCATTATTAGAGCATTGTCCCATGTGAGGAAAGGATGATGGAGACTATGATTCCCCCACAGGTCGGGATGAGACTCCAAACAAAAAAAAAGAGGCCAAAAAATTGAGAAGGCCCAAATAAAAAAAAGAGAGAAAAGAGAGAAGGGACATTGTTACTATCCTTTTACCACACTTGTGCTTCAAAGTAGCACCATGATCTTCATGATAGAGAGTCTCCTATGTTGTCACTTTCATATACTAGTGGGAATTTTTCATTATAGAACTTGGCTTGTATATTCCAATGATGGGCTTCCTCAAATTTCCCTAGGTCTTCGTGAGCAAGCGAGTTGGATGCACACCCACTTAGTTTTCTTTTGAGCTTTCATAAACTTATAGCTCTAGTGCATCCGTTGCATGGCAATCCCTACTCACTCACATTGATATCTATTGATGGGCATCTCCATAGCCCGTTGATACGCCTAGTTGATGTGAGACTATCTCCTTCTTTTTATCTTCTCCACAACCACCATATTCTATTCCACCTATAGTGCTATGTCCATGGCTCACGCTCATGTATTGCGTGAAAGTTGAAAAAGTTTGAGAACATCAAAAGTATGAAACAATTGCTTGGCTTCATCGGGGTTGTGCATGATTTGAATATTTTGTGTGATGAAGATGGAGCATAGCCAGACTATATGATTTTGTAGGGATAAGCTTTCTTTGGCCATGTTATTTTGAGAAGACATAATTGCCTTGTTAGTATGCTTGAAGTATTATTGTTTTTATGTCAATATTAAACTTTTGTTTTGAATCTTATGGATCTGAACATTCATGCCACAATAAAGAAAATTACATGGATAAGTATGTTAGGTAGCATTCCACATCAAAAATTCTGTTTTTATCATTTACCTACTCGAGGACGAGCAGGAATTAAGCTTGGGGATGCTTGATACGTCTCCAACGTATCTATAATTTTTGATTGTTCCATGCTATTATATTATCTGTTTTGGATGTTTTATATGCATTAATATGATGTTTTATATTATTTTTGGGACTAACCTATTAACCTAGAGCCCAGTGCCAGTTTCTGTTTTATCCTTGTTTTTTTAGCTTCGTGGAAAAGGAATACCAAACGGAATAAAATATTCGCGATGAATTTTGTTGGACCAGAAGACACCCAGGAGACTTGGAGATGAAGTCAGAGGAGCCACGAGGTGGCCACAAGGATGGAGGGCGTGCCCAGGGGGGTAGGACGCGCCCCCCTGCCTTGTGGGCCCCCCGTGACCCTCTTGACCTAATTCTTTCGCCTATATATTCACATATGTTCCCAAACCACCAGAAGCATCCAGGAAAACACTTTTCCACCGCCGCAACCTTCTGTACCCGTGAGATCCCATCTAGGGACCTTTTCCGGCACCTTGCCGGAGGGGGATTCGATCACGGAGGGCTTCTACATCAACCCTATTGCCCTTCCGATGAAGCGTGAGTAGTTTACCTCAGACCTACGGGTCCATAGCTAGTAGCTAGATGGCTTCTTCTCTCTCTTTGATTCTCAATACCATGTTCTCCTCGATGTTCTTGGAGATCTATTCGATGTAATACTTTTTTGCGGTGTGTTTGCCGAGATCCGATGAATTGTGGATTTATGATCAGATTATCTATGAATATTATTTGAATCTTCTCTGAATTCTTTTATGCATGATTTGATATCTTTGTAATTCTCTTCGAATTATCTGTTTGGTTTGGCCAACTAGATTGATTTTTCTTGCAATGGGAGAAGTGCTTAGCTTTGGGTTCAATCTTGCGGTGTCCTTTCCCAGTGACAGTAGGGGCAGCAAGGCACGTATTGTATTGTTGCCATCGAGGATAAAAAGATGGGGTTTACATCATATTGCTTGAGATTATTCCTGTACATCATGTCATCTTACTTAATGCGTTATTCTGTTCTTCATGAACTTAATACTCTAGATGCAGGCAGGAGTCGGTCGATGTGTGGAGTAACAGTAGTAGATGCAGAATCGTTTCGTTCTACTTGACACGGACGTGATGCCTATATTCATGATCATTGCCTTAGATATCATCATAACATTGCGCTTTTCTATCAATTGCTCGGCAGTAATTTGTTCACCCACCGTATTATTTGCTATCTTGAGAGAAGCCTCTAGTGAAACCTATGGCTCCCGGGTCTATTTTCCATCGTATAAGTTTCCAATCTACTATATTAGTTTCCGATCTACTATTTTGCAATCTTTTACTTTCCGATCTATAAACCAAAAATACCAAAAATATTTACTTTATCTTTTATTTAGTTTCATCTATATCTATCAGATCTCACTTTTGCAAGTAACCGTGAAGGGATTGACAACCCCTTTATCGCGTTGGGTGCAAGTTGTTTGATTGTTTGTGCAGGTATTCGGTGATTTGTGCGTTGTCTCCTACTAGATTGATACCTTGGTTCTCAAACTGAGGGAAATACTTATCTCTACTTTGCTGCATCACCCTTTCCTCTTCAAGGGAAAAACCAACGCAAGCTAAAGAAGTAGCACCTACAGATTTTCTAGTTCTTGGTTCCCCACAAGACAATTTTTTCCCCATTATCTTTGGTAGACCTTTCTTGAACATCGTTAATGCTAAAATAGATTGTGAGAAACAAACTGTCGGTGTTAGCTTTGGTGATGAGTCTCATGAGTTTAATTTCTCCAAGTTTAATAGACAACCTCATAAGAAAGAATTACCTAGTAAGGATGAAATAATTGGTCTTGCTTCTATTGTTGTGCCTCCTACTGATCCACTAGTACAATATTTGCTAGACCATGAAAATGATATGCATATGCATGAAAGAAATCAAATAGATAAAAAAATTCTTCGAACAACGACCTCTGCTCAAACACAATTTGCCTATTGAAACTCTAGGAGGTCCTCCTCCACCTAAAGGTGATCCTGTGTTTGAATTAAAACAATTGCCTGACACTTTGAAATATGCTTATCTTGATGAGAAAAAGATATATCCTGTTATTATTAGTGCTAACCTTACAGAACATGAAGAAGAAAGATTATTAAAAACTCTGAGGAAGCAACGTGCTGCTATTGGATATACTCTTGATGATCTTAAGGGCATTAGTCCTACTCTCTGTCAGCACAAGATTAATATGGAACCTGATGCTAAACCCGTCATTGATCACCAACGACGTTTGAATCCTAAGATGAAAGAAGTGGTAAGAACCGAAATACTAAAGCTTCTGGAAGCAGGTATAATCTATCCCATAGCTGATAGTAGATGGGTGAGTCCTGTTCATTATGTCCCTAAGAAGGGAGGTATTACTGTTGTTCCTAATGATAAAAATGAACTTATTCCACAAAGAATTGTTACTGGCTATAGAATGGTAATTGATTTTAGAAAATTAAATAAAGCAACTAGAAAATATCATTACCCTCTGCCTTTTATTGATCAAATGTTGGGAAGATTATCTAAGCACACACACTTTTGCTTCCTTGATGGATATTCTGGTTTTTCTCAAATACCTGTTTCACAACCCGATCAAGAGAAAACAACCTTTACTTGCCCTTTTGGAACTTATGCTTATAGACGTATGCCTTTTGGTTTATGCAATGCACCTGCTACCTTTCAAAGATGCATGACTGCTATATTCTCTGATTTTTGCGAAAAGATTGTTGAGGTTTTCATGGATGATTTTCTGTTTATGGAACTTCTTTTGATGATTGCTTGAGCAACCTTGATCGAGTTTTGCAGAGATGTGAGCAAACTAATCTTGTCTTGAATTGGGAGAAGTGCCACTTTATGGTTAATGAAGGTATTGTCTTGGGGCATAAAATTTCTGAACGAGGTATTGAGGTGGATAAAGCTAAAGTTGATGCAATTGAGAAAATTCCATGTCCTAAAGATATTAAAGGTATTCGTAGTTTCCTTGGTCATGATGGTTTCTATAAGAGGTTTATTAAAGACTTCTCTAAAATTTCTAGGCCTCTTACTAATCTTTTACAAAAGGATGTTCCATTTGTTTTTGATGATGATTGTGTAGAAGCCTTTGAAACACTTAAGAAAGCCTTAACTTCTGCACCTATTGTTCAACCACCTGATTGGAACTTGCCTTTTGAAATTATGTGTGATGCTAGTGATAATGCCGTTGGTGCTGTTCTAGGACAAAGATTTGATAAGAAATTGAATGTTATTCACTATGCTAGACAAACTCTAGACAGTGCCCAAAGAAATTATGCTACTACTGAAAAAGAATTTTTAGCAGTTGTGTTTGCTTGTGACAAATTCAGATCTTATATTGTTGATTCCAAAGTAATTGTTCACACTGATCATGCTGCTATAAAATATCTTATGGAAAAGAAAGATGTTGAACCTAGACTCATTAGGTGGGTACTCTTGCTACAAGAATTTATTTACATATCACTGATAGGAAAGGAGCTGAGAATCCCGTAGCTGATATCTGGTCTAGGTTAGAGAATATTCTTGATGACCCACTACCTATTCATGATAGTTTTCCTGATGAACAACTAGCTGCAATAAATTTTTCTCATAATACTCCTTGGTATGTGATACGTCTCCAACGTATCTATAATTTTTTATTATCATTATTGGATGTTTTACAATCATTTTATAGCAACTTTACATCATTTTTTGGGACTAACCTATTGACATAGTGCCCAGTGCCAGTTGCTATTTTTTGCTTGTGTTTTACTTCGCAGAATATCAGTACCAAACGGAGTCGAAACGCAACGAAACTTTTTGGAGAATTTTTCTGGACCAGAAGACACTTGTTGGGCCAAAGAAGTACCAGAGGGGGGCTCCGAGGGGAGCACAACCCACCTGGGCGCGCCTGGGGGCCCAGGCGAGCCCTAGTGGGTTGTGCCCACCTCGGCCACCTCCCGCACCGCCTCTTTGCTCTATAAATACCCCAAAAATCCAAAAACCCTAGGGGAGTCGACAAAACACAATTCCAGCCGCCGCAAGTTCCAGAACCACCAGATCCAATCTAGACACCATCACACAGGGGTTCATCATCCTCATTGGTGCCTCTCCGATGATGCGTGAGTAGTTCATTGTAGACCTACGGGTCCGTAGGCTGTAGCTAGATGGCTTCTTCTCTCTTTTTGATTCTCAATACAATGGTCTCTTGGAGATCTATTTAATGTAACTCTTTTTGCGGTGTGTTTGTTGGGATCCGATGAACTTTTAGTTTATGATCAGATCTATTTTATCCATGAAAGTTATTTGAGTCTCTTTGATCTCTTATATGCATGATTACTTATAGCCTCGTATTTCTTCTTCGAATATTTGATTTAGTTAGGCCGACTAGATCGATTTTTCTTGCCATGGGAAGAGGTGCTTTGTGATGGGTTTGGTCATGCGGTGTTCTTTCCCAGTGACAGAAGGGGCAGTAAGACACGTATTGATCGTTGCTATTAAGGATAACAAGATGGGGTCTATTCCTACATGAATAGATCTTGTCTACATCATGTCATCATTCTTATTGCATTACTCCGTTTCTCCATGAACTTAATACACTAGATGCATGCTGGATAGTGGTCGATGTGTGGAGTAATAGTAGTAGATGCAGGCATGAGTCGGTCTACTAATCTTGGACGTGATGCCTATATAATGATCATTGCCTGGATATCGTCATAATTATTTTAGGTTCTATCAATTGCCTAACAGTAATTTGTTTACCCACCATATGCTATTTTCTCGAGAGAAGCCACTAGTGAAATCTACGGCCCCGGGTCTATTTTCTCATCATATATTTTCAGATCTATATTGCTATTTGAAATTTTATTTATTTGCATCTCTTATTTTTAGATCTATATTACCAAAAACCCAAAAATACCTCACTGAATTATATTTGCCTTTAATTTATTTGCATCTACCAATCTATCACTTTACCAATCTTTTACCCGAGAGGGATTGACAACCCCTCTTTCGCGTCGGGTTGCAAGTATTTGTTCTTTGTGTGCAGGTACCATTTACATAGTGTTTCTTGGTTCTCCTACTGGTTTGATAACCTTGGTTTCATAACTGAGGGATCTACCTACCTTAGCTGTATTGCATCATCCCTTACTCTTTTGGGAAAATACTGACGTGGATTCAAGACATCAAAAAGGGAGGGTCAAAGATCTGGCGCCGTTGCTGGGGAGACATCATCAACATCTATCAGGTTCCTAATCACAAATCTCATCTCCTTGTAATTTACATTATTTGCCATTTGCCTCTCGTTTTCATCCCCCCACTTCACAAAAATTTGCCTCTTTATTCGCCTTCTTTTCCGTTTGCCTTTTTCTCGTTCGATCTTTTATTTTCTTGTGTTACCATGTGCCTTCTATTTGCTTGCATCTTTGTTGGCTAAAAATCTATTGATATGGATCCTCATCCACTTGATAATCTTTTCAAAAGATCTAATTATGATGAACCAATTGCTAGTGAATTGAGTTCACTAGATTATCTTTATGAAGTTTTGCTTGAGATTTATGAATCTGAAAATTGTGATGAAGTGTTAAACGAAGAAATTTATGAAGTGATTCACGATGGCTCCTTGAATGAAAAGCACGATTGCAATGATGTTATTATAAATTCTATTAATGTCAATTGTGTTAATAATATGCAAAACCCCAAGCTTGGGGATGCTAATTTTGCTATGGCCACTACTTATGGTAATGATCATGATTGGGGTGATTCTTCTTATGATCTAGAAAATTTATTTAAGGCTCATGATGAATATGATATTGATAATAGTGTTTGCAATAATATTGAAAGTGGGTTCGGAAGAGTGTCAACTCTAGGTAATAATGATCCCACTACTTTGGAGAATTATCAATCTTATGAAATTTTTGATAAAAGTGGGCTTGGAGAGGTCATGACTTTATTTGATGATAATCCCACTATTTTGGAAGAGTGTCAACTTTGCATGCATGTGGGTCATGAAGAAAATATTTTATGTGATAGCTATATTGTTGAATTTGATAATGATCCTACATATAATTATTATGAGAGAGGAAAATATGGTTGTAGAAATTTTCATGTTACTAAATTACCTCTCGTTATGTTGAGATTGTCAATGTTTTATTTCTCTCCTTTGCATATGCTAAATATTTCTGGTCTTGATAATTTGTTTGCTTATAAAATGCCTATGCATAGGAAGTATGTTATACTTAAATGTGTTTTTCACATGCTACATGGTGCTCTCTTTGTGTTTCAATAACTATCTTTCATGTGAGCATCATTGAAAATTTATGCCTAGCTAGGGGTATAAAACGATAGCGCTTGTTGGGAGGCAACCCAATGAATAAAATTTATTTTTGCCTTTTTATTTCTGTTCTTGAGTGTTTGCACAATTATGCTACTGTTATGATTGTGTTTTTTATGTTTTAATTAGTGTTTGTGCCAAGTAAAGCCTTTGGGATCATGTTGGGTGATAGTTGATTTGATCTTGTTGAAAAACAGAAACTTTTGCGCCCAGTAACAGAATTGTTAAAAATCACAGAAGAGCGATAAAATCCTGATTTTTGTAAACAAGATTTATATACAAATTTCATACGTTGTCCTAATTGTTCAGAATTTTTGGAGTTACAGAAGTGTTCAAAGTTTTCAGATTGCTACAGACTGTTCTGTTTTTGACAAATTCTGTTTTCTTTGCGTTGCGTGCTTATTTTGATGAATCTATGGACTTTATCGGGGGGTACAAGCCATAGTAAAGTTGGAATACAGTAGATATAATGCAAAAATAAAATATGAATGGGTTTGCAATAGTACTTAGAGTGGTGATTTGCTTTGTTATACTAACGGATCTCACGAAGGTTTTGTTAAGTTTTGTGTGATTGAAGTTTTCAAGTTTTGGGTGAGATCACGATTGATGAAGGAATAAGGAGAAGCAAGAGCCTAAGATTGGGTATGCCCCATGGCACCCCAAGATAATATTCAAAGATGAACAAACAACTAAGCTTGGGGATGCCCCGAGTGGCATCCCCTCTTTCTTCTAACGACCATCGGTATTTATTTGGAACTATATTTTTTATTCGTCACATATCATGAGTTTTGCTTGGAGCGTCTTGTATTATATGAGTCTTTGCTTGTTTTGCTTTTTAGTTTGTCACAAGTATCCTTGCTGAACACACCTATTTGAGAGAGCCAAAATTATACTATGTTTTGTTAGAATTGCTCTATGTGCTTCACTTAAATTCTTTGAACTATGGAATTGCTCTAGTGCTTCACTTATATCTTTTTGAGCACGGTGTGCTTGAATTTTTTGAACAAATACACTCATGCTTCACTTAGATTAATTTTAGAGTTAGTAACTTTGAAGAAATTCTCTCATGCTTCACTTATATTATTTTGAGGGTCGAAAAATTTTATGCTCATGTTCTTCACTTAGATTTGTTTGAGCTATCAAAAGCAACATATGAAACTAGTCCGAAAGTGATAGATATTCAAGAGGGATATAATAAAAACTTTCATGAAGATCATTGGACAAAATAAATTTGATTCTTTGTAATAGTTTTGAGATATGATGATAATGATATGTGAGTCATGTTGGTGAGTAATTATGCTTTAGTAAGAATATTGGTGTTAAGGTTTGTGATTACCTATGCAAGCACGAAAGTCAATAGTTATGCAACAAAATTACATCCTACTTATGGTGCATTATTCGGTGTTAGTTATGCTCAAAGCTCGCTTATGTGATTTTTTGTTTCTTGGTTGGATGCTTCTCAATCTTTTTGCTAGCCTCCACTTGTACTAAGTAGGAATACTACTTGTGCATCCAAAATCCTTAAACCCAGTTTTGCCATATGAGTCCACCATACCTATCTATATGCGGTATTTCCGTGCCGTTCTAAGCAAATTTGTATGTGCCATCTCTAATTTTCAAAATAAATTTCCTTTTTGTGTGCTCGTACCGCTCATGAAACGGTAGGGGGTGGCTGATATTTTTCCATGCTAGATGTGTTATTCTCAAGATAAGTGTTTATTCACTTGTCATTGCACAAGAGTACGGCAAAGGTATTAGGGATGCCCAGTCCCGAAATGAAAAATGAATTTACTTTATGTTATCAAATAATAAATTCCTTGGAAAATGTTGGTATGGACGGCACCCATGGATACGGCTAGCCGTGGAATGTGAATGTATGGTGGAAAAAGGAATAAACTTTATTTTCTGTTTGGGAACCGCCTATGATATATCTAGCATGGAAAGTATTGGGAACTACTCGATCGTTTTCATTGACAGGAAAGGCATGCCAGCCAGCTCTGGTACCTCTACAAATCCCTACTTCCCTCTGCGAAGGGCCTTTCTATTTACTTTATGCAATTTTTACTTTTATTTGAGTCTCCATCTTCTCTTATAAAGCACCAACTAAGGGGCACAATGATCGTACTTGAGCATTGGATGTAGCTAATATGCGAGTGTACTTCATGAATGGATCAATGATTGAGCATAATGGGCTAGGGATAACTTGCTTTAGTGTTGATATTTTGAAAGACATGGTTGCTTGTTAATATGCTTGAGTATTGAAATCTTCATGTCAAAACTAGACTATTGCTTTGAACCATATAAAATTCCATATGTCCATGCTACAAAAGAAAAGAATGTGATGAACATGATAGGTAACATTCCACATCAAAAATTCTGTTTTTATCATTTACCTACTCGAGAACGAGCAGGAATTAAGCTTGGGGATGCTGATACATGTCCAACGTATCTATAATTTTTGATTGTTCCATGCTGTTATATTATCATTCTTGGATGTTTTACAATCATTTTATAGCAACTTTATATCATTTTTTGGGATTAACCTATTGACATAGTGCCCACTGCCAGTTGCTGTTTTTTGCTTGTTTTTTACTTCGCAGAATATGAGTACCAAACAGAGTCCAAACGCAGCGAAACTTTTTGGAGATTTTTTCTAGACCAGAAGACACCTATTGGGCCAAAGAAGTACCAGAGGGGGGCTCCGAGGGGAGCACAACCCACCTGGGGACCTGGGCGCGCCTGGGGGCCCAGGCGCACCTTGGTGGGTTGTGCCCACCTCGGCCACCTCCCGCACCGCCTCTTTGCTCTATAAATACCCCGAAAATCCAAAAACCCTAGGGGAGTCGACAAAACACAATTCTAGCCGCCGCAAGTTTCAGAACCACCAGATCCAATCTAGACACCATCACAGAGGGATTCATCATCCTCATTGGTGCCTCTCCGATGATGCGTGAGTAGTTCATTGTAGACCTACGGGTCCGTAGCCAGTAGATAGATGGCTTCTTCTCTCTTTTTGATTCTCAATACAATGGTCTCTTGGAGATCTATTTGATGTAACTCTTTTTGCGGTGTGTTTGTTGGGATCTGATGAACTTTGAGTTTATGATCAGATCTATTTTATCCATGAAAGTTATTTAAGTATCTTTGATCTCTTATATGCATGATTACTTATAGCCTCGTATTTCTTCTTGGAATCTTTGATTTAGTTAGGCCGACTAGATCGATTTTTCTTGCCATGGGAAGAGGTGCTTTGTGATGGGTTCGGTCGTGCGGTGTGCTTTCCCAGTGAAAGAAGGGGCAGCAAGACACGTATTGATCATTGCTATTAAGGATAACAAGATGGGGTCTATTCCTACATGAATAGATCTTGTCTACATCATGTCATCGTTCTTATTGCATTACTCCGTTTCTCCATGAACTTAATACACTAGATGCATACTGGATAGCGGTCGATGTGTGGAGTAATAGTAGTAGATGCAGGCAGGAGTCGGTCTACTAATCTTGGACGTGATGCCTATATAATGATCATTGCCTGGATATCATCATAATTATTTGAGGTTCTATCAATTGCCCAACAGTAATTTGTTTACCCACCGTATGCTATTTTCTCGAGAGAAGCCACTAGTGAAATCTATGGCCCCCGGGTCTATTTTCTCATCATATATTTTCAGATCTAACTATTTGCCTTTTTATTTATTTGCATCTCTTATTTTCAGATCTATATTACCAAAAACCCAAAAATACCTCGCTGAATTTTATTTGCCTTTATTTTATTTGCATCTACCAATCTATCACTTTACCAATCTTTTACCCGAGAGGGATTGACAACCCCTCTTTCGTGTTGGGTTGCAAGTATTTGTTCTTTGTGTGCAGGTACCGTTTACATAGTGTTGCTTGGTTCTCCTACTGGTTTGATAACCTTGGTTTCATAACTGGGGGATCTACCTACCTTAGCTGTACTGCATCATCCCTTACTCTTTGGGGAAAATACTGACGCGGATTCAAGACATCAAAAAGGGAGGGTTAGTATGCTGACTATGCTAATTACATTGTTGCTAAATATATACCACCTAGTTTTACATACCAACAAAAGAAAAAAATCTTCTATGATTTAAGACATTACTTTTGGGATGACCCACATCTTTATAAAGAAGGAGTAGATTGTATTATTAGATGTTGTGTACCTGAGCATGAACAGGAACAAATCCTACGGAAATGTCACCCCGAAGCTTATGGAGGGCACCATGCGAGAGATAGAACTGCTCATAAGGTATTGCAATCTGGTTTTTATTGGCCTACTCTCTTCAAGGATGCCCAGAAGTTTGTTTTATCTTGTGATGAATGTCAAAGAATCTGTAATATTAGTAAGCGTCAAGAACTGCCTATGAATTATTCACTTGCTGTTGAACCATTTGATGTTTGGGATTTTGATTATATGGGACCTTTTCCTTCCTCTAATGGGTATACTCATATTTTGGTTGCTGTTGATTATGTCACTAAGTGGGTAGAAGCTATTCCAACTAGTAGTGCTGATCACAACACTTCCATTAAAATGCTTAAAGAAGCTATTTTCCCAAGGTTTGGAGTCCCTAGATATTTAATGACTGATGGTGGTTCACACTTTATTCATGGTGCTTTCCGTAACATGCTTGCTAAATATGATGTTAACCATAGAATTGCTTCACCCTATCATCCTTAATCTAGTGGTCAATTTGAACTTAGCAATAGAGAAATAAAACTGGTATTACAAAAAACTGTTAATAGGTCCCAAAAGAATTGGTCTAAGAAATTGGATGATGCACTTTGGGCCTACAGAACAGCATATAAAAATCATATGGGTATGTCTCCGTATAAAATGGTTTATGGAAAAGCTTGTCACTTGCCTCTTGAGTTAGAACATAAAGCATATTGGGCAATTAAAGAACTCAACTATGACTTTAAACTTGCGGTGAAAATAGGTTATTTGATATTAGCTCACTAGATGAATGGAGAACCCAAGCTTATGAAAATGCCAAACTATTTACAGAAAAGGTTAAAAGATGGCATGACAAAAGAATCCAAAAGTGGGAATTCAAAGTGGGAGAATATGTTCTCTTGTACAACTCTCATTTTAGATTCTTTGCAGGAAAACTTCTCTCTAAATGGGAAGGACCATATATTATCGAGGAGGTTTATCGCTCTGGAGCTATGAAGATCAATAATGCCGAAGGTACTAATCCGAGGGTAGTCAATGGGCAAAGAATTAAGCACTACTAGTAAACTGTATGTGCTTTGCACGTCATTTAAATATATATAAAAAGCATGGGGAAAATTCATTTTAATATGTATTTCCTTTCCTAGAATCGTATTGGACAAGATCCAACTTGGTTCTTACCTCTCTTGAATCTAGATTGTTCTAGTCTCTTTTCATTAGAGTTTCAGATAAGCACGTGGATAGATGCTTCTAGAACACATGAGATGGTAGAGTTAGGGGTTCAATTAGAAGTCCACATGGCAGAATCCTATGAGTTGAAAACTTTATCCAACGGATGATAATGCTTGGATTTGCCATCTCTTGACCATTGGATGGGCATATCCAACGACTAACATTTGAAGCTATTGGCACACTATATAGTGGTATAGATATCTTAGGTACGCCTATTAATGTTGAAAGCAATATTATTCAAACCATGAAACCAGAGGAACACATAAAAGAAACCTTCCAGAATGCTCTGGAACCCTAAAAAGCGGAGGTACGTGATACGGTAAGTAAACGGACTCCGAAAAATCCGTAAAAATATTTTTTGTCAGTTTTGGAATATTACAAAAATTAGAAAAATAAGAAACAACCAGGAAGGCAACCGAGGAGGGCACAAGACACCAGGGCGCGCCTGCCATGCCTGGCGCGCCCAGGTGGGTTGTGCCCACCTCGGGAACCTTCCCGACTCCGTTTTCCTCTCATTTGCTTGTTTCCCAAGATAAAAAATAATTATATACCCCCCGAACGTATTGACCACCGTATCGCGGAGAATCCCTATGTTCTTGTTTTGTGCTGTTTTCTGTCAGGCTTATCCAGCTAGGCATCATGTCTTCTCCCTCCTCCAACAATGAAGAAGGCGATGCTTGGTTGCTTCAGGTGGAGTTAAGGGGAGAGGGAGTTGAAGAGGTTGCCATGGAGGAAGATGAAGGGAATTCTCTTGGAGTTCACCCTCCGGCCTCCGAGAGGGGCACCCTGGCCGGCATCTCCACTCGTCTTAATCCCCATCAAGCCATGAGATCAGCAAACAATCAAGAGAGCCCTGAGGTGCAAGAAGGACTCCCTCCAAGGAGGCCTTTACATAGGTTACATCGAAACAATTTTCACAATTTGATTCACAATTATGGGTTCGAAAACACTCCTCGTGTGCACATACCGTCCAATTGGGACATATCTCATCCAAGAGAAAGTGATGCAAGAATAAACTCTTGGGGTCCAGAGAATAAACATATCATGGATGAAGTGGAGAAGAACACTGAGTTGCTTCATCGAGCCCTTCAAGAGATTCAAAGATTAAAGGAGGCACTCATGAATATAATTGAGATTACACATCCACCATCATCATCTTCCCCACCAAAGGAGACTTGAGTTCATGGTATGGGCACTCCCCTTGGCTTGTGCCAAGCTTGGGGGAGGTGCCCCGGTATCGTATCACCACCACTATCTTTGCCTTTATCTATTTCAGTTTGATCTTTAGTTATCTTATGATTTAGTTGAATAAAAGTTAGTTCGATCTGCTTTCGAGTGCTTGCTTAGTGATCTATCTATCTATGTAATCATGTGTGAGATATATAATAAAGTTTAGTTTGAGTTTTTGCTTCTTTACTTCTATGTTGCAATCAAATAACAGAAAAAGGAATAAATGAAAAAGATCATATGCTAATCTTATGGTAAGTAATGACATCACATAAGGAAAAGTATAAGTGGTAAAATTTATTGGAGATTGACAAACATAGCATGGGTCAATGATGCAATTTATGAAAGAATTAATAAGGGAAGAGAAGATTCACATGCAAATACACTATCTTGGACATCTTTTATGATTGTGAGCCCTCATTAAATATTATATGTCGAAATTGTTGATGTTGGACAAGGAAGATAACGTAATGAGTTATGTTTGTTCATATTCACATAGAAGTTATATTGTCATAGATCCTTCAACATGTGGTGCTTGCTCAATATCTTTGCTAGCCAAAAACTCCGCACTAAGTAGAGATAGTACTTGTGCATCCAAAAACCCTTAAACCCAAAATCTTATTTTGAGAGTCCACCATACCTACCTATGGATTGAGTACGATCCTTCAAGTAAGTTGTCATCAGTGTGATAAGGCAATTAAAATTGCTTCTAAATGTGTTGGATCATTTAGTGTAAGAGAAAATTGAGCGTTGTACGGACTTGTGATGGCAAAGTAATAAAAGCGACAGACTGCATAATAAAGGTTGCTATCATAAGGGGCAATATAACGTGATGTTATTTTGCATTAAGGGATTTGACATATAAACAAAAAGCGCATGGCAACCTCTACTTCCCTCTGCGAAGGGCCTATCTTTTACTTTTATGTATTTACTTTTATGCAAGAGTCAAAGCATCTTACCTATTCCTTTTTTTTATTTTCTCTTTTTGCAAGCATCATGTGGTGAGGAAAGATCTAGGAAGATATATCTAGTTGGATCGATATGAGTGAGCATGAGTCATTATTGTTGACATCACCCTTGAGGTGAATACGTTGGGAGGCGAAACTATAAGCCCCTATCTTTCTTTGTGTACGATTGAAACTTTTTGCTCATGGGTATGCTGTGAGTGTTAGCAATCATAGAAGATTAAATGATGGGTGAGTATGTGGACTTGCCAAAAGGCTCCGATACGTGACCCTTCCTGAAAATATGATGAATTGTAGTTGCAAAGTTGACTGAGAACATAGTTTGTTGGTTTCCAATGGAGTTTATGCTTTATACTTCAATGTTGTGATGAATTGTTACTTGTTCATGAGAAGTTATATGATAAAAGTTGTGCGATAAAGTTTTATGTTAAAGTTCTTTGCTGTTATAATAATAAGCATGATGCTTCTATGTCCGTATTTTGTTTTTATCGACACCTCTCTCTCTAAGCATGTGGACATGTTTTTCGATATCGGTTTTTCGCTTGAGGACAAGCGAGGTCTAAGCTTGGGGGAGTTGATACGTCCATTTTGCATCATGATTTCCTACTGTTATATATGATGCCTTTATGTATAATATTGCTTTTGGGAGTAATTCTAATGCCTTTTCTCTCATAATATTCAAGGTTTACACAAAGAGGGAGAATGCCGGCAGCTGGAATTCTGGACCTGAAAAAGCTATGTCAGAGATAACTATTCTGCACATCTCTAAATGAGCTGAAACTTCACGAAGAATTGTTTTGGAATATTTAATAAATATTGGAGCAAATAACTACTGGAGGGGGAACACCTGGTGAGCACAAGACACCAGGGCGCGGCAGGCCCCCCAGGCGCGCCCTGGTGGGTTGTGCTCAGCCCAGCCCACCTCCGGTGCCCATCTTCTGGTATATAGGTCATTTTGACCTAGAAATAATCAGGAGAGGACTTTCGGGATGAAGCGTCGCCGTCTAGAGGCGGAACTTGGGCAGGAGCACTTTTGCCCTCCGGCGGAGCGATTCCGCCGGGGGAGCTTTCCTCCCGGAGGGGGAAATCAAAGCCATCATTCATCACCAACAACCCTCTCATCTTTGGGAGGGCAATCTCCATCATCATCTTCAACAACACTGAGGGAGTCATGGATTAAGGGGTCCTCAGGGCGTCGGCCCAATGGATGTGGGCCGGACTAGTGAAGCCGCATAGCGACGGAAGATCTATGAAGCCGTGGTGTGTCCTTCAAGTCAAGGGTGGACATGATCTCTTTTCCCCTTATTGTAATCTATCTCCGATAACCCTAACCCTATCGGTGTCTATATAAACCGAGGGTTGTAGTCATTAGGGTTAGAGATTTATTCATCACCTCATCACCTTAGGGTTTAGCTCATGTTGATCTCGAGGTAGATCTACTCTGTAAACCATACTATACATCCAATATAATCAAGCAGGACGTAGGGTATTACCTCTTCGAGAGGGACCGAACCTGGGTAAACATTGTGTTCGTCGTCCCTTGTTACCCATCGATCCTAGATCCACAGTTCGGGACCCCTACCCCGAGGTCTGCCGGTTTTGACACCGACATTGGTGCTTTCATTGAGAGTTCCGCTGTGGGGTCGCCCGAAGGATTGATGGCTCGCCTGATCATAGGAGAAGGCATCGAATCTGGGGCTCGGTCAACTCTTCGCATTCGGTAGCATCGTACTGCATGCCGATCCGACTGGTCATCTGGGTCAGATTGACAACTTCGCTCCTGAACACCGAATTTGATTCGGTAATCTGGAATACGTTGCGGACACACGGGGCAATCTGGTCTTCACCGGATTCACCGCCCCCTCCCGCGCCTTTGCAGGCCTTGCCGTGCCCGCTCTGGAGTCCCCCTCCGACCCGATCTACAAATCGGCCCCCGCCCTCCGAACAGCTTCGAGCCAGGTGGGCTCCGCTTCAAGCGGGGGCCGGACTCCACCTTCGGCCAGATCTGTCATGTCGGCGGAGGGCCTATCTTCGGCCCTCGAGGTAGAATCAAGTGGCGGAGACCAAGAGTCAATCTCGGCTGAATCTTCCCGTCACAATGCCCCTCAGGCCTCGACCCTTACAACGAGCCGGCAACCGATGGCCAGGGGTTACCCCCGGCCCAAAGCAGCTCGATCTCGAATCCCGACATGGAAACTACACACAACTACCAAGGCCCGTCCTTGATCTCCAGTGATAGTCCGGACCCCCCCAAGGATCCGGCACCGCACCCCGAGCTTAACTCGGCCTGTGGAAATGAAGGACCGGCTAGGGCGCTTACTGCCCCCCACCACGTCACAACGGAATTTGGCCTAGAGCCCTCGGATCTAGCAACCCTTGCTATGTTAAACGAGGCGCTAGACTGAATCCAAAAAATGACCCTCTAGGAGGACCTACCCTCCGCCCACAATCATCAACCCTTCGAGGCATACCACAGGGAATTTTACGTCCCACCCACCACCCACTTGGTAGCCACTGTCGATGATTTAACCGATATGCTAGATTATTATTCGGAAAACTCTGAATACATGGATGAGGATGGCGGAGCCACGGCTAACGCCGATGTCGCCCCCCAGTCACCGGCCGCTGGACGGCCACGTCCACCTAAGATATTTACATGGTGGACACCCCCAAATACGGCGATGGCACTCCCAACCAGGACCGAGACAAGCCCAGAGATGAGCCGCCCAAGCACTGAAGACAGCACCGCCGATCAAAGCCACGTCGAAGCCACGCGAGCAACATGGACTCTGCGGAGAACGACACAGCAAATAATACGGATGACCTCGCCAGAGCCGTAGCCAACGAACATCATCAGGATGACCCCGTGGGGCAGGAGGACCCATTCAACCCGAAAAACCCCGATGACTCTGAAGATAGCAACTAGCTCCCACTCTCTGAAGAGGAGGCCAGTCTGGGGGAGGACGATTTCATCATCCCCGAAGACCCGCTGGAGCAGGAACGGTTCAAGCGGAGGTTTCTAGCCACCGCCCGTAGCCTAAAGAAACAAAAGTGCAAAATCAAGGCCGAATAGGACACCCTCAATGATCGATGGACCAAAGTCCTAGCCGCTGAAGAAGGGTATGGCCACGAACAGCCAGTCAAAAGCTATCCCAACCAAAAATTGCTGCCACAGTTCGACGACGAGGCCGTAGAGCCAATACGTCCGACATACACACGTGCCGAACAGCCGGACCACCTCCTAGAGGGCGGGATAGAGAAGTTGACGAGGCCGAACACCCCGCCGCACCACCTCGCCGTCACGGCAAGGATCAAGTGCGGTCGGCCTACGAATACGACCTCCACCATGACCTAGACGTTCGAGGAGGCCGTACCAGGTCCATCTACGGACCCAGAGAAGATCCGCCCACTTACCGGGAAGGATATTACGATCGGCTAAACCGAAACGATAGAATCTGGGAGCAGCAGCGGATTCGGAAGGCCGAAGACCTCCGACACAATGTAGCCCGAGTTCGGGGCGCCGCACACCCCCTGTGCTTCATAGAGAGGGTAATGCAACACCAATTCTCGGAAGGCTTCAAGCCTGTGAACATTGAATCATACAATGGAACCACGGACCCGGCCGTATGGATAGAGGATTTCCTCCTCCACATTCACATGGCGCGGGGAGATGACCTCCACGCCATTAAATATTTGCCACTAAAGCTTAAAGGTCCAGCTCGACACTGGTTGAACATCCTTCCCGAAGACTCTATAGGCTGCTGGGAAGAGCTTGAGGACGCTTTTCGAGCGAAATTTCAGGGCACCTATGTCTGGCCTCCGGAAGCTGACGACCTAAATCGCATCACACAACAGCCCGGAGAATCTGCCCGACAGTTTTGGAACCGATTCCTGACCAAGAAGAACCAGCTTGTCGACTATCCGGATGCCGAAGCCTTGGCCGCCTTCAAGCATAGCGTCAGGGACGAATGGCTCATAAAGCAGCTCGGTCAGGACAAACCAAGAACCATGGCAGCCCTTACTTCTCTCATGACCCGCTTTTGCGCGGGTGAAGACAGTTGGCTCGCTCGTAAAAACACCAACCCCGACACGCCCGGTACCTCTGAGGTTCGGGACGGAAATGGAAAGCCGCGGCGCAGCAAGAGTAAACGTCGCCACAACGACGGCGAAGTTGAGGATACGACAGTAAATGCCGGATTCCAAAATCTGAAGTCCGGACCATGAAAGAAGGCCTGCTACTTCTTGTGCTTACGTTGGTTTTTCCATTGAAGAGGAAATGGTGATGTAGCACAGTAGAGGTAAGTATTTCCCTCACGAAGACGAAAGAGGGGAAGCTTAGGCTCTTGGTTGTCCTTGAATATTACCTTGGGGTGCCTTGGGCATCCCCAAGCTTAGGCTCTTGCCACTCCTTATTTCATAGTCCATCAAATCTTTACCCAAAACTTGAAAACTTCACAACACAAAACTCAACAGAAAACTCATGAGATCCGTTAGTACAAGAAAATAAAATCACCACTTTTGGTACTGTTGTGAACTCATTCTTTATTTATATTGATGTAATATCTACTGTATTCCAACTTCTCCATGGTTCATACCCCCCGATACTACCCATAGATTCATCAAAATAAGCAAACAACACAAAGAAAACAGAATCTGTCAAAAACAGAACAGTCTGAGAAAATCCGAATTGTTATAATACTTATGTAACTCAAAAGATTCTGAAAAATAAGAACAACAGAGAAAATTTGTATATAAATCTCGTGTAAAAAATTCAGGGTTTTTCAACGCTCCAGTGAATTACTAAATTCTTTGAATGGACGCAAAAGTTTCTGTTTTTCAGCAAGATCAAATCAACTATCACCGTAAGCCATCCCAAAGGTCTTACTTGGCACAAACACTAATTAAAACACCAAAATACATCTAACCAGGGGCTAGATGAAAAATTTATTGAAAAACAGAACCAAAAAAAGTAGAAACAAAAATAAAATTGGGTTGTCTCCCAACAAGCGCTTTTCTTTAAAGCCTTTTAGCTAGGCATTGAGATTTCAATGATGCTCACATGAAAGATAATAATTGAAACACAAAGATAGCATCATAAAACATGTGAAAATCACATATAAGTCTAACATACGTCCTATGCATAGGCATTTTATAAGCAAACAAATTATCAAGACAAGCAAAAACTAGCATATGCAAGGAAGAAGAAAGAAACAATAGCAATCTCAACATAACGAGAGGAAATTTAGTAACATGAGAATTTCTACAACCATATTTTTCTCTCTCATAACAATTACATATAGGATCATAATCAAATTCAACAATATAGCTATGAAATATAATATTCTCAACATGATCCACATGCATGCGAAGTTGACACTCTTCCAAAATAGTGGGATTATCATCAAATAAAGTCATGACCTCTCCAAACCCACTTTTATCAAAAAAATCATGAGATTGATCATACTCCAAAGTAGTGGGGTCATTATTACCTAGAGTTGACACTCTTCTAAACCCACTTTCAATATTATTGCAACCATATTCATCATGAGGCTTAAATAAATTTTCAAGATCATAAGAAAAATCACCCCAATCATGATCATTGCAACAAGTAGTGGCCATAGCAAAATTAGCATCCCCAAGCTTAGGGTTTTGCATATCATTAGCACAACTGACATTAATAGAATTATAGTAGAACCATTGCAATCATGCTTTTCATCCAAGGAGCTATCGTGAATCACTTCATAAATTTCTTCTTTTAACACTTCATCACAATTTTCAGATTCACGAATTTCAAGCAAAACTTCATAAAGATAATCTAGTGCACTCAAATCACTAGAAATTGGTTCATCATAATTGGATCTCTTAAAAAGATTAGCAAGTGGATGAGGATCCATAAACTTTTAGCAAGCAAAGATGCAAGCAAAAAGAAGGCACATGGTAACACAAGCAAACAAAAGATCGAACAAAAAGAAGGCAAACAAAAAGGAAAATCTTTTTGAAAATCGTTTTAGAAGTGGGGGAGAGGAAAATGAGAGGCAAATGGCAAATAATATAATGCAAGAGATGATAATTTATGATGGGTACTTGGTAGGCTTGACGTAGATCTCCCCAGCAATGGCGCCAGAAATTCTTCCTGCTACTTCTTGAGCTTGCGTTGGTTTTTTCCCTTGAAGAGGAAAGGGTGATGCAGCACAGTAGAGGTAAGTATTTTCCTCAGTTAAGAACCAATGTATCAATCCAATAGGAGAAGAATGCACAAATCACCAATACCTACACAAACAACCAAACACTTGCACCCAACGCAATAAAAGGGTTGTCAATCCCTTCACGGTTAATTGCAAAAGTGAGATCTAATAGAGATAGATAAACAAAAGATAAAATATTTTTGGATTTTTTGGTATATAGATCTGAAAATAAAAGATTGCAAAATAGTAGATCGGAATGTAATATGATGGAAAATAGACCCGGGGGCCATAGGTTTCACTAGAGGATTCTCTCATGAAGGGAAATAATACGGTGGGTGAACAAATTACTGTCGAGCAATTGATAGAAAAGCGCAAAGTTATGACGATATCCAAGGCAATGATTATGCATATAGGCATCATGTTCGTGTCAAGTAGACTGACTCCTGCCTGCATCTACTACTATTACTCCACACATCGACCGCTATCCAGCATGCATCTAGAGTATTAAGTTCATAAAGAACGGAGTAACGCCTTAAGTAAGATGACATGATGTAAAGGAATTAACTCAAGCAATATGATGAAAACCCCATCTTTTTATCCTCGATGGCAATAATGCAATACGTGTCTCGCTACCCCTACTTTGTCACTGGGTGAAATCACGCAAGATTGAACCCAAAGCTAAGCACCTCTCCCATTGCAAGAAAAAACAATCTAGTTGGCCAAACCAAACCGATAATTCGAAGAGAAATACAAAGATATTAAATCATGCATAAAAGAATTCAGAGAAGATTCAAATAATAATTATAGATAAGCTGATCATAAATCCACACTTCATCGGATCTCGACAAACACACCGCAAAAGAAGTTTACATCGGATAGATCTGCAAGAACATCGAGGAGAACGTTGTATTGAGAATCAAAGAGAGAGAAGAAGCCATCTAACTACTAGCTATGGACCCATAGGTCTGAGGTAAACTACTCACGCATCATCAGAAGGGCAATGGAGTTGATGTAGAAGCCCTCCGTGATCGATTCCCCCTCCGGCGGGATGCCGGAAAAGGCCCCAAGATGGAATCTCACGGGAACAGAAGGTTGCGGTGGTGGAAAAGTGTTTTCGTGGATTGCTCTGGTGGTTCTAGAATATATGTGAATATATAGGAGGAAAGGCTAGGTCAGAGGAGTCCCGAGGGGGCCACAAGGCAGGGGGCGCCCCCCCTAGGGCATGCCCTCCACCCTTGTCGCCGCCTCGCGGCTCTTCTGACTTGGACTCCAAGTCCCCTGGGTGTCTTCTGGTCCAAGAAAAATCATCGTGAAGTTTTATTCTGTTTGGACTCCGTTTGGTATTCCTTTTCTGCGAAGCTCAAAAACAAGGAAAAAACAGAAACTGACCCTGGGCTCTAGGTTAATAGGTTAGTCCCAAAAATAATATAAATAGCATATTAATGCATATAAAACATCCAAAACATAATAGCATGGAACAATAAAAAATTATAGATACGTTGGAGACGTATCAAGGCCCCTAAAGGCAACAGCGACGGCCCATCCAGACTAGACACAATTCTAGACAGGCCTTGCCAGATCCACGACACGTCAGAGAAGCCCGGCAACCACTCCAACCATAACTGTTGGGTGATCAAGCAAGTCAGCAAGCTCACAGCCGAAGACTCGGGCAAAAGCCCACGTAGTGAGGATGACGACAAGCCCCGCAGGCTGAACAATGGAGGCCAGAAACCCTTCCCTTCCAAAGTCAAGACGGTAAACATGATCTATGCAACCCACATACCGAAGAAGTAGAGGAAGCGAGCGCTGCGAGACGTGTATTTTGTCGAGCCAGTAGCACCGAAGTTCAATCCATGGTTAGCCTGCCCAATCACTTTCGATTGTAGGGATCACCCGACCAGCATACGCCATGGAGGGTCCGCAGCCTTAGTACTCAACCCCATCATCGATGGATTCCACCTCACTAGAGTCCTAATGGATGGGGGTAGTAGCCTCAATCTGATATACGAAGACACGGTGAGGAAGATGGGGATCGATCCGTCAAGGATCAAACCCAGTAACACCACCTTCATGGGAGTCATTCCGGGAGTGGAGGCCCGCTGCGCAGGCACTGTGACGCTTGAAGTAGTGTTCGGCTCTCCGGATAACTTTCGAAGCGAGGACTTGATCTTTGACATTGCACCTTTTCGCAGCGGCTATCACGCCCTCCTCGGCTGAACAACGTTCGCAAAATTCAATGCCGTCCCGCATTACACGTACCACAAGCTGAAGATGCCTGGTCCTTCGGGCGTCATAACTATCAACGGAAACACAGAACGCTCACTTTGAACCGAAGAGCACACTGCGGCCTTAGCGGCCGAAGACCAATCCGGCCCATACAGGTCTCGATGCCGACCCACCGTAAAGGCCGGCGACAACAGTAAACGGGTTCGAACCTGCTCCCCGTCATGGGAACCCGCATGCGTTCGCCGCAAATAAGGATACGCGCCCCATGGCACGCCTACATTCTTCGCGCTCCACGTGCCTCGTCGGCACAATTTCGCACTCAAAATACCATGGGCAGTGATGTGGCTTGAACTACGTCGGTATTTCCCCAAAGAGGAAGGGATGATGCAGCACAACAATGGCAGGTATTTCCCTCAGTGATGAGACCAAGGTTATCGAACCAGTAGGAGAACCAAGCAACACTATGTAAACGGTACCTGCACACAAAGAACAAATACTTGCAACCCGACGTGTTAAAGGGGTTGTCAATCCCTTTCAGGTAACGGTGCCAGAAATTGGTGCGTTGACGGGATAAAAATTATGATAGATTGGATAGATAGATCTTGAATAAACGCAAAATTAAATAAAGTGCATCAAGGTATTTTTGGATTTTTGGAATAATAGATCTGTAAATAAAAGCGAATAAAAATAGATCTCAAAGCAAATATGATGGAGAATAGACCCCGGGGCCGTAGATTTCACTAGTGGCTTCTCTCGAGAAAAATAGCATACGGTGGGTAAACAAATTACTGTTGGGCAATTGATAGAACTTCAAATAATCATGACGATATCCAGGCAATGATCATTATATAGGCATCACGTCCAAGATTAGTAGACCGACTCCTGCCTGCATCTACTACTATTACTCCACACATCGACCGCTATCCAGCATGCATTTAGTGTATTAAGTTCATGGAGAAACGGAGTAATGCAATAAGAACGATGACATGATGTAGACAAGATCTATTCATGTAGGAATAGACCCCATCTTGTTATCCTTAATAGCAATGATACATACGAGTCATGTCCCCTTCTGTCACTGGGATTGAGCACCGTAAGATCGAACCCATCACAAAGCACCTCTTCCCATGGCAAGAAAAATCGATCTAGTCGTCCTAACTAAACCAAAGATTCAAAGAAGAAATACGAGGCTATAAGTAATCATGCATATAAGAGATCAAAGAGACTCAAATAACTTCCATGGATAAAAACATAGATCTGATCATAAACTCAAAGTTCATCGGATCCCAACAAACACACGCAAAAAGAGTTATATCAAATAGATCTCCAAGAGATCATTGTATTGAGAATCAAAAGAGAGAGAGAAAGCCATCTAGCTACTAACTACGAACCCGTAGGTCTACAATGAACTACTCACGCATCATCGGAGAGGCACCAATGAGGATGATGAACCCCTCCGTGATGGTGTCTAGATTGGATCTGTGGTTTCTGGAACTTGCGGCGGCTGGAATTGTGTTTCGTCCACTCCCCTAGGGTTTCTGGATTTTTGGGGTATTTATAGAGCAAAGAGGCGGTGTGGGAGGCGGCCGAGGTGGGCACAACCCACCAGGGCACGCCTGGGCCCCCAGGCGTGCCCAGGTGGGTTGTGCTTCCCTCAGAGCCCCCTGTGGTACTTCCTTGGCCCATCGTGTGTCTTCTGGTCCAGAAAAAATCTCCAAAAAGTTTCACTGCATTTGGACTCCGTTTGGTATTGATTTTCGGCGATGTAAAAAACAAGCAAAAAAACAGCAACTGGCACTGGGCACTATGTTAATAGGTTAGTCCCAAAAAATGATATAAAATTGCTATAAAATGATTGTAAAACATCCAAGATTGATAATATAATAGCATGGAACAATAAAAAATTATAGATACGTTGGACACGTATCAGGCAGCCGTGAGGCATATACCAATACATCCGAAGCATGTGTTCGGCTAACCCGAACCTCGGAGTTACCTTGTCTTCGGACGACCCGGGGGCCAATTCCTGACCCCCCAAGCATAAAGCTTCATCAACAAGATCCTCGCCCCTCAAGGTTTCATGGAAGGTCCCAACCCACAGCTCTCAGAAGCAAAGGCGCAGACGTGCAACAGGGCACAATGAAGGCTTCGACTCACGCATCAAGGCCCTGCGTAAACCTTTACTCTATAAAACTCTTTTATTTTTAATAATGCCTTGGCAGTTCAAATTGTACGGTTAGACGTCTTGAGCTTATGAGAAATAATAAAAACGCCCTTTATGGTGTTCGGATACTCGCATCTTGCGATTTTCTTTCTCCTTTCTGGTTCTCCACTCGCTCTTCGAATAGCCCGGCATGAAAACATATTCTTTTAAACTAACCAAGAGTTCGATTTACACATCAGCTCCATTTCTTAAAGTCCGACACCGCCTTCCGCTGGGTGTTCGGTGTCTCGGATATTGCACTATATGCATCAGTTCCGAACTATGTCTTGGGTCAATAGTTGGGTTGCCCGGCTCCTGTGCTTGCCCCTTATGTTCCGCACATTCAACTAAGAAGGCAAAGGGAGAACCCGTGCGATTGTACTTCTGGCTTGCCCGGTCGAGTAGCTCAGGAGGAGAAAGCCGAAAACTGACCGTCATAGTAAGCGCGAACTGGTCAGCGATCCGATGACGAGGTTTGACTCAAAAAATCGTTGGCGATTTCGCCGTATCACACGAAGGGTTCGTCTTAACACAAACCATGTGATCGGAAAGGGTAGGTGTTGACCCCCAAGTACATCAAAATACACCGGGGGCTAGTCCTTAGCCCCCACCGTCAAGCTCCTAAGGCTAAGTGAAAGCAATAAAACCAAATAGTCCGATTGCCTGGTTTCGCTCATGCACTACCACCTCCGGGTACCAAGACGTTGGCTAAGGGTAATAGTGCAGAGACAAAACACCCCTCATGATATTCGCCTGGGGGCTGAAGCCGACGACTGGTAGCTTTCAGAATAAACATACGACCGCATAGGAGTCAAAATTAAATCATGACAATATAAAATAAGTCAGGTGGACGCATAATAAAGCATAAGGTCCACTTGGTACAAACTTAATACAATCACTCAAGCATTACATCTTTTGAACACTGGCCCTCTATCGCCCGCGGGCCATTCATCCCTTGTGCAAAGTACTGCTTAGGGCGACAATGCTCTTTTCCCTTGGGCGGAGGACCAGTGGCCATGTCCATTGGATTAATCTTTGGCCAATGCACCACGGTCTTCGCAAACGCAAGCCTCGCCCCCTCAAGGCACGCTGAGTGCTTCATGGCGTCAAGCCGGAGCGGCGCCTCATGCAGCATCTGCACAAGGCTAAAGTAGGTGTCCGGAATGGGCTCGGCAGGCCGCAGACTGACACAAAGGTCCTTCATGGCCAGCTCGGACATCCGATGCATCTCCATTAGTTGCTTCATTTGATCGCTGAGGCGGGGAGGACGCTCGGAATCCGGAAACTGTGACCAGAAGAGCTGCCGTGTGGAGTCCTCCTTGAGAGTAGCGTAGTGCTTTGCTGCGGCCGCCACATTCTTCGAAAGTTCGGCGAAGACGCCTGCGGAGCGCCAGACCCGCATCAACAGGGCAAACCTGTTGCCTCCGAACACACTCTGCAGTAAGTATTTCTTACCAATTGCAATTTGCCCGACTTGGCGGAGCTCTTCTCGGACACCTCGCGCTTCGGTCCTTGCCTCCTGGAGCTTCTTCTCTGCCTTGGATAGCTGGGAGGATCGCTCCTCCTGCTCCTTCTCAAGGGCCTCCAGCTTCTTGGCGGCATCCTGGAGCTCCACTTGGACTTTGGTTACTCGAGCCTCGTGCTGCTCAGCAGCAAGCTTGGCCTTCTCAAGCTCGGCCACCGCCTTGTCAGCGGCCGTTTTCTTTGCGGTCGCCTCTGCCTCGGCTTTCTTCAAGGCCTCCCTCAAGCCTTTGACTTCAGCGGCGGCAGCTGCAAGATCATCACAATAAAGGATTAGCATACAGTCCGGATCGACAATATCCGGCATTAAGCAATTACACATCTTATCAAAGAGTTTACCTTGCTCCTCGTCAAGCCGTTTGTTGACAAGGTCAATCTCTTTATCGGAATGCTTGAGCTTCCAATCCATATCCTCTAGCGCCGCAGCATTAGCACTCGCGGCCAGAGAAGATGCCTGTGATATTTTAAAATTCACACCGCTTAAAATAATGGCCTGTTGAACGGGATCCTCCGCAGTTTTTCTCTGCAAACCTTGCAGAGTCTCGGGGGCTACTACAGATATGGCATACATAAACTAGGGATTAAATCCAATTTATGAGAAAGGAGCATTACTTGACTTACCTCAAAGCCTGTCAGAAGGCCTTGGACAACGTCGTTCAGTTCGGATTGGACGGACCGAACACCTTTCATGACCGCACTCATGAGAGTGCGGTGCCCGTCAACGATGACAGAGTTGTTCACCAACTCCTCCAGTGCGTCCAGCTAGCCAGGCGTCGCCCGTTCGGAAGTGTTCGGCACTGGTGTTGGCTCCCTGGCCCCTTATCCACTGGAAGGAGGAACCTGTGCCATCGAGGGCCTTGGAGGCTCGGGAACAGACGGCTGATGGGGTCTGGATGGTCCGGACTCCTTCCCTGCATCAGCCAGGAGGGACGCGCCCTCCTGGTCTTTGGCGACCGAGGTGTTAACCTCGGCCATTACGGTGTCAACCTCCTCCTCTGTATTCAGAGGAGGAGGGGTCTTTCGCGACAGCACCTCCCCAATCTCTTCGGGGACTAAGGGAGGTGTAAAACATGACCCGGAGCCGCTATCTGCCAGTTTGGCGGGCGGAGACGTCCCCTCCGAGGTTTGCTCGGTGGGGTGGCCACGTTGAGGGCTACACCAGCAAAATAAATAGTCAATCTACGTTCTACCAGGGACTACTAACAAATAAAGCAATTGAAAATGCATGATGCGTACCTGGTCGCAGGGGGCTTGACCCTGGGTTCCCTCTCCGGAACCTTTTCAGATGCTTCGGACTCCTCGTCGTAGTCCGAGCTATCAGACAGGACCAGCTTAGGCCGGCACTGCCTTTTCGGGGCCAGGAAGGTTGAACCTCCTCGACGTCACTGGACGCCGCCCTCTTCTTAGAGTGCGAGGAGGCGCTTTCCTCCTCGTCCTCATCCTCGTCCCCCTCTTGTATGGATGGGGCCGCAGTGTCTCCAGACCGGGTGTCCGGATGAGCTCTGCGACGGAGGCCCTACCTGGCCTCCGGTACCTCTGTCTTCTTCCCCTTCTTGTCGGGCGCCCTGTACGGCACCACGACCAGCAGCTTCTCCAGCTGTTTGAATTGGGGCTCTTCTGGCAGCGGCACCGGGCCGCTGATCTTCTCAGCCTTGACAAGCCAGCCCTGCAAAATTCACATAAAGGGGTTCGGATCAAATCATACAATGGGGATATTCAAACTCATGTCAAGACAAATGCCGCTCACCTTCCTCGGAGGGGTCACAGCGTCGAGGCCGATGTCCTCCCCCTCGACTGGCCAATTCTTCTACGGCTTGAACAACAGACCCCACACTTTCTTGTGGGTCGTGCCGAAGAGATGTTGCACGGTGGCCGGATCCTCGGGGTCATACTCCCACATTGGCTTGGCCCTCTCCTGGCAGGGGAGGAGCCAGCGATGGAGCATGATCTGAATCACGTTACCAGCTTCGCGCCGGTCTCCATTATGCTGACAACACGCTTCTACAGCGCCTTCAAGTCATCAGCGGACCCCCAGTCCAGGCTCTTGTTGATCCATGAGGCTAGCTTGGTGGGGGGTCCGGATCTGAATGTGGGAGCCGCCGCCCAGTCGGCTCTCCTTGGCTTGGTGATATAAAACCATTCCTTTTGCCACATCCTGACGGTGTCGACAAATTGGCCCTCCAGCCATTGGACCCGTGTCAGTTTGTTGATCATGGCCCCGCCACAGTTCGCATGTTCGCCGCCGACCACCTTGGGTTTGATGTTGAACACCTTCAGCCACAGGCCGAAGTGTGGCTTGACTCGGAGGAAGGCCTCATAGAAGATGATGAAGGACGAGATGTGGAGAAGGGAGTTGGGGGCCAGATCATGAAAGTCTAGCCCGTAGAAGAACATCAACCCCCTCACAAAGGTGTGCAGGGGAAATCCAAGCCCCCTAAGGAAATGAGGGTGGAATACGACCCTTTCGCCCAGCTTGGGCGTAGGGATGATTTGGCCCTCTTCGGGGGCCCGATGGGCAATGTCGGCCGATAAATAGCCGGCCTGCTTCAGCCTCAAGATGTCACCGTCGGTGACGATGGAGGCCTCCCACTTCCCATTGGCGTTGGATCCGGCCATGGTTGAAGGAGACGGGTGGGATTTGCAGTGGAAAGCGGAGAACAGGGGCGCTGGAGCTCTGAAGATCTGCGTGAGCGGAAGGTGGAAGAAGGAGTGGGACGCTAACTGTTGTAGCTCCCCCTTTATAGGCAGCTGATATGCCAAGAGTTCCTTTTTTCACGCCCTTGGCTTCTCCACTTCCCGATACACTCGCAACGTTATGTGCGGGGTGGGCAATCGAAATCATTGATCATATCCCTTGAAAGGCAGGGCACGATCCCCAACTTGATGAGACGTGTCAAACGTGGGTCGGCCTCGAGCCGCGCTTCGATAAATACTAACCGCTCGGCGTTATGACCGGATGCGACTCTTCGTTGAAAGAGAAAGATTTGTCACATAAAGGCACTGTTTATACTTAGACGGTTTTTTGTTCTTGCCGTCGTTGCTAAGTAAAACTGGTGTTTCAGATTCCGAACATCATCTGGCTCCGAACATAGACGAAACAAGGCAGAGAACTCGCCCCGCAAGCCGAATACTGTTAGACAAGCAGATGCCGGACACAAGCCTTGGCGTTGGAGGCTAGTTTGGGGGCTACTGAGGGAGTCATGGACTAAGGGGTCCTCAGGGCATTGACCCAATGGATGTGGGCTGTACTGGTGAAGCCGCATAGCGATGGAAGATCTACGAAGCCGTGGTGTGTCCTCCAAGTCAAGGGTGGACAGGATCTCTTTTCCCTTATTGTAATCTACCTCCGATAACCCTAACCCTATTGGTGTCTATATAAATTGAGGGTTGTAGTCATTAGGGTTAGAGCTTTATTCATCACCTCATCACCTTAGGGTTTAGCTCATGCTGATCTCAAGGTAGATCTACTCTGTAAACCATACTATACATCCAATATAATCAAGCAGGACGTAGGGTATTACCTCTTCGAGAGGGCCCGAACCTGGGTAAACATTGTGTTCGTCGTCCCTTGATCCCCATCGATCCTAGATCCACAGTTTGGGACCCCTACCCCGAGGTCTGCCGGTTTTGACACCGACAAGCACCATCTCCTCTCAAACTCTAGTTCATCTCTTGTGTTCAATCTTTGTACCGGAACCTCAGATTGGTACCTGTGGGTGACTAGTAGTGTTGATTACATCTCGTAGTTGATTACTATATGGTTTATTTGGTGGAATATTATATGTTCAGATCCATTATGCTATTTAATACCCCTCTGATCTTGAGCATGATTATCATTTGTGAGTAGTTACATTTGTTCTTGAGGTCACGGGAGAAGTCATGTTGCAAGTAATCATGTGAACTTGATATGTGTTCGATATTTTGACGATATGTATGTTGTGATTCCCTTAGTGGTGTCATGTGAACATCGACTACATGGCACTTCACCATATTTGGGCCTAAGGGAATGCATTGTGGAGTAGTTATTAGATGATGGGTTGCTAGAGTGACAGAAGCTTAAACCCTTGTTTATGCGCTACTTCATAAGGGACTGATTTGGATCCAAAAGTTTAATGCTATGGTTAGATTTTATCTTAATACTTTTCTCGTAGTTGCGGATGCTTGCGACGGGGTTAATCATAAGTAGGAGGTTTGTTCAAGTAAGAACAACACCTAAGCACCGATCCACCCGCATATCGCGAACACAAATCAAACCAACATGATGAAAGTGACATGGTGAAATTCCCGTGTACCCTCAAGAATGCTTTGCTTATCATAAGAGACCATTTTGGCCTGTCCTTTGATACAAAAAGGAGTGGGCTACCTTGCTGCACTTTATTTACTGTTACCGTTACTTGCTCATTACAAATTATCTTGCTACCAAACTACCTGTTACCGACTATTTCGGTGCTTGCAGAAAATACCTTGCTGAAAACCTCTTGTCATTTCCTTCTGCTCCTTGTTGGGTGATACGTCTCCAACGTATCTATAATTTTTGATTGTTCCATGCTCTTATATTATCTTTCTTGGATGTTTTATAATCATTTTATAGCAACTTTATATCATTTTTTGGGACTAACCTATTGACATAGTGCCCAGTGCCAGTTGCTTTTTTTTGCTTGTTTTTTACTTCGCAGGAAATCAATACCAAACGGAGTCCAAACGCAGCGAAACTTTTTGGTGATTTTTTCTGGACCAGAAGACACAAGTTGGACTAAGGAAGTACCAGAGGGGTGCCCCGAGGGGGGCACAACCCACCTGGGCGCGCCTGGAGGCCCAGGCGCGCCCTGGTGGGTTGTGCCCACCTCGGTGGCCGCCCGCACTGCCTCTTTGCTCTATAAATACCCCAATATTCCAGAAACCCTAGGGGAGTCGACAAAAATCAATTCGAGCCGCCGCAAGTTCCAGAAACCACATATCCCATCTAGACACCATCACGGAGGGGTTCATCATCCTCATTGGTGCCTCTCCGATGATGCGTGAGTAGTTCATTGTAGACCTACGGGTTCGTAGGCAGTAGCTAGATGGCTTCCTCTCTCTCTTTTGATTCTCAATACAATGGTCTCTTGGAGATCTATTTGATGTAACTCTTTTTTCCGGTGTGTTTGTTGGATCCAATGAACTTTGAGTTTATGATCAGATCTATGTTTTTATCCATAAAATTTATTTGAGTCTTTTGATCTCTTATATGCATGATTGCTTATAGCCTCGTATTTCTTCTTCGAATCTTTGGTTTAGTTAGGCCAACTAGATCGATTTTTCTTGCCATGGGAAGAGGTGCTTTGTGATGGGTTCGATCTTATGGTGCTTGATCCCAGTGACAGAAGGGGAACCGACACGTATGTATCGTTGCTATTAAGGATAACAAGATGGGGTCTATTTCTACATAAATAGATCTTGTCTACATCATGTCATCATTCTTATTGCATTACTCCATTTTTCCATGAACTTAATACACTAGATGCATGCTGGATAGCGGTCGATGTGTGGAGTAATAGTAGTAGATGCAGGCAGGAGTTGGTCTACTAATCTTGGACGTGATGCCTATATAATGATCATTGCCTCGATATCGTCATAATTATTTGAAGTTCTATCGATTGCCCAACAGTAATTTGTTTACCCACCGTATGCTATTTTTCTCGAGAGAAGCCACTAGTGAAATCTACGGCCCCCAGGTCTATTTTCTCATCATATATTTTCAGATCTATTTTGCTATTTGCCTTTTTATTTATTTGCCACTTTTATTTTGAGATCTATATTTCTAAAAACCCAAAAATATTTTGCTTCACTTTATTTTATTCGCGATCTATTTATCCAATCTACTACAATTTATCTCATGTCCGTTTGCCAATTTCTGGCGCAGTTACCCAAAAGGGATTGACAACCCCTTTAACACGTCGGGTTGCAAGTATTTGTTCTTTGTGTGTAGGTGCTGTTTACGTAGTGTTGCTTGGTTCTCCTACTGGTTCGATAACCTTGGTCTCATCACTGAGGGAAATACCTACCGTTGCTGTGCTGCATCATCCCTTCCTCTTTGGGGAAATACCGACGTAGTTCAAGCCAACATCAAAAGGAATTTCTGGCGCCGTTGCCGGGGAGACATCATCAACATCTACCAGGTTCCTAATCACAAATCTCATCTCTTTGCAATTTACATTATTTTCCATTTGCCTCTCGTTTTCCTTTCCCCCACTTTACAAAAATTCACCGTTTTATTCGCCCTCTTTTTCGTTCGCTGTTTTCTCGTCAGATCTGTTTTGTGTGCAATCTTCTTGATCACCTTTTGTCATTATGGATAGTTCTTCCTCTATCGCGTGCACCCCCGAGAATGAGGTCCTTAACTTTAAACAAAGGGGAGGGGAGAATTTAAAAGATGCTTGGTATAGGATTTGCAATGCTCATAATAGATCTATCCGAAAGCAATCTACCATTGTTCTTCTTCGTTGTTTTTATGTGGGCATCACCACTTGGTATAGATTCGTCCTTGATACGATTACCGGTGGAAATTTCTTGATGTGTCCCTCTCTTGATGCTTTTAATGCTATGGGAAATTTAGTGGGATCACCACCTCTCATGATTAATGAAACAAATTTAACTCTCGAGCATGTTATGGAAAGGCTAGATGCTATTGAAAAGAAAATGCTTACCGAAGAACACATTGAGAACTTGGATAAAAAGATGCATAATTTTGCTACTAAATTTGGGTCAAAAACGGGAGAAGTTTTTAAGTTGTTAAAAGAAAAGGGAACCGTAATTCACGAAAGAATTGAAGAAAGCCCTTCTCGGATCGATAAGTTGGAAGAAATTTTTAGCAATTTAAGCGCGACTTTTGCTTCTGCTAAAACTATTGAAAAAACCACCGTTAAAATTAGTAAGACTACTCAAACCTCTAAGAACAAGGGTGCAACTTCTTGTAGTAAAGAAGATCTTAAAATGATTAGTATTCACCCGGATTTTGTCGAAGTTATAAGAGACCCTATTAATAAGAACGATTTCCTCAATTTTATGCCTAGAATTTTTTCTATTTTACTTGCTAAATCTTCAAAGAAATCTGATTGTGTGATTGAAGAGTTGGAAGCTAAAGATGACAACACTTAGATCTAGGCATTATGCCTAGCTAAGGGCATAAAACGACAGCGCTTGTTGGGAGGCAACTCAATGAATAAAAGTTTTTTTTGTCTTTTTCTTTCTATTCTTGAATGTTTTCACAATTATGCTACTGTTATGATTGTGTTTTTTATGTTTTAATTAGTGTTTGTGCCAAGTAAAGCCTTTGGGATAGCTTTGGTGAGAGTTGATTTGATCTTGTTGGAAAGACGAAACTTTTGCGTCCAGTAAAATAATTGTTTAAAATCACAGAAGAGACGAAAAATTATGAATGTTTTACACAAGATTGATATACAAATTTTGTCTGTTTTCCTAATTTTTCAGAATTTTTGGAGTTACAGAAGTATGAGAACAATTCGCATCTTTACAGACTGTTCTGTTTTTGACAGATTCTGTTTTCTTTGCATTGTGTGCTTATTTTGATGAATCTATGGTTTGTATTGGAGGTTATAAGCCATGGTAAAGTTAGAATACAGTAGATATAATGCAAGAACAAAATTTGAATGGGTTTTCTACAGTACTTAAAGTAAAGATTGGTTTTCTTATACTAACGAATCTCACGAAGGTTTTGTTGAGTTTTGTGTGATTGGAGTTTTCAAGTTTTGGGTGAGATTACGATGGATGAAGGAATAAGGAGTAAGAAGAGCCTAAGCTTGGGGATTCCCCATGGCACCCCAAGCCATTATCCAAAGAGAAGCAAGCAACTAAGCTTGGGGATGCCCGAGTGGCATCCCCTCTTTCTTCTAACGACCATCGGTATTTTACTCGGAGCTATATTTTTATTCGTCACATATCATGAGTTTTGCTTGGAGCGTCTTGTATGATATGAGTATTTGCTTGTTTTTCTTTTTATTTTAAGTCATTAATCCTTGCTGTACACACCTATTTGAGGGAGCCAAAATTATGCTATGACTTGTTAGAATTGCTCTCTATGCTTCACTTAAATCTTTATGAGCTATGGACTTGCTCTAGTGCTTCACTTACATCTTTTTGAGCACGGTGTGCTTTAGTATTTTTGAAGAAATGCTCTCATGCTTCACTTAGATTTATTTGAGAGTTAGTAATTTTTTTTAGAAATTCTCTCTTGCTTCACTTAAATTATTTTGAGAGAACAAAATTTTATGCTCATGTCCTTCACATAGATTTGTTTGAGCTATCAAAAGGAACGTATGAAATTAGTCCCAAAGTGATAGATATTCAAGAGGGATATAATAAAAACTTTCATGAAGATCATTGGACAAAATAAACTTGATTCCTTGTAATAGTTTTGCGATATGATGAAATAATATGTGAGTCATGTTAATGAGTAATTATGGCTTAGTAAGAATATTGGTGTTAAGGTTTGTGATTCCCTATGCAAGCATGAAAGTCAATAGTTATGCAATGAAATTACATCCTACTTGTGGTGCATTATTCGGTGTTAGTTATGCTTAATGCTTGCTTATGATATTTTTCGTTTCTTGGTTGGATGCTTCTCAATCTTTTGCTAGCCTTCATTTGCACTAAGTATGATCACTACTTGTGCATCCAAAATCCTTAAACCAGTTTTTGCCATATGAGTCCACTATACCTACCTATATGAGGTATTTCCGTGCCGTTCTAAGCAAATTTTTATGTGCCATCTCTAATTTAAAAATAAATTTCTCTTCTGTGTGCTCGTACCGCTCATGAAACGGTAGGGGGTGGCTGATATATTTCCATGCTAGATGTGTTATTCTCAAGATGAGTGTTTATTCACTTGTCATTGCACGAGAGTACGGCAAAGGTATTAGGGATGCCTAGTCCCGAAATGAAAAATGAATTTACTTTATGTTGTCAAATAATAAATTCCTTGGAAAGTGTTGGTATGGAGGGCACCCGTGGATACGGCTAGCCATGGAAAGTGAAAGTATGGTGGGAAAAGGAATAAACTTTATTTTCTGTTTGGGAACCGCCTATGATATATCTAGCATGGAAAGTATTGGGAACTACTCAATCGTTTTCATTGACAGGAAAAGCATGCCACCCAAAATGTTTTATCTCTACTTTTTCGCTTTGAGCTTTGGCACCTCTTCAAACCCGTACTTCCCTCTACGAAGGGCCTTTCTTTTACTTTATGCAATTTTTATTTTGAGTCTCCATCTTCTCTTATAAAGCACCAACTAAGGGGCACTATGATCGTACTTGAGCATTAGGTGTAGCTAATATGCGAGTGTGTTTCATTAATGGATCAATGATTGAGCATAATGGGCTAGGGATAACTTGCTTTAGTGTTGGTATTTTGAAAGACATGGTTGCTTGTTGATATGCTTGAGTATTGAAATCTTCATGTGAAAACTAGACTATTGCTTTGAATCATATAAAAGTCCAAATGTCCATGCTACAAAGAAAAGAATATGTGATGAACATGTTAGGTAGCATTCCACATCAAAAATTCTGTTTTTATCATTTACCTACTCGAGGACAAGCAGGAATTAAGCTTGGGGATGCTGATACGTCTCCAACATATCTATAATTTTTAATTGTTCCATGCTTTTATATTATCATTCTTGGATGTTTTATAATCATTTTATAGCAACTTTATATCATTTTTTGGGACTAACCTACTGACATACTGCCCAGTGTTTTTTGCTTGTTTTTTACTTTGCAGGAAATCAATACCAAACGGAGTCCAAACGCAGTGAAACTTTTTGGTGATTTTTCTGGACCAGAAGACTGAAGTTGGGCCAAGGAAGTACCAGAGGGGTGCCCCGAGGGGGGCACAACCCACCTGGGCGCGCCTGGAGGCCCAGGCGCACCCTGGTGGGTTGTGCCCACCCTGGTGGCCTCCCGCATCGCCTCTTTGCTCTATAAATACCCCAATATTCCAGAAACCCTAGGGGAGTCGACGAAAATCAATTCCAGCCGCCGCAAGTTCCAGAAACTACAAATCCAATCTAGACACCTTCACGGAGGGGTTCATCATCCTCATTGGTGCCTCTCCGATGATGCGTGAGTAGTTCATTGTAGACCTACGGGTCCGTAGGCAGTAGCTAGATGGCTTCCTCTCTCTCTTTTGATTCTCAATACAATGGTCTCTTGGAGATCTATTTGATGTAACTCTTTTTTCCGGTGTGTTTGTTGGGATCCGATGAACTTTGAGTTTATGATCAGATCTATGTTTTTATCCATGAAAGCTATTTGAGTCTTTTGATCTCTTATATGCATGATTGCTTATAGCCTCGTATTTCTTCTTCGAATCTTTGGTTTAGTTAGGCTAACTAGATCGATTTTTCTTGCCATGGGAAGAGGTGCTTTGTGATGGGTTCGATCTTACGGTGCTTGATCCCAGTGACAGAAGGGGAACCGACACGTATGTATCGTTGCTATTAAGGATAACAAGATGGGGTCTATTTCTATATAAATAGATCTTGTCTATATCATGTCATCGTTCTTATTGCATTACTCCGTTTTTCCATGAACTTAATACACTAGATGCATGCTGGATAGCGGTCGATGTGTGGAGTAATAGTAGTAGATGCAGGCAGGAGTCGGTCTACTAATCTTGGACGTGATGCCTATATTATGATCATTGCCTGGATATCGTCATACTTATTTGAAGTTCTATAAATTGCCCAATAGTAATTTGTTTACCCACCGTATGCTATTTTTCTCTAGAGAAGCCACTAGTGAAATCTACGGCCCCCGGGTCTATTTTCTCATCATATATTTTCAGATTTATCTCGCTATTTGCCACTTTTATTTTCAGATCTATATTTCTAAAAACCTAAAAATATTTTGCTTTACTTTATTTTATTCGTGATCTATTTATCCAATCTACTACATTTTATCTCATGTCCGTTTGCCAATTTCGGCGCAGTTACCCGAAAGGGATTGACAACCCCTTTAACACGTCGGGTTGCAAGTATTTGTTCTTTGTGTGCAGGTGCTGTTTATGTAGTGTTGCTTGGTTCTCCTACTGGTTCGATAACCTTTGTCTCATCACTGAGGGAAATACCTACCGTTGTTGTGCTGCATCATCCCTTCCTCTTTGGGGAAATACCGACGTAGTTCAAGCCAACATCATTGGGTTTGACACTCTTACTTATCGAAAGGACTACGATTGGTCCCCTATACTTGTGGGTCATCAGTGCACATCAGCAGATGCTTGAGAAGCATGTTTTCTGGCAAAACCTAGGGAGGGAAGAAAGAGAAAGACTTCTACGTCATTGACTACAGACGCATACATATCTCATGTCGGATCCGAGGCAATGACGAAAACCTGGTCTGTAGTCCTAAAACAGAGTTTTGGATCTGAATAAGTTACATCAGTCCTTGTCTAGCATGTATCAAATTGATGGGCACTATCCTGCACATTTCATCTACCTAGAAATAGATATGATTAATTTAAATGCTACTGTCATTGATACAAGTGTAGTACTGGAATATCTGCCATACCATGCCACATGGGGTAATTAAGTACATGACACATACACTGCATGATGTTCTTGAGGGTGTTTGGATGGACCATGAGGGTCAAGGTCTATAACTCTATGTTTGAGGTACCACCAAGTGGCCAAGCAGATTGGAGGTTGGAGTACTTTAACTCACCAGATCCGTTTCTGAAAGGAGTTTACAACCATGATAACAAAACTATCCATGAGGTCCTGAAGAAGAACGTTGCTCTGGTCCAGGTGAACATGAGCTCTGCTATGCTCCAGGGGAACATGAGCTCTGCGTGTGGGTGGGGGGATCCCAATCAAGTTTGAGAACTAATTCAATGCAGTAGGAAAGAAAAAACTGAACTTTAAATGCCATTTGGACATGCATTTGCACAACCACATAGCTGGTAAAGGACCATTAAGGGGCTTGTTTCAGGCAGAAGTCTACTCGTCTACAAAAAATGACATTCTTGGAGATATCTTCAACAGTTGTTCAAGGGCCCCACAATGAAACTAGAGACTCGGTAGGTGATCATTTCAGAGTTATACTTCATAAGAATCAAACATCATCGAGAGGATGTGTGATACGTCTCCAACGTATCTATAATTTTTGATTTTCCATGCTGTTATATTATCATTCTTGGATGTTTTACAATCATTTTATAGCAACTTTATATCATTTTTTGGGACTAACCTATTGACATAGTGCCCAGTGCCAGTTGCTGTTTTTTGCTTGTTTTTTTACTTCGCAGAAAATCAATACCAAACGGAGTCCAAACGCAGCGAAACTTTTTAGAGAATTTTTCTGCGCCAGAAGACACAGGATGGGCCAAAGAAGTACTAGAGGGGTGCCCCGAGGGGGGCACAACCCACCTGGGCGCGCCTGGGGGCCCAGGCGCGCCCTGGTGGGTTGTGCCCACCTTGGTGGCCTCTCGCACTGCCTCTTCGCCCTATAAATACCCAAATATTCCAGAAACCCTATGGGAGTCGACGAAAAACAATTCCGGCCGCCGCAAGTTCCAGAACCACGAGATCCAATCTAGACACCATCACGGAGGGGTTCATCATCCTCATTGGTGCCTCTCCGATGATGCGTGAGTAGTTCATTGTAGACCTACGGGTCCGTAGGCAGTAGCTAGATGGCTTCTTCTCTCTTTTTGATTCTCAATACGATGGTCTCTTGGAGATCTATTTGATGTAACTCTTTTTGCGGTGTGTTTGTTGGGATCCGATGAACTTTGAGTTTATGATTAGATCTATTTTATCCATGAAAGTTATTTGAGTTTTTGATCTCTTATATGCATGATTACTTATAGCCTCATATTTCTTTTTCGAATCTTTGGTTTAGTTAGGCCGACTAGATCGATTTTTCTTGCCATGGGAAGAGGTGCTTTGTGATGGGTTCGGTCGTGCGGTGTTCTTTCCCAGTGACAGAAGGGGTAGCAAGACACGTATTGATCGTTGCCATTAAGGATAACAAGATGGGGTCTATTCCTACATGAATAGATCTTGTCTACATCATGTCATCGTTCTTATTGCATTACTCCATTTCTCCATGAACTTAATACACTAGATGCATGCTGGATAGCGGTCGATGTGTGGAGTAATAGTAGTAGATGTAGACAGGAGTCGGTCTACTAATCTTGGACGTGATGCCTATATAATGATCATTGCCTGGGTATCATCATAATTATTTGAAGTTCTATCAATTGCCCAACAGTAATTTGTTTACCCACCGTATGCTATTTTCTCGAGAGAAGCCACTAGTGAAATCTACGGCCCCCGGGTCTATTTTCTCATCATATATCTTCAGATCTATATTGCTATTTGCCTTTTTATTTATTTGCATCTTTTATTTTCAGATCTATATTATCAAAAACCCAAAAATACCTCGCTGAATTTTATTTGCCGTTATTCTATTTGCATCTACCAAATTATATCTTTACCAATCTTTTACCCGGGAGGGATTGACAACCCCTCTTACGCGTCGGGTTGCAAGTATTTGTTCTTTGTGTGCAGGTACTATTTACATAGTGTTGCTTGGTTCTCCTACTAGTTCGATAACCTTGGTTTCATCACCGAGGGAAATACCTACCGTAGCTGTGCTGCATCATCCCTTCCTCTTCGGGGAAAAACTGACGCGGACACGAGCCATCAATGTGCCTATGACATTAAATTGTGTTTACTAAAAGTCTCTAAACATCATTTGGTTGTCCAACTTACAAACTTTGGTATAATTTGGTCTCAAAGATTTTCTTGTGCCAATATAGCAATCTATTGGTTAAGTAGCATAAGAGTGGATGCACATAACGTTTCATGATTGCATTTCATAGCATGTGATTCGGCATGTTGCTTGTAGCTTGGTTACTTGGTGTTAAGAAGTGTTTGTGGCACAAGGCATGCTATTATTACCCATGGTTGTTGGATTAAGTGACGTGAGTACAATAAGAATCTATGTGTACTAGCTAAATTAACGTGTAAATTGTTTGCCTAGAGTGAATAACAGTACAAGCTTTAGAATCCTTGGTGTACTTAGGTTCTGGTTGGGATTCTGTCTTTTTGGAGAACTTGGTTCAGGCCTATTTAACTGAATTTCTAGAAATGCAACAATTATATATGGCTGAAAGAAAGAAATATCTTCTATGACCGGTTTGTAGGGTAACGCAGCAGAAAACAAAAAATTTCTGACCTACGCACCAGCCCAGGACCACTATGGAGATTGCATACAAGGTTTGATCATTTTCGTTACCGACTCGTAGCGCAGCGGAAGTAGAGTCGATGACGATCGGCGGTGCAGATCCCCGCAGCTAGGATTTACAACCTCCCAACCACGAGGATGTACTCCCTCATCTGCCCCTCGGACAGCCCTCCGGGAGGCGGTCGAACAGTCCCCCGGACGGTGTCGCGGACAGCCCTTCGGGAGGACCTTCAAAACTCGGACGGTCACTCGGACAGCCCTTCGGGAGGACTCACAGAACTCGGACCGTCACTTGGACAGCCCTTCGGGAGGCACTCACGAACAGCCCCTCGGGCACTAAGATCGAAACTACGACCTCTCTATAGAGTTGCACACATACGGTGTCATCTATCCGGTAGGATTTCGCCGTCCAGAACTAGTTCCCACCGGAACCCAGACAGCCTTTCGGCTCTACGAAACTCTTTTCGTGGGAGGGAGAGAGAAGCCAGATCATTGCAATGGCATGTATGTGAGAATGAGTGAGTGTAGAGGGCTGCCCCTCCACCTCTATTTATAGGATAGCCAAGGGGTAAAGATGTCATACAAAAAACCCCAAAGTACCCCCACTTTATGCCTTTTCATAAAAGAATAAAGATAAAAGGGGTGCCATGTGGAGCTCCAAGGAGCTCCACCATGCTTGGCCGGCCACACTTGGCCCCCCCCCCACATGGGGGTGCCTTGGCTCCCAAGTCCTTCTAGAAGGCCTTTTGGAAATATCCCAAAAAGGTGGCTTTCCATAAAAAATCCAAAAAAGCACTTTCACTATTCACGACGACATTTTTCAGCGTCCGTTCGAACTGAAAATATTTATGTGGGCTTAGAACATTTCCAGTACCCACTAAAATAATTTTCAACGCGTTCTGGAACAATTCCAGTTTAGTGATTTCATCTGCGAAAAGCATCTGAAGCGGTTTCGGCAGCTCCGGAACATTTCCGGTTTTCATCTCCGAAAATTCCAGAAAGTTTCCAGAATGATTCTGGCACCCTCCAAGAATTATCAGGCATGTCCCGAAACCAATTTGACTTTATGGTATCCTCTGAAACAACTTTTCAGTATCACCGAAACTCATCCGGTGACCTCTCTCGTCGGAACTTTTCTGCTGTCTCCGGAAAACTTTTTCCGAAAACTTTCTCTCAGACTCCCTGTCTAGTATTCAGCAGATAGATGACCCTTAAGCGTGTGACCCTATAGGTTCGATGAAGTATAGACATGACACGGAACCCTTTCCGATCAATGATCAACATCGGAGCCGTGGACACCCATATTGACCCCTATACCCACACGAATGAATATTCGAGTGAACCTCCAGTTGCCGTGTGCTATTCCTGTTGCTTCGCGATATGTTACAAATACCCGAGGTGAGACATGATGGCATCCCCGTGGGTCAACAACTTGTCCACTATGCCAGTTACCTCGTTACCGGTATTTGTTCTCTTTTCTCGTTCCTGTGTTCCGGCATCCCCGTGATCAAATCACAAAGTGTCTGGCCAGACGATGATGGATATCGTAACACCGAGAGGGCCCAGAGATATCTCTCCATCGTCGGAGGAGAAAATCCCAATCTCGAGCTATCAAGTTACTTGACACACTTTTCCATGAACCCGTAAGCCGCCGTAATAGCCACCCATTTACGGATGACGTTTAACAAACCCCAAAGTTCATGAATCAAGCATGAAGAAACTCGATACTCTCATGGTCTGAGGAATCATGCAAACGTTAACCATCTCTGTGTTATTAACCATTAACTTGTGACGAAAGTATCCCATAGCATAACATCAATTCGGGTCGATTCAACACAAATGTTCTTCTAACATTGTGCCCTCAAAGTTGCCGGCATAGTCATGCCCATGATCAGGAAAATAGAACCATCATGCAACACTTGAGCTAGTCTCAGAGGCCAGACTAGGAATACATTTTACCGTTTATTATTCCACACGTGCATATGAGTCTTCCTCCGAGCCTCGTGGTTATTGTAGACTCGAGAACCATAGCAGTTATAGCATGGAACATAAACCTAATTATGAACAGGGAGATAATCAATAACATTTATTATTGCCTCTAGGGCATATCTCCTACACGGTAAATCTATTGTGCCAAATAACACCGCACTCACAAATAGTCTCACTCAGTCATTACTATGGTCAATATATCATTGAGAATTATTACTTTTGCAACTTTCTATCTGTAATATTGGTATGATCTGATGGCAAACTTCAAATGTTCTTGATAGCAAGACATGAGATATAAACAATATCATAGCAGTCTAGATATTTGTAGCCTTTTTCTGATTAGAGGGGCACGCCCCCTATTTTCATAAGAAAATGGAGTCTTTTATGGGAGAAGAGTGGCACCACGTGCATCTCTGATACAAACCATATCACGATGCCAAAGAAACACTAACATTCATACCAACAGAACTACAGAACTGAACTAACAGCCAAAGAAACACTAGAAGCCATATCAAGGCCGTACACATATCAGAAATACTAGGTAGCCAACACATCTTGCATCATGTAATATATAGAGGAAACCGACTAAACAAAAACTAAACATCCATTAGGAGTAGCTAGAAGCAATCCTACTCATCAAAACCAGCACCTACAGCAACTGATTTGATCAGATTGTTCTCACATGTGGCGCCCACCCATGTCCTCTCCTGGAAACATCTCGAGTCACCTGGGCAATCCATCAGACTGTTCATGATAATCGTTTATTATCCATGCTATAATTGTATTGACCGAAAACTCAAATATATGTGTGGATTCATAGACAACAACATCTCCCTAGTGAGCCTCTACAGGGCTAGCTCGTTGATCAAATATGGCTATGGTTTCCTAACCATAGGCATGAGTTGTCATTTGATAATGGGATCACATCATTAGGAGATTGATGTGATGGACAAGACCCCAAACTATAAATGTAGCATATGATCGTATCAAGTTTATTGCTATCGTTTTCTGCATGTCAAGTATCTATTCCTATAACCATGAGATCATGCAACTCACTGACACTGGAGGAGTACCTTGTGTGTATCAAACATCGCAATGTAACAGGGTGACTATAAAGATGCTCTACAGGTATCTCCGAGGGTATCTGTTGAGTTGGCATGGATCAAGACTGGGATTTGTCACTCCGTATGATGGAGAGGTATCTCGGGGCCCACTCGGTAATACAACATCACAATGAGCTTGCAAGCAATGTGACTAAGGAGTTAGCCATGAGATCTTGTATTACGGAACGAGTAAAGAGACTTGCCGGTAACACATTGAACTAGGTATGGAGATACCGATGATCGAATCTCGGGCAAGTAACATACCGATGGACAAAGGGAACTGCATACGGGATTAGCTGAATCCTTGACATCGTGGTTCAACCGATAAAGATCTTCATTGAATATGTAGGAACCAATATGGGCATCCAGGTCCCGCTATTGGTTATTGACCGGAGAGGAGTCTCGGTCATGTCTGAATATTCCCGAACCCGTATGGTCGCACGCTTAACATTCGGTAGCGCTAGGGTAGTATTGAGATATTAATAGTGGAAAATCTGAAGGTTGTTCGGAGTCCAGGATGGGATGCGGGATGTCACGAGGAGCTCTGGAATAGCCCGGAGGTAAAGATTCATATATGGAAAGTTGTTATCGGGGCTCCGAAAAAAGTTTGAGTTTTTTCGGTATTGTACCGAGAAGGTTCTAGAAGGTTCCGGAGTGGGGCCCACCTGCATTGGGGACCCACATGAATGTGGGTAGTGGGGAAAGTCCAGACAACCCAGGTCTAGGCGCACCAAGATCCTCCCTTAAAAGGAATAGTATAATATCCCGAAGGGATAAGATCAGGATCCCTAAAAAGGGGATAGCGATCGGTGGGGAAGGAAAGGAGGGATTTCATTCCTCTCCCTTTGACCAATGACCCTAGGGCCTTGGAGGGCAAGCCACCAGCCCCCTCCAGCCTATATAAAGGTGGGGAGGTGTTGGGGGCAGCCTCCCTTCGACCCTTGCCCGTTACCTCTCCCAACTCCTCCCACGTTTCACCGGTACACGCTTGGCGAAGCCCTGCCGGAGTTTCGCTGCCACCACCACCACCACGCCATTGCGTTGGTTCAGATCTCATCTACCTCCTCTCCCTCCCTTGCTGGATCAAGAAGGGGAGGACTCCGCCGAGCCATACGTGTGCTAAACTCGGAGGTGTCGCACATGCGGTACTTGGATCGGACTAGATCTCGACGCGAGTATGACTACGCCAACCACGATATCTAGATCATTAACGCTTACGGTCTACAAGGGTATGTAGACACCACTCTCCTCTCATAGATGTGCATATCCTAGATTGATCTTGGTGAGCGTAGGAAATTTTTTGTTTCCCATGCAACGTTCCCCAACAGTGGCATCATGAGCTAGGTCTATGCGTAGATGACATCACGAGTAGAACACAAAGGAGTTTGTGGGCATTGATATTCAGATTGCTTCCTTCCTTAGTCTTATTTTTATTCAGCGGTATTGTGGGATGAAGCGGCGTGGACCAACTTTACATGTCCACGTACATGAGACCGGTTCCATCAACTCACATGCAACTTGTTGCATAAAGATGGTTGGCGGGTGTCTATCTCTTCCACCTTAGTTGAATCGGATTCGATAAAGGCGGTCCTTGTAGAAGGTTAAATAGCAACTTGAATATCACCGTTGTGGCTTTGCGTAGGTAAGAACGGTTCTTACTAGTCACCCATAGCAGCCACGTAAAACATGCAACAACAAAGTAGAGGACGTCTAACTTGTTTTTGCAGGGTATGTTGTGATATGATATGGCCAAAGACATTATGAGATATATTTGATGTATGAGATGATCATGTTTTGTATAGATTATCATGACTTGCATGTCGATGAATACGGCAACCGGCAGGAGCCATAGGGCTGTCTTTAATTATTGTATGACCTGCGTGTCAATCATTAAGTGCTATGTAATGCTTTACTTTATCGCTAAGAGGTAGCAATAGTTGTAGAAGCATGGTTGGCGTGACAACCCTGATGGCGACACGATGATGGAGACCATGATGATGGAGATCATGGTGTCATGCCGGTGACAATGGAGATCATGCCGGTGCTTTGAAGATGGAGATCGAAAGCACAACATGATGGCCATATCATGTCACTTATGATTTGCATGTGATGTTAATCCTTTTATGCATCTTATTTTGCTTAGGACGACGGTAGCATTATAAGGTGATCCCTCACTAAAATTTCAAGATAAAATTGTGTTCTCCCCAAGTGTGCACCGTTGCAAAAGTTCGTCATTTCGAAGCACCACGTGATGATCGGGTGTGATAGACTCTACGTTCGCATACAACGGGTGCAAGCCAGTTTTGCACATGCGGAACACTTGGGTTAAACTTGACGAGCCTAGCATGTACAGACATGGCCTCAGAACACAAGAGACTAAAAATTCGAACATGAGTCATATAGTAGATATGATCAACATGGAGATGTTCACCATTGAAACCACCTCATCTTACGTGATGATCGGACTTGGGTTGGTGAATTTGGATCATGTTACACTCGGACAACCGGAGGGATGTTGATTTGAGTGGGAGTTCTTAGATAATATTATTAATTGAACTCATTATCTTGAACAATAGTCAAAGTTATCTTTGCAAATTATGTTGTAGATCAATGGCTCGCGCAGTAGCTCCCCTGAATTTCAATGCGTTCCTAGAGAAAGCTTAGCTGAAAGATGATGGAAGCAACTTTGTGGACTGGGCCCGTAATCTGAGGATTATCCTCACGGCTGCCCAAAAGTCTTATGTCCTTGATGCACCGCTTGGTGCACCACCCCCTCCAGCAACTCTGGACGTTGTGAACGCCTGGCAGTCGTGTGTTGATGACTACTCAATAGTTCAGTGCGCCCTGTTGTATGGCTTAGAACTGGGACTTCAAAGGTGTTTTGAACGTCATGGAGCATATGAGATGTTCCAGGAGTTGAAGTTTATTTTTGAGAAGAATGCTCGGATCGAGAGGTATGAGATCTCCGATAAGTTCTATGCCTGCAAAATGGAGGAGAACGGCTTTGTCAGTGAGCACATACTCAGAATGTCCGGGTATTACAACCGTCTAGCTGAGTTGGGAGTTGAGCTCCTGCCTGAGGCGGTCACTTACAGAGTTCTTCAATTGCTACCACCTAGTTAGAATAGCTTTGTGTTGAACTATAACATGCAAGGGATGAACAAGTCAGTCTCCGAGCTGTTCGCGATGCTGAAAGTTGCCGAGTCAGACATCCAGAAGGAGCATCAAGTGTTGATGGTCAATAAAACCACTAGTTTCAAGAAGAGCAAGGGAAATAAGGGAAACTTCAAGAAGAGGGGCAAAGCAGTTGCTCCTCCCATGAAGAAACCCAAGGCTGGAGCCAAGCCTGAAACTGAGTGCTTCTATTGCAAGGGAACTGGCCACTAGAAGCGGAATTGCCCCAAGTATCTGGCCGACAAGAAGGGGGCCAACATCAACAAAGGTATATATGATATACATGTTATTGATGTGTACCTTACCAGCTATCGTTGTAGTGCCTGAGTATTTGATACCGATGCGGTTGCTCACATTTGCAACTCTAAACAGGAACTACGGAATAGACAAAGGCTGGCGAAGGACGAAGTGACGATGCGCGTGGGAAATGGTTCCAAGGTTGATGTGATCGCCGTCGGCACGCTCGCTCTTCGATTACCATCGGGATTAGTGATAAACCTAAATAATTGTTATTTAGTGCCTGCTTTGAGCATGAACATTATATGTGGACCTTGTTTAATGCGAGATGGTTACTCATTTAAATCAGAGAATAATGGTTGTTCTATTTATATGGGTAATATCTTTTATGGTCATGCACCCATTCTGAGGAGAAGAAGAAGAAGAAGAAGAAGAAGTCCCTTATTCTTATTGAATCTCGATAGTGATGATACACATGTTCATAACATTGATGCCAAAAGATGTAGAGTTGATAATGATAGTACCACTTTCTTATGGCACTGCCACTTAGGTCATATTGGTGTAAAGCGCATGAAGAAACTCCATGCTGATGGACTTTTGGAGTCACTTGATTTTGAATCACTTGACACATGCGAATCATGCCTCATGGGCAAGATGACTAAAACCCCATTTTCCGAAAAAATGGAACGGGCAAGTGACTTGTTGGAAATCATACATACTGATGTGTGCGGTCCGATGAGTGTTGACGCGCGCGGTGGATATCGTTACTTTCTCAACTTCACCGATGATTTGAGTAGATATGGGTATATTTACTTAATGAAGCATAAGTCTGAAATGTTTGAAAAGTTCAAGCAATTTCAGAGTGAAGTTGAGAATCATCGTAAATAAAAAGATTAAATTCCTACGATCTGATCGAGGGGGAGAGTATTTGAGTTATGAGTTTGGCAATCACTTAAGATAATGTGGAGTTGTTTCACAACTGATGCCGCCTGGAACACCACAGCGTAATGGTGTGTCTGAACGTTGTAATCGTACCTTATTGGATATGGTGCATTCTATGATGTCCCTTACCGATCTGCCACTCTAATTTTGGGGTTATGCATTAGAGACAGTTGAATTCACTTTAAATAGGGCACCATCTAAGTCCGTAGAGACGACACCATATGAGCTATGGTTTGGCAAGAAACCGAAGCTGTCGTTTCTTAAGGTTTGGGGTTGCGATGCTTATGTCAAAAGGCTTCAGCCAGAAAAGCTCGAACCCAAAGCGTACAAATGCGTCTTCATAGGATATCCAAAGGAGACGATTGAGTATACCTTCTATCTCAGATCCGAGGGCAAAGTATTTGTCGCTAAGAATGGGTCATTTCTCGAGAAAGAGTTTCTCTCGAAAGAATTGAGTAGGAGGAAGATAGAACTTGATGAGGTTGTTGAACCTTCACTTCAACCAGAGAGTAGAGCAGCGCAGAAAGATGTTTCTGTGGCACCTACGTCAGTTGAAGAGGAAGCTAATGATAGTGATCATGAAGTTTCAGATCAAGTTACTATCAAACCTCGTAGGTCGACAAGGATACGTACTGCTCCTGAGTGGTATGGTAACCCTGTCTTAGATGTCATGTTGTTGGACAACGATGAACCTACGAGCTATGGAGAAGTGATGGTGGGCCCGGATTCCGACAAATGGTTAGAGGCCCGGAAATCCGAGATGGGATCCATGTATGAAAACAAAGTATGGACTTTGGAAGTATTACCTGAAGGGCGAAAGGCCATTCAGAATAAATGGATCTTCAAGAAGAAGACAGACGCGGACGGTAACGTCACCGTCTATAAAGCTTGACTTGTGGTAAAGGGGTTTTCACAAGTTCAAGGAGTTGACTACGATGAGACTTTCTCACCCGTAGCGATGCTTAAGTCCATCAGAATCATGTTGGCAATAGCTGCATTTTTCGATTATGAAATCTTGCAGATGGATGTCAAAACAGCGTTCCTTAATGGTTTCCTTAAGGAAGAGTTGTATATGATGCAACCGGAAGGTTTTGTCGATCCAGAGAATGCTGACAAAGTGTGCAAGCTCCAGCGATCCATTTATGGACTGGTGCAAGCATCTCGGAGTTGGAATCTTCGCTTTGATGAGGTGATCAAAGCGTTTGGGTTTATACAAGTTTATGGAGAAGCTTGTATTTACAAGAAAGTGAGTGGGAGCTCTATAGCGTTTCTGATATTATATGTGGATGACATATTGATGATTGGAAATAATATAGGACTTTTGGAAAGCGTGAAGCAATATTTGAACGTGAGTTTTTCAATGAAGGACCTAGGAGAAGCTACTTTCATATTAGGCATCAAGATCTATAGAGATAGATCGAGACGCTTAATAGGACTTTCACAAAGCACATACCTTGATAAGATTTTGAAGAAGTTCAAAATGGATCAGTCCAAGAAGGGGTTCTTGCCTATTTTGCAAGGTGTGAAGTTGAGTAAGACTCAATGCCCAACGACTACAGAGGATAGAGAAAATATGAGTGTCATCCCCTATGCTTCTGCCATAGGCTTTATCATGTATGCGATGTTGTGCACAAGACCAGATCTTAGCCTTGACATAAGTATGGCCGGAAGGTTTCAAAGTGATCCAGGAGTGGAACACTAGACAGCGGTCAAGAATATCCTTAAGTATCTGAAAAGGACTAAGGAAATATTTCTCGTTTATGTAGGTGATCAAGAGCTCGTCGTAAAGGGTTACGTCGATGCAAGCTTTGACACTGATCCGGATGACTCTAAGTCTCAAACCGGATACGTATATATTCTGAATGGGGGAGCGGTAAGCTGGTGCAGTTCCAAGCAAAGCGTGGTAGCTGATTCTATATGCGAAGCGGAGTACATAGCTGTCTCGGAGGCAGCGAAGGAAGGTGTCCGGATGAAACAGTTCATGACAGATCTTGGTGTTGTGCCCAGTGTACTTGAACCAATGACTTTGTTCAGTGACAACACTGGTGCCATTGCTCTGGCCATGGAACCAAGGTTTCACAAGAGGACCAGACACATAAAGCGACGCTTCAATTCCATCCGCGATGCGATCAAGGAGGAGGACATAAACATTTACAAAGTACATACGGATCTGAATGTTGCAGATCCATTGACTAAGCCTCTTCCACGGGCAAAACATGATCAACACTAGAACTCTATGGGTGATAGATTCATTACCATGTAATACTAGATTATTGACTCTAGTGCAAGTGGGAGACTGTTGGAAATATGCCCTAGAGGCAATAATAAAGTGGTTATTATTATATTTCCTTGTTCATGATAATCGTTTATTATCCATGCTATAATTGTATTGACCGGAAACTCAAATATATGTGTGGATACATCGACAACAACATCTCCCTAGTGAGCCTCTACCGGGCTAGCTCGTTGATCAAAGATGGCTATGGTTTCCTAGCCATGGACATGAGTTGTCATTTGATAACGGGATCACATCATTAGGAGAATGATGTGATGGACAAGACCCCAAACTATAAACGTAGCATATGATCGTATCAAGTTTATTGCTATTGTTTTCTGCATGTCAAGTATCTGTTCCTATAACCATGAGATCATGCAACTCACTGACACTGGAGGAGTACCTTGTGTGTATCAAACGTCGCAACATAACTGGATGACTATAAAGATACTCTACAAGTATCTCCGAGGGTATCTATTGAGTTGGCATGGATCGAGACTGGGATTTGTCATTCCGTATGATGAAGAGGTATCTCGGGGCCCACTCGATAATACAACATCACAATGAGCTTGCAAGCAATGTGACTAAGGAGTTAGCCACGGGATCTTGTATTACGGAACGAGTAAAGAGACTTGCCAGTAACGAGATTGAACTAGGTATAGAGATACCGACGATCGAATCTCGGGCAAGTAACATACCGATGGACAAAGGGAACTGCATATGGGATTAGTTTAATCCTTGACATCATGGTTTAACCGATAAAGATCTTTGTTTAATATGTTGGAACCAATATGGGCATCCAGGTCCCGCTATTGGTTATTGACCGGAGAGGAGTCTCGGTCATGTCTGCATATTCTCGAACCCGTAGGGTCGCACGCTTAACGTTCGGTATCACTAGGGTAGTATTGAGATATTAATAGTGGAAAATCCGAAGGTTGTTCGGAGTCCCGGATCCATCCGGGACGTCACGAGGAGCTCCGGAATAGTCTAGAGGTAAAGATTCATATATGGAAAGTTGTTATCGGGGCTCCGGAAAAAGTTCGAGTTTTTTCGGTATTGTACCAGGAAGGTTCTAGAAGGTTCCGAAGTGGGGCCCACCTGCATGGGGGACCCACATGAACGTGGGTAGTGGGGAAAGTCCACACAACCCTGGTCTAGGCGCACCAAGATCCTCCCTTAAAAAGAATAATATAATATCCCGAAGGGATAAGATCAGGATCCCTAAAAAGGGGACAGCGATCGGTGGGAAGGAAAGGAGGGATTTCCTTCCTCCCCCTTTGACCAACGACCCTAGGGCCTTGGAGGTCAAGCCACCAGCCCCCTCCACGCCTATATAAAGGTAGGGAGGCGCTGGGGCAGCCTCCCTTCGACCCTTGCCCGTTACCTCTCCCAACTCCTACCACGTTTCACCGGTACGCGCTTGGCGAAGCCCTGCCAGAGTTCTGCTGCCACCACCACCACCACACCGTCGTGTTGGTTCAGATCTCATCTACCTTCTCTCCCTCCCTTGCTGGATCAAGAAGGAGAGGACGCCGCCGAGCCATACGTGTGCTAAATTCGGAGGTGTCGCACATGCGGTACTTGGACTGGACTGGATCTCGACGCGAGTACGACTACGCCAACCACAATCTCTAGATCGTTAACGCTTTCGGTGTACAAGGGTATGTAGACACCACTCTTCTCTCGTAGATGTGCATCTCCTAGATTAATCTTGGTGAACATAGGAAATTTTTTATTTCCCATTCAACGTTCCCCAACAAGTAGGGTCCCTAGGAATCATACCTTAAAAACATGATTTGTTTCTAGCTTTCTAGATAGACCATAACAAAGCAGCAACACCAAGCATAACAACTAATCTATATGTGTAGCCTTTGTTAACTATCCTCTCTTCTATGTTACGGTCTTCGTCCAATGATGAAGCTGTACCGTGGAATGAGACATGCTCATGTTGAATGGTGGCTTAGAGGCGGAGTGTGTTGGTGATGGTGGCTCAGATGTGGAGTGACTTGATGATGATGATGCGAAGCTGCATTGACGATGGCGTAGTATTTTGGTGGGTTAGTTCAGAAAGTAATTTGACCTGGAACAGAATTGTGGCCTTGTAGGTTTCTATTTTGTGATGAGTCCTTGCATGCTATAGTAGCGCATGTGGATGTGCAGCAGGTTCAACAGAGATCTCTCTGTGGATTTTGCTTGTATTGAACTATGCCTGGTATTCAGGAGATGACTCTCGTCCTCTTCCATTGTAAGCCATTGTGCACTTGAAGTGTATGCAACGTTCTAATATTGAGGATTGCCTGAAAGCATCAGCCGGCCAAAAATGCTCCTAGAGAAGATTTTTATCCGTACACCATCCATATCCAGAAAATTGATGTCCAGGTTCAGTCTATGGTTTAGTTGCTGTTTTTTTCACTCGTTTGTGAGGTTATGTGATAATTGCCTGAAAACGAGATTCACAACAACGCCACCATCCACCAGCGCCACATCACCACCAGCGCAATCTCTAGCGGCGCGACCCACTAGACCCACCGGCGAGGCTGTCTGATCGCTCGCGCGAGCCTCCCTCCTGGTCACGCTAACCACCAGACGCTGGGGCGGCTATGTCTGATTCCTTGTGAAGGCTGCTTCCCTTGGACACCCCTCTCTCTCTCTCTCTCTCTCTCTCTCTCTCTCTCTCTCTTCCAATGCCTACCGGCTGCTTCTCTTCTACCCCACTTGTTGTTGATCGAGTCCAACCTCCTCTGTTGCTATTCTCTCCATCCTCCTCTGTTGCTGATGCCCTCAACCTCATGCTGCTCTCTCTCAGTCTTGGTATCTTTATTTGCAAAGACGTTATACCTTGCACTAAAAATGATTCATTTGTTGTCCAGGCCCCAAAGTTGTAGCTTAGAGGAGACATTCTTTGTCGGTCTCTGAAATGTACACACAGTATGCTGGTTTATAATCCTAAACATCAATAAAGGGCAGCCCGGCGCATGTGCCTCTCGCTTGCGCAGGATCTAGGAAAGAATCCGACCACTTTAGGTCTATAGTACACAATCCAATCTTTCTTCACTATCCTCTCTTTCAGTCCTAGTTATAAGTTAAAATACATTCAGATACAGTTAAATTATTGATTTATACAGAACTATGGGGCAAGTGCATAATATTGGTGAAGCTTTTGAATTCTGTATAGGTGAGCCCCTCTTCCTGCTCTACGTCATGACGTTGATCATGAACTTGCAGGGTGGGGTGGGGAATCAAACCGAGATCAACTTTACAAAGCTAGGCACCCGTAAAATTGGGAATAAATTGGTGGGTAATAACTGAATTTAATTACTTGAAAAATGATTCAGATGCTGCCTAGTGCTTTCGGTGATGGGTATCGAGGATTGGCAGCGATTTAGATGCCGGCAAGGATTGAGCTAAAGTGCGCTAAAACTGAACTTTGGGAGGAAAACTTTAACGATCTGAATAGGTAATATACTACGCCGATGGTTGTGCTGTTCTGGCCAATAGCATCACCTCAACGCGCGTGTGTGACCGTGGAGCAGCGTCTGCTAGTGCCACAACGCGCGCATTTCTATCGAGCAAGTGTAAAGTCGTGGCGATCGAACGCTGCGTCCACCGCCGCCGTCGGCCGTGGCTCGCGCTCAGCTCACCCATCATCCAGGCCTGTGGTCGGACCTAACTCGGTAGCCTTCTCACCTCCACAGCCCCACTGCACGCCGGCCGGATTGCAGGGCACGGTGGTGATTCCCGACGTACGACCACTTCCTCAACGCGCTCGCCGCCCTGCCTGGGCGCTCTCACGGTGACCATCGAGTACCGCCGCTCGCCGGAGCACCCGATCCCCACGTCCTACAACGACTCCTGGGCGATCGCCAGCTCCGGCTCCAGAAGCCCCGAGCTCGCGAGGAACTCGCCGGCGATAGCACAGGCACGCATCGTGTTCTCATTGTCGACCTGCGCGCGTGCCACCGAGGGGCTCCCGCACCCGAGCGAGTCCTACTTCTGTAACGCAGTGAACACCATGGCGCCAGGACTTTTGAGGTCCGGCACCGCCGTGAGTGCCTGTCCATGTGCACGGAGCTGTGGCATGGCCGCCGGACCCGGAGTATAGTAGCCTCGGCCAGGATTCGTGGCCTCTTGGCGCACCTCCCGCAGGTCGTCGCTGATGGATCCTGCGTGCGGTGCCAACTCGACCGCGTGGAGGAGAGATGGGAGCCCGCCGGAAAGGGAGATGGATACGACGGTTGGGGCTCCGGCGAGTCACGGGCCAGCGGCGGCGAGGTCGGGGAGGATGGATGTGTGATGCGGTGCTGCCGCGACCAGATGACACACCCGAAGACAGACGACCAACAGAAGAACGACAACCGGCTCCATCACGACTCGAAGCATCAGCAGTTCCCTTGTCAACACTACCACCACCAAAAATTCTAAAAGACGGATCCACATGGGCGACCCCTACTGCGAGGAGCACGGGCATCACCACGAACCATCTCACAGGTCTATGCGTTAAGCCTTAAGCGGTTCACATCTAGAACAACCTATCAAGCGGCAACCACAAAATATGAAAGACACGTACCCTTCAGTTGACACATAGGCAAGATTTTTTTCTTTAAAGAAAGAAAAAAAGCAAACCCAAACTACCATCGAGGCACCACATGCACACCGCCATGTCATTGCAAGCAAGCCCCGCACGCATGCAGATCCACGCACACCAATTGCACACGCATGCATGAATCCCCAACATGCACGTAGTCAAAGGTAAGAGCATGCACAACGGATACATCAAATTCGACACTCAAACGTCCATGGATATGCTCGAACACGTTCGCTGACACTCAAACGCGCGCGGATACGCTTGAACGCGTTGCAGTGGTGGAAGCAGGGAGCCGGCTCACATATGCATGTATATCTGCTTACTAATCCTTCGTGTACGAGAGAAAATTAGTTAGGTGAGATGGTTTGGCACCTCCTGACATTACAAGACATTGTTTGCCCTCCTCCATCTTGAGTTGCTGGCTCAACCACTGAATGACCGATCACAACTTAAATTATCGTTTACATAATTGAACACCTCAATTATCAATTATTAAATTCATATAATTTCTTGCAACGTGTAATCTAATCTAGAGCGTAGCTCGTCCGGCTCCGTCTTTTCCATGTCCGGCTACCAGTTGCGCCCCTCGAAGTGTTGATACGATCGCCGGCAAAGTAGAGTAGGACATAAGACACGCACCGGCTCACAGGACTCGAGGCGATGTCGTGTCCCATGCCCTACTCTTCCTCGTTGGAGCCCATGGCCTACACGTCACCGGTCGATGTGAGGCCACCGGTGGATCCGTCGTGGTCGGAGCCCCACACATGCACCACCACGAGGTTGCGGTGTCGAGGGTTGCCGGCTACTCGTATCGGCACCGGAGAGTGCGACTCCGCCTCGCTGACGTCTGTCGCTGTGGCACCCCGATTCAGAGAACCGCAAGCCTTGTGTCCCAGCCCAGAGATTCATGTCTTCTGGAACACGACTATAGCTTGGTACAGATAAATCACAATAAATAAGTACTTAGATAGTACGTCGTCTTAGTAGTACAATACTCTTCCAAAGCAAGGTGACACTTCCCTATGTCTGTAATCTAACGACTTTGTTCTACGACTGACTTAACGAAGTAGCTAACGACCAAAGCGATAATAACACAGCGGAAGGCGGGACTCCAATCCAAAGGGACACTGCTAGGACACCTTCTTGTTCAGGTACTCGAACTCTTCGCACTAGTGGAGAAAAGGCTAGCCACAACTTTTGTTGGTTTTGCGTCATTTCCCATCAACTCCAGCACTATCTTTTCCAAATAGTTGTGTCGTCGGCATATTTAGTACGCCATTGATATGACCTTATTGCTGGCGTCATATTTTCCGGATTGCTACTATTTGTTATGGCGGGCCCATTAGGCCCACGCCGGCACTAGTCCATCTTCTAACTACCGCTCTAGTAAAAAAAAACCTAAGTCATTCCGATTCACCCATCTTTTTCACTTAGTCCCCTCTCGACCAGCGTTGCCGCCGCCACCTCCCAACCACGCCACTCGTAGCCGTCGGAGCAGCGCGGCCGCCGCCACCACTGGGTCAGCAGGTGAGATCTCCCCTCCCCTCGCGCATCTTCTTCCCCTCCCCTAGCATCTCCCTCCATATGTCTTGTAAATATAAGATTGTTTTGTTATCAGTCTTGTACCTAATGGGACAGAGGTCAAGAAGGAGGAAAAGGAGGCAGATGCGCCTAAAGAGAAGGTTGACATGAAGAAGCTCCCAAAGCATGTCCGGGAGATGCAGGAGGCTCTTGCGAAAAGGCAGGAAGCATAGGAGCAGAGGAAGAAAGCGGAAGAAGAAGAACGTTTGAGAAAAGAGGAAGAAGCGTTTGAGAAAAGAGGAGGAGAGGAAGCAACGAAGAGGAAGAAGGAGAGGGTAAAGGAGAAGCTGCTCAAGAAGAAGTTGGGAGGGTAAACGCCTTGTAGTTGCATTCTGAGTTGTGAGAATTTAGAAATTTCCAATACTGCAAGTGCCTTACAAGTAGGCTTTTCGTTACATCGTTTCCATGAATTATTGGATGAAAGTCTTCCTCTTGGTATGTTCATGATCATGCACACAAAAAATATGAGATGGATACATGAAGTTTGCGGGGTAACATGAATTGCATTGCCTATTCTTTTTTCCAGCTTTTTATTTGGAATAAATATTCAGTACAACCATTGCGCAAGTATATTGGGCAACATATCAGCTTCTAAATCATTCGTTCATTTTCCATACTTTGTATAACGGGTTCAGTCAGATGATGACATGCGATAAATATCATGTTGTTCGGGAGGTTTCGTCTATTTGAAAATTACTGTTTTCTTGCTAATGAAGATTACTATGTTTGTACGCACATGCTCTATAGTAAGTTGCCATATTCTGATTAGTTGTTGGACTAACTGGAGCACGAACTGCTCAAAGATAATGATGATTCCTTGAGTCTATTATAAATGCCATTTTATTTTGATGTCTTTTTATTGATTTTTCTTTATGGTAATAATTGAGAGATAAAGAAGCATTCTGGTGTATCATATATTACCATACTACCCGATATTTTATTATATTTAGTCATTTCCTTTTTGGTAGACATATGTTATGTTGTTTAATAATATATTTTTGATCTGGACTTAACTTATACATGCAAAATGGGGACTTGGATGTCTTTCCACTCTAGTTTGACTATGTGAAGTTTCGATTTGCATATTCGTCTCTTCCTCATGACTTATAATACAAATTACCTTTGAATACATTCGTCAAACTTGGCGAAAAACTAAGGCGGCTTATAACATGGCTACAGAAAAAGCCAAGTGATCACTAGGTATAGCTAATAAGTGATCACTAGGTACAGATTACCTATGAATACATTCATTTGTCCATGTCATTTAGTTTTGCCTTCACATGAACAAACATTATGATTAGTAATAGAACATGTATAGATGAAAACTTTGTAAATACTCCTTCCATCAGGAATTACTTGTCGCTCCAACCGATGTATCTAGACATATTTTAGCGCTAGATCATCCGTTTGAGCGATAAGTAATTCAGGACGGAGGGAGTATTGGACAACTATTTTGATAATCATTTGACAACAACTGAGACGTGCGTTGCACGAGCAAGCTTACTAGTTCTAGATCTAGAAATTGTTGTTGTAGATTCTTACTAATGTGAGAGCCGTCCGTTTGTGCTAGATCGGACGGTTAGATGGCTCCCGATAACCGGGGCAAGAGAAGATACAAAACACCAGCTACTCGAAGCCCACACTCTGCTCCTTTGCTCTACTCCCCGCCACCACACTTTTTCCCAGCGCCACTGCTCTGCTCCCCACGGCCACCATCCCCGCCACCACCAACCCACAACCCACAACCCACACTCTCCATGTCTAGTTCGGGAGGCATGACCCCACAGGGAGACTCCAACAAGTCAGGCAAGTCAAGCTCGGAAACATCCCTCTCCTCTGCCATAAGCAAGAAGAAGAAGAAAGGAAAGTCCGTGTCTCTGGCGATCTTCCATTGTGAGCAGGAAGGCCACGCTGCAGTTGTTGTTCTTTCAAGGCAAACTCACACTGATGTTCCTCCTTCAAGGCAAACTCAGTCTCCTCTAGATCATAGGAGTGCTCAGGGATTCCCCCCTTTGGGCTTCGAGTGGCTCTTCGTCAGCTCGGGATCAGAGTCGGTCCAATCCGTTTTTGGACCTGGTGCGATGTAAAAAATATATTTTTTATACTAAACATCTTTATTTATTTAAACCAATTGTACCATATTAATTATTTAATTGGTATGATTTTCTATTAATTAGTCATCATAGTCTCTATCTTATAAATTTTTAACCACATAAAAATGTTTCAAAACAATAATTATAGTACTCTTTGTTATGCATTTGTAATGTATATGATTAAAAAATATATTCTATGAAATTTTAATTGTATAATGTAACAAAAGTTCTTTTTTTGTTAAAATTTGTTGACTTTTCTAAATATTGCATAGAATATATAGTGTATACACATATATTTATGTACCTATGCGTGTGTTCATTTTAATTTTATATTAATTAATATCATGGTAGAGATTTTAAATCATATAGACTAAAAATATCTTAATAGTGGTTTCTAGTATATTTATTATTAGGAAAACATATTCATAGAAACTTCTAAGGCATGACAATTGTACTTGTATTTAAATTTGCACTTGTATTATAATCCTCAAATAACATAAAAGGTTGTCAGTCATACTTTAGCATATGATTCGATTACCAAACATGCTCGTCTAAATTCACCTGGTTTTGGTGCATATGAAATCTCCTTACCCGTTTTTCAAATGAACTTTTTTGCATTGGTTTAAACACTACAGGAATCATGTTCTTTGCCGTCTACCATGGCAGACGACAAAGGCACCAAAGGCGGATGGCAAACCCCTTTGCCGTCTGCCACCAACGACAAAGCTGTCCGGCAAAGAGAGTGACGGTAAACAGGTTCTTTGCCGTCTGCTTCCTCAAAGCGGACGGCACAGAACCTTTGCCGTCTGTGGCAGATGTCAAAGAATGTGGACGGTAAAGAATAGGCGTTAGCCACGTTAGGTGGCTAACGGCAGCCTTTGCCGTCTACCAGCGGACGGCAAACATGCCCTCCCCTTTGCCGTCTGCCACAGACGGCAAAGTAACCAAATTGTATAGCTCCTAGGTTGCACAAGTTGCTTCCACGTGTCCTCTTTGCCGTCCGTGGCAGACGGCAAAGAGCCCTTTGCCGTCGGTGGCAGACGGCAAAGAGGCTGCATTGCCTCTTCACAGCAAAAAATATGATATATATATATATATATATATATATATATTTTCACAGGGTAATTTCACAGTAGACATGTGACATACCCAACACACAAGTTACATCATACATACATAACCAACACATAGTTCCATCCATACATATTACAATAGTTTCACATTGTTCATCCAACACATAGTTCCATCCATCCATATAACAAGTTCCACATTGTTCATCGATACAAAAGAAAGGCAAAAAGGGAAAACAAGCACTACATCCATGCAAGCTTCCGTGAAGTGAATGTAATCTGCAAAATGGGAAACAAGAAAGTTAGAAGAAGAAGAAGAAGAAGTAAGCATACTTAGGTAAAATGGAGCTAACCTAGCTAATTATGCCATTTTTGAGTGAACTAAGCATATTATGCCATTTTTGATATAAAGCAGCTAAGTATAGGTCATTATTGAGCTAACCTAGGTAACTAAGCATATTAGAGCTAATTTAGAGCTAACTTAGGTCATTTTGGAGAAGAAGAAGAAGAAGAAGAACACTAGAAGAAGAAGAAGAACACTAGAAGAGGAAGAAAAAGAAGAAGAAGACTAGAAGAAGAAGAAGAATGTTTTTACCCTTTTCCTTCTCATTCTTCTTCTTTTATTCTTTCTTTTTCTTCTCTTTCTTCTTCTATTCTTTCTTTTTCTCCTCTTCCTTATTTTTCTTCTTCTTATTCCTTATTTGTGTCATTTTAGAGCTTACATAGGTAATTATGCCATTTTTGAGCTAACTAAGCTTATTATGTCAATTTGGAGGAAAATAAGGTAAGTATATGTCATTTTTCTGCTAACATAAGTAATTATGCCATTTTTGAGCTAACGTAGGTAAAATGGATCATTTTGGAGCTAATCTAGCTAAAATGGATCATATTGGAGCTAACCTAGGTAAACTTGGTCATTTTGGAGCTAACCTAGGTAAAATGGATCATATTGAAGCTAACCTAGGTAAAATGGGTCATTTTGGAGCTAACCTAGCTAATTATGCCATTTTGAGTTAACTAAGCATATTATGCCATTTTTGACATAAGTAAGCTAAGTATAGGTCTTTATTGAGCTAACCTAGGTAACTAAGCATATTAGAGCTAATTTAGCATTTTAGAGCTAACTTGGGTCATTTTGGAGCTAACTTAGGTAAAATTGATCATTTTGGAGCTAATTAAGCTTATTATGTCATTTTCGAGGAAAATAAGCTAAGTATAGATCATTTTGGAGCTAAGTAAGCTAATTAAGTCATTTTGGAGGAAGATAAGCTAAGTCTAGGTCATTACGGTAAGCATTTTGGAGGAAATAAAGCTAAGTCTAGGTCTTTATGCATTTCTTAAGCAAAACACTAGAGAAAACTTACCGTCATCACGGAGGTGAAGCACCGGCGTGGCTCGTGCTGGTACCACCACCTGGAGAAGGATCGTCTAATGCTTGTCTGGAGGCACGCTGCACCAAAGATCATTTGCAATGTCTCGTTAGCACGACGACACTCAAATGTTAATACTAGTAACTAATGACCATTCAAATTAAACTCACCGTGGTCCCCGGAGCAATCTCTGGCATCAGCAGAGGGATCTGACCGGCCTTCTGGCACACAGACTGCACATTTGGTTTTGACGGGTCAGTCATACTAGTTAGTAATGAAACGAACATTACGTGAATGATTTGGCTAATATGCAGAAGAAACTTACCACGAGGAGCTCGTACATGGCCCGGTTCTGCATGTCATTCCGTGCCCTCTCCTCCTCCACCAGCCTTGCCGTCTTCTCCTCCAACTCCCACTGCTTCTCCTCCACCTCCCGGTCCCTCTCCGCCAGAAGTGCCTGGGTTCTCTCTCTCTCACTCTGAAGAGCAGCCTGCAACACCACTCCTCGTTAGCATTCTAATCATCGATGGCCGCACACACAATGTAATAGAGGAAAGATAGCTGAGTCTGTATAACTAACCTGGAAGGCGAGCTCGACTGGCCGTTGACGAGGCCTCATCCCAGGAGCGGAGCTCGACTGGCGCGCCTTTATCTCCGGGAGAGTGCAAGGACAACGGATAAGTCCATCTCCAATGGCTATCGAGCCATGGGACCTCCCGCCACCAGATATCATCACCAGCTCGAAATCAAACTGCCCGCTCGGGTTAAAGTCCTCCCCTTTCCTTGCCTTCCCCTCATCTCTGTACTTCACGAGTTTGTTGTGGGAGGAGATGTTGGTGAAGTTCTTTGGATTATTGAGGTCAGATGGCTCGAATTCCTTGACCTTCTTGTACGGCCCAGTATGGGCCATGGCATAGAGGTCGAACACCTCTGGCACCTCCGTCTTATTGTGTTTTTCCTAAAAGAGAGGAACAGAGTAAATTAGTAATTAAAGGTCTCAAGCTAGCATGAAGAATGAATTGCATGAATTATGAAGGAAACCACATACCCAGTTCCGCCCAAACTGAAATAAGTTGGCGCTGCCTTGATGGTGTGGCACACCTACCATTTGGGCATGCTTGTCCTTGGCATTGTTGTGCTGGGCAAGCCATTCCTTTGAGGACTACTCATCGACCAACACCTCCCAACAGTCCATCTGATCCGCACACCATCTCGGGGGCACCTAAGTTAGTAAAGAGAAACTTGAGCGCTACGCCTACGAATTAAATCAAGAAAACTAAGTACAAGGCCTTAAGAATAGGTAATTACCGTCATGTACTGCTCCTTCTGCAGAAACTTCTCGCGGCACGCCGGCTTGGGCTTCTTAATACGACGCGAGGCGTAGTAGTCTCGAACAGCCTGCACCCGAGGCTCGTGCCATAAGTTCTGTAGTAGGCGCCTGCACTCGGTGTCGATAACCTTTGCCGCGGCCTCCTCGTATCCCTCCTCACACCTGTAGAAGGTATGCAATCAAACGAGACAACATTGATTAGTACAATAACTAGCTATTTGAAGAATTTTAATTGTGTAAAGGAGAAATTACCCAAAAGCTTCTGATCACCATCTCTGCCCTTGTGTGGCACAAGACACCGTCGATCATCACCGCCGGTGGGGCCGGGGCAGCCAAGTAGTGCTCCCAACTCAATCCTAGCTCCGGAACCTGACCCTCACCAGGCAACGTGACAAAACCTGGGAAGTTCTGCCGGCAAAGCACACCAAGGACGGAGTTGGGCCTGTGCACAGTATCAGCGTGGTGCCAACCCCTGCAGTATGACAAGGCCAACACATTAGATATTTGAAGAAACGTAGTCTCGTAGGTCCAAGTCTCGTGGGCCGAAGTCTCATGGGCCGAAGGCCTGTTGACCCGAGGCTCGTGGACCGGAGTCCACGTAGCCTCCTCCTCGGACGTGTTCACCCTAGCAGTCCTGTGCTCGGGTGAATCAGCTAGGGGTGGTGGCAAGGAAGGCGTAGGAGCCTGCCTACCTCTCCCACGGCCATGTCCTCCCCGACCTCCTCCTCTCTTCTTCCCTCCCCGACGTCCTCCCTCGGTGGGCAACGACGCCGATGAAGAAGCGCCCACCGGTGTCTTCATACTGCCGTCCAATGCTCTCCGGAGAGTCTGGGGTGGAATGGAAGTACCCCTCCCACCACGCGCCAATGAAGAAGGAGCCTCGGAGCGCTCCTTACCCGTGCCCACCATGTTTCAACACCTGCCATGACATAGAGTAAACAAAATTAGTACAACATAATTTTTTTTAATACCGACATGAATAATAATATGCGTATAATAGTACTAGCTAGTGTATCATCATCAAGTACAACATAACTTAGGAACCCCTCAGTGATCATCGACTCCTCGACCCTCGACCCCTCGCCCTCGACCCCTCGGCGACCCTCGACCCCTTCATTGTGAGCATTGGGCAGCTGTTGTCGTAGCTTAAGATGCGGACGTGCCCGAGCTGAAGGTCATCAGCGCGGGCGAACTGCTTCCATCCGTTCTTCACACACGGATGGAAGCAGTTCACCCACGCTCATGACCTTCAGCTCGGGGACGTCCTCATCTTAAGCTATGACACCAATCGGTTAGCGCTCGGACCGGAAGATCCTCGACCATCGACCCCTAGACCCTCGACCCCTTGGCCCTCGACCCCTCGACCCCTTGGCCCTCGACCCCTAGGCAACCGGCGATCCTCGACCCTCTGCCCCGACCCTCGACCCCTTGGCGACTGGCGATCCTCGAACTGGTTCCGTCGGCGCCGACGCACCCCTAACCTCGACCGTCGACCCCTCGACCTGGTTCCGTCGGCGCCGACGCACCCCTAACCTCGACCCTCGACCCCTCGAAAAGAAGAAGAAGAAGAAGAGAGGAGGAGGAGAGGAGGAGGAGAGGGGAGGAGGAGGAGGAGGAGGAGGGAGGAGGAGCAGAAAATAAGAAGAAGAGGAGAGAAAAGAAGAAGAACGGATCCTCGACCCGTTTACTCTTCTTCTCTCCTCTTCTCCTTTTTTCCTTCTTCTTTCTCTTCTTCTTCTTCTTCTTCTCTCTTCTTCTTCTTCTCTTCTCTTCTTCTTTCTTCTTCCTCCTCCTCCTCTTCTTTTCTTCTCTTCTTCTCTTCTTCTTCTTCTTCTTCTTCTTCTTCTTCTTCTTCTTCTCTTCTTCTTATTTTCTTTTTTCATCTTTCTTCTTTCTTCTTACTAAACCTAAACCTAAAACAGAAAAAACCTAAACTAAATCTAACCTAAACCTAAAAATATAAAAAAAACTAACTAACAAACTAAATCTAAACTACACTAAACAAAAAAAGAGGGGGAGGGGCTCACCGGAGTGGGGGGAGTGGAGGAGGCCGAGGCCGGCGGGTCGGGGCTTGGGGGGCCGGGGCGGCGGGGCGTCGGGAGGCCGGGTGGCGAGGGCTGGGGCGGCCGGGGGGGGGCAGGCGTCGGACGGCTCGGAGCGGTGGGGCGTCGGGGGGGGGGTGTGCCGACGCGGCGGGGCATTGGAGGGGGGTAGGGGGGGGGGCCGGATTGCGGCCGGGGAGGTGTGCCAGCGCGGCGGGGCGTCAGGGTGGGGGGCGGAGCGGCGGGCCGGGGCGGTGTGGACGGGGCGGCAAGGCGACGTGGACAGGGCGCCGGGGGCGCGGTGGCCAGCGGCGGTTACTTGGGGTCGGGTGGGGGGGTCGGGGAGGTCAGGGAGAGAGAGAAGAGAGAGAGAGAGGAGGGGGCGGGACGGCCGTTACATACTCAATTCTTTGCCGTGAGCTGGCGGACGGCAATGAGGTGGGGCTGGTGGGCCGTAAGGGTTTAGGCCTCCACTGAACCCCACCCACCTCTTGGCCGTCGTCTAGCGGACGGCAAAGATACTTTGCCGTCAGCTGGCGGACGGCAAAGAACTAGCTGATGGCAACTAGGCTCTTTGCCGTCAACCAAGTCTTTGCCGTCCGTTTTTAATAAGCAGATGGCAAAGACCTTCTTTACCGTTCGCTAGCAGACGGCAAAGAGCTGACTGATGGCAAATTCTCTATTTCCAGTAGTGAAACACGAAAATCTAGTTATCATAAATTTCATTATGATACTGGGACATCTATCATCAAGAGAGACTAACAATTTAAATTTACTCAATTTTGCTAGTTGGGTTGGTTTGTCCCATGTAATATGAACCATTAATAGTTGGTGTGAACTTTTGTGCTCCTCCAAATTGAGGATCTCTTGTATGTGTTCGATAATATTTAGGCATAATGTATAATCTTATAATGTTTACTCGTAGAATGTTTATTTGTTGCCCTCCCCTCTCGGGGCCCGGGGAGATGGCACCTTTTACTAGGCTATGGGTCGGCCCTGAGCAGGATCCTCCATAGTCTAATTGGGCGACTCGTCTACTGGCCCTATGAGGACCTCATGGAAGACATCACACATGAAGGCAGCGAAGAGCTGGCTGCTGAGACCGACGTGTTCAAGAAGGAGTTATCCGGCTTACTTCAAAAGTAAGTTATTATTTTAGTTCCAACAACATACACACCATGATTGTAATGTGATGTCCACATGAATTTGGTGAACCTGTAATAAAAACAACTTTTTATGCACCTACAAGATGAAAGGTAGGATACGTTACTATGGATGTAAATCATTAGAAATGAACCCAAGCGACTATCTCGTCTTCAAAGTGGACTTCGCTCATGTTCTCAGACAGGGACATATTGACTTGGCAGTGAAGATTGTGAAGTAAGCAGGAGCTGGCCATAGGTGAACACTATTTTGGCATTTTCTGTGTTTGTAATTTACTTCTGCATTCAACTAAAAAAGGCACATGGTGATATTTGTTAATGACATGCTAAGGTGATATTTCATCTTTAAAGTGGATTTTGCTAAGGTTTTTGTGTGTTCTATTAAAAATTAGAATACAGAAGTAGAATGCAAAATCTTTGGTGTTTTGTAGAATTATAATGCAAATGGCACCAGGGTTTTGAACTACTGTTAAGGTTCTGGATCTGAAATCCCTTAGTTTTGCAATGTTTTTGTGTTTCTCACCTGATAATAATAATAATAATAGGACAAATAGGATGCAAATCTTGCAGATTTCAGTGTGATGGAAACCATTGTGTTGTATGGGAATATTTTAATTTTCATTTGATGATCTTGCGAGCCTTTTTTGAAATGACTATTTATGATATACTATTGTAATCTATTAGGATTGTATGTCTAATTTACTGTTGCAGCCTTTGCAAATGCACATCCAGCCCAATTTAATGATGTATATGTTGATGATGGTTCTATTTTAACTTGCATCTGGTGTTTCTTATACCAGCAATAGATGGTTGTTAAAAACCACAATCGACTTACTCACGACACATCATCTCTGCTTGATAGAAATGATCTATAAGGTGTGGTTTTGGACTTCGAGAACTTGCCCGTGACAATGAAGTCCTTCTCTCGGTATGTTGCTGCTGATCTTGCGCAAAGAAATACGTCGCCACTTGGTTTTCAACACAATTTGGTGACAACCATCTCTCTTGGAAGGTGTATATATATATATATATATCAGCGCACCTTAGCACATGCTTGAGAAGCATGTTGCTGGAAAAACCCGGGAGGGCAGAAGGAGAAAGACATCTACATCATTGAGTACACGCATACATATCTCATGCCAGATCTGAGGCAATGATGAAAACCTGGTTTGCAGTCCTGAAAACAGAGTTTGGATCTTAATAAGTTACATCAGTCCATGGCTAGCATGTACCAAATTGATGAGCACTATCATGCGCATTCAATCTGCCTAGAAATAGATATGATTGATTTAAATGCTACCATTATTGATACAAGTGCAGTACTGGAATATCTTCCATACCATGCCACATGGGGCAATTAAGTACATGGCACATACACTCCATGATGTTCTTAATGGTGTTTGGATGGACCATGAGGATTTCAAGGTCTATAACTGTGTTTGAGGTACCACCAAGTGGCCGAGCAAATTGGAGGTTAGAGTACTGCAACTCACCAGATCTGTTTCTGAAAGGAGTTTACTAACAAAACTCTCCAGGAGGTCTGAAGAAGAACTTTGCTCTGGTCCAGGTGAACATGAGCTATGTTGTGGTCCAGGGGAACATGAGCTTTTCGTGTGTGGGTGGGGGGATCCCAAGCAAGTTTGAGAAATAATTCAATGCAGTAGGAAAGAAAAAGCTGAACTTTAAATGCCATTTGGACGTGCATTTGCACAGCCACATGCCTGGTAAAAGGCCGTTAAGGGGCTTGTTTCAGGCGGAAGTCTACTCGTCTACCAAAAAAGACATTCTTGGAGATATCTTTAGCCAGTTGTTCAAGGGCCCCACAATGAAACTAGAGACTCGGCAGGTGATCATTTCAGAGTTATACTTCATAAGAATCGAACATCATCGAGAGGATGGGCCTATGACATTAAATTGTGTTTACTAAAAGTCTCTAAACATTGTTTGGTTGTCCAACGTACCAACTTTGGTTTAATTTGGTCTGAAATATTTTCTTGTGCCAATATAGCTATCCGTTGGTTAAGTAGCAGAAGAGTGGATGCACATAATGTTTCATGATTGTATTTCATAGCACGTGATTCGGCATGTTGCTTGTATCTTGGTTACTTGGTGTTAAGAAGTGTTTGTGGCACAGGGCATGCTATTATTACCTATGGTTGTTGGATTAAGTGACGTGAGTACAATAAGAATATGTGGGTACTGAAAGGATCGAGAAGAGGGGTGTGACGCCCCTGACTCAATCGTGCACTAATCATACACGCAAACATGCACAATCAAGCACAGGGACTCACAGGAAGATATCACAACACAACTCTAACACCAATTAAACGGAGATCCACAATATTACAGACCAGGGATCACAAGGATCCAAATACATAAGTCAGTCATACAAGTATAATCTGAGTACAGACATAGTTAGACAAGTTTTGCCTTAAGAAGGCTAGCACAAACAACGACTCTAGATCGAAAGGCGTAGGCCTCCTGCCTGGGAGCCTCCGATCCTACTCCTGGTTGGCTGGCACAATCCAGTAGTACGTGCCGTCTGGACCCTCCTGGTAGTAAGCTCCTGAGGTGGCATCTGGCTCCGGGGCTCCTTCGTCTGGTGTATCATCAAGTAGGAGAATATGGGGAAAAAAGAAGTAACAAAGCAACCGTGAGTACTCATCTGAAGTACTCAGCAAGCAAGGATCTACACTACATATGCAACATTATCAATAGAGCAAGGATGTATATGTGGACTGGGCTGCAGAAATGCCAGAATAGAAAGAGGGCCTAGTCCTATCGAAGACTAGCATCTTCACGAAGCCACCATCTCGCAGCACTAGAAGAGAGTAGAAGAGCATTTTATTAAGCAAACATGTTGACGCAAGCCTAGAGATCCTTCCTCGACTCCCTGCGAGAAAGCGATCCCGAAGCTTCAATTAAGTAACAAGTATCCAGTTCAAGTAGTAGATCGGGATATACAAACTGAGTGTCCTTTACCGTCGGACCGGCTATCGATAGATTATTCATCCCTGTAGGGGTGCACTACTGTTACCCAACACGCTCAATCAACTCTGGCCGGACACACTTGCTGGGTAATGCCCGTCCTCGAAAGATCAACACGAAGCAACGCCCTACCTAGGCTCAGCAGAGAGGTCAGCACGCCGAACTAACCTATGCACCCAGAGGTCTTGGGCCATCGCCCTGGGCACCCTGCGCGTTGCGAGACTGACCGGGGTGCAGGCGCGACACTGAACTCGTCAGTGAAGTATCCAGCCCATTCCCGACAATCAGCCCGCACGGTGAACCATGATGTCTGAAGAGCTTTCGGGAGAAACGTACATCGCAGAGGGCCCCATAACCATAATCCCGCGTGGTGGTAGTGCGTATAGGGCACGTCGACCCACTCAGATCAAACACCCAAATCCAATAGGCTCATTTAATAACACGCGGAGACAATCAGAGTTTCTGAAGCTGCGCCACAATATCACACTCGAGTGCCCTTCCGGCACACCCGACATCATAGATCCCCTGCGGGTACCCATCAGGGTCGACCCGCCTGTAACAAAGGTCAAAGTAACCGTGTGGTCATAACATCAAGGGGGAAACCCAAGGAATCACCCTCGGCGGATTCCACTCGATGAAATCATTAGGGTGAACGTATGAGGTATCACCCTCGAGGTCACACTGAGGGGTTGCACGACAGAGTCGTATCGGAAGTGGAGAAGGAGGAATCACCCTCGATGACCACGACCGAACAGCTACACTACAGAGTGTTCATCAGGAGTGCGTTACGAGGTATCACCCTCGGCACTCAATAGTAACTAAGTAGAGTCGTACAACTAAGGGGGTGAGGTGATGTGTCGGTCTCTGGTCGACGATCACATTGATCGAGTCATCGATGATCAAGCCGGGGCAACAAGGGTAAGGTGATGGGGGTCACTGATGGTTCACTACCAATCTATACTAAGCAGTTTAACATAGGCAGGTAAGGTAACAATAAACAGGTTACAAAAGCAGGCTATGCATCAGAATAGGAGCAAACATTAACAGTAGCAAAATCTAATGCAAGCAGGAGAAATGGAATGGGCGATATCGGGATGCTCAAGGAGGAGGGGGGGCTTGCCTGGAAGCTCTGTTGCACAGGAAGAAGGGTCGTCGGTGACGTAGTCGTACTCAGTGGCATCAACGCCGATCTCGGGGTCTACCGGAGAAGAAGAGGGGGAAGAAACAGTAAATACGGAGCAAACAAAGAATCACAAAATATAACAAGGCAATACGTGGTGCCAGGGGTGATCTAACGCAGGGATAGGTGATACCGGCGAAGGGGGAAAACATCCGGGAAAGTATTCCCGGTGTTTGACGTTTTCGGACAGTCGAACCGGAGGGGGACGGTTGCATGTTCGCTATGCTAGGGACGTGTGGCAGACGAACGGACTGCATATTCGAATTCGTCTCGTCGTTCTGAGCAACTTTCATGTAGAAAGTTTTTCGATCCAGGCTACGGTTGAATTCCTATGAATTTCCGAAGTTTTCTGAAAATCTCTGAAATTCTGCTAAGTCTGAGAAGCCCTCAGTTTTAAACACCACTTAGCCATTTTCCGGAGGCTATTGCTATTGATCTGTACATCCTATGATTTTGTGCCTTATATCAATTGTGAGCATTTTTTTGCGATCTACATGTTAGTATCACTTTTATCCATATTAGAGCTCATTAGCTTGATCATCAACAGCTCTAAAGTAGCCATGAAAATAAAGTTGTTTTTAGTCTTTCACTTAACAGAACTTAGACTTTTGTCATTTTCATAGCGTTTAAACCTCACACCTTTTGAATTTGGTCCAATGAAATGTTTTGAACCTTGTCAAGTGTACTACATATCCGTATAATTTTTACCCACGCTGGGAAAAGTTTTGTTGTTGTTTTGCTGCTGTACAAATTGGCATCCAGTGTAGATTTGCAAAAGCTAGCACGCGCTATAGTGCACACACCAAACACACAGCACGCACACACGCACAGCGTGCGGCGGCCGGGCCGGCAGGAGCGGCGGGTCGCGGCGGGGCTGGCCGGCCGCAACGGTGGCGGCCGTGCGTCGATCGTGGGGGGGGGGGAGGCAGCAGGGGAATGGAAGGGGAGGGTGTGGGCGGGGAGGCGCGCGCGGTGGGCGGCAGTGGAGCGGCGCGGCGGGGTGTTTGATCGGGACCGTGGCTAGAGGCAAAACGAAGGGAGGGAGGAGCGCAACGGCGCGGTAGCATACAGACGGTGTCGAGGAGCAGAGCGGGAGGTTGTGGAGGGTGTGGCAGTGCGAACGATGACGAGGCAGGGGCGGTGGCCGACGGACGAGATCGGCAATTCGGCGGCTTGAGGGCGCCCCCGCTTGAGTGGCTTCTCCCAGGCGACGGCGGGGAGGCAGGCGATGCTCCAGGCGCAAGCTCGGTCGGGGGGGGGGGACGTCGATGGGGGGGGGGACGTCGATGGGCGCGCCGGCAGCAAGGGCCACGGTGACGGCGGCTCGGCCTGGCGTGGGGGAGAATGAAATTGAGAGGGGAAGGAATGGAACGGCGCTAGGGTTCGTCCCGGGTAGCGGGGGTCCTTGTAGGACGCCGAGGAAGCACCGGATGAGCGCCGCGTGGCTCCCGCGGTTTGGACGCGCTGCGGTTGCCCACGGTGCCATGGTGAACAGAGGTAGGAGAAAAGAGTGCTGATGGGCTGGGCCTCTACTGTACACTAGAGGCCCAGGTGAACAGGTATGCCCAGCCCTTTCTCTTTACTATTTTTCCATTTTGCATTTTAGCTACTGTTCTCAATTAGTCTTAGCATCAAAAGACTTCTGCAAAAATGTGCCACTTGACACATTAAATACATTGCAATATTCTGAGCTGGTAACAAAAATCTCAAAGCATTTGGAAGTGTTTAACTAGTTTTGGAAAATGAAAAGGCAAAACAAATTGTTGTTGGACCATTTATTAATTTCCTAGGAATTAATTGGTAGGTCAAATAATGTTGGGATCAACATGACAATGATCAAGGGAATTTATAGAATATTGTGAACATTTTAGTTTTACTGTTCGAAGAAATTATAATTTCACTTGCTATTTAAATTTGAATTTGACTTTGATTCTCGACAAGTGGCAGTTTGCATAGTAATCATGATGACATGGCCATCGTTAGGGGGAGTTTACTGTAGCAAGATTCTCGGGGTGTTACAAATCTCCTCCACTACAAGAAATCTCGTCCCGAGATTTAAGCAGTGGAGTAAGGGGGAAAAGTTCTGGCTGCGAAATTCTAACGGGTCTTCTCGGTCTTGGTTGGTCTTCTCGAAGAGGTTGGTCCATTACATTGATGTCTTCATTTCTCTGCTTCAGGTCATCATGATGAAGTCGTCATCCTTTCTTCGGGAATTCCATCGTACTTACGAAAGAATAAGGGGGGTATTCTGGGAGAACGGATCTATGCATGGTTGATTATCTGGTAGATAACATCGGGGATTGTTGCGGAAGTAACCCTCGATTTGAAACTTAAGAAAATATCGAGAGCAAAGTAAGGAGGTATCATGGGAAGTTTCGAGCGGGCAGGCAATCGTTCAATGCCTGAAATAGGGCGTGAAAGGGGTTTAAAGCAACGAGAACAAGTGTTGCGTCTGATACCAGAATAGATCACTAGAAAGGTTGCCCGTGAATTACATACGAAATCAAGCGCGAGGAATAAGTTTGGCAACAAGGGGTACAGGAGAGTCAGGTTTCGATCCTGTGGAACTGTGGGTTATGGGCCCTCCATGTGGTTTTAAAAGTAGGAGGAGCGGTGACATCTTGCACGGTCATGGTAGCAAGGCATGTCAGAGGGTAGCCTATCAGTTAGGTCGGCAACAACATCGGTACCAAGGGCGAGGGAAAAAAGAAAAAAAAACCATTTTCCTGCTCGTTGAACGAGGCGGACCAATAGGCAAAGTTCTCATCCATCGGTGGCTACCAGAATGTCATCAACAATAGTATCAGGGTCTTACTGACAAAGTTGTACACCGAGGTGTTTACATAAGCAGCAGAATATTACTGCTTAGATCATATAGATCACAAGAATGGTTAAACCAAACAATGGAAAGGAAAATATGATTATCAGATTAAACAGAACAATGGAAAGGAAAATGTGTTTAAACACATATTTCAGGGGTATATCCTTCCCAAGGACAAACAGAGCATGATATCCGTGACAGGATAGGAAGTAGAAACCCATTTAGGTAAGGGGAGAGGAATTTCATGACGTTACCCATACAGCGGTGTTTGGATAATTGATCAACAAAAATCTAGCATTGCGCTTCAAATGTTCTTGTTGATGAACGGAGTACCACAGACATGCTTCGAGATATCATTGACATGGTCACTGGGTAAAGATCAAACTTTGGATACATAAAGGATCCATCAGGAACAACTCATAGAATAAGTCGTACAATTTCCTCATGGAAGAATGGTTAACCTTGCTAAAGAGGGTGCTATAACAGTAGGTCCTCCGGCCAAGTGTGCTAGGCATGATATCACCTTACTGGGGCCATATTTAAGGACCAACATCATAACTGTTGGAAATATGTTCCAACCATCATATCTGACCGAGATCCGGATCTGATTGGTGTCAGGATACCTCAGGCTCAGGATGCCTGAGAAGAAAAAGGTGCAACACAAATTGACGAGATGACATGGTAAGATTCTCGGGAATTGAACTATGGAAGCGAGTTTCGACACAAGAGTTCATCATTAAACTAAGGAGAGGCGAGGAGGTGGCTGATGGACTCAGCGACAATTCATCGAGATTTCCAAAGGATGGATTTCCACAATTATGTGAACAAGGTAACATATTGGGCATGTCGAAGTATATAACGAAGTATGTTCGAGGAGAACATACTCGAGTGAACATTGATCGAAACGTGCACCTAGAAGATGGACTAAGTACCACGATCGATGTTAGAATGGTGAGTCAATAATCAACACAGGAAGAAAGAAACTATCATTCGTAATTTACAAGCAATAGGGTTGCTAGAAGTTTTGAATTCACACATCATAGTTCATTTGTCGCCATTCCAGTTATAAAAAAAACACGGGGACCAAGAAGGAATGGTGATGGTGAGAAGTATCACTTGTATCAAGAATTCTCAAGAGGTGGTGAAATTTCCCACGACATTCTTGACATAAAAGGTGGTAATATTCCAAGGTAAAGAAGAACAAATGCTGGATATCAAGGAACTCAAGGTATAACACAAAACACAATCATGTTTGTTTTGGAGGGAAGGCAATAAAGTGGTCGATGATAACACAAATCATCGAGGGCAAGGATGGTATTTTCTCATCATGAATTCGATTGATATCCTGGAAGAGCTCATAAGGTTGATGATGATCACGACACATTTGTCGAGAGATTTCATGAAGATGTAATCAATCAGCGATGACATCAAGTCAAAGGAATGATGAAGCGAAAGGTTATTGGAACCATGGGTACGACACAAACTCAAAATCAAGCTTGCTGTTCAAGGCAAAATGATATGATGAGGAAAATCGACGTAAGCTTAGCTCATCGTCGAAAATTGTGCTCCGGGAAGAAGGACCAGGTAGCACAGTTAAAAGTTTTGCACGATAATGATATAGCCGCTCAGGCTAGGAATGACTTGAAGGATTATTAAACTCGTAAGCAGCGAAAATTACTTAGAGTTATTGAATCGGAGTGCGGAATCGATTCACTTATCGGTGTTCTAGAGTGACTAATAACTCAGAACCCGGGAGAAAATTGGAATCGACGAGAATAATAGTTGATGAAGAAATCATAAGAAGTTATGTAGTTCCGTGATATTCTCGAGATACCAGAGGGTAATACTCGATGGTAGATCAAATAGAGGTTGGGCAGGAGTATTGATCGGCAGAAGGCAGTATTAACTTGTCCGAGAAATAGAATCAAGGAGAACAATCATGGTCGAAACCATGGTTGCAAAGGACCAAACCCCAGATATAAGATGAACTTATACCAAGGGGACAAATAAATTTTTAAGAGAAGCTGCCATGATAAGATCTACATCGTGTCCATGGGCATGAACACAAGGTTCAAGGTCGACTCCCACTTCTCCAATGTATGACCATTCATTCACTGCTCTTATTAAAAATGACTTGAGTGTGAAAACCTACCTGGTGAATTACCAGAGGAGTATGACCCGTGAAAACTTTTCGGGTTCACACAGATTAAGGAAGGCATAGGTTCAACCCATCGGGACATCGTGGAAACATATACCACAAGCTTCAATAGTAAATATCACCAGCTACTAAGCAGAGCATGGTTGGCCAAATCAGAGAATAGGATTTACCAATGGTATTATGTATCAGGGAAAAGAACTTCTCGAGGTTTTGGTATACGAAGGACACTGTCGGATGATGATTCAACAAAGGATCTGACGGTCCATAACGGAGCTGATGTGAGCATCGGTACTCAGCCAGAAGAAGGAAGAATGCAAGGAGATCAGATTATAGAAACAACTGACTAATTCAGAGCTCAAAATGCAAAGGAATTGTGATTTTCAAATCAAGGGCTCAGAAGCAAATGCTCTGATTAAGGATGGATATGTTGAGTACACTTATGGGTACAATCGACGACAATTTGATTGGTCGAGATCCAGCTCATGTTTAAAATGACGTCTGAGTCGGAAGGATGAATTCTAGGATCTGATTGAGGATTGCGAGCATTCGCAACATATTGAATCAAGGGACTCAAGATGATAAGGCAAAGGACGTTAATGAATATTGCTTGGCATTTGGAATTAACCATAATGCAGGCAGACAAGAATTTCAAGAGCCATAGGCTGTAGGGGATTCTCGAAATACCGGATAGTATTTCGAAGAATTTTGTGAGACACCTAAACAACTGGGGATGGACGGATCCCCGGTAAGTGCGAGGAATTGTTCGTGGGGTTATTAATGCGAAAAAGAGCTGCAAAGCAATAGGCTCAAACGATTCTCGGGATATCGAAGAATTTTTCAGGGTATCAAGTAATAACAAGGCAACTGAGAACGAAGGTATGAACGTCAAGTGTAAGTAGTTATCCATAAGGGTTTATCGGTGGTCGGGAATAGCAAAAGCGGTGGGCACAAAGTCTCAAGAGAATATCAGAGAGTATCTTCGGAATCTTCTGGTGCACCAAGTAATCATCTGGAGTAAGGGGCTCTCCAGAAGGAAGTAGTTACGAGAACCTAGAGTCAGAGTTAGTAAAATCATTTAACCCGAATAGAAGAGAGATCAGAGTCCCAGAGTATAGGTCGAGGAATAAAAGATCCTAATACCACCCAATTGACGAAGTGGGCCCGTAAGCCACACAGTCAAGTTAGTAAATTAGTTTTTCGATGTCTAGACTCGACTTCGACCAAGGAATTGGAAGGGGGCATCCTACAGGCAGTCGGCTCTGATACCAACTTGTGACGCCCCTGACTCAATCGTGCACTAATCATACACGCAAACATGCACAATCAAGCACAGGGACTCACGGGAAGATATCACAACACAACTCTAACACCAATTAAACGGAGATCCACAATATTACAGACTAGGGATCACAAGGATCCAAATACATAAGTCAGTCATACAAGTATAATCTGAGTACAGACATAGTTAGACAAGTTTTGCCTTAAGAAGGCTAGCACAAACAACGACTCTAGATCGAAAGGCGTAGGCCTCCTTCCTGGGAGCCTCCGATCCTACTCCTGGTCGGCTGGCTCAATCCAGTAGTACGTGCCATCTGGACCCTCCTGGTAGTAAGCTCCTGAGGTGGCATCTGGCTCCGAGGCTCCTTCATCTGGTGTATCATCAAGTAGGAGAATATGGGGAAAAAAGAAGTAACAAAGCAACCGTGAGTACTCATCCGAAGTACTCAGCAAGCAAGGATCTACACTACATATGCAACATTATCAATAGAGCAAGGATTGTATATGTGGACTGGGCTGCAGAAATGCCAGAATAGAAAGAGGGCCTAGTCCTATCGAAGACTAGCATCTTCACGAAGCCACCATCTCGCAGCAATAGAAGAGAGTAGAAGAGCATTTTATTAAGAAAACATGTTGAAGCAAGCCTAGAGATCCTTCCTCGACTCCCTGCGAGAAAGCGATCCCAAAGCTTCAATTAAGTAACAAGTATCCAGTTCAAGTAGTAGATTGGGATATACAAACTAAGCGTCCTTTACCGTAGGACCGGCTATCGATAGATTATTCATGCCTGCAGGGGTGCACTACTGTTACCCAACACGCTCGATCAACTCTGGCTGGACACACTTGCTGGGTAATGCCCGCCCTCGGAAGATCAACACGAAGCAACGCCCTACCTAGGCTCAGCAGAGAGGTCAGCACGCCAGACTAACCTATGCACCCAGAGGTCTTGGGCCATCGCCCTGGGCACCCTGCGCGTTTCGAGACTGACCGGGGTGCAGGCGCGACACTGAACTCGTCAGTGAAGTATCCAGCCCATTCCCGACAATCAGCCCGCACGGTGAACCGTGATGTCTGAAGAGCTTTCGGGAGAAACGTACATCGCAGAGGGCCCCATAACCATAATCCCGCGTGGTGGTAGTGCGTATAGGGCACGTCGACCCACTCAGATCAAACACCCAAATCCAATAGGCTCATTTAATAACACGCGGAGACAATCAGAGTTTCTGAAGCTGCGCCACAATATCACACTCGAGTGCCCTTCCGGCACACCCGACATCATAGATCCCCTGCGGGTACCCATCAGGGTCGACCCGCCTGTAACAAAGGTTAAAGTAACCGTGTGGTCATAACATCAAGGGGGAAACCCAAGGAATCACCCTCGGCGGATTCCACTCGACGAAATCATCAGGGTGAACGTATGAGGTATCACCCTCGAGGTTCACACTGAGGGGTTGCACGACAGAGTCGTATCGGAAGTGGAGAAGGAGGAATCATCCTCGATGACCACGACCGAACAGCTACACTGCAGAGTGTTCATTAGAAGTGCGTTACGAGGTATCACCCTCGGCACTCGATAGTAACTAAGTAGAGTCGTACAACTAAGGGGGTGAGGTGATGTGTCGGTCTCTGGTCGACGATCACATTGATCGAGTCATCGATGATCAAGCCGGGGCAACAAGGGTAAGGTGATGGGGGTCACTGATGGTTCAATACCAATCTATACTAAGCAGTTTAACATAGGCAGGTAAGGTAACAATAAACAGGTTACAAAAGAAGGCTATGCATCAGAATAGGAGCAAACATTAACAGTAGCAAAATCTAATGCAAGCAGGAGAAATGGAATGGCGATATCGGGATGCTCAAGGAGGGGGGGGGGGCTTGCCTGGAAGCTCTGTTGCACAGGAAGAAGGGTCGTCGGTGACGTAGTCGTACTCAGTGGCATCAGCGCCGGTCTCGGGGTCTATCGGAGAAGAAGAGGGGGAAGAAACAGTAAATACGGAGCAAACAAAGCATCACAAAATATAACAAGGCAATACGTGGTGCCAGGGGTGATCTAACGCAGGGATAGGTGATACCGGCGAAGGGGGAAAACATCCGGGAAAGTATTCCTGGTGTTTGACGTTTTCGGACAGTCGAACCGAAGGGGGACGGTTGCATGTTCGCTATGCTAGGGACGTGTGGTAGACGAACGGACTGCATATTCGAATTCGTCTCGTCGTTATGAGCAACTTTCATGTAGAAAGTTTTTCGATCCGGGCTACGGTTGAATTCCTATGAATTTCCGAAGTTTTTTGATAATCTCCGAAATTCTGCCAAGTCTGAGAAGCCCTCAGTTTTAAACACCACTTAGCCGTTTTTCGGAGGCTATTGCAATTGATCTGTACATCCTATGATTTTGTGCCTTATATCAATTGTGAGCATTTTTCTACGATCTACATGTTAGTATCACTTTTATCCATATTAGAGCTCACTAGCTTGATCATCAACAACTCTAAAGTAGCCATGAAAATAAAGTTGTTTTCAGTCTTTCACTTAACCGAACTTAGACTTTTGTCATTTTCGTAGCGTTTAAACCTCACACCTTTTGAATTTGGTCCAATGAAATGTTTTGAACCTTGTCAAGCGTACTACATATCCGTATAATTTTTACCCACGCTGGGAAAAGTTTTGTTGTTATTTTGCTGCTGTACAAATTGGCATCCAGTGTAGATTTGCAAAAGCTAGCACACACTATAGTGCACACACCAAACACACAACACGCACACACGCACGGCGTGCGGCGGCCAGGCCAGCAGGAGCGACGGGTCGCGGCGGGGCTGGCCGGCCGCAACGGCGGCGGCCGTGGTCACTCGTGGGGGTGAGGCCGCAGGGGCATGGCAGGGGAGGGGTGTGGCCGTGGAGGCGCGCGCGTGGGCGGCAGTGGAGCGGCGCGGCAGACGGTGTTGATCGGGACCGTGGCTAGAGGCAATACCGAAGGGAGGGGAGGAGCGCAACCGGCGCGGCAGCTTACAGCGGTGTCGAGTAGCAGAAGCGGGAGGTCGTGGCAGTGCAGAACGACGACGAGGCAGGGGCGGTGGCCGACAGACGAGATCGGCAATTCGGCGGCTTGAGGGCGCCCCCGCTTGAGCGGCTTCTCCCAGGCGACGGCGGGGAGGCAGGCGATGCTCCAGGCGCAAGCTTGGTTGGGGGGGGGGGAGGGGACGTCGATGGGCGTGCCGGCAGCAAGGGCCGCGGCGACGGCCGCTCAGCCTCGCGTGGGGGAGAATGAAATTGTGAGGGGAAGGAATGGAACGGCGCTAGGGTTCGTCCTGGGTAGCGGGGTTCCTTGTAGGACGCCGAGGAAGCACCGGATGAGCGCCGCGTGGCTCATCCGCGGTTTGGACGCGCTGCGGTTGCCCACGGTGTCATGGTGAACAGAGGTAGGAGAAAAGAGTGCTGATGGGCTGGGCCTCTACTGTACACTAGAGGCCCAGGTGAACAGGTATGCCCAGCCCTTTCTCTTTACTATTTTTCTATTTTGCATTTTAGCTACTGTTCTCAATTAGTCTTAGCATCAAAAGACTTCTGCAAAAATGTGCCGCTTGACACATTAAATACATTGCAATATTCTGAGCTGGTAACAAAAATCTCAAAGCATTTGGAAGTGTTTAACTAGTTTTGGAAAATGAAAAGGCAAAACAAATTGCTGTTGGACCATTTATTAATTTCCTAGGAATTAATTGGTAGGTCAAATAATGTTGGGATCAACATGACAATGATCAAGGGAATTTATAGAAAATTGTTAACATTTTAGTTTTACTGTTCGAAGAAATTATAATTTCACTTGCTATTTAAATTTGAATTTGACTTTGATTCTGGACAAGTGGCAGTTTGCATAGTAATCATGATGACATGGCTATCGTTAGGGGGAGTTTACTGTAGCAAGATTCTCGGGGTGTTACAAATCTCCTCCACTACAAGAAATCTCGTCCCGAGATTTAAGCGGTTGAGTAAGGGGGAAAAGTTCTGGCTGCGAAATTCTAATGGGTCTTCTCGGTCTTGGTTGGCAAATTGCGAGAAAGTAAAGCGATGGGATTGGAGTGTGCAAACACAATGAAGACACAAAGATTTTTGGCATGGTTCCGATAGGTGGTGCTATCATACGTCCACGTTGATGGAAACTTCAACCCACGAAGGGTAACGGTTGCGCGAGTCCACGGACGGCTCCACTCACGAAGGGTCCACGAAGAAGCAACCTTGTCTATCCCACCATGGCCATCACCCACGAAGGACTTGCCTCACTCGGGTAGATCTTCATGAAGTGGGCGATCTCCTTTCCCTTACAAACTTCTTGGTTCAACTCCACATCTTGACGGAGGCTCCCAAGCGACACCTAACCAATCTAGGAGACACCACTCTCCAAAAGGTAACAAATAGTGTGTTGATGATGAACTCCTTGCTCTCGTGCTTCGAATGATAGTCTCCCCAACATTCAAATCTCTCTCATAGATTTGGATATGGTGGAAAGATGATTTGAGTGGAAAGCAACTTGGGGAAGGCTAGAAATCAAGATTCTTGTGGTAGGATTGGAATATCTTGATCTCAACACATGAGTAGGTGGTTCTCTCTCAGAAAATGTATGGTGGAAGTTTAGGCACGTTCTGATGGCTCTCTCTCAAATGGTGATGGGGGTGGAGGGGTATATATAGCCTCCACACAAAATCCAACCGTTACACACATTTGACCCATCTCGGTGAGACCGAATAGCTAAACTTGGTGGCACCGATTAGTTCAAAAATGTGAACGTTAGGAATCTCGGTGGGACCGACTGGAACAACTCGGTGAGACCAATGTGCTAGGGCTTAGGGCAAACCTCATCTCAGTGGCGTCGATTGCATCAACTTGGTGAGACCGAAGTGAAGCAATAGGGCAACAGAGAATTGGTCAAGCCATCTCGGTGAGACCGATTGCAATTTTGGTGAGATTGAAATAATTGCAACTGATAACAGTGAGTTGGCAAGGCCATCTTGGTGAGACCGAGATCCGTATCGGTGTGACCGGACTGTTTGGGTTTCTGGCTGTGGCTATGTCATATGAACTCGGTGGCGCCAGATAGAAAGAATCGGTGGGGCCGAGTTGGAGTTTCGGGTTTTGACATATTTGGATGGAGAAAGTGGTTGAGGGTTTTGGAGCAATATCACTAAGCATTTGAGCAAGCAAGCCATTAAGCAACACCGCATCCCCTTTTAATAGTATTGGCTTTCCTATGGACTCAATGTAATCTTCGATAACTAAAACAAAAATGAAGAATCTTGAGCTTTTGCCAATATATGTCCTTAGCATTTTGATGGGGTTCCACATCCTCTTGTCCTTTCCACGCCATTGTTGGACTTTTCTGAACTACACTAGATAAAACTATTAGTCCAACAAGAGATATGTTGACATTAATTACCAAAATCACCCAGGGAGCACTTGTGCTTTCAATCTCCCCATTTTTGGTAATTGATGACAACATACATCAAAGCCTTAAGTAAAAGATATGAAGAATAGTAAACAAAGCTTTGGATAGACATGTAACAAGCATAAGCTCCACCTATATGTATGCAGTCATGTGAAGATAGAATGTAAAATCATGTGAATGCATAACATAATAGAGGAAGCAGAGAGTTACATGTATCTTGGCTATATGCATCAGAGCAAATAATGTGATTGAGAAATGTACCTTCATGTTTATGATTCCCTCTTGCAAACAATATGTGCAACAGCAAGAGATCATCATGCACATGAGTATGATGCATATACTTACCTTATGGTCTTGAGCTGACTTTGAGGAAGTAGACTTGAGAAAACAGGGTTAGATAACACAAGAACACTCCAAATAAAGCAGTTTTAAGGAACCACAAGAGTACCAAGATTGGGATAACATGTAGTACTATAAGTAAGTACTTCATTTAGATATAGACATGTCCCCAAAGATTTTAAAGATTTGCAATAAGTTCCAAGGATTTTTCTCCCCTTAGGCATATACTCTTTCTCCCCCTGAATCTGTATTGGATAATGGGAGAAGGTAGGGTGAGATAAAATCAGAGCAAAGATAGGTCAATTAAGACAGAGCAAAATTAGAATTAAGAATCAATCATACTAACATGTCTTCCCCCCTAAAGACATGTGAGTTCTCTCCTCTTGTTAACAGGCATCTGTAGAAGAGCTTAGATGTGCTCTTTGATTTAGATAAGCTTTGATGTGCTCTCGCTCCCCCTTTGACATCAATTTCCAGGAAGGGCTTCTGGAATATGAGTCAAGTAAATGTGGTCCTTGAGAGTCACTACAAAGCAGCAGGTAGCTTGAGGATGCTGATAGAGGAAAAGAATCATTGAGTGGAGCTGAAGAAAATAGGCAATGTCAAATGAGAAAATATTTTCTCAGTGTTGAAATCAGTGACGCCGATCGGTTTCCATCGGTGACTCCGAGATTGTAGAGTCATAGAAGGTGCGCATCGGTGAGACCGAGCTTGTCCTTATCGGTTGTACTGATGAACTATGTACAAGGGAACCTTGTATTTTGGTCTAGCCGATGGACTTGGATCGGTGAGACCGAGTTCAGCACAGAGCAAAATTTTGTCAACTCAGCTTTCTGGGCAAATGAAATCTCACAATGATTTGCAAGGAATTGTCACGAAGATTTCCAATGAATTTACTGCAGAAACATAGAAGAAATGACAGAAAAATTTAAAAGAGATCTAGATCAAGTTTTTTTTTGAAAAGAAAGAAGGAACACAAAGACACAAAAAATGCAAATGAAAATCAACTATGCAACAAGAACACGAGATAACTTCATCTAGAGATGGTCGGTGACAAAGTCACCTATGTTAGAGTATGTTGACTTCAGAGTCAAGTGAGATTACTTGATCATAGGTCAAACTCATCGTTTAAGCTCGAAATGGGGTTGCCATTTTTTGTTTAAGCATTTTGATGTATTCACATCTTGTTGAGTTGCTTTAGCTCATGACTTGGAGTAAAGCTTCTCTAAGATGGAATGACTTACCTTGGATTGTGATGTTGATCTTGATCATGTAGTTGAAATTGTGTTGGATGCTCAAGGTTGATGTAGTTGGGAACATCCTTTAGAATTGAAGTTCATCTTCCTACATGGGTTAGTTTTGCAAGGAAGAGCACTTTTGTGTCCAAATTGAGAATCAATTGAAATAGTCAAAGGATATGTTGAGTGAGTTCATGCTTCCTTGAATTCAACATCCAAACCATAGGAACTTGGTGATGTAGAAATTGCTCAAAATGTGAGTGACTTGCAATCTCATAGATTTGGGCTCATCCAAGTACCTACATGGGTTAGATAACATGCAAGGGTAGAAATATACATCCAAGACAAATGATCATCATTATAAGAGAAATATCAAGGATTAGTCACAAAGGCTCATGCCTTGCATGTATCCAAACAGAGCTTCTACTCCAAGTTTGAGGCATCAATGATATTCAATTCACCTCTCAAATGGCAAAATACTTTCTCATCAAGCGGTTTGGTGCATATATCCGCCAATTGCTTATTGGTGCGAACATGCTTAAGATTGATGTCTCCTTTAGCAACATGATCACGAATGAAATGATGACGAACTTCAATATGCTTAGTTCGAGAATGTTGCACGAGATTATGAGCAATCTTAATAGCACTCTCATTGTCACATAGCAATGGAACATGTCTCACATGTATCCCATAATCTTTAAGTGTTTGGGTCATCCAAAGTAATTGAGCACAACATGATCCGGTGGCAATGTATTCCGCTTCGACAGTGGATAAGGATACCGAGTTTTGTTTCTTGGAGGAGCAAGACACAAGGGATCTACCAAGAAATTGACAAGTACCCGAAGTGGACTTCCTATCAACCTTGTCACCGGCATAGTCCGAATCGGAGTAGCCAACAAGATCAAAAGAGGACCTCTTAGGATACCAAATGCCAAAGTTTGGTGTACGAATTAAGTATCTCACTATCCTTTTCACGGCCTTAAGATGACACTCTTTAGGAGCCGCTTGATATCGTGCACACATGCACACACTTAGCATAATATCGGACGGGAGGCACATAGATATAATAATGAACCAATCATAGAACGGTAAACCTTTTGGTCAACCGGTTTGCCATCCTTAGTAAAGTCAAGATGTCCACTAGTAGGCATGGGTGTTTTCATACCTTTGCTTTCTTGCATGTTGAACTTCTTGAAAAGATCCTTGGTATACTTTGTTTGTGAGACAAAGGTACCTTCCTTAGTTTGCTTGATTTGCAAACCAAGAAATAATTTTAGTTCACTCATCATAGACATCTCAAACTTCTCCGACATTAGCCTTCCAAACTTCTCACTAAAATGGGGGTTAGTAGAACCAAATATGATATCATCCACATAAATTTGGCACACAAATAGTTCACCATTAACCCTTTTATTTAAAAGTGTGGAATCAATTTTCCCAATTTCAAAGCCTTTTTCAATGAGAAACTTGGTCAAGCATTTATACCAAGCTCTAGGGGCTTGTTTAAGACCATAAAGAGCTTTATGAAGTTTGTAGACATGATTAGGTTTCTTGGGATTAACAAAACCGGGAGGTTGTTTAACATAAACTTCCTCCTCAATTTCTCCACTTAGAAAAGCACTTTTAATGTCCATTTGGTATAAAGTAATATCATGGTGATTGGCATAAGCAAGTAAGATGCGAATGGACTCAAGTCTAATAACGGGGGCATATGTCTCACCATAGTCCATACCTTCAACTTGAGTGTAGCCTTGATACGTCTCCAATGTATCTATAATTTTTTCTTGTTCCATGCTATTATATTATCATTCTTGGATGTTTTACAATTATTTTATAGCAACTTTATATCAATTTTTGGGACTAACTTATTGACATAGTGCCTAGTGCCAGTTGCTGTTTTTTTGCTTGTTTTTTACTTCGCAGAAAATCAATACCACACGGAGTCCAAACGCAGCGAAACTTTTTGGAGAATTTTTCTGGACCATAAGACACCTGTTGGGCCAAAGAAGTACCAGAGGGGAGCTCCGAGGGGAGCACAACCCACCTGGGCGCGCCTGGTGGGTTGTGCCCACCTCGGCCGCCTCCCTCACCGCCTCTTTGTTCTATAAATACCCTGAAAATCCAAAAATCCCAGGGGAGTCGACGAAACACAATTCCAGCCGCCGCAAGTTCCAGAACCACCATACCCAATCTAGACACCATCACGGAGGGGTTCATCATCCTCATTGGTGCCTCTCCGATGATGCGTGAGTAGTTCATTGTAGACCTACGGGTCTGTAGTTAGTAGCTAGATGGCTTCCTCTCTCTCTTTTGATTCTCAATACAATGGTCTCTTGGAGATCTATTTGATGTAACTCTTTTTGCGGTGTGTTTGTTGGGATCCAATGAACTTTGAGTTTATGATCAGATCTATTTATCCATGAAAGTTATTTGAGTTTCTTTGATCTCTTATATGCATGATTTCTTATAGCCTCGTATTTCTTCTTTGAATCTTTGGTTTAGTTAGGCCGACTAGATCGATTTTTCTTGCCATGGGAAGAGGTGCTTTATGATGGGTTCGGTCGTGCGGTGTTCTTTCCCTGTGACAGAAGGGGCAGCAAGACACGTATTGATCATTGCTATTAGGGATAACAAGATGGGGTCTATTCCTACATGAATAGATCTTGTCTACATCATGTTATCGTTCTTATTGCATTACTCTGTTTCTCCATGAACTTAATACACTAGATGCATGCTGGATAGCGGTCGTTGTGTGGAATAATAGTAGTAGATGCAGGCAGGAGTCGTTCTACTAATCTTGGACGTGATGCCTATAAAATGATCATTGCCTGGATATCGTCATAATTATTTGAAGTTCTATCAATTTCCCAACAGTAATTTGTTTACCCGCCATATGCTATTTTTCTCGGGAGAAGCCACTAGTGAAATCTACGGCCCCCAGGTCTATTCTTTATCATATTTGCTTTGAGATCTATTTTTATTCACTTTTGTTTTAAGATCTATTATTCTAAAAACCCAAAAATACCTTGCTGCACTTTTTCTTTCTTTATTTTATTTTGTTTTATTGCGAGATCTATTTATCCAAAATCATACAAACCAATCTATCTTTTACCCAAGAGGGATTGACAACCCCTCTTAAGCGTCGGGTTGCAAGTATTTGTTCTTTGTGTGCATGTACCGTTTACATAGTGTTGCTTGGTTCTCCTACTGGTTCGATAACCTTGGTTTCATAACTGAGGGAAATACCTACCGAAGCTGTACTTCATCATCCCTTCCTCTTCGGGGAAATACTGACGCGGATACGAGCCATCAAGAAAGGATTTCTGGCACCGTTGCCGGGGAGACATCATCAACATCTATCAGGTTCCTAATCACAAATCTCATCTCCTTGCAATTTACATTATTTGCCATTTGCCTCTCGTTTTCATCTCCCCCACTTCACAAAAAATTGCCGTTTTATTCGCCTTCTTTTTCGTTTGCCTTTTTCTCGTCAGATCTCATGTTTGCTTGTGTTGTCATGTGCCTTCTATTTGCTTGCATCTTTGCTTGCTAAAAATCTATTGATATGGATTCACTCAAATTTTTCTACCTGGATCATCTTCGATCCATTTGTGCTCGTGCTGAAACCCCAACTAGTTTAGTTGAGGGAAAATCATTAGATGAGCATGCTCATTTTGTGCGTCATCGTTTGTCTAAAAAAGAGAAGCTCTTATGGAATCAAATAAATTGTTTGCTATGCTATTCTTGGAATCTTTGTGAAATTTGTGATTTTACTTGTTGCTCTAAGAACCCTAAAAAACACCTTCCATATCTATGTGAGTTTAATGACAATGAAATCTTATCTTCTTATGCCAAGGAGGTTTATAGTTACTATGATATCGAACAAATTGAAGAATTTGTTGCTTTTAGTGGTGCTTATGAAGTTGCTTCTTTGATTGTAAAGTATGATATTACTCTCTACAAATCTAATTTTTTTGACATACTTAAATATTGCTATGAAAACTATACTCATAATGTCTATGTTAAAGAATTTATTGAGAGAATGTCCGCTGCTTTGGAAGAAAATAATGATATGCATAAAGCTATGGATAATTATGATTCTGTTGATTTGATTGAATTATCCCCTCTTGATGAACATGATGCTTGCTATTCTTGTGGCCATGATGCCAATATTAATGATGCTTATGGAGATGAACTTGCTATAGTTCCTTATGTTAAACATGAAATTATTGCTATTGCACCCACACTTGATAGCCCTTTGAATGAAAAGCATGATTGCAATTATGTTATTACAAATTCTATTAATGTCAATTGTGTTGGTGATATGCAGAACCCCAAGCTTGGGGATGCTTGTTTTGTTATGTCCGCTACTTATTGCAATGATCATGATTGGGGTGATGATGATTCTTATGATCTTGATAGTTTATTTAAGCCTCATGATGAATATGCTTGCGATACTATTAAAAGTGGGTTTGGAAGAGTGTCAACTTTATGCATTAATGATCCCACTACTTTGGAGAATTATCAATCTTGTGAATTTCATGCTGAAAGTGGGTTTGGAGAGGTCATGACTTTAGTTGATGTTCATCCCACTATCTTGCAAGATTATAAAACTTTTATGCATGTGGATCATGAAGAGAAAATTTTATATGATAGCTATATTGTTGAATTTGATTATGATCCTACATGTAATTATTATGAGAGAGGTAGATATGGTTGTGGAAATTTTTATGTTACTAAATTACCTCTCTTCATGTTGAGATTGCTATTGTTTCTTTCTTCTTCCATGCATATGTTAAATATTTCTTGTTTTGATAATTTGTTTGCTTATAAAATTCCTATGCATAGGAAGTATGTTAGACTTAAATGTGATTTTCACATGTTATATGATGCTTTCTTTGTGCTTCAATTCTTATCTTTCATGCGAACATCATTAAAATTATTATGCCTAGCTAGGGGCGTAAAACGATAGCGCTTGTTGGGAGGCAACCCAATGAATAAAATTTATTTTGCCTTTTTCTTTATGTTCTTGAGTGTTTGCACAATTATTCCTCTGTTATGATTGTGTTTTTTATGTTTTAATTAGTGTTTGGGCCAAGCAAAGCCTTTGGGATCATGTTGGGTGATAGTTGATTTGATCTTGTTGAAAAACAGAAACTTTTGAATCCAGTAAAATTATTTTAGAAATTCACAGAAGAGACGAAAAATTCTTATTTTTTTACACAAGATTGATATACAAATTTCCTACGTTTTCCTAATTTTTCATAATTGTTGGAGTTACAAAAGTATACGAAGTTTTCAGATTGCTACAGACTGTTCTGTCTTGACAGATTATGTTTTCTTTGCATTGTGTGCTTATTTTGATGAATCTATGGACTTTATTGGGGGGTATAAGCCATAGAAAAGTTGGAATACAGTAGATATAATGCAATAATAAAATATGAATGGGTTTGCAACAGTACTTAGAGTGGTGATTTGCTTTGTTATACTAACGGATCTCACGAAGGTTTTGTTAAGTTTTGTGTGATTGAAGTTTTCAAGTTTTGGGTGAGATCACGATGGATGAAGGAATAAGGAGTAAGAAGAGCCTAAGCTTGGGGATGCTACCACACCCCAAGGTAATATTCAAAGATGAAAAAGCAACTAAGCTTGGGGATGCCCCGAGTGGCATCCCCTCTTTCTTCTAACGACCATCGGTATTTTACTTGGAGCTATATTCTTATTCGTCACATATCATGAGTTTTGCTTGGAGCATCTTGTATTATATGAGTCTTTTCTTGTTTTGCTTTTTGTTTTGTGTCAAGTATCCTTGCTGAACACACCTATTTGAGAGAGCCAAAATTATACTATGATTTGTTAGAATTGCTCTATGTGCTTCACTTAAATTCTTTGAGCTATGGAATTGCTCTAGTGCTTCACTTATATCTTTTTTAGCACGGTGTGCAATTTTTTTTTTGAAGAAATGCTCTCATGCTTCACTTAGATCTATTTGAGAGTTATTAAATTTTTTAAGAAATTCTCTCATGCTTCACTTACATTATTTTGAGAGACACAATTTTTTTATGCTCATGTTCTTCACTTAGATTTGTTTGAGCTATCAAAAGCAACATATTAAACTAGTCCCAAAGTGATAGATATTCAAGAGGGATATAATAAAAACTTTCATGAAGATCATTGGACAAAATAAATATGATTCTTTGTAATAGTTTTGCGATATGATGATAATGATATGTGAGACATGTTGACGAGTAATTGTGCTTTAGTAAGAATATTGGTGTTATGGTTTGTGATTCTCTATGCAAGCACGAAAGTCAATAGTTATGCAATGACATTATATTCTACTTGTGGTGCATTATTCGGTGTTAGTTATGCTTAATGCTCGCTTATGTGATTTTTCGTTTCTTGGTTGGATGCTTCTGAATCTTTTTTCTAGCCTTCACTTGTACTAAGTAGGAATACTACTTGTGCATCCAAAATCCTTAAACCCAGTTTTGCCATATGAGTCCACCATACCTACCTATATGCGGTATTCCCGTGCCGTTCTAAGCAAATTTATATGTGCCATCTCTAATTTTCAAAATAAATTTCCTTTTTGTGTGCTTGTATCGCTCATGAAACGGTAGGGGGTGGCTCATATTTCTCCATGCTAGATGTGTTATTCTCAAGATGAGTGTCTATTCACTTGTCATTGCACGAGAGTACGGCAAAGGTATTAGGGATGCCCAGTCCCGAAATGAAAAAATGAATATACTTTATGTTGTCAAATAATAAATTCCTTGGAAAGTGTTGGTATGGACGGCACCCGTGGATATGGCTAGCCGTGGAATGTGAAAGTATGGTGGAAAAAGGAATAAACTTTATTTTCTGTTTGGGAACCGCCTATGATATATCTAGCATGGAAAGTATTGGGAACTACTCGATCGTTTTCGTTGACAGGAAAAGCATGCCACCCAAAATGTTTTATCACTCTTTTTCGCTTTGAGCTCTGGCACCTCTACAAATCCCTACTTCCCTCTGCGAAGGGCCCTTCTATTTACTTTATGCAATTTTTATTTTTCTGAGTCTCCATCTTCTCTTATAAAGCACCAACTAAGGGGCACTATGATCGTACTTGAGCATTCGGTGTAGCTAATATGCGAGTGTGTTTCATGAATGGATCAATGACTGAGCATAATGTGCTTGGGATAACTTGCTTTAGTGTTGATATTTTGAAAGACATGGTTGCTTGTTGATATGCTTCAGTATTGAAATCTTCATGTCAAAACTAAACTATTGCTTTGAACCATATAAAAGTCCATATGTCCATGCTACAAAAGAAAAGAATGTGTGATGAACATGTTAGGTAGCATTCCACATCAAAAGTTCTGTTTTTATCATTTACCTACTCGAGGACGACTAGGAATTAAGCTTGGGGATGCTGATACATCTCCAATGTATCTATAATTTTTGCTTGTTCCATGCTGTTATATTATCATTCTTGGATGTTTTACAATCATTTTATAGCAACTTTATATCATTTTTTGGGACTAACCTATTGACATAGTGCCCAGTGGCAGTTGCTGTTTTTTGCTTTTTTTTACTTCGCAGAAAATCAATACCAAATGGAGTCCAAACACAGCGAAACTTTTTGGAGAATTTTTCTGGACCAGAAGACACCTGTTGGGCCAAAGAAGTACCAGAGGGGGGCTCCGAGAGGAGCACAACCCACCTGGGCTCGCCTGGGGGCCCAGGCGCGCCCTGGTGGGTTGTGCCCACCTTGGCCGCCTCCCACACCGCCTCTTTGCTCTATAAATACCCCGAAAATCCAAAAACCCTAGGGGAGTCGACGAAACACAATTCTAGCCGCCGCAAGTTCCAGAACCACCAGATCCATGATGTCTACTACGCAACCTTCTTCTTGTAGACTCGTGTTGGGCCTCCAAGCGCAGAGTTTTGTAGGACAGTAGAAAATTTCCCTCAAGTGGATGACCTAAGGTTTATCAATCCGTGGGAGGCGTAGGATGAAGATGGTCTCTCTCAAACAACCCTGCAACCAAATAACAAAGAGTCTCTTGTGTTCCAACCACACCCAATACAATGGTAAATTGTATAGGTGCACTAGTTCGGCGAAGAGATGGTGATACAAGTGTAATATGGATCGTAGATATAAGTTTTTGTAATCTGAAAATATAAAAATAGCAAGGTAACTAGTGACAAAAGTGAGCAAAAACAGTATTGCAATGCTTGAAAACAAGGCCTAGGGTTCATACTTTCACTAGTGTAAGTTCTCTCAACAATGATAACATAATTGGATCACATAACAATCCCTCAACGTGCAACAAAGAATCACTCCAAAGTTTCTATCGGAGAACATAGGACGAAAACGTGCATCAACCCCTATGCATAGATTACCCCAATGTCACCTCGGGAATCCGCGAGTTGAGTGCCAAAACATACATCAAGTGAATCAATAGAACATCCCATTGTCACCACAGATATCCCATCGCAAGACATACATCAAGTGTTCTCAAATCTAATACTCAATCCAACATAACGAAACCTCAAGGAGCAAGACTCAAGTCATCACAACAAGAGATAGAGAGGGAAGAAACACCATATGATCCAACTATAATAACAAAGCTCGCGGTACATCAAGATCGTGCCAAATCAAGAACACGAGAGAGAGATCAAACACATAGCTACTGGTACATACCCTCAGCCCCGAGGGTGAACTACTCCCTCCTCATCATGGAGACCGCCGGGATGATGAAGATGGCCTCCGGTGATGGTTTCCCCCTTCGGCAGGGTGCCGGAACGGGCTCCCGATTGGTTTTTTGTGGCTACAGAGGCTTGCGGCGGTGGAACTTCTGATCTAGGTTTCTTTCTGGGGGTTTCATGATTTATAGGAGTTTTTGGCGTCGGTCTCACGTCAAGGGGGTCCACGAGGCGGCGGCAAGGTAGGGGCGTGCCCTAGGGGTGGCGCCCTCCACCCTTGTCGTTGCCTCAGGACTCTTCTGGCCCAACTCTTGTGCTTCGGGGGCTTCTTCTGGTCCATAAAAAATCACCGTAATTTTTCAGCCCATTCCGAGAACTTTTATTTCTGCACAAAAAATGACACCACAGTAGTTCTGCTGAAAACAGCGTCAGCCTGGGTTAGTTCTAATAAAATCATACCAAAACAATATAAAATTGTCGTAAACATGGCATGAATACTTCATAAATTATAGATACGTTGGAGACGTATCAATCCAATCTAGACACCATCACGGAGGGGTTCATCATCCTCATTGGTGCCTCTCCGATGATGCGTGAGTAGTTAATTGTAGACCTACGGGTCCGTAGTTAGTAGATAGATGGCTTCTTCTCTCTTTTGATTCTCAATACAATGGTCTCTTGGAGATCTATTTGATGTAACTCTTTTTGCGGTGTGTTTGTTGGGATCCGATGAACTTTGAGGTTATGATCAGATCTATTTATCCATGAAATTTATTTGAGTTTCTTTGATCTCTTATATGCATGATTTCTTATAGCCTCGTATTTCTTCTTCGAATCTTTGGTTTAGTTAGGCCGACTAGATCGATTTTTCTTGCCATGGGAAGAGGTGCTTTGTGATGGGTTCGGTCATGCGGTGTTCTTTCCCAGTGACAGAAGGGGCAGCAAGACACGTATTGATCGTTGCTATTAAGGATAACAAGATGGGGTCTATTCCTACATGAATAGATCTTGTCTACATCATGTCATCGTTCTTATTGCATTACTCGGTTTCTCCATGAACTTAATACACTAGATGCATGCTGGATAGCGGTCGATGTGTGGAGTAATAGTAGTAGATGCAGGCAGGAGTCGGTCTACTAATCTTGGATGTGATGCCTATAAAGTGATCAGTTTGCTATTTTTCTCGAGAGAAGCCACTAGTGAAATCTACGGCCCCCGGGTCTATTCTTTATCATATTTGCTTTGAGATCTATTTTTATTCGCTTTTGTTTTCAGATCTATTATTCTAAAAGCCTAAAAATACCTTGCTGCAGTTTTTCTTTATTTATTTTATTTTGTTTTATTGCGAGATCTATTTATCCAAAATCATACAAACCAATCTATCTTTTACCCGAGAGGGATTGACAACGCCTCTTACGCGTCGGGTTGCAAGTATTTGTTCTTTGTATGCTGGTACCGTTTACATAGTGTTGCTTGGTTCTTCTACTGGTTCGATAACCTTGGTTTCATAACTGAGGGAATACCTACCAAAGCTGTATTGCCTCGTCCCTTCCTCTTCGGGGAAATACTGATGCGGATACGAGCCATCAAGCCTTGAGCGACGAGACGGGCCTTGTTGCATACAACTTGTCCATCTTCATCTTACTTATTCTGAAACACCCATTTGGTTCCAATGACATTGTGATCGTCGTCGGGCTTTTCAACCAATGTCCACATTTGATTCCTCTCGAAGTTGTGTAGCTCTTCGTGCATAGCATTTACCCAATCCAGATCCTCAAGAGCTTCTTCTACCTTCATAGGTTCAACACTACAAATGAATGAGTAGTGTTCACAAAAGTTAGCCAAATGAGTTTTAGAGCGAGTGATTCTCCCGGTTTGAATATCATCGAAGATTTGTTCGATGGGATGGTCTCTTGTGACTCTTGCTCTAAATCGTGAGAGCTTTTGTTTGGGTTGGGGTGGAACATCCTTTTCATTGTCTTCTTCTTCTTCTTCTTCTTCTTCTCCTTCTTCATTTTTGTTGGCGTTGTCATTCTCTTGTGGAGGTGGAGAGGGAGGTTGAGGTGGTTCATCTTGTTGCACTTCCTCATCTCCTTCGTCTTGACATGTTCCACTTGTGGATGCCTCCAAGTCAACTTGTGGTTCACCTTGATGTGAAGTTGAGGCTTCCACTTGAATGGATGAAGTACTCTCCTTCACCTCCATTGGGCGAATCTTGCCAATGGACAAATCTTGGATCGCTTCCAAAGGATCTTTTTCTCCTACATCAATTGGCAATTGCTCTACTTGCGAGCCATTAGATTCATCAAACTTCACATCTACCGTCTCCTCAACCGGTGAGAAGCTCGTATGCCGTCTTGCCAAGAAGCTTGTGAAGATATACTTGATTTGTAGCATGACAAGCTGTCTCAACCGCTTCCGCCCAAAAGTGTCTTGGCGTCTTGTATTCATCTAGCATCGTTCTTGCCATCTCGATAAGTGTCCGGTTCTTCCTCTCAACAACTCCATTTTGTTGAGGCGTGTACGTAGCCAAGAACTCATGTGAGATCCCTTCTTCATCAAGAAAGGTATCCACATTGGTGTTCTTGAACTCCGTTCCATTGTCGCTTCAAACCTTTTTGATGTTCACTTCAAATTGGTTTTTGGCCTTGCTAGCAAAGTTCTTGAAGATCTTTTGGACTTGCGATTTTTCATCAAGAAAGAACACCCACGTAAATCTTGAAAAGTCGTCAATAATGACCAAACCGAACGAGTTACCACTGAGATTCTTGTGGGCGTTGGGACCGAAAAGATCCATGTGAAGTAGCTCAAGCGGTCTTCTCGTGGTCATGATGTTCTTCATGGGATGACTTCCTCCAACCTGTTTTCCTGCTTGACAAGCACTACAAAGTCTATCCTTGTCAAATATGACATCTTTAACACCAAGGATATGATCACCTTTAATAAGCTTATCAAGATTTCGCATGCCCACATGACCTAACCTTCTATGCCATAACCAACCTTTAGAAGATTTAGCAATTAAGCAAGTACAAGGTTGAGCTCTCTTAGTGAAATCAACAATGTATAGATCACCTCTACGAATACCGGTAAAGACCATATTATGATTATCTCTACGAAACACTTGGCAATCTACTTCAGCAAATAGAACATTAAAACCGAAGTCGGTTAGTCTAGATACGGAAAGGAGATTGTAACCAAGAGATTCAACGAGCATAACATTTTGGATAGAGCTATCATTGGAAATGGCCACCTTACCAAGGCCAAGTACCTTACCCTTGGAGTTATCCCCAAAAGTTACATACTTCGTGGGCCGTCGGTTTTAGCAAGCTCACGGAACATGTCCTTATCTCCGGTCATATGATCAGTACATCCACTATCGAGAATCCATTCTTTCCCTCTGGCCATGTAACCACGAAGGTTAGCCATAACACTACAGGAATCAGAGAATTGGCCATCAGCCAGTTCTTTGCCGTCTGCTTACAAAAAACAGACGGCAAAGAACTGGCTGATGGCAAAGAAGGTATTTGCCATCAGCCTGTTCTTTGCCGGTAGCTAGCTGACGGCAAAGATTCTTTGCCGTCAGCTAGCAGACGGCAAAGAGGTGGGGTGGGGTCCAGTGGAGGCCGGCGCGTGGGGCCTGGCCCGTCCCCCCTCTTTGCCGTCTGCTAGCTGACGGAAAAGTTTCTTTGCCGTCCGCTAGCAGACGCAAAGTAGCCACTACCTAACGGGCCGTTATACCCACCCGCCCCTCCTCCTCTCTCTCTCCCTCTCCCCGACCGCGCGCACCCCGCCGCCGCCCCCGACCGCACCCCCCCTCCCCTTCCCTCCTCTCCTACCGCCACTCCATCCCCACCTGTCCCCTATTCCCCTACTTCACCCCTCCTCCTCCATCCCCTACCCATCCCTCCCTCCGTCCTCCTCGCTCTCCTCCCTCCCCCCTCTCCTCCCCCGTTCCCCCTCCCCCTGACGCATCACCCCCCCTCCTCGCTTCCCCCTCCGCTCCAACACCTCCTCCTCCTCCTCCCTTGCGCCCAGCTTTTCCCCCTCCCTGTCCTTTTCCCTCCATCCTCCCATCTCGTTCCTCTCTGTCCTCTCCTTCCAGCCTCCTACAACCTCACTTTCCCTTCTCCCATCGCGAGGCCGAGACCCTCCCCCTTCCCTCCTCCGCTCGCCCCCCCGTCCCCACCCCTCCTTTTCGCTCCGTTTGCTCCGACAGCCCTCCCCCCGGCCCTCAGCGTCCAAGCCTCCTCCACCTCCACCAACGCCGCCCTCCACCTCCCCCACTCCGGTGAGCACCCTCCCGCTCTCTTTTTTTTTCAAATTTTTTCTCTGTTAATTGTAGTTAGTTTACTTAGTGTAGTTAGAGTAGTTTAGTTAGTGTAGTTAGTGTAGTTTAGTTAGTGTAGTGTAGTGTAGTTTAGTTAGTGTTTTTAGTTAGTGTAGTTTGGTTAGTTAGTGTACTGTAGTTTAGTTAGTGTAGTGTAGTTTAGTTAGTTTAGTATAGTTTAGTTAATCTAGTTTAGTTGTAGTTAGTTAGTGTTCTATTTTAGTGTAGTTTAGTTAGTGTTCGAGGGTCGCTGAGGGGTCGAGGGGCGAGGGGTCGAGGTTCGAGGGGTCGATGGTCGAGGATCTTCCGGTCCGAGTGCTGACCGACTGGTGTCGTAGCTTAAGAGGAGGGCGTCCCCGAGCTGAAGGTCATGAGCGCGGGTGAACTGCTTCCATCCGTGCGCGAAGAACGGAAGGAAGCAGTTCGCCCGCGCTGATAACCTTCAGCTCGGGCACGTCCGCATCTTAAGCTACGACAACAGCCACACCATGCTCACAGTGAAGGTGTTCGACAGGACCGCCGAGGGGTCGATGGTCGAGGATTGCCGAGGGGTCGAGGGTCGCCGAGGGGGCGAGGTGTCGAGGGTCGCCGAGGGGGCGAGGTGTCGAGGGTCGAGGGCTCGAGGATTGCCGAGGGGTCAAGGGTCGAGGATTGCCGAGGGGTCGACGGTCGCCGAGGGGTCGAGGGTCGCCGAGGGGTCGAGGGTCGATGGTCGAGGATCTTCTGGTCTGAGTGCAGACCGACTGGTGTCTTAGCTAAAGATGAGGACGTCCCCGAGCTGAAGGTCATGAGCGCGGGTGAACTACTTCCATCCATGCGTGAAGAGTGGATGGAAGTAGTTCGCCCGCGCTGATGACCTTCAGCTCGGGCACGTCCGCATCTTAAGCTATGACAATAGCCGCACCATGCTCACAGTGAAGGTGTTCGACAAGACCATCGAGGGTCGAGGGTTAAGGGTCAAGGATTGCCGAGGGGTCGAGGGTCGAGTGGTCGATATTCGCCGAGGGGTCAAGGATCGTCGAGGGGTCGAGGGTCGCCGAGGGGTCGAGGATCGCTGAGGGTTCGAGGGGTCGATGGTCGAGGATCTTCCAGTCCGAGTGCTGACCGACTGGTGTCGTAGATTAAGATGAGGACGTCCCCGAGCTGAAGGTCATGAGCGCGGGTGAACTACTTCCATCCGTGCGCGAAGAACGGATGGAAGCAGTTCGCCGGCGCTGATGACCTTCAGCTCGGGCACGTCCGCATCTTAAGCTACGACAACAGCCGCACCATGCTCACAGTGAAGGTGTTCGACAGGACCACCGAGGGGTCGAGGGTCGAGGATTGCCGAGGGGTCGAGGGTCGAGGGGTTGACGGTCGCCGAGGGGTCGAGGGTCACCGAGGGGTTGAGGGTCGAGGGGTCGAAGGTTGAGGATTGCCGAGGGGTCGAGGGTCGAGGGGTCAACGGTCGCCGAGGGTTCGAGGGTCGCCGATGGGTCGAGGGGTCGAGTGTCGAGGATCTTCCGGTCTGAGTGCTGACCGACTGGTGTCGTAGCTTAAGATGAGGACGTCCCTGAGCTGAAGGTCATGAGCGCGGGTGAACTGCTTCCATCCATGCGCGAAGAACGGATGGAAGCACTTCGCCCGCGCTGATGACCTTCAGCTCGGGCATGTCCACATCTTAAGCTACGACAACAGCCGCACCATGCTTACAATGAAGGTGTTCGACAGGACCACCGAGGGGTCGAGGGTCGAGGGTCGAGGATTGTCGAGGGGTCGACGGTCGCCGAGGGGTCGAGGGTCGAGGGGTCGATGGTCGAGGATCTTCCGGTCCGAGTGCTGACCGACTGGTGTCATAGCTTAAGAGGAGGACATCCCCGAGCTGAAGGTCATGAGCGGGTGAACTGCTTCCATCCGTGCGCGAAGAACGGATGGAAGCAGTTCGCCCCCGCTGATGACCTTCAGCCCGGGCACGTCTGCATCTTAAGCTATGACAACAGCCGCACCATGCTCACAGTGAAGGTGTTCGACGGGACCATCGAGGGGTCGAGGGTCGAGGATTGCCGAGGGGGCGAGGGTCGAGGGGTCGACGGTCGTCGAGGGGTTCCTAAGTTATGTTGTACTTGATGATGATACACTAGTTATATACATATTATTATTCATGTCGGTATTAATTTTTTTTATGTTGTACTAATTTCATTTACTCTATTCCATGGCAGGTGTTGAAAGATGGTGGGCGCGGGTAAGGAGCGCTCCAAGGCTCCTTCTTCGTCGGCGCGTGGTGGGAGTGGTACTTCCATTCCCCCCGTACCTCTCCGGAGAGCGTTGTACGAGGGTATGGCTTCACCGGTGGGCGCTTCTTCGTCGGCGTCGTTGCCTACCGGGAGAGGAGGTCGGGGAGGGAGGAAGAGAGGTGGTAGGGGAGGACGTGGCCGTGGGAGAGGTAGGAATGCTCCTACGCCTTCCTCGCCGCCACCCCCAGCTGATTCACCCGAGCACAGGACTGCTATGGTGGACACCTCTGAGGAGGAGGCTACGCGGACTCCGTCCATGAGCCTCGAGTCGACGGGCCTTCGGCCCATGAGACTTGGCCCCATGAGACTCTGGACCAGGGTACGTCCTAGGAGACGTCCGGATGGGGTACCTGGACAAATCCGCCTGAGGGGCCGAGTGGCCATGCTGATGGTGGCGGGGATCCGGCTGATAGCGAGGGCGAGGTGGTTGAGGGGGACACCGTCTACCAGCGTGGTTGTACACGGCTCCCACCCGTGCCGGCGACCCGCGAGCAGAGGTGGTTGATTTTCCCTGATGGGGAGAGGTAAGTGCATTTACTCTTTTTGTACCATTTGCCTTCATGTTTCTTCAAATATCTAATGCGTTGGCCTTGTCATACTTCAGGGGTTGGCACCACGCTGATCGTGTGCGCAAGCCCAACACCGTCCTTGGTGTGCTTTGCCAGCAAAACCTCCCGGGGTTTTTCACGTTGCCCGGTGAGGGTCAGGTTCCAGAGCTAGGATTGAGCTGGGAGCACTACTTGGCTGCCCCGGCCCCACCGGAGGAGATGATCGACGGTGTCTTGTGCCACACGAGGGCAGAGATGGTGATCAGAAAGTTTTGGGTAATTTCTCCTTTACACAATTAAAAATCTTCAAATAGCTAGTTATTGTACTAATCAATGTTGTCTCGTTTGATTGCAGACCTTCTACAGGTGTGAGGAGGGATACGAGGAGGCCGAGGCAAAGATTATCGATGCCGAGTGCAGGCGCCTACTACAAAACTTACGACACGAGGCTCGGGTGCAGGCTGTTCGAGACTACTACGCCTCGCGTGGTATTAAGAAGCCCAAGCCGGTGTGCCGTGATAAGTTTATGAAGAAGGAGGAGTACATGACAGTAATTACCTATTCATAAGGCCTTGTACTTAGTTTCCTTGATTTGATTTGTAGGCGTAGCGCTCAAGTACGTTTCTCTTTACTAACTTAGGTGCCCCCGAGATGGTGTGCGGATCAGATGGATTGTTGGGAGGTGTTGGTTGATGAGTGGTGCTCAAACGAATGGCGTGCCCGGCACAACAATGCCAAGGACAAGCGTGCCCAAATGGAAGGTGTGCCACACCATCAAGGCAGCGCCAACTTATTTCAGTTCGGGCGGAACTGGGTATGTGGTTTGCTTCATGATTCATGCAATTCATTCTTCATGCTAGCTTGAGACCTTTAATTACTAATTTACTCTGTTCCTCTCTTTCAGGCAAAACACAATAAGGCGGAGGTGCCAGAGGTGTACGGCCTCTATGCCATGGCCCATACTGGCTCGTACAAGAAGGTCAAGGCGTTCGAGCCATCTGACCTCAATAATCCAAAGAACTTCACCAACATCTCCTCCCACAACAAACTCGTGAGGTACAGAGATGAGGGGAAGGTGAGGAAAGGAGAGGACTTTAACCCGAGCCAGCAGTTTGATCCAAAGCTGGTGATGATATCTAGTGGCGGGAGGTCCCATGGCTCGATAGCCATTGGAGATGGACTTATCCGTTGTCCTCGCACTCTCCCGGAGATCAAGGAGCGCCAGTCGAGCTCCGCTCCTGAGATGAGGCCTCGTCAACGGCCAGTCGAGCTCGCCTTTGAGGTTAGTTATACGAACTCAGCTATCTTTCCTCCATTACATTGTGTGTGCGGCCATCGATGGTTACAATGCTAACGAGGAGTGGTGTTGCAGGCTGCTCTTCAGAGTGAGAGAGATAGAACCCAGGCGCTTCTGGCGGAGAGGGACCGGCAGGCGGAGGAGAAGCAGCGGGAGTTGAAGGAGAAGACGGCAAGGATGTTGGAGGAGGAGAGGGCACGGAATGACATGCAGAACCGGGCCATGTACGAGCTCCTCATGGTAAGTTTCTTCTGCATATTAGCCAAATCATTCACGTAATGTTCGTTTCATTACTAACTAGTATGACTGACCCGTCAAAACCAAATGTGCAGTCTGTGTGCCAGAAGGCCGGTCAGATCCCTCCGCCGATGCTAGAGATTGCTCTGGGGACCACGGTGAGTTTAATTTGAATGGTCATTAGTTACTAGTATTAACATTTGAGTGTCGTCATGCTAACGAGACATTGCAAATGATCTTTGGTGCAGCGTACCTCCAGACAAGCATCACACGATCCTTCTCCAGGTGGTACCGGCACGAGCCACGCCGGTGCTTCACCTCCATGATGACGGTAAGTTTTCTCTAGTGCTTTGCTTAACAAATGCATAATGACCTAGACTTAGCTTTATTTCCTCCAATATGCTTACCATAATGACCTAGACTTAGCTTATTTTCCTCCAAAATGACATAATAAGCTTACTTAGCTCCAAAATGATCTATTTTACCTTAGTTAGCTCTAAAACGATCTATACTTAGCTTTGTTTCCTCCAAAATGACCTAAGTTGGCTCTAATATGCTAAGTTATCTCTAATATGCTTAATTAGCTCAAATATGTCATATACTTAGCTTATTTTCCTCGAAAATGACATAATAAGCTTAATTAGCTCCAAAATGATCAATTTTACCTAAGTTAGCTCCAAAATGACCTAAGTTAGCTCTAATATGCTAAGTTAGCTCTAATATGCATAGTTACCTAGGTTAGCTCAATAAATACCTATACTTAGCTTACTTATGTCAAAAATGGCATAATATGCTTAGTTAACTCAAAATGGCATAATTACCTAGGTTAGCTCAATAATGATCCATTTTACCTAAGTTAGCTCCAAAATGATCTATTTTACCTAGGTAAACTTCAAAATGATTCATTTTACCTTGTTAGCTCCAAAATGATCCATTTTACCTAAGTTAGTTCCAAAATGATCCATTTTAGCTAGGTTAGCTCCAAAATGATCCATTTTAGCTAGGTTAGCTCATAAATGACCCATTTTACTTAGGTTAGCTCATAAATGTCATTTTTACGTAGGTTATCTCCAAGATGACCCATTTTAGCTAATTTAGCGCCAAAATGATCCATTTTGCCTAAGTTAGCTCATAAATGTAATTTTTACCTAGGTTGGCTCATAAATGTCATATACTTCTTCTTCTTCTTCATTTTCTTCTTCTTCATTTTCTTCTTCTTCTTCTTCTAAGTTTTTTGTTTCCCATTTTGCAGATTTTATTAACTTCATGGAAGCTTTGCATTGATGGAGGGCTTGTTTTCCCTTTCTGTTTTCATTTTCGAACAATGTGGAACTTGTAATATGTATATATGGATGAACTATGTATGTTGAACTTGCTATGTATTTCGATATGTCATATGTATGTGGAACTTGCTATCTATGTGTTTGATATCTCATATGTTTGGTGTGAAATATATATATGTTTGCTATGAAAATGGTTGGATATAAGAAAAAACAGAACAAAATGAGGCAATGCAGCCTCTTTGCCGTCTGCCATCGATGGCAAAGCGGCCACAGACGGCAAAGAGGCCACGTGGCAGCAACCTGTGCAATCTGGGAGCTATATCATTTGGTTACTTTGCCGTCTATGGCAGACGGCAGACGGCTGGGAAGGGCATGACGCGTGGCTGACGTCAGATAGCAGACGGTAAAGGGGAGGGCATGTTTGCTGTCTGTGGCAGACGAGAAAGCCTCCTGTTAGCCACCTAACGTGGCTAACGCCCGTTCTTTGCCGTCCACGTTCTTTGCCGTCTGCCACCGATGGCCAAGATCCTTTGCCGTCCGCTTTGAGAAAGCAAACGGCAAAGAACCTGTTTACCGTCGCTTACTCTGCCGGGCATGTTTGCCGTCCGCTTTCCGGTCCTTTGCCGTTTGCCATGGCAGACGGCAAAGAAGCTGATTCCTGTAGTGTAAGACCAAAATGTCTCATCGACTCCTCAAGGTCAAAGTCACTATCTTCATCTTCATCATAATATCCATGCTCAATATCATCATGTAAGTGATCATCACCTAGAGCAAGTGATTCATTAGATTTATGACCATGACAATGTGCATGTTTATGAATTCTAATAGTTTGTGAGATGATGCTACTAATGACACCAACATTTCCTTTGGCACGCATAAGATCACGAAGCTCAAATAGACATTCATCAAACTTGGGATCACTAGGCTTCATTTTATGGAAAGCAATGGACTTTTAAAGAATTCCATCTAGATTTTTTAGGGAATAGTTTGGAAGGCGCTCCTCAAGATATTTCCATATAGTATAAGCACATTCAAAGGTAGGCAAGCATACAAGAAAATTTCTAGGTAATCCTCTAATAATAAGATCAATAGTTCTAAGATTGCGAACCATGTCAAGATACTCATCGGGGGTAGGATGCAAAGGATCAATAGGAGGCACATAAGGGCTAGTAATATACTTGTTCAAATCATATTCATTGAAAATCTCAAGCATCTCATTCTTCCAAGAACTAGAGAACTCTCCGTCAAGCATAGGCACTCTACGTCTAATACTCCCAATCGTAGACTCATCCATCTTCCTCCAATGGTGATTAAACCAAAGCAATGGAGACCAAGCTCTAATACCAATTGAAAGGATCAAGAAGAGGCGATCTAGAGGGGGGGTGATTAGACCCTTAACAAGTAAAAGTGGCAGTTTTTAATTTTTTCAAGTTAAGGTAGAGTTTTAGCACAAGTTCAAGCATTCACAATACATTTCAAGCAAGCATGACAAGAGTATATGCAGCGGAAAGATTAAAGCATGCAAATTGCGAGAAAGTAAAGCGATGGGATTGGAGTGTGCAAACGCAATGAAGACACTGAGATTTTTGGCGTGGTTCCGATAGGTGGTGCTATCGTATGTCCACGTTGATGGAAACTTCAACCCACGAAGGGTAACGGTTGCGCAAGTCCATGGAGGGCTCTACCCACTAAGGGTCAACGAAGAAGCAACCTTGTCTATCCCACCATGGCCATCGCCCACGAAGGACTTGCCTCACTCGGGTAGATCTTCACGAAGTAGGCGATCTCCTTGCCCTTACAAACTTCTTGGTTCAACTCCACATCTTGACGGAGGCTCCCAAGCGACACCTAACCAATCTAGGAGACACCACTCTCCAAAAGGTAACAAATGGTGTCTTGATGATGAACTCCTTGCTCTTGTGCTTAAAATGATAGTCTCTTCAACACTCAACTCTCTCTCACATATTTGGATATGGTGGAAAGATGATTTGAGTGGAAAGCAACTTGGGGAAGGCTAGAAATCATGATTCTGGTGGTAGGATTGGAATATCTTGATCTCAACACATGAGTAGGTGGTTCTCTCTCAGAAAATGTTTGGTGGAAGTGTAGGCACGTTCTGATGGCTCTCTCTCAAATGGAGATGGGGGTGGAGGGGTATATATAGCCTCCACACAAAATCCAACCGTTACACACATTTGACCCATCTCAGTGAGACCGAATAGCTAAACTCGGTGGCACCGATTAGTTAAAAAATGTGAACGTTAGGAATCTCGGTGGGACCGACTGGAACAACTCGGTGAGACCGATGTGCTAGGGCTTAGGGCAAACCTCATCTCGGTGGCGCCAATTGCATCAACTCGGTGAGACCGAAGTGAAGCAATAGGGCAACCGAGAATTGGTCAAGCCATCTCAGTGAGACCGATTGCAATTTTGGTGAGACCGAAATAATTGCAACTGATAACAGTGATTTGGCAAGGCCATCTCGGTGAGACCAAGATCCGTATCGGTGTGACCGAACTATTAGGGTTTCTGGCTGTGGCTATGTCATATGAACTCGGTGGCGCCGGATAGAAAGAATCGGTGGGGCGAGTTGGAGTTTAGGGTTTTGACATATTTGGATGGAGAAAGTGGTTGAGGGTTTTGGAGCAATATCACTAAGCATTTGAGCAAGCAAGCCATTAAGCAACACCTCATCCCCTTTTAATAGTATTGGCTTTCCTATGGACTCAATGTGATCTTGGATCACTAAAACAAAGATGAAGAGTCTTGAGCTTTTGCCAATATATGTCCTTAGCTTTTTGAAGGGGTTCCACATCCTATTGTCCTTTCCACCCCATTGTTGGACTTATCTGAAATACACTAGATAAAACTATTAGTCCAACAAGAGATATGTTGACATCAATTACCAAAATCACCCAGGGAGCACTTGTACTTTCAGGTACCTGCTAAATTAACGTGAAAATTGTTTGCCTAGAGTGAATAACAATCCAAGCTTTAGAACCCTTGGTCTACTTAGGTTCTGGTTGGGATTCTGTCTTTTTGGAGAACTTGGTTCAGACCTATTTAACTGAATTTCTAGAAATTCAGCAATTATATATGACTTAAAGCGAGAAATATCTTCTATGACTGGTTAATCCATTGTGCCACATAACACCACAATCACAAATAGTCTCACTCTGTCAATACTATGGTCAATATATCATTGAGAATTATTATTTTGCAATTTTCCGTCTGTAATATTGGTATGATCTGATGGCAAACTTCAAATGTTCTATAGCAAGACATGAAAATATAAATAATATCATAGCAGTCTAGATATTTGTAACCTTTTTTCGATGAGAGGGGCATGGCCCCTATTTTCATTAAGAAAATGGAGTCTTTTACGGGAGAAGAGCGGCACCACTTGCATCTCTGATACAAACCATATCACGATGCCAAAGAAACACTAAGATTCATACCAATAGAACTACAGAACTGAGCTAACAACCAAAGAAACACTAGAAGCCATATCAGGGCCATACACATATCAGCAAAACTAGGCAGCCAACACATCTTGCATCATGTAATATATAGAGGAAATAGAGGAACACAGACTAAACAAAAATTAAACATCCATTGGGAGTAGCCAGAAGCAATCCTACTCATCGAAACCAGCACCTACAGCAACTGATTTCATCGGATTGTTCTCACATGTGGCGCCCGCCCATGTCCTCTCCTAAAAACATCTAGAGTCACCTGGGCAATCCATCTAGCGACAATCTGCAGCATGTTTTGTATTCTTTTTTTCTACAATATTTTCCACGAGGACAAACGGGAACAAACATATGTTATAATGTCAGTAGGGTCCCTAGGCATCATTCCTTGAAAACATGATTTGCTTCTTGCTTTCTAGATAGACCATAACAAAGCAGAAACACTAAGCATAACAACTAATCTATATTTGTAGCCTTTGTTAACTACCATCTCTTCTATGTAACAGTCTTCATCCAGTGATGAAGTTGTACCGTGAAATGAGACATGCTGATGTTGAATGGTGGCTTAGAGGTGGAGTGTGTTGATGATGGTGGCTCAGATGTGGAGTGACTTGACGATGATGATCCGGAGCTGCATTGACAATGGCGTAGTATTTAGGTGGGTTAGTTCAGAGATTAATTTGACCTGGAACATAATTGTGGCATTGTAGGATTTTATTTTGTGATGAGTCCTTTCATGCTATAGTAGCTCATGTGGATGTGCAGCAAGTTCGACAGAGATTTCTCTCCGTGGATTTTGCTTGTATTGAACTATGCCTGGTATTCAGGAGATGACTATCGTCCTCTTCCATTGTAAGCCATTGTGCACTTGAAGTGTATGCAACATTCTAATATTGAGGATTGCCTGAAAGCATCAGCCGGCCAGAAATGCTCCTAAAGAAGATTTGTATCCGTACATCATCCGTATCTAGAAAATCACAGTCCAGGTTCAGTCTGTGGTTTAGTTGCCATTTTTTTCGCTCGTTTGTGAGGTTATGTGATGATGCAGAAGTAACTTGGTTTGATGCCAATAGCATCAGCGGTCCAAGAGCTTCTCTCTTGAAGACATGAACAATGGTGCAGGTGACACGAAAAATTAGATAACACAGTCAACTATAAAAGTTATTCACGGGACTAGACAGAGCTGGTGAACAAGAATCACAGCAACGCCACCATCCACCAGCACCACAACACGACCAGGGCAATCTCCAGTGGCGTGGCCCACCAGACACACCAGCGAGTCCGTCTGATCGCTCACGCGAGCCTCCCTCCTGGTCACGCTAACCACCACGCAGGGGCGGCTGAGTCTGATTCCTTGCGAAGGCTGCTTCCCTTGGGCACCTCTCTGCTGCTGTCGTTCCTCTCTCTTGCAATTCCTACCAGCTGCTTCTCTTCTATGCCACTTGCTGCTGCTCGAGTCCAACCTCCTCTGCTGCTCTTCTCTCCATCCTCCTCTGCTGTTGATGCCCTCAACCTCATGCTACTCTCTCTCGGTCTTGGTAGCTTTATTTGTAGAGACGTTATACCTTGCACTAAAAATGATTCGTTTGTTGTCCAGCCCCCAAAGTTGTAGCTTAGAGGAGACATTCTTTGTCAGTCTCTGAAATGTACGCACAATATGTTGGTTTATAATCCTAAACTTAAATGACAAAAGAAAAAGATTCGCCGAGGATGTTATCATGATTTGTTTCTTCACTGGCCCTCTCTCTGAGTCCTAGTTATAAGTTAAATACATACGGATACTGTAATTAGGAATGTACAAACATAAATTATTGATTTATAAAAAACTATGGGGAAAGTGCATAATATTGGTGAAGCTTTTGAATTTTGTACAGGTGAGCCCCTCTTCGTGCTATACGTCATGACATTGATCGTGAACTGACTTGCAGGGTGGGGTGGGGAATCAAACTGAGATCAAGTTTACAAAGCTAGGCACCCGTAAAATTGGAATAAATTGGTGGGTAATAACTGAATTTAATTACTTGAAGAAATATTATTCAGATGCTGCCTAGTGCTTTCGTGATGGGTATCTAGAATCGGTGGCAATTTAGATGCCAGCAAGGATTGAACTAAATTGCACTAAAACTAAACTTCGGGAGGAAAACTTTAGCAATCTGAATAGGTAATATACTATGATGATGGTTGTGCTGTTCTGGCCAATAGCATCACCTAAAATAGCATGTTTTCCTCTGCAAACCCAGAGGCTAAAGAAACTACATTACATTACACAGAGCTGACATTTTTTTACTTCATAACAATGGTCCAAATATTGCATATTCAATGAAGGGTATATATTTGTTCAGGTTCGTAAAGCCAAAAAATATATATGTGTGCTGGCTAAAAAGAAGGCTATCCTTGAATTTGCTTTAGTATATTACTACTTTTTTAGCTAATTAACATATCATGAGGTACACTCAATTAGTCACTATTGACATAAACAGTTACTCTCTGACACAGACCAACTCTGAAACAGTCAGCCTGTGTAAAGTCTGAAACATTATTGAATCTAAAACAATCAACAATATTAAAAATCAGTCAGTACTGACATCAACAGTCAACTCTCAAATAGTCACTATTTCAATTAGTACATTACTATCTGATTACCAATTAACATCAACAGTTAGTTACCATGAAATTTGATAAGCACCAACTCGAAAACACGGGACAATTTAACTCAATCCTTTGGTTGATACAAAAACTGCAGGTAGTAGTAGAGTATCACAGAGAAAGGGCAAAAAAGAGAACTTTCGCAAAAGAGAGTACTAAATGAATGATTGGTTGATCCGAGTCTCCCATGAACGAAGAAGATACACCACAAATCGATGATATGGATAATATGGCTCTCTCACGGCCATATCAAAACAGAAGAAGAACCAACATCTTACAGAAACAAAGAAAATGATTCATATTAGAAGCGGCATATATAAACACCGACTGAAATAGTTAACTGCTGATGCAAATAGAAAAACTAAAACCTTAAGTCATCTCTTCATCTTCTATTTATGTACACGAAACTGATAACATTATACATCAATTCAATTCAAGGATTCAGTTCAAGAAGTACAAATGGTAATTTGATAACGATATATATTTAAAATTATATATCAAAACCTTAAGCATCTGGGCATGTTCGCGGATAGCTCAAATTATCGTTTTCATAATCGGATACCTCAATTATGAATCCTCAAATTCATATAATTACATGCAACGTGAAACCTAATCTAGAGCGGAGTTCGTCCAACTCCACCCTGTCCATGTCCGGTGACCGACCACATCCCTCAGAGTGTTGATGCGGTCACCGGCGAGGTAGAGTAGGACATGGGACATGCACCAGCTCACGAGACTCGAGGCACCGTGCTACTTCTTGAGCTTGCATTGATTTTTCCCTTGAAGAGGAAAATGTGATGCGGCAAAGTAGAGATAAGTATTTCCCTCAGTTAAGAACCAAGGTATCAATCCAGTAGGAGGCACAAGCAAGTCTCCAATCTATGCACCTGCACAAACTAATAAACACTTGCACTCAACGCGAAAAAGGGGTTGTCAATCCCTTCACGGCCTCGAACAAGAGTGAGATCTAATAGAGATAGATATAAAAGATTACTAAAACATAAAATAAAATAAAAGTAAATAAATTGTAGCAAGGTATTTTTGGGGTTTTTGGTTTATAGATCTGAAAATATATGATGGAAAATAGACCCTGGGGCCATAGGTTTCACTAGAGGCTTCTCTCTTGAAAGAAAACATACGGTGGGTGAACAAATTACTGTCGAGCAACTGATAGAAAAGCGCAAAGTTATGACGATATCCAAGGCAATGATTATGAATATAGGCATCACGTCCGTGTCAAGTAGACCGACTCCTGCCTGCATCTACTACTATTACTCCACACATCGACCGCTATCCAGCATGCATCTAGAGTATTAAGTTCATAAGAACGGAGTAACGCCTTAAGTAAGATGACATGATGTAGAGGGATAAACTCAAGCAATATGATGAAAACCCCATCTTTTTACCCTTGATGGCAACAATACAATACGTGCCTCGCTACCCCTAGTTTGTCACTGGGTGAGCACACCGCAAGATTGAAACCAAAACTAAGCACCTCTGCCACTGCAAGAAAAACCAATCTAGTTGGCCAAACCAAACCGATAATTCGAAGAGAAATACAAAGATATTTAATCATGCATAAAAGAGTTCAGAAAAGACTCAAATAATATTCATAGATAATCTGATCATAAATCCACAATTCATCGGATCTCGACAAACACACCGCAAAAGAATATTACATCGGATAGAACTCCAAGAACATCGAGGAGAACATTGTATTGAAGATCAAAGAGAGAGAAGAAGCCATCTAGCTACTAGCTATGGACCCGTAGGTCTGTGGTAAACTACTCATACATCATCGGAAGGGCAGCAAGGTTGATGTAGAGGCCCTCCGTGATCGAATCCCCCTCCAGCAGATTGCCGGAAAAGGCCCCAAGATGGGATCTCACGGGAACGGAGGCTTGCGGCGGCGGAAAAGTATTTTGGTGGACGCTTCTGTTAGTTTGGGAATATTTTGGAATTTATAGAGCAAGAATTAGGGTTGGAGGACTCCCGAGGTGTCCACAAGCTAGGGGAGCGCGCCCTCCCTCTAGGGCATGCCCTGAGGGCTTGTGGGCCCCTCGGGACTCTTCTGACCCCCTCTCCAAGCTCCGTGGATGTCTTCTGGTCCAAGAAAAATCATCGTAAAGTTTTATTCCATTTGGACTCCATTTGATATTCCTTTTCTGTAAAAGTCAAAAACAAGGAAAAAACAGAAACTGGCACTGGGCTCTAGGTTAATAGGTTAGTCCCAAAAATAATATAAAATAGCATATTAATGCATATAAAACATCCAAAATAGATAATATAATAGCATGGAACAATCAAAAATTATAGATACGTTAGAGACGTATCAAGCATCCCCAAACTTAATTCCTACTCGTCCTCGAGTAGGTAAATAATAAAAAACAGAATTTTTGATGTGGAATGCTACCTAACATATTTATCCATGTAATCTTCTTTATTGTGGCATGAATATTCAGATCCATAAGATTCAAAACAAAAGTTTAATATTGACATAAAAACAATAATACTTCAAGCATACTAATAAAGCAATCATGTCTTCTCAAAATAACATGGCCAAAGAAAGTTATCCCTACAAAATCATATAGTTTGGCTATGCTCCATCTTCATCACACAAAGTATTTTATCATGCACAACGTTGATGACAAGACAAGCAATTGTTTCATACTTTTGGTGTTCTCAAACTTTTTCAACTTTCACGCAATTCGTGAGCGTGAGCCATGGATATAGCACTATAGGTGGAATAGAATATGGTGGTTGTGGAGAAGACAAAAAGAAGGAGAAAGTCTCACATCAACTAGGCATATTAACGGGCTATGGAGATGCCCATCAATAGATATCAATGTGAGTGAGTAGGGATTGCCATGCAACGGATGCACTAGAGCTATAAGTGTATGAAAGCTCAAAAAGAAACTAAGTGGGTGTGCATCCAACTCGCTTGCTCACGAAGACCTAGGGCAATTTGAGGAAGCCCATCATTGGAATATACAAGCCAAGTTCTATAATGAAAAATTCCCACTAGTATATGAAAGTGACAAAATAGGAGACTGACAAAGGCTTGCGGCGGCGGAAAAGTATTTTGGTGGACACTTCTGTTGGTTTGGGAATATTTTGGAATTTATAGAGCAAGAATTAGGGTTGGGGGACTCCCGGGGTGTCCACAAGCCAGGGGGATGCGCCCCCTAGGGTGCGCCCTGAGGGCTTATGGGCCCCTCGGGACTCTTCTGGCCCCCTCTCCAAGCTCCGTGGATGTCTTATGGTCCAAGAAAAATCATCGTAAAGTTTTATTCCGTTTGGACTCCGTTTGATATTCTTTTTCTGTAAAACTCAAAAACAAGGAAAAAACAGAAACTGGCACTGGGCTCTAGGTTAATGGGTTAGTTCCAAAAATAATACAAAATAGCATATTAATGCATATAAAACATCCAAAATAGATAATATAATAGCATGGAGCAATCAAAAATTATAGATACGTTGGAGACGTATCACGCCGCCGTCTCGCATGCCCTACTCTTCCTCGTCGGAGCTAGCAGCCTGCACGTCGCCGATCGATGAGAGGTCGACGGTGGATCCGTCGTGGTCGCAGCCCGACATGTCCACCATGACGAGGTTGCGGCACCAGTGTTGCGGCGACGGGCACGGTGCGCCATATTCTCAGCATACGGGCCACAGAGGGCCTCCAAGTCGGCGCACTAACTTAGGGGTTGCGCCTCCGCCACGGTGTTTAGATGCCAGACAGACCGCAATGCCTCAGTGACCAGGCCTGCCCGAATGTATAGCGGGGGTTTGGGGCGCCTGGTTGTAGATGCTCTCACAGGAAACAAAACAACACGGAAATGGCTAAGGGCACACACAAAGTGCACCCCTCCCCCGTCCCAATAATTACATGCCTCAAGCTAATGAAATCCCTAATGGCACTGAATTTTTTGTAAAAAAAAGTGAAAATTCGATCCAAACAAGGTATAGGGTCTTAGTTATTATTTTGTCACATTTTGTGTGTACCTGAGCTCCTTGGTGTTGATGTACTGCACGCGCATCGTCTCTGTGTTCCGCCACCGCAGCTTGTATGGCGCGCCGTCCAGGCTCTCTTCTCAGGTTGTTCAAGAAAAATAGGGTTATTCATGAAAAATTACTCTGAATCTTGTTTTCATTTAGTACTAGTATAGAATGCAAATTTGGCAGTAGTAACAAGTGTTGGATAAACAGAAGCAACGTCGATCAGTGTGAAAATGCACAAAATCAACCAGGTTCAAACAGAACAACAAGTCCTCAAAATCAAGTAAGTACTAGCACCAATCTACTCTTGAGCGTGGGAATCTAGTATCAAGTATCCTTTGGATCTATAATCATTGAAAGGGGTCTATATATTACAACAATTGAGAGTTGCCTCTTGCTATCACTATCTTGTACCAATCAAGGAGCACTAAAGCATGCTGAGTTGGCCGGGCGAGATCACTAGCTTCCGGTAATATGTGCTTGTCCCAAAAGGGCTAAACTGTCCAATTCTGCTTTGCTCTACTATTTATGTAGAACACGAAAACAAAACCATAGCATTTCTGTTACAGTCAATAGTCACACCTTCTTAGGACGTGGAGTATTTGAGCTCGAGCTCAAATGAGTCTGTATAAATAGTAAAATCAAAAAAATGGAAAACATTTTAAAAAATTCTGAATTTTTTTTGTGGTGAACGTTGACAAATGTTCTAAGTGCTTGCAAATTTTCACTATGAGATCACATTCGAGGAATGCGTGACAAAAAAAATCAAAGCTCTGAAAATGCTACTTTCGAAAGCATTTTGGAGCATTTATTTTGTTTTTTTGCCGCGCTTTCCATGAATGTGATCTCATGATGAAAATTTGCAAACACTTAGATCATTTGTCAAAGTATACCACAAAAAAAATCTGATTTTTTTTCAATTTTTTTGCACGGGGTGCTAGTGTTTCTTTGGCATCCTGATATGGTTTGTATATGAGATGTAAGTGGTGCTTCTCTTCTCGTGTAAAAGACTCCATTTTCATAATGAAATGGGGGGCATGCCCCTCTCATAGAAAAAACAAAGGTTAAAAATATCTAAACTGTCATGATATTATTTATATTTTCATGTTTAGCTATCAAGGACATTTGAAGTTTGCCATCAGAGAACACTGATTTAGATAGAAATTACAAAAAAAAAATCTTAATGATATATTGACCATAGTTTTGATAGAGTGAGACTATTTGTGATTGCGGTGTTATGTGGCACAATGGATTAACCGACCATAGAAGATATTCCTTGCTTTAAGCCATATATTATTATTGCATATTTCTAGAAATTCAGTTAAATAGGGCTAAACCAAGTTCTCCAAAAAGACATAATCCCAACCAGACCCCAAATACACCAAGGGTTCTAAAGCTGGTATTGTTATTCACTCTAGGCAAGCAATTTACACGTTAATTTAGTAGGTACCCATAGATTCTTATTGTACCCATGTCACTTAATCCAACAACCTGAACAACTTGCTGAAGATATCTCCAAGAATGTCATTTCTTCTATACGAGTAGACTTCCGCCTGAAACAAACCCCTTAACGGCCTTTAACCAACCATGTGGTTGTGCCAATGCACATCCAATTTTTTTAATACTAAACATCTATATTTATTGTAAACTAATTGTACCATATGAAATTTTTAGTTGGTACAAGTTTCTATTAATTAGTCAACATTGTACTCTTTGTTATAAATTTTTAACCCCATAAAAATGTCTCCAAAAATAATTATAGTACTCTTTGTTATGCATTTGTAATGCATATGATTAAAAATATATTCTATGAAATTTTAATTGTATGATGTAACAAAAATTCTTTTTGTTGTTAAAATTTGTTGATTTTTTTTAAAGTTTGCATAGACTATATAGTGTATACACATACATTTATGTACCTATCATGTGTTTCTTTTAGTTTTATATTATTTAATATCATGGTAGAGATTTTTAAATCATACAGACTAAAAATATCTTAATAGTGATTTCTAGTGTATATTTATTATAAACATATTCATAGAAACCTGTAAGGCATGACAATTGTACTTGTATTTAAATTTGCACTTGTATTATAATCCTCAAATAACATAAAAGGTTGTTGGTCATACTTTAGCATATGATTCGATTACCAGACATGCTCGTCTAGATTCACCTGGTTTGATTTGGTGCATGTGCATATGAAATCTCCTTACCCTTTTTTCAAATGAACTTTTTTTGCATTGGTTTAAACACGGAAATATAGTTATCATAAATTTCATTATGATACTGAGATGTCCATCGTCAAGAGACACTAAAATTAGCTCAATTTTGCTGGTTGGGTTCGTTTGTCCCATGTAATATGAACTATTAGTATGTGGTGTGAACTTTTGCACTCCTCCAAATTGAGGCTCTCTTGTATGTGTTTGATAATCTTTAGGCGCAATGTATAATCTTATAATGTTTACTAGTAGAATTTTTATTTGTGGCGCTCCCCTTTGGATGCCCCGAGTGATGGCACCTTTTGCCCAAACTATGGGTCGGCCCTGAGCACTCCTACGATTCAAAGGAGCATAAGTTTTCCTTGGAGGAGCAGCATCGTGAGTTTGCCTTAAAGGAGCAGCAATCGCAGCCTAACCCTCCTCCTCTCATGATGGAAAGTCACCAGAGACATGGACTTTCCTTTCTACTTCTTCTTGCTTGTGGCATAGGAGCGGGATGTTTCCGAGCTTGACTCGCCTGACTTGTTGGACTCTCCCCGTTCTCTGTCTTCGGAGCTAGTCGAACTAGACATGGAGAGTGTGGGTTGTGGGTTGGTAGTGGCGGTGATGGTGGTCACTGGGAGCAAAGTGGTGGTGCTGGGGAAAGACTATGGTGGGAAAGGCAAAAATCGAAAGAGTTGTCTAATGTTTGCATGATTATTAAAATAGTTGTCTAATGTTTACATAGTTTTTCATCTATACATGTTCTATTACCAATAATAATGTTTGTTCATGTGAAGGCAAAACTAAATGGCATGAACAAATAAATGTATTCATAGGCAATTTGCCAAGTGAAGGCAAAACTCGCTGAATGTATTCAAAGGTAATTTGTATTATATGTCTAGAGGAAGAGACGAATATCCAAATCGAAACTTCACATAGTCAGATTAGAGTGGACAAACACAATGGCGGAGCTACAGCAAGGCCGGATGGGACTTGGCCCGCCCAACATTCTGAAATTTGTACACAACATTTTTTATTTTTGGGCCTTAAAACACCAGCCATAGGCTACTTCTTTCATTTTGACCCGCCCAGCCCGCCTATAGTTCGGCTTCAAGCTCCGCCACTGGACATAGATCCAAGTCCCCACTTTGCATCTCTAAATTAAGTCCAGATCAAAAATATATTGTTAATCAACATAACAAATGTCTACCATAAAGGAAATGACTAAATATAATAACAAAATCTTCTTGCATGGTAATATATGATACACCACAATGCTTCTTTATTTCTCAATTATTATCATAAAAAAGACATCAAAGTAAAATGGCATTTATAATAGACTCAAGGAATCATCGCTATCTTTGAGCAGTTCATGGTCCTATTAGCCCAACAACTAATCTGAATATGGCAACTTACTATAGAGCATGCGTACAAGCATGCTAATCTTCATTGGCAAGAAAACAATAATTTTCAAATATACGAAACCTCCCGAACAATAAAATATTAATTGCATGTCATCGTCTGACTGAACCCGTTATACAAAGTACGCAAAATGTTGTTATTCAAAGTACGCAAAAATGGACGAGTGCTTTAGAAGCTGATCTATTGTTACAGTATACTTGCGCAATGGCTATACTGAATACTTATTCCAAACAAAAGCTAGAAAAAAATAAAAGGAAATGTAATTCATGTTACCCACAAAACTCCATGTATCCATCTCATATTTTTCGTATATGATCATGATCTTACCAAGAGGAAGACTATCATCCAATAATTCATGGGAACACTGTAACGAAAACTCTACTTGTAAGGCACTTAGTATTGGAAATTTCTAAATTCTCATAACTGAGAATGCAACTACAAGGCGTTTACCCTCCCAACTTCTTCTTGAGCAGCTTCTCCTTTACCTTCCTCTTCGTTGCTTCATCTATCTTCCTGTCCTCCTCTTTTCTCAAACACTGCTCTCCCTCTTTTCTCAAACCTTCTTCTTCTTGTTTCTTCCTGTGCTTCGTGCCTCTTCGCAAGAGCCTCCTGCATCTCCTGGACATGCTTTGGGAGTGACGGTGTCCTGGACAAGGGGGTACTCACCATGTCGTCTTCCGACCAGGTGGGTAGGGCCGAGGACCCCCATGGAGGTTCACTAATGGGCCACTTCGGGCAACTCATGACTTATACGAGGAAGATTCCACAAGACTTGGTGATGAAGACAAGGACTCCTCTCCACCGACGTATCCGACTAGGACTCTTGTTATCCTAGGCTTCTGGTACATTATATAAGTTGAGGCGAGACTAGTTAACAGAGGAGGATGACATCTCATATTCTAGATTATTAGAACACAACATACGATCTCGACGTAGATCAAGTATGTACTCGATACATCATCATCGATACAATCAAAGCAGGACGTAGGGTTTTACCTCTTCGAGAGGGCCCGAACCTGGGTAAATATTGTCCCCTTTGTCGCGTGTTACCCATCGATCCGAGATCCACAGCTCGGGCCTCTCTACCCTAGATCCGCCGGTTTTAGTACCAACAATGGTGCTTTCATTGAGAGCCCGCTGTGTGATTGCAAAGGATCGATGGCTCGTCTGTAGATTGACAGCAGTTTTTTCCGGATAGTGGACTCATGTTTGCGTCCTGTCTCCTCGAGCGTCGCTTTGACGATTTCCTTGGTGAAATTGTGTGGAATTTAGTCTAAAACAACCCTGTAAAATTTTGTCGGATTTCGATGGAGGAATCTCCGGCAATCTTCGATATACCGGAGCCCTATCGAATCTGAACGGGAATCTGGATGAGTTTAGGGCGAGGTGTCCAGCAGTCAGCTTGGACGTCCTTTGGAAGATCCAACCGTTCATCGGCTTCAGAATTCCTATATCGACCACCCCTCAGAATTTTGGGTCGATCCGACCGTTCAAATTCTGCAAAATGTCCGATGAGTGCATCAATTTTCAGATCTGTTTTCTGTGCGAAAACGAATCCGACTCGAGTTCATCTTTGCCATGAACGGGTTATCGAACATCCTTCTTAAAGAATTTTTTTTCTAGATAATTGTGTTTTGTTCCTACAACATGTTCCCACAAATTTTGATACTTTTCCGAGGTGATCTTTACCGTCATGCCGGTGTCAAACCATCCCGACAACGTTGCTCCACGGCTGCCGACCTGCGCTAGACAGGTCGTCGCTTTGTTGAGTCGAGGTCAACCTTATTGGATCATCACCTTGGCGTGCCGACCAAGAGTTAGGCATCACGAGGGCCAAATAAGCATCAAGAGAACATCATCGCCCCACAGATTGCATGGGGCTGGCACATCAGCATCACCGCACGATCACTTCGTCAAGCTGGCTCGACTGCGTCACAATTTTTTGACCTGCGTTGACATCGCCGTGCCACCTCTTCTTCAAGCTGACATTTAACACGTCAACCTGCTTCGACACGTCGGCTGACATGGAGGCTCCAGCGTCTGTCCTCCGACCTGCTCCAACACCTCGGCTAGACCAGGGGCTTCGCCATCTCTTCATCGACGTACTCTGGGGACATCGGCGTCACCAGCCGACCAGCTTCATCACCCCAGCTGGACCGGGGGTTTCGCCTCGACATATCGGCTGTGTTGTGTTGTCACTTCTGTTGGAAAAAATTGCATGGAAAACAATTTTATTTACGCACACGCAAGATCTATCCATGGAGATGCATAGCAATGAGAGGGGAGAGTGTGTCTACATACCCTCGTAGACCGTATAGCGGAAGCGTTTATCAATGCGGTTGATGTAGTCGTACACCTTCACGATCCGCCCGATCAAGTACCGAACATACGGGACCTCCGCGTTCAGCACACGTTCAGCTCGATGACGTCTTCGCCTTCTTGATCCAGCAAGACGGGCGAAGTAGTAGATGAGTTCTGGCAGCACGACGGCGTGGTGACGGTGGTGATGCAACTATCTCCGCAGGGCTTCACTAAGCACTACAAAAATATGACCGAGAACGAACTAGATGGAGAGGGGCGCCGCACACGGCTAGGGAATCATGGTGTGTGTTGCCCCTCTCCCTCCTCTCATATATAGAGGTGGAGGGGGGAGGGGAGGCAGCCCCTAGGGCGCCTGCCCTGGCCGAATCCCCCCTTCCATATTTTGTGCATGGGGGGAAGGAAAGGGGGGTTGGCTGCCTTTGGGGCGCCTCCCCTTTCCTTTCCTCCCTCCTTTGGTGTGTGGGCAAGGGTGGAGGGGTGCACTAGCCCCCTTGTGGGCTGGTGTGCTTCTCCCCCTTTGGCCCATAAGGCCCACCACTTACCGGTGGCCTCCCGGAACCCCTTCCGGCACTCCGATGCATACCCGATACATTCCGAAACCTTTCCAGTGTCCAAATAGCATCGTCCCATATATCAATCTTCACCTCCGGACCATTCCAGATCTCCTCGTCATGTCCGTGATCTCATCCGGGACTCCGAACAACGTTTGGTCACCAATTCACATAACTCATATAATACTATATCGTCAACGAACGTTAAGCATGCGGACCCTACGGGTTCGAGAATGATCTAGACATGACCGAGACACCTCTCCGGCCAATAACCAATAGCGGGACCTGGATGCCCATATTGGTTCCTACATATTCTACGAAGATCTTTATCGGTTGAACCTTTATGACAACATACGTAATTCCCTTTGTCTGTCGGTATGTTACTTGCCCGAGATTCGATCGTCGGTATCTCTATACCTAGTGCAATCTCATCACTGGCAAGTCTTTTTACTCGTTCTGTAATACATCATCTCCTAACTAACTCCTTAGTCACTTTGCTTGCAAGCTTATTATGATGTGTATTATCGAGAGGGCCCAGAGATACCTCTCCGATACTCGGAGTGACAAATCCCAATCTCGATCCATGCCAACTCAACAGACACCTTCGAAGATACCTGTAGAGCATCTTTATGATCACCCAGTTACGTTGTGACGTTTGATAGCACACAAGGTATTCCTCCGATATCTGGGAGTTGCATGATCTCATAGTCGAAGGAATATGTATTTGACACTAAGAAAGCAATTGCAATAAACTGAACGATCATATGCTAAGCTAAAGGATGGGTCTTGTCCATCACATCATTCTCCTAATGATGTGATCCCGTTATCAAATGACAACTCATGTCTATGGTTAGGAAACCTTAACCATCTTTTGATCAACGAGCTAGTCTAGTAGAGGCTCACTAGGGACACGGTATTTGTTTATGTATCCACACATGTATTTAAGTTTCCGGTCAATACAATTCTAGCATGAATAATAAACCTTTATCATGAATAAGGAAATATAATAATAACCATTTTATTATTGCCTCTAGGGCATATTTCCCTCAGTCTCCCACTTGCACAAGAGTCAATAATCTAGTTCACATCGCCATGTGATTAACACCCATAGTTCACATTGCCATGTGACCAACACCCAAAGAGTTTACTACAGTCAATAATCTAGTTCAGATCGCCATGTGATTAACACCCAAAGAGTACTAAGGTGTGATCATGTTTTGCTTGTGAGAGAAGTTTAGTCAATGGGCCTGTCACATTCAGATCCGTATGTATTTTTCAAATTTCTATGTCTACAAAGCTCTGCATGGAGCTACTCTATCTAATTGCTCCCACTTTCAATATGTATCCAGATTGAGACTCAGAGTAATCTGAATCGGCGTCAAAGCTTGCATTGACGTAACCCTTTACGATGAACACTTTATCACCTCCATAACTGAGAAACATTTCCTTAGTCCTCTTTAATGCACCTAAGGATAATTTTGACCGCTGTAGCAACCTGATCCTAATGGATCGAAGTCTCTGTGCATAAGTGTCATCCCTGGATCGGTAATGCTGACACACACAGTACTTGAAGGATTTATAACAGAGTGCAATCACACACTTATTACATCGAAAGTCTCAAAAGAGAACTTAATACAATAATATGGCTTAAGGCCATCTAAATAAGATAACAGCGAAAGCATCGAAGGTAAATGAGTCCATCAACTCCAACGGCATAGCTGAGTGCACGACAACGACCTAGCGCACCTTACTCTTCGTCTGAAAAGTCTGCAACATGATATGTTGCAGCCCGAAACGGGTCAGCACATGGAATATGCTGGCAAAATAACACAGTAGAGCAATGAATAAAGTAAATGCTATCACTACATGCATATATGGCTGGTGGAGGCTCTATGGTTAACATGATTTTTGCGAAAAGCTAATTTTTCCCTACAACAAAGGAATATATTTTTGTTTAACTATCATTGTAGTTGATAAACATTGAGAATGGTAACCCCATCTCAATCCCAATTAAACAGTAATTAACAACCCAACAACATTAATTAAGAGTGATGAGATCAACATGATAATCCAAGAACCAGATACTCAAGATGTCCATAACCGAGGACACGGCTAACCATGATTAGTTTGTACACTCTGCAGAGGTTTGCGCACTTTTCCCCACAAGACTCGATCTCCTCCGTTGGATTTCTCGCACTACATGGTGTTTGAGAAACGGATGACCGAGACACAGTCTTTCCGAAGCATTAACTCTTTCGACGAGTAAACCGTACCACCTACATCCCCTACATCTGCTAGTTTACCACTGAAAGAGGTCACGCAACATACTCAACTATGCCAGAGCCCAGAATGGCTTGTGGCTGCACACGGAAGTTTCTAGTTTGATTAATCTTATGATCCCTTTGAGCCTGGGTGGCGAACCATAGGATGATCACACGGTAACCCCGGGATCTCCTAGGACAACACTGGATTCCCTAGGTGTCCGGGCAATCCACTGGTATCCCTAGGGTGCCCCAACCAATCCACCCATATGTGTATTAAAGTAGCCACCTTAAGTTAAACCTTAGTTTATAAATAATCTCACATCTGTCATGGATACACTCAACCAAAACACGTCTACGAGCATAGCATAGCAGTATAAGCATAACGTAGAAGTAACTCCCAATGTTTGATAATAAAGGGCAATAGGTTCTACCTCATCATCTACTTCCCAAAACCCACAAGTTAATCACATCCTAAATCATGCAGTGTTTGAGGATTGTAACTAATGCATAAAAACTGGGTAATAAGGAAGTATGATCAATGTGTTACTTGCCTTGCTGACGATCCGCAAACCTAGAGACTCGTAGTAGCACGCTTCGCACTATGGGAATTCTATCGCAAACAAACAATAGCATACATAAGCACTCAAGCATAGATGCAAGGGTAAAACTCAGATGAGAAAGAGCAAATCTGAAAGTTCAACTGAAAAGCTTCGATTTGCAAAAAGAATCGAACGAATCGGAGCTATGGAACTAAAACTACGGTCAAAAGAACTTCAAACTCAAATCTGCTTGAAACCAAATTTTAAGTTGTCAAAACCATGTTCAAGTTGATTAACCGGAAAGAGGGGTTCGAGGCGAAGATTTTGGCGTTGGTTTCACTGGATTTGGACAAACGGTTTAGAAGTTGCGAGGGTTTGAAGATCAGGGGCTGATCTGCGATAAAAGTAATCGCGGATAGGTCCTTGGCAGAAAAAGAAAATAAAAAGGAAAAATCTATCGGACAAACGTCCGCTAACAGAGACAAGCGAGTGAATGCGTTCGCTAACAGAAACGTTCGGACGAACGTTCGCTTATTTGCGAACCCAAAAAAAACCGATCTAGAACGAAAAACAAAAAAAAACCGAAACGAACGGCGAACCGGGGCGGTTTTCTACCGGTTCGCGACGATGGCGAGATCCGGCGGCGAGGCGGTGGCGCGGTGGGGGCGGCGGCGTCGGCGAGGCGGCGGCTGCGCGGAGCGGCGGGGCAGGCAAAGCGACGCGCGGGGCGACGAGCGGCGAGGCGGCGGCGGCGGCGGAGCAGCGGCGGTGGCGCGGGCTCGGCGGCGGGGTGCGGCGGTGGAGCGGGACGAGGTGAGGGGCGGGGCGGCTCCTTATAAAGGGGGGGGGCGGCATGGCTTGGGGAGGGGGCCGACCCGGGGCAGAGTCCGGCTCGGACTCTCCTCGGCGTCCGTGCCGAGCACGGCGGCGCGCGGGAGGAAGGCGGCGCGGGGCGCTGGGCTGCGGCCTGCTCGGCTGGGCTTCGGCCCAGTCGGGCAAAAAGTTTTTTTTGTTAAAAAAATTTCCGCCGAAGAAAATCCTAATAAAATAAAAAAAAGAAAAAAAATTCTAAAAATGCCAAAAACAATTTTCCCCGTCTAAATAAAATATTTAGAATAAAGTGAACATTTTTCTAGCCTAAAATGCAATTTTCAAAAATGCATATTTTTTTCTAATTCAAATAAAATAGCAATAGAATCCAAATAAAATTATTTATTTGATTTTAACATTTTTCCTCCAATATTTCTTTTATTTTGGAGAAGTCATTTTATCTCCTCTCTTTTATTTTTGATATTGGAAATATTTTGGAGAGAAAAATTATTAAAACCAAAATGATCCTCTTTTCAAATTTGAGAAAAATTCAAATATGAAAATAAATGAAATCCCCAACTCTCTCCGTGGGTCCTTGAGTTGCTTAAGATTTCTAGGATCACAAACGAAATGCAAATAAAATATGATATGCATATGATGACCTATGTATAACATTCCAAATTGAAAATTTGGGATGTTACAAACCTACCCCCCTTAAGATGAATCTCGTCCTCGAGATTCGGGTTGGCTAGAAAATAGGTGTGGGTGTTCTTTCCGTAGGTCTTCCTCTCGTTCCCAGGTGGCTTCATCCTCGGTATGGTGGCTCCACTGAACTTTGCAAAACTTGATAACCTTGCTGCGCGTAACTCGGCTGGTAAACTCAAGAATCTTGACAGGTTTCTCCTCGTAGGTTAGGTCACTATCCAACTGAATAGCTTCCAGGGGCACTGTATCCCTCAGTGGAATATCGGCCATCTCAGCATGGCACTTCTTCAACTGAGAAACATGGAACACATCATGAACTCCTGAAAGTCCTTCGGGTAACTCCAACTTGTAGGCTACCTCTCCCATACGTTCCAAAACTTGGTATGGTCCTACAAATCTCGGGGCTAACTTTCCCTTAACTCAAAAGCGTTTAACTCCTCGCAGAGGTGACACACGAAGATATGCTCTGCCTCCAATTTCATAGACTACCTCCTTGCGTTTTGAGTCGGCATAACTCTTCTGCCTGGACTGAGCTACCTTCAGTCTATCTCGAATCAACTTAACCTTCTCTTCGGACTCCTTGATCAAATCTGGTCCAAACAACTGACGGTCTCCAACTTGATCCCACATTAACGGTGTCCTGCACCTCCTTCCATACAAAGCTTCGAAGGGTGCCGTCTTCAAACTTGCTTGGTAACTGTTGTTATATGAGAACTAGGCATAGGGTAGATTGTCATCCCTACTAGATCCATAATCTAGCGCACAAGCTCTCAACATGTCCTCCAGAATCTGATTGACTCTCTCGGTCTGTCCATCTGTCTGCGGATGAAAGGCTGTACTAAACTCTAGCCTGGTCCCCAAAGTCTGATGCAACTGATGCCAAAACTTTGAAGTAAACTGTGTCCCTCTGTCTGATACAATGGTCCTCGGAACTCCATGCAGACATATGATCCTGGTCATATATATCTTGGCCAACTTCGCACTCGTATGGGTGGTTTTCACTGGGATAAAGTGAGCCACTTTGGTCAAATGATCCACTACTACCCAGATGGAATCATATCCCGATCGGGTCCTGGGCAATCCGGTGATGAAATCCATGCCAAGTTTATCCCACTTCCATTCGGGTATCGGCATAGGCTGCAGTAATCCTGCTGGCTTCTGATGTTCTGCCTTCACTCTCTGACATACATCACATACGGCTACATACTCGGCAATATCCTTCTTCATACCAGTCCACCAGAAACGCTCTTTTAAATCCAAATACATCTTGGTGTTTCCGGGGTGTATCGAGTATGGCGAGTCATGGGCCTGCTGAAGTATTAACTTCCTGATCTCTGCATTATTGGGTACATATACACGGTCCTCAAACCATAAAGTGTCGAGCTCATCCTCACGAAAACCTTTGGCTTTTCCTTTGCTCATCTTCTCTTTTATCTCAGCAATCTCCTTGTCATCCTTCTGAGCTTCTCGAATCTTCCCCAATAATGTTGACTGAACTTCCATTGCTGCGACAAAACCTCTAGGGACTATCTCCAAATGAAGCTCCCTGAGATCTTCGGCTAACTCCCTTGGTAATCCTCCGCTTACGAGGGTATTGACATAACTCTTTCAGCTCAAAGCGTCTGCTACGACATTGGCCTTTCCTGGATGATAATGTATCTTCATGTCATAATCCTTTATGAGCTCCAACCATCTCTTCTGCCTGAGGTTTAACTCCTTTTGCGTGAAGATGTACTTCAAGCTCTTGTGGTCCGTGTACACATCACAACGGTTTCCAATAAGAAAGTGTCTCCAAGTCTTGAGTGCATGCACTACTGCTGCTAACTCCAAATCATGCGTGGCATAATTCAACTCATGCAGTCGAAGCTGACGTGAGGCATACGAGCCTTGCCGGGCACCGATCCTTGCCGGGGAAGCTGGCCTTCGGATTCCAGCTCTTCTTATCTGTTGATCCTCAGATCTCTGACTTGATGATTTCTTTGATGGCTTGAATCAACCTCAAACTGTTCCCCGGCAAGCCTTGCCGCGAGGATGGCTACAACTGCCCGTGCACAAGTACGGGGTACTAGTGGCCCAATACTTAGTACACCGACAGGTGCCCCCGGGCCTAGGCCATACACGAGTGCGAGGCGTTGTTGGGCTAGGCCCAAACAGTGCACGGGCACGTGTGGCAGGGGATTAACTGCTCGTAAATATCTCGTTTACTGTGCCCCCCACTACACGCACCGAGCGCGCGACGTGGGAAGCGTGCCTCAAAGGCTGCAACTACGATGCGCCTATAGAGGCGCATTCACATTGGGGAATAAAAGAGGCGGCCCCGCTCCTTCCCCATAAAAAGGAGAAGCCGCAGAGGCACAAGCCTATTTACCCCCCTCTTCTTCTCAATCTGGCCGTCGCCATCGCCTTCCTCCTCTCGAGCTCAGAGCGAAGCTTTTCCTCCTCCGCCCGCCGCTTCAACGCTTGCTTCACCTCCGGCTTCCGCCCTCACAGCCGCCATGCCGCCCAAGGCCAGCAAAGGCAAGGGCAAGGAAGCGAAAGCCGACGTCCCGGAGAGCGAACTGGCGAAGATGCGGAAGAAGTATGTCGTCTTCCCCCCATCGCTCGATGCAGAAGCTCTAAAGAGGCGGTACCAATGCATGTGGGCGAAGGAGACGCAAGCTCACCCCGCCACACGCGTGATTCCAGGTTCTTGTTCCAAAAGTGGATCGGACAGATACCCTTTCTTCGCTGCGTATTTCTATTGCGGGCTCTGCCCCCCATTTTCTGACTTCTTCAATGATATCATGTACACATACGGCTTTCATCTCCTCGATTTCACGCCAAATGCGGTACTATGCATGTCCATCTTTGCCCATCTTTGTGGAAACTTTGCCGGCGTGATTCCCAACTCTACTCTTTTTCGCCATTACTTCTTCCCCCGCATCCAAAAAGGAGAGGCCCTCTCTGGTTCTATCGCCTGGATTCCAAGGGCTTGGAATAAGGAAATATACCCAGAAGGAGTTTACTGCGAAAAGTGGGACGAATGGCGGGCTGAATGGTGCTGGATCCAGGAAGCAGATCCCCATCCATTTTGTCTTCCCCGGCAACAGAAGGTGGTCCGCGGCAGCGGTTGGAGCAGTCTTGCCACTGATGACGAAAAGCTCGCAATCACCACCACCAGGATTCTTTGCCTGAAAGCTGCCGGGCTGACAATGGAGATGATTGGCTTCGACTTTCTCCGCCGCCGCATCGCCCCCTTGCAGAACAGGGGAAGGCCAGCTTGGGAATACAGAAACGCGGCAGATATCATGAGATTGCGCCCCGGGTTGAATAATAATCTGACCACTATGCAGCTTGGCGCTCTCCGTCAAAAATTATTCCAGCGCGAAGACAAGCATCGGCTGCCGGCAAGGATTGTCCCTTTGTGCAACAACTCCGCCTTGGGGTCAATCATCGCCTTCATGCCGATGTTCAACGCCCACGGTCTTGACGCGACTTGGGCCGAGCCAACCGAGGAGGAAGCATAGAAGTTTTTTGACAACTTGACGGAGAGACCCGTCCGGCAAGAGACAGATTTCATCCGAGCCACCACCGACCAAGAAGTAGCTTACATTGCTACTAGGGTGGAGGAGGCAAATCTTGCCGCGGAGGCCGGCAGTGTTGGCTTCATAGAATGGGAAACCAACGACGCAGAGGTAGTAGTGGAGGTAAAACCTGCCGGGAAGGACAAAGCTGCCGGGGAACAGAGCAGCACAGCCGCTGAGAGCTCGTCCGACGTGGACACGGCCGAAGAAGAAACGCAAGAAGAGCTCCCAGCTTCGAAGAAGACGAAGCGTGTTCTTCGGAAGGCTGCATCTGGCATCCCGGCAAGCCAGCCTTCTTCGAGCGGCGAGGCTCCCGGCAAGAAACTGGCCGACAAGACTGCACCGCGGCAAGGGGTTCGTCAACAACCTGCGCAGCGTGTGAGACCCACACCAGCGGCCACTGCTGGGGCGGCAGGGGTGTCTCGCACTACCGCACCAGAAGCTGCCCCGGCGCCTGCCACAGCCAAGCGGCCTAGGACCCCTGCTCCGCCTCCCCACTCAGACATTGCAGCAGAGGCCGATTTTGACATCTCCGGCTTTAGTCCGGAGCAAGAAGAAGAAGAGTGAGTACCTTGCCACAGCCTTTATATTTCAATCTTGGATCGATCTTACTGACTTGCTCGTATTGTCTCTGAAGTGATGCAGAAACCTTGCTGGAGAGGATGGCGAAGAGGACAAATACTTCCACGGGCGACGAGCCCCCGGCAGGCTCCACGAGTGTGCCAGAAACCATCGTCGTCAGCCCGGAAACCAGTCCTCAATGCAGCCCCCAGCACAGCCCCCAGCACAGCCCCCAGCGTAAGTTCACTGTTCTTTTTCCGCTGGCGGGTGCTGAGGCTTCCATTCTTGCTGCTGATATCCTTGGGCTCGCAGGAGAAGAACGGCAACAGGAAGAGTTGTCGGAAGACATCCCCGTCGTGCCACCTTCATCGACCATGCCGCCCACAAGCACGTCCCCGGCAAGAGATCCTACCGACGAGCCCATCCTAACTGAGGAGGAGCCAGCAAGCATGGACACCGGCAACCCTCCCCCGGCAACCGAAGTTGCCGGGAAGGGCGAGGCCACCTCTCAACAGCTCGACGCAGGTAATCGATTGCCTCAGAGTGCTTGTTACTCTTTCCCTTATCTCTCTGTCTTTAGTCGCTTCAAACTTCAATCTCGATCTTATTATGTTCTCCTCCTTCGTCCTTCAGAGTTCCCTGTGATGGAACACATGGATGTCGACGTTGTCATCGAGGAGACCGCCAGGGACGCCACTGCCGAAGCAGACAGGATCGCTGCCAGCGAGGCCACCAAGGACGACACTATCGAGGCTGGTGGTGCTCTTGACGGGGAGGCCGCCAAGACTGCACAAGAGGAACCTGCCAAGGAACCTACTGAAGGGGGCGACAGGGAGGCTGATGACCGTACTGACGGCATTCCTGCCGCAGGAGGGCCAGGCGCTGCACCGGCCACGGAGCCCCCTGCCACTGGTGAGGCGGTCGCTGAAGACCAACCGTCAACATCTGAAGGCCCCTCATCCAGCAAATACCTCAAGGTTGCCGAGAACTTGTTTGTCAACTTGTCGGGGACGGCAAGCATTGGGGCACCAGCCGAAGGAGAAGTTTTTGATGAAGAAATCATCGCTGCTGCCGGGCTCGAGGTTGTTGACGATCCCAGCGCTAGCAGCGGCAAATCTGAAGAGGATCAGCTCCTTTAGGCAATGAGTGAGAATTTCCGCAAGCTCCAGGCTCTCCACCGCGCCCGGAAAGATAAGGCGGATTCCAGAATGGCAATTGTTGAGGCGGCCGAGGCAGATTTCCAGAGGCGCGTCGAACAAATGCAAACCTGGTACGCTGAGGCCCTCCAAGAGCTGACTGCTGGCCAGGAACAGGTGAGCCTACAGTGGACAGAGATCCTCCTGAAGCAATCTGATATGGAGAAGGCGCAGGATGAAGCTACTCAAAGGATTGCTGTCGAAGATGCCCTCCTAACGGGGCGTCGCGTTGCTCTTGATGCTCACAAGGAAGATCTCACCGCACGTGAGCAGGCGCTCGCCGCCAAGCTTCACAGCAAAGATGAAGATATCGAGAAGCTTGTCGCGCGGCGGACCCAGGAGCTGGAGCAAAAACATAAAGAGGCGCTCGAAGCTCTGACTGCAAGTCACGCCGGCAAGCTCAAGGAGGCCGTTGATGCTGCCGAAGCTACAGAGGCCGCCAAGAACAAGCTGAGCGACAAGGTAAAGAAGCTAGAAATAGATCTCAAAGAGCACGGCAAGGAGCTCTCGACGCTCAAAGGTGACAGCGAAAAAACCCTCCACTCCTTGGCGGAGATGCAAGTTGGCCTGTCTAACAAAACCAAGCAGCTCACCTCTGCGGCTGACGATATTGCAGTTCTGGAATTGAAGCTGACCACGTTGCAGAAGTCTCTCGAGGCCGGCAAGGCCCGTGAGAAAGCTCTACTCAAGGATCTCCAAGGAGAGAGGAACCTGCTCAAGAGCGCTGCCGCCGCCCAAATCGATTACGAGAAGGGGGTGGAGATCTGGACTGGACGTCTCATCGCCACTGCGGAGAAACTTACGGCAGAACTGCCAACCATGGGCCTGTCGAACTTCAGGTATTCTTCTGAGGAAAGGATATCTTCAAGTGCCAGGTTGACGATGTTCTTTGAAAGCATCATCGACGCCTTGAGGGTGCTCCAGTCTAGCCGGGCGACCCAATTGGCCAACGAGACTCGCCGGCTTTGCCGGGCCATCCTTCGCAAGGTGCTTATCAAGGTGGTGCACAGCAATCCCGGCATCGACCTCTCCAACGCGCTCGGCCATCTGCCAAGGGACGCAAATGTTGAGGCGCTTGAAGAACGCATCGCGCCTATCCTTGAGAAGGTGGACTCCATCAAAAGGATTGAAGGCCAGCGCAGGGATTAAGTGCTCCCCCTTTTCTTGCCGTCATCATTCCATGTAAAAGACAATTAAGTCTCAAGTTAGAATTGCGACAGCTCATGAATGTAATATAACTCGCCTATGTTTAGGTTCATGCTTGCTATTTTCCTTGTCTGATTCCTTTATGTATGGGGTTCACCCTACGCTTACTGAAAAAACTTGCCGGCGCGCAACCTGCCGCGAGCGCTGGGTGCGGGACTTCAGCAGCCTGCTGGAGGTGCAGCGGCCGGCAAGACTCCTTGGCGTTCTCAGTGCAGCCACTTAAATCGTTGAGCGGGCTCGAAACAAAATAAGGGCGCAACTAATTACAACAAGGGTTCCTTCGCGTGCAGATTTCCCATACAAGAGTCGGAATCGTCCAAGGAAATAACTTTGTAATAAAAGAAACTTGTTTTAAGTTTTTAGAACTTAGCTTTCTATTACTGTCCTTCCTCCAGCAAGCGTCGATTCCGAACGTCGCCAACTGGTACTCATATCTCCCTTCCCCCCCGGCAAATGTGCACGCGAGGAATCCTTCTGTCTTTTAAAAGAAAGAAGAGAAAATAAAGACATGAAACCTTGGCGGTTCGTTAGAACTTACCGGGAGTAGGTGTTATACAACATCTTAGACAAACATGCATATATAAATATGAACATGGGAATCAATAAGGGAATGTACAACACTTAAATTTATTCATCTGCGCTCAGGGTCTGCGCCTGGCTTTGTACAAAGGATCACATGCCTTGCCAGCAAGACTTGTACAAAAGGGTGGTTGCCGGGAGCCCCCGGCAACCGCGCCTTATGGGTAGAACTTGCGAAGATGTTCGATATTCCAGGAATTGCTCAGTGGAACGCCATCTTCGGTCTCCAAGCGGACAGCGCCGGGCCTGGTGACTCGTACTACCCGATAAGGGCCTTCCCACTTTGGCGTCAACTTGTTTGAATTCTTGGCGGACTGAATCCGCCGAAGAACAAGGTCGCCTTCCTCAAGGCTTCGGGCATGAACTTTGCGGCTATGGTAGCGGCGCAAAGCTTGCTGGTAGCGTGCAGCTCGCACAGCAGCCTGAAGACGATTCTCCTCAAGGAGTACAGCGTCATCTTGCCGCACTTGCTCTTGCTCAAGCTCATCATAAGCGAGCACTCGAGGTGATCCGTACGTGAGTTCCGTGGGGAGAACTGCTTCCGCTCCGTAGACCAGAGCGAAGGGCGTCTGGCCGGTGGCTCGATTTTGTGTCGTTCTGATTGACCAAAGAACTGCCGGCAACTCATCAATCCAGCGTCTTCTGCACTTTCTCAGTCTGTCAAAAGTCTTGGTCCTGAGACTGCGCAGCACTTCAGCATTAGCCCTTTCTGCTTGGCCGTTGCTTCTCGGGTGAGCAACAGAGGCAAAACAAATCTTGCCGCCAAAGTCTTGGACGTACTGCATGAAGGTGCGACTTGTGAACTGTGTGCCGTTGTCGGTGATGATCCTGTTGGGTACACCAAAACGGCAAACAATACCTTTAAAGAACTTGACGGCTGATTGTGCTGTCACCTTCCTCACTGCTTCCACCTCCGGCCACTTTGTGAACTTGTCGATAGCAACGTACAAGTACTCAAAGCCCCCGGTAGCATGGGGGAAAGGGCCCAGTATGTCGAGCCCCCAGACCGAAAATGGCCAGGAGAGAGGGATTGTCTGAAGAGCTTGAGCTGGTTGATGTGATTTCTTTGAATGAAACTGGCACGCTTCACACTTGGTGACTAGTGCAGTTGCATCCTGGAGAGTGGTGGGCCAAAAGAAACCTTGCCGGAATGCTTTCCCGGCAAGTGCTCTTGATCCTATGTGAGAACCACATATGCCTCCATGTATCTCTGCCAACAGCTCTAGCCCATCCTCCCGAGGAATGCACTTCAATTTCACACCGTTTGGTCTCTTTCTGTACAGGACGTCATCGACGAACTTGTACATAACAGACCGACGGGCTACTCTTTCTGCTTCTTCCTGTTCCTCCGGGAGTTCTCCTGTCTGAAGGCAATGGACAATCCGCTGCGCCCATGCTGGAGCCTGAGACTCGACGGCTAGGACTAAAGGCATCTCCTCCGCCGGTGGAACGTTTGTCTCGACAGCAAGGGCCTGAGGCCCTGCCGGAGCCTGTTGTTCCCCGGCAGGCATGTCGATCCTGGCAACTTCCTTGCCGGCGGCTCCGGGGAGCTCTACCGGGAAGTACTGACCAGAGTTCAACTTTCTTCTCTTTTCTTGCCGCATCGATGGCGCCACGGATGGTTGAGTCAATTGGAGCACAAAAGTTCCTGGTTCCACAGGTAACTTGAGGGCAGCACGCTTTGACAGGTCGTCAGCAACACTGTGGTCGGCACGAGGAACGTGCTCCATTTGCAGACCGTCAAAGCGCTCTTCCATTTTCCTCACTTCATCCACGTAGGCTTGCATCAATGGGCTTTGATAAGTCTTGTTAACTTGCCTGACGACAAGTTGTGAATCGCCTTTGACGACGAGCTTTTTGATACCAAGGTCTGCCGCGATCCTGAGACCGGCAAGCAAACCCTCGTATTCTTCAGTGTTGTTGGTCGAACTCTCCCGGGAAAAATGCATTTGGACTACGTACTTGAGGTGCTCTCCGGTGGGTGCGACAGGCAGCACGCCAGCACCGGCGCCTTGCAGCGAGAAAGCCCCATCAAAGTACATAACCCATTGCTGATCGATTTCCTTGCCGAGGAGAGTTGTTTCCTGAGCCTCTTCATCCGGCGTTGGGGTCCATTCTACAATGAACTCCGCCAAGGCCCTGCTCTGAATCATCGAAGTGCTTTCAAACTTGAGGCCAAAGCTCGACAACTCCAACGCCCACTCCACGATCCTGCTGGTTGCTTCTGGATTTTGCAAAATCCGTTGCAACGGAAAGCGAGTGACGACGGTGATTTCATGTGCTTGAAAATAATGGCGCAGCTTCCTCAAGGCCGTAAGAAGGCCGAAAAGCAACTTCTGCACACCAGAATATCTTGACCTAGCTCCTTGTAAAAGAGAGCTAACAAAATAAACTGGGCGCTGCACCACCTTCTTCTTCTGCACTGGTTCTTCTGTTTGCGCAGATCCTGTCCTGCCGGAATCAACCCTTGCCGGGGAAGATCTTGCCGCGTCACCTGGCGGTCCTGCCGCTGGTGTTGCTTCCTCATCAGCCTCTCTCTGCGCCGCTAGCGCAGCACTAACCACTTGATTAGTTGCTGCCAGATACAGCAGCAACGGCTCTTGTGGTTTAGGCGCGACTAGCGTCAGCGGAGAGGAAAGGTATTTCTTCAAATCTTGCAGCGCAGCCTCCGCCTCCGGAGTCCAATTCATTGGACCTGCCTTCTTCAAAATTTTGAAAAAGGGCAGGGCGCGCTCAGCAGATTTGGAAATAAACCTGCTTATAGCAGCAACACAGCCGGCAAGACGACGCACATCCTTGACGCGTCTCGGCGCTTCAATTTGCTCAATAGCTTTGATCTTGTTGGGGTTCGCTTCGATTCCCCGGCAAGATACAAAGAATCCGAGGAGCTTGCCAGAAGGAACACCGAACACGCACTTCTCAGGATTGAGCTTCAAGTTGATCTTGCGCAGATTTGCAAATGTTTCTTCTAAATCTTGAATGAGCATCGCTTTGTCTTTGGTTTTGACCACTATATCATCCATATACGCCTCCATATTTCTATGGAGTTGAGGCTCAAAACCAATTTGGATTGCTCTCGCAAATGTCGAACCGGCACTTTTCAACCCGAAAGGCATTCGTATAAAACAATACGTACCACATGGGGTGATAAATGCAGTCTTCTCTTCATCTTCTTTTGCCATAAAAATCTGATGATACCTTGAATAGGCATCAAGGAAGGATAGGAGATCACAACCAGCGGTGGAATCCACAATCTGGTCGATGCGCGGCAAGGGAAAGGGATCTTTTGGACATGCTTTATTGATATCTGTATAATCGATACAAAGCCTCCATTTCCCATTCGCTTTCCGCACTACAACTGGATTGGCCAACCAGGTTGGATGAAGCACTCCTTTGACCAATCCTGCCACCTCCAGCTTTCTGATTTCTTCGGCAATGAATTCTTGCTGCTCCAAGGCTTGCTTCCTGACCCTTTGCTTGACGGGCCGTGCATGAGGACAGACAGCAAGGTGGTGCTCAATTACCTTCCTGGGAACACCGGGGATGTCTGACGGTTGCCATGCAAACACGTCAACATTCGCCCGCAGGAAAGCAACAAGCGCGCTTTCCTATTTGTCATCTAGGGTGGAACTTATGGTGAAAGTTCCCCCCGTTCCGTCCTCCCTGACGGGCACCTTCTTGGTCTCCGGCGGAGCAGCCTTGGATTTCTTGTTCTTGCCGGTGGAACTCTCTGGTGCGTCCTCGATGGAAGCGCAGCACTCCGAGGAGGTGCGCTTGCCGGAGTTCGCGCCAAGATTCTTGCCGGTCTTCTTCTTCCCCCCGGGAGTTCCAGCGGCAGGAGCAGGTGCCTTGATGGCAGGTGCTGCAACTGCTTCTCAGTAAAGTTGGTCAGCACAGATGAGCGCATCCTTCTTATCGGAATGGATAGTGATGACGCCCAACGGCCCAGGCATCTTCAAAATGTTGTACGCGTAGTGTGATGCCGCCATGAACTTAGCCAGCGCTGGCCGACCAAGGATCCCATTATATGACATGGGGATCTTGGCGACATCAAACACCACCTTCTCAGTCCTGTAGTTGAGCTCGCTACCAAATGTCACCGGCAGCGTAATCTTGCACTTGGGCTGGGTTCTTCCCGGATTGACCCCTTGAAACGTACCCGTTTCCTCAAGGTCCTCGTCGGGAATTTGGAGCTTTTTGAGCACATCCGGTGAGATTAAGTTTAGGACGGCCCCACCATCAACTAGCATTTTCGTCACCTTGAGGTTGCGAATCGTTGGCGAGACCAACAATGGCAAGCACCCGACCGCAGTTGTGCGATCAGGGTGATCCTCGGCGTTGCAAATGATAGGCGTGTTGGACCACTTCAGGGGCCTACATGCATCTGGGGATGGCTCTGCCGCGTTGACTTCCCGCACCCACTGTTTGAGTTGACGGTGGGAAGAATGCAGCGAAGCACCTCCATCGATACATATGGCCTCTGTAGCCTTCTGGAATTCTTGCTCACTGGACTCGTCATCTTCTTCATCATCATCTTCTTCTTTGTCTCGGCCCAGAGCGGGCCTATCCTTCTGTTGCTTGGCCTTGCCGCGGCGCCCCCCTCGGCCACCGCGCTTCTTGCCGGATCCATCAGCACCATCTTGGGCCTTCTCCTTATCTCGCCTTTCATATTCGGCCCTCTGTTTCTCGGCAAGCTGTTCAACTTGCCGGCAGTTCTGGAGATCGTGGCCCTTGGTGCGATGGATCTTGCAATACTGCTTGCCAGAGTTTTCCGACTTGTCGGCAGCCGCCAAGGCCTGACAGGAAGGGCACCCGGCAAGATCCTTGCCGGGGTCATCAACCTTGGCCTTCTTGGCGGCGCCGGGGTTGTCGGATTCCTCGACAGCAAGCACGGCCTTGCCTCCGCGTTTCCTGTTCCGCCGCCGGCCTTTCCTTGACGGGGCCACGGCATCTTCTTCTTCGGATTCGCCCGCCACGCCAACAGCCTCGCCAGGGAGTTTCCTCCCCTCTTCAGCTCGAGCGCATTTATCGGCTAGAGCGTAAAGCTCGGCAATACTCCTGACTTTGTTCATTGCCAGCTCTTCCCGCATTCTGCGGTTATGCACGTTCTGGTGAAATGCGCTAATGACAGCGGCAGGGTGAACGTCAGGAATATTGTACTGCACCCGGCTGAACCTCTGCATAAACTTGCGCAGGGACTCACCCTCCTTCTGAGGGATGATATGCAAATCACTCTCTTGACCAGGAGCTTGGTGGCCTCCAACAAAGGCGCCAACAAACTGATGGCACAGATCTGACCAGGAAGAAATAGAATTCTCCGGCAGATGCATCAACCACGACCTGACGTTGGGTTTGAGCACCAACGGGAAGTAGTTGGCAAGTATCTTGTCATCTCAGCCCCCGGCAGCCTGCACCGCAATGGTGTAGATGCTCAGGAACTCCGAGGGATGGGTCTTACCGTCATATTTCTTCGGGACCTCCGGCTTGAAGGTTCGGGAATTGGGCCACTGGACTTGCCGCAGCTCACGGGTAAACGCTGGAGTCCCTACCTCATAAGGCAAGTCTCCTACGTCCCCTGGCGCAGGCTCGTCGACAGCCGGCCCCGCGCGCTTATCAGACTGATAGCGCGCTTCCCGTCGCCGCTCGATGGTAGTTCAAGTGTCCTCCTTGCCTCGTTCTTGAAGAACTTGACGCTGATCGTAGCGCATCCGTGGGTCGGATGATGCCGTGGAAACTTCTTCATGGCGGTCGACCTACTGGGTTGTCGGCCGCCGCTGGTGCCGCGGAGGGGAGTGCACTGTGGTTGCACCACCTCCAGTTTTCTCTACATCGGCTCGCGCCGGATCGATGGGCCTTCGCTGCGAGGGCCCTGCCTCTTGCGGTCCATCTTTGTTGGTGAAGCCGATAAGGCTTTGGATAGTAGCTCGCCACTCCTCCATCTTCTCTGGGGCAGGAGGGAAATTGAGGAGCAGTTGCGCACGTGCCAAGGCTTCCGCTGGCGTAGGCGGTGGTGACAGGTGTGAGGTACGTGTGGTGCTCTGACTCCTAACCATATTAGAAGGAGCACCACCACGGTCACACGACCGCGCGCCACCCCCGCCAGCAGCTCGGTGTGCATGCTGGTCCCGCGCATCTTGGGATCGATGCACAGAAATCTTTTCATGGGGACGCCCTGAACCACCAGAGCCATGACGTCGCTCATCATGCACGACCTGGGTAGGTCGTGAGGCTTGCGCCGGCGCGGGAGCACCAGCAGGCGCCCTCTGATCTCTGGAATTCGTTGTGCCACCCGTAGGCAACACAGCGCCGTCTCTAGATCCAGCGGCGTGCAGGTTGCCACTACCACTGCGAACGATGTCGCTCGCCTGGCTCGGATCACCAGAACGCCGTGGGGGTTCTAGTCCTCTTCCTTCTGCACCCACGCCGTCGCCCGTACGCGAAGGTGTAGGCAAAACGGACATGGACGGTTGTGCCATCACAGCGCTCTTCTTCTTGGGCGGCATGATGATGAAGATGATGATGAAACTGAGGCGCCGATCACTAGATCAGGTTCACGCAACCTTCAATCCCCCTACCTGGCGCGCCAAAGATGTCGGGGTACGACACCTATGGGATCCCGAGAGACCCCTTTACGATTCGGCGGGGGGAGAGGTATACGCAAAGAGCAGAACCAACGATCGACGCGGGGAGTTTTTACCCAGGTTCGGGCCGCTGATCAGCGTAAAACCCTACTCCTGCTTTGTGTTCTTATTAATGTTCTTGAGCCCAGCCTTCAGGAGCGCTCGCTGTGAACAGTACGTTCAAAGAGCAGCTACGCATGCAGAATGGGCCAGAAGTTCTCCTCCTCTGTAGCAGTTGCCTTGGGCCTCCTTTTATACGCTCAAAGGGGTCACCACAGTGGCAAAATGTACATACATTGAGGTGTAAAGTAGCTACAGGGTATCATACCTAACCCCTGACGGACTAGGACGAACGCATTTAATGCACCGTGAGGTGTCTGTTTAGGTGTCCTTACTTTCTTGGGGATGGAAAAAGGGGCCATCCCATCAGCACCGCTTAAGCTCTCCTCCATTGGCGCGTTGCCACGCATCCAAAGAAGGACCCAGAATGTCGGGTTTGTCGCTGTGCTAAAGCGGCGGCACAACAACAAAACCTTGCCGGGCGCCAAGCTTTGCTGGGCGCCGATCCTTGCCGGGCGCCAAGCCTTGCTGGGCCCCGAGCCTTGCCGGGCACCGATCCTTGCCGGGCTCCGCAAGCCACCCCGGCAAGATCTTGCCGGGGAAGCTGGCCTTCGGATTCCAGCTCTTCTTATCTGTTGATCCTCAGATCTCTGACTTGATGATTTCTTTGGTGGCTTGAATCAACCTCGAACTGTTCCCTGGCAAGCCTTGCCGCGAGGATGGCTACAACTGCCCGTGCACAAGTACGGGGTACTAGTGGCCCAATACTTAGTACACCGACAAACTTCCTTCAACCAAAACTCGCATTTGCTGAACTTGGCATATAGTTGATGTTCCCTGAGCTTCTCGAGGACTAGACGCAAATGCTCCTCGTGTTCCTCTTCATTCCTCGAGTATACCAAGATATCATCAATGAACACCACAACAAATTTATCCAAGAACTCCATGAACACCTTATTCATCATACTCATGAAATAGGCAGGAGCGTTAGTCAATCCAAATGACATAACCGTGTACTCATATGGCCCATACCTTGTGGTGAAGGCTGTCTTTGGTATATCCTGTTCTCGGATCTTTAGCTGATGGTATCCTGATCGCAGATCGATCTTGGAGAATACTTTAGCTCCTTGCAGCTGGTCAAACAAATCGTTGATCATTGGTAGTGGGTACTTGTTCTTGATCGTCACTTCATTCAATGCACGATAATCAACAACCATTCTCAAAGATCCATCCTTCTTCTCAACCAAGAGCACTGGGGCTCCCCATGGTGATGAACTTTGTTGAATGTAACCTTTCTCCAATAACTCCTTAATCTGCTTCTTAATTTCCTCCAGATCATTTGCGGGCATCCGGTATGGTCTCTTCGATATCGGCCCGGTGCCTGGCAACAGCTCTATCAAAAATTCAATGTCTCGATCCGGCGGCATGCCTGGTAGTTCCTCTGGAAATACGTCCGGGTAATCCTTCACTACAGGCACTTCCTCCTGAACAACTCCTGAGAGGGAATTTACTTGTGTCCTCTTTGGCGCATGCCTGGATACATACTTAATCCTTTTTCCCTCCGGGGTGGTGAGCAGAATTGACCTACTAGCACAGTCAATGTTCCCTCCATACTTCGACAGCCAATCCATGCCTAGTATTATATCCAATCCTTGTGACTCCAAAATTATTAGGTCTGAGGGAAATACATGGCTACCAATGGTTAAGGGTAACCGATCACACCATCGGCTGGCCATATACTCTGCACCTGGTGAACTTACTAACATGGGTGACCTAAGGGCTAAGGTGGGTAGCTTAAACTTGTCCACAAATCCCCTTGATATGTATGAATGCGATGCACCAGTATCGAAAAGAACGAGAGTGGTAAATGACTTAACCAAAAACTTACCGATAACTGCGTCAGGCTGCTCCTCAACCTCCTCCATGTTAACGTGTTTCACCTGTACTCTAGTGAAGGGGTTGGGCTTCTTCCCAGAGCTTCCATTGCCATTGCTATTCTTCAGCTCAGAACAATCGTTGGCGTAGTGCCCAGTCTTCCCGCACTTGTAACAGGTGACATGGCTTAGATCCTTCTTGGCGGGTGTGGCTGGGTTGGAATGGTTCTGGTTACTGCTTGCTCCATTCCCATTTCCATTCCTGGGACCACTGTGGTTATGGGAACTTCCTCCAGTGTGAGTGTGTCCTCCATGGTTATGGGTAAATCCTCCCGGGTTAGGAGTAAAATGAGGCTTCTGCGTTGCTCCAGAGTTATACTTCCCTTGTCCATACTTCCTTTTGTGGCTTTCTATCTGCTGCTGCTTTCCTTCAATCATCAGAGCCCTGTCTACCAACTCCTGGTAGTTAGCAAATGTTGCCACCATCAACTGCATACTCAGCTCATCATTCAGCCCTTCCATAAACTTCTCCTGCTTCGCGGCATCTGTGGCCACATCATCCGGGGCATAGCAAGCTAACTTACTGAACTCATCCACGTACTGCCCCACAGTACGATTTCCCTGGCGTAAGTTGCGAAACTCACGCTTCTTCATGCTCATAGCTCCTGCTGAGACATGTGCTGTGCGGAATGCTTGCTGAAACTGCTCCCAAGTGACATTGGCTATGGGGAAAGTGGCTGTGTAATTCTCCCACCATGAGGCTGCGGGTCCATCCAATTGATGTGCGGCAAAACGCACCTTATTAGCATCTGTGCAACCTGCGGTGGTCAACTCCCTTCCAATCCTGCATAGCCAGTCATCAGCAACAATCGGCTCGGTGCTACTGGAAAACACCGGCGGTTGCACCCTCAGAAATCGAGCTAAGTTGTCAACTGGAGGTGGTGGCGGTGGGTTGTTGTTGTTGTTGCCTTGGTTCTGGACTAGTAGCTGCATCAGGGCATTCTGTTGTTGGATCAATTAAGTGAGCTCCAGTGGGAAGACAAAACCGGGGTCATGTCTCGGAGGCATCTGACGGGTTTAGAGGAAAGAGATTAGAATAGAGTGAGGTCTAGTGAGAAAGCACTACCCATATGCACATGAGATAAACACATTCATAACACACCACTTAATTCAAACAAGGGCATACAAACGATCTAACTACCGTTACAAAAGCGCTCGGACTACTACTATATACATGGGGAAAATACTACTGATAATTTGGTGGTCATCTAGAAATTTTGATCGGTGGAAGACTCCATGATATCCGCTCCAGCTTCGTCTTCATAATCATCATCACTATTGTCGGGGTCGGAGTCGGTGTCGTCGATGATGATGTAGTCTTCCGAACGAATGTCGTCGGGGTGGTCGTCATCTCCTCCTGGCGCGGGGTCTCCCATGAACACTCCTAGCTTTCTCGTTAGGTCGTCATTCTTCTCCACTTGTATTGAGATTTCCTCCTCGTATCCAGCGCGTGTAGACTTGAGTTCCTCTTCTAGCTCCATGTTCCTGGTTATCACCTTCTTCAAATCTATCATGCTTGCGCACATTTGGTTCTCGTGGCGACGAATGTGCAGGTTTAGCTCCTGGATGAAAGCTGCAATGGACCTGTCCCTCCTGGTGCTGATCATCTCCCATTGCTCATCTCGGCGCCCACATATCTGGTAGATGGTGTCCTTAAGATCCTCGTGATAAACTTCGCCGATGCATCCCATGGCGATGTGGGCTGCCATGCTCTTTCCTAGACTCTAGGTTGGTGCATCAAAGGAAAACTCTATGGGCTCAGTAACTGGTGTGAATGTCCTTCCTGGAACTTGAACTTGAATCATCCAACGCTCCTCTTCTGGTAAAGTGGCAGTGTAGGTCCCGGTGAAGCTTGGTATTCCTATGTTCAGGTACCTAGTAACTTCCTTCAAGTGTCGTCCAAAAGGTGTGTCTTCATCCGGTTGTGCAAACTTGTCCCTTGAGTCCGTCATCTATAGAGTAGAAGATGGAGAGAGTCAGAAATGAGTAGAGAAGAGTGACATATGGCTTTTCTTAGTGGTCGTGTCTTACATTCAGCGTGTGCTCTGATACCATCTTGTAGCGACCTGATCCCAATGGATCGAAGTCTCTGTGCATAAGTGTCATCCCTGGATCGGTAATGCTGACACACACAATACTTGAAGGATTTATAACAGAGTGCAATCACACACTTATTACATCGAAAGTCTCAAAAGAGAACTTAATACAATAATATGGCTTAAGGCCATCTAAATAAGATAACAGCGGAAGCATCGAAGGTATATGAGTCCATCAACTCCAACGGCATAGCTGAGTGCACGACAACGACCTAGCGCACCTTACTCTTCGTCTGAAAAGTCTACAACATGATATGTTGCAGCCCAAAACGGGTCAGCACATGGAATATGCTGGCAAAATAACACAGTAGAGCAATGAATAAAGTAAATGCTATCACTACATGCATATATGGCTGGTGGAGGCTCTATGGTTAACATGATTTTTGCGAAAAGCTAATTTTTCCCTACAACAAAGGAATATATTTTTGTTTAACTATCATGGTAGTTGATAAACAATGAGAATGGTAACCCCATCTCAATCCCAATTAAAAAGTAATTAACAACCCAGCAACATTAATTAAGAGTGATGAGATCAACATGATAATCCAAGAACCAGATACTCAAGATGTCCATAACCGAGGACACGGCTAACCATGATTAGTTTGTACACTCTGCAGAGGTTTGCGCACTTTTCCCCACAAGACTCGATCTCCTCCGTTGGATTTCTCGCACTACATGGTGTTTGAGAAACGGATGACCGCGACACAGTCTTTCCGAAGCATTAACTCTTTCGACGGGTAAACCGTACCACCTACATCCCCTACATCTGCTAGTTTACCACTGAAAGAGGTCACGCAACATACTCAACTATGCCAGAGCCCATACTGGCTTGTGGCTGCACACGGAAGTTTCTAGTTTGATTAATCTTATGATCCCTTTGAGCCTGGGTGGCGAACCATAGGATGATCACATGGTAACCCCGGGATCTCCAAGGACAACACTGGATTCCCTAGGTGTCGGGGCAATCCACTGGTATCCCTAGGGTGCCCCAACCAATCCACCCAGATGTGTATTAAAGTAGCCACCTTAAGTTAAACCTTAGTTTATAAATAATCTCACATCTGTCATGGATACACTCAACCAAACCACGTCTATGAGCATATCATAGCAGTATAAGCATAACGTAGAAGTAACTCCCAAGGTTTGATAATAAAGGGCAATAGGTTCTACCTCATCACCTACTTCCCAAAACCCACAAGTTAATCACATCCTAAATCATGCAGTGTTTGAGGATTGTAACTAATGCATAAAAACTAGGTAATAAGGAAGTATGATCAATGTGTTACTTGCCTTGATGACGATCCGCAAACCCTAGAGACTCGTAGTAGCACACTTCCCTCTCCGGGAATTCTATCGCAAACAAACAATAGCATACATAAGCACTCAAGCATAGATGCAAGGGTAAAACTCAGATGAGAAAGAGCAAATCTGAAAGTTCAACTGAAAAGCTTCGATTTGCAAAAAGAATCGAACGAATCAGAGCTATGGAACTGAAACTACGGTCAAAATAACTTTGAAATCAAATCTGCTTGAAGCCAAATTTTAAATTGTCAAAACCATGTTCAAGTTGATTAACGGAAAGAGGGGTTCGAGACGAAGATTTTGGCGTTGGTTTCACTGGATTTCGACAAACGGTTTAGAAGTTGCGAGGGTTTGAAGATCAGGGGCTGATCTGCGATAAAAGTAATCATGGATGGGTCCCTGGCAGAAAAAGAAAATAAAAAGGAAAAATCTATCGGACGAACGTCCGCTAACAGAGACAAATGAGCGAATGCGTTCGCTAACAGAAACGTTTGGACGAACGTTCGCTTATTTGCGAACCCAAAAAAAAACCGATCTAGAAAGAAAAACAAAAAAAAGCCGAAACGAACGGCAAACCGGGGCGGTTTTCTACCGGTTCACGACAACGGCGAGATCCGGCGGTGCGGTGGGGACGGTGGCGTCGGTGAGGCAGCGGCTGCGCGGGCGGCGTTGCGGCTGCACGGGGCGGCGGGGCAGGCGGCGCGCGGCGCGGGGCGACGAGCGGCGAGGCGGTGGCGGCGCGGGCTCGGCGGCGGGGTGCGGCGGTGGAGCGGGACAAGGTGAGGGCGGGGGGCGGCTCCTTATAAAGGGGGGGGCGGCGTGGCTTGGGGAGGGGGCCGGCCCGGGGCAGAGTCCGGCTCGGACTCTCCTCGGCGTCCGTGCCGAGCACGGCGGCGCGCGGGAGGAAGGCGGCGCGGGGCGCTGGGCTGCGGCCCAGTCGGGCGAAAAGTTTTTTTTTTAATTCCGCCGAAGAAAATCCTAATAAAATAAAAAAAAAGAAAAAAATTCTAAAAATGCCAAAAACAATTTTCCCCGTCTAAATAAAATATTTGAACAAAGTGAACATTTTTCTGGCCTAAAATGCAATTTTCAAAAATGCATATTTTTTTCTAATTCAAATAAAATAGCAATAGAATCCAAATAAAATTATTTATTTGATTTTAACATTTTTCCTCCAATATTTCTTTTATTTTGGAGAAGTCATTTATCTCCTCTCTTTTATTTTTGATATTGGAAATATTTTGGAGAGAAAAATTATTAAAACCAAAATGATCCTCTTTTCAAATTTGAGAAAAATTCAAATATGAAAATAAATGAAATCCCCAACTCTCTCCGTGGGTCCTTGAGTTGCTTAAGATTTCTAGGATCACAAACGAAATGCAAATAAAATATGATATGCATATGATGACCTATGTATAACATTCCAAATTGAATATTTGGGATGTTACAAACCGCTGTCCAGAGACCTACTCCTAGACCCCCTTGCCAAACTCATGGAAAGGCACACAACAGGTCTGGTACACAGCATGGCATACTTTATAGAACCTATGGATGAGGCATAGGGAATGACTTTCATTCTCTTTCTATTTTCTGCCGTGGTCGGGCTTTGAGTCTTACTCAACTTCACACCTTACAATACATGCAAGAACTCCTTCTTTGACTGATCCATTTTGAAATCCTTCAAAATCTTGTCAAGGTATGTACTAATTGAAAGTCTTATCAAGCATCTTGATCTATCTCTATAAATCTTGATGCCCAAAGTGTAAGCAGCTTCACCGAGGTCTTTCATTGAAAAATTCTTATTCAAGTACCCTTTTATGCTATCCAGAAATTCTATATCATTTCCAATCAACAATATGTCATGCACATATAATATCAGAAATGCTATAGAGCTCCCACTCACTTTCTTGTAAATACAGGCTTCACCGTAAGTCTGTATAAAACCATATGCTTTGATCACCTCATCAAAGTGTATATTCCAACTCCAAGATGCTTGCACCAGTCCATAGATGGATCGCTGGAGCTTGCACACTTTATTAGCACCTTTAGGATCGACAAAACCTTCTGGTTGCATCATATACAACTCTTCATTAAGAAATCCATCAAGGAATGCAGTTTTGACGTCCATTTGCCAGATTTCATAATCATAAAATGCGGCAATTGCTAACATGATTCGGACATACTTAAGCATCGCTATGGGTGAGAAAGTCTCATCGTAGTCAACTCCTGAACTTGTCAAAAACCTTTCGTGACAAGTCGAGCTTTGTAGATAGTAACATTACCATCAATGTCAGTATTCTTCTTGAAGATCCATTTATTCTCTATGGTTTGCCGATCATCGGGCAAGTCCACCAAAGTCCACACTTTGTTCTCATACATGGATCCTATCTCAGATTTCATGGCCTCAAGCCATTTATCGGAATCTGGGCTCATCATAGCTTCTTCATAGTTCATAGGTTCGCTATGGTCTAATAACATAACTTCCAGGATAGGATTACCGTACCACTCTGGTGCGGATCGTGCTCTGGTCGACCTACGATGTTCAGTAGTAACTTGATCTGAAGTTTCATGATCATCATCATTTGCTTCCTCTCTAGTTGGTGTAGGCATCACGGGAACGGTTTTCTGTGATGTACTACTTTCCAATTCGAGAGACGGTACAATTACCTCATCAAGTTCTACTTTCCTCCCACTCACTTCTTTCGAGAGAAACTCCTTCTCTAGAAAGGACCCATTCTTAGCAACAAAGATCTTGCCTTCAGATCTGTGGTAGAAGGTGTACCCAATAGTTTCTTTAGGGTATCCTATGAAGACGCACTTCTCCGATTTAGGTTCGAGCTTATCAGGCTGAAGCCTTTTAACATAAGTGTCGCATCCCCAAACTTTAAGAAACGACAACTTAGGTTTCTTGCCAAACCATAGTTCATACAGTGTCGTCTCAACGGATTTAGACGGTGCCTATTTAACGTGAATGCGACTATCTCTAATGCATAACCCCAAAATGATAGTGGTAAATCAGTAAGAGACATCATAGAACGCACCATATCTAATAAACTACGGTTATGACATTCGGACACACCATTACGCTGTGGTGTTCCAGGTGGCGTGAGTTGTGAAACAATTCCACATTGTTTTAAATGAAGGCGAAACTCGTAACTCAAATATTCGCCTCCGCGATTAGATCGTAGAAACTTTATTTTCTTGTTACGATGATTCTCCACTTCACTCTGAAATTCTTTGAACTTTTCAAATGTTTCAGACTTGTGTTTCATCAAGTAGATATACCCATACCTACTCAAATCATCTGTGAAGGTCAGAAAATAACGATACCCACCGCGTGCTTCAACACTCATCGGACGGCATACATCGGTATGTATTATTTCCAATAAGTCAATAGCTCACTCCATTGTTCCAGAGAATGGAGTTTTAGTCATCTTGCCCATGAGGCATGGTTCGCAAGTATCAAATGACGCATAATCAAGTGACTCCAAAAGTCCATCCGCATGGAGTTTCTTCATGCGCTTTACACCAATATGACCTAAACGGCAGTGCCACATGAATGTTGCACTATCATTATCAACTTTGCATCTTTTGGCATCAATATTATGAATATGTGTATCACTATGATCGAGATTCAATAAACCATTCACATTGGGTGTATGACCATAGACGGTTTTATTCATGTAAACAGAACAACAATTATTCTCTGACTTAAATGAATAACTGTATTGCAATAAACATGATCCAGTCATATTCATGCTCAACGCAAACACCAAATAACATTTATTTAGGTTCAACACTAATCCCGAAGGTAGAGGAGTGTGCGATGCTGATCGTATCAACCTTGGAATCACTTCCAACACACATCGTCACCTCGTCCTTAACTAGTCTCTGTTTATTCTGCAACTCCTGTTTCGAGTTACTAATCTTAGCAACTAAACCGGTATCAAATACCCAGCGGTTACTACGAACACTAGTAAAGTACACATCAATAACATGTATATCAAATATACCTCTGTTCACTTTGCCATCCTTCTTATCCGCCAAGTATTTGGGGCAGTTCCGCTTCCAGTGACCATTTCCTTTGCAGTAGAAGCACACAGTTTCAGGCTTGGGTTTAGCTTTGGGCTTCTTCACGGGAGTGTCAACTTGCTTGCCATTCTTCTTGAAGTTCCCTTTCTTTCCCTTGCCCTTTTTCTTGAAACTAGTGGTCTTGTTAACCATCAACACTTGATGCTCTTTCTTGATTTCTACCTTTGTCGATTTCAGCATCGCGAAGAGCTCGGGAATCGTATTCGTCATCCCTTGCATATTATAGTTCATCACGAAGTTCTAGCAGCTTGGTGATAGTGACTAGAGAACTCTGTCAATCACTATCTTATCTGGAAGATTAACTCCCACTTGATTCAAGCGATTGTAGTACCCAGACATTCTGAGCACATGCGCACTGGTTGAGCTATTCTCCTCCATCTTGTAGGCAAAGTACTTGTCAGAGGTCTCATACCTCTCGACACGGGCATGAGTCTGAAATACCAATTTCAGCTCTTGGAATATCTCATATACTCCGTGGCTTTCAAAACATTTTAGAAGTCCCGGTTGTAAGCCGTAAAGCATGGCGCACTAAACTATCAAGTAGTCATCATATCGAGCTTGCTAAACATTCATAATGTCTGCATCTGCTCCTGCAACAGGTCTATCACCTAGTGGTTCATCAAGGACATAATTCTTCAGTGCAGCAATGAGGATAATCCTCAGATCACGAACCCAGTCCGCATCATTGCTACTATCATCTTTCAACTTAGTTTTCTCTAGGAACATATCAAAAATAGGGCAACTATATTGCGAGCTATTGATCTACAACATAGATATGCACAACTATTAAGACTAAGTTCATTATAAATTAAGTTCAATTAATCAAATTGCTAATGAACTCCCACTTAAATAAACATCCCTCAAGTTATCTAAGTGATACATGATCCAAATCAACTAACCCATGTCTGATCATCACGTGAGATGGGGTAGTCATCAATGGTGAACATATCTATGTTGATCATATCTACTATATGACTCACGTTCGACCTTTCGGTCTCCAGTGTTCCGAGACCATGTCTGTACATGCTAGGCTCGTCAACTTTAACCCAAATATTCTGCATGTGCAAAACTGTCTTACACCCGTTGTATGTGAATGTAGAGTCTATCACACCCGATCATCACGAGGTGCTTCGAAACAACGAACTTTGGCAACGGTGCATACTCGGGGAGAACACTTTTATCTTGAAATTTAGTGAAGGGATCATCTTATAATGCTACCGCTGTTCTAAGCAAAATAAGATGCATAAAGGATAAACATCACATGCAATCAAAATATGTGACATGATATGGCCATCATCATCTTGTGGTTTTGATCTCCATCTCCAAAGCATCGTCATGATCACCATCGTCACCGGCTCGACACCTTGATATCCATCATTGCGTCGGGGTCGTCTTGCAACTATTGCTTCTACAACTATTGCTAACGCATAGCGATAAAGTAAAGCAATTACATGGCGTTTGCATTTCATACAATAATTAAGAGACAACCCTAAGGCTCCTGCTGGTTGTCGATATTAAAAAACATGATCATCTCATAGAACAACGTATATCAAATCATGTCTTGACCATATCACATCACAACATGCCCTACAAAAACAAGTTCGACGTCCTCTACTATGTTGTTGCAAGTTTTATGTGGCTGCTATGGTCTTCTGGCAAGAACCGTTCTTAACTACGCAAAAACCACAACGGTGATTTATCAAGTTTGTTGTTTTAACCTTCTTCAAGGACCGGCCGTAGTCAAATTCGATTCAACTAAAGTAGGAGAAACAGACACCCGCCAGCCACCTTTATGCAAAACAAGTTGAATGTCTGTCGGTGGAACCGGTCTCATGTGCGTGGACATGTAAGGTAGGTCCGGGCCGCTTCATCCCACAATACCGCCGAATGAAAATAAGACGTTGGTGGCAAGCAGTATGATTATCACCGCCCACAACTCTTTGTGTTCTACTCGTGCATATCATCTACGCATAGACCTGGTTCGGATGCCACTATTGGGAAACGTCGCATGGAAAACAAAAAAAATTCTACGCACACGCAAGATCTAGCCATGGAGATGCATAGCAACAAGAGGGGAGAGTGTGCCAATGTACCCTTGTAGACCGTATAGCGGAAGCATTTATCAACGCGGTTGATGTAGTCGTACACCTTCACGATCCGCCCGATCAAGTACCGAACGTACGGCACCTCCGCGTTCAGCACATGTTCGGCTCGATGATGTCCTCGCCTTCTTGATCCAGCAAGACGGGCGAAGTAGTAGATGAGTTCCGGCAGCACGACGGTGTGGTGACGGTGGTGATGCAACTATCTCCGCAGGGCTTCGCCAAGCACTACGAAAATATGACCGAGGACGAACTAGAGGGAGAGGGGCGCTGCACACGGCTATGGAATCGTGGTGTGTGTTGCCCCTCTCCCTCCTCTTATATATATAGGTGGAGGGGGGAGGGGAGGCAGCCCCTAGGGCGCCCCAAGTGGTCGGTGGCTTCCCTACCGCGCCTGTCCTGGCCGAATCCCCCCTTCCATATTTTGTGCATGGGGGGAGGAAAGGGGGGATGGCTGCCTTTGGGGCGCCTCCCCTTTCCTTTCCTCCCTCCTTTGGTGCATGGACAAGGGTGGGGGGGCGCACTAGCCCCCTTGTGGGCAGGTGTGCTTCTCCCCCTTTGGCCCATAAGGCCCACCACTTACCGGTGGCCTCCTAGAACCCCTTCCGACACTCCGATGCATACCCGATACATTTCGAAACCTTTCCAGAGTCCAAATAGCATCGTCCTATATATCAATCTTTACCTCCGAACCATTTCGGATCTCCTCGTCATGTCCATGATCTCATCCGGGACTCCGAACAACATTTGGTCACCAATTCACATAACTCGTATAATACTATATCGTCAATGAACGTTAAGCGTGCGGACCCTACGGGTTCGAGAATAATGTAGACACCTCTCTAGTCAATAACCAATAGCGGGACCTGGATGCCCAAATTGGTTCCTACATATTCTACGAAGATCTTTATCGATTGAACCTTTATGACAACATACGTAATTCCCTTTGTCTGTCGGTATGTTACTTGCCCGAGATTCGATCGTCGGTATCTCTATACCTAGTTCAATCTCGTCACTGGCAAGTCTCTTTACTCATTCTGTAATACATCATCTCATAACTAACTCCTTAGGCACTTTGCTTGCAAGCTTATTATGATGTGTATTACCGAGAGGGCCCAGAGATACCTCTCCGATACTCGGAGTGACGAATCCCAATCTCGATCCATGCCAACTCAATGGACACCTTCGGAGATACCTGTAGAGCATCTTTATGATCACCCAGTTACGTTGTGATGTTTGATAGCACACAAGGTATTCCTCCGGTATCCGGGAGTTGCATGATCTCATAGTCAAAGGAATATGTATTTGACACTAAGAAAGCAATGGCAATAAACTGAATGATCATATGCTAAGCTAAAGGATGGGTCTTGTCCATCACATCATTCTCCTAATGATGTGATCCCGTTATCAAATGACAACTCATGTCTATGGTTAGGAAACCTTAACTATCTTTTGATCAACGAGCTAGTCTAGTAGAGGCTCACTAGGGACACGGTATTTGTTTATGTATCCACACATGTATTTAAGTTTCCGGTCAATACAATTCTAGCATGAATAATAAACCTTTATCGTGAATAAGGAAATATAATAATAACCATTTTATTATTGCCTCTAGGGCATATTTCCATCAACTTCATCAAACCGACCTCTTCGCTTGGGCACTTCGGGACCGGCTTGGGGGCTGGGACCTCGACCTAGCGCAAGCTCGGCCCACGTCATTAATATCAAGCACATTAACCAGCTAAGTCGCTTTCATGCTCAACTTTTTCAGTTTTTAATTTTGGTGTGGTTCAACCAAGCATTATATTTGTGTTAAATAAAAAAATTGTTTGTTAAAACGATGTTTGTCAAAAACAACTTCATTTACCTAAGTTAGATGGGGGCTCTTAAATTTATATGAACCATTTTGTATTTTCTTATTAGTCATTGTAAAGTCTTTTTCTACCACTCCCTTTTTGACTTGAGTGTACGGTCAATAGCCGGATGGCCTAGTTTCTCTCTAATGCCGCTCGAGTTTAGTTCGCTAAACTGGCCTTTGAGAAGCACTCCGCCTTCGGGATAGGGAGGTTGAAGCCGAATGCTGACCTACTTGAAGTCTAGAGATCGGATGTGTCATGTTAAAGCATGACGGAAGCTCAAATAAATTTTAAGACCAATTTCGGATTGGTACCAAAAAAACTTGATTTAACTTAGACGTATAGTTTTTATGTGAGTTTTTGGTTTTCTGAGCTTATGGCACTTTTAACCTATTTGTGTGTCTCCGGCATAACTCTCGCAGTACAACACCGGATGCCATTAAAGCATCGGCAATATCAACGGGGGGCTACGAGTAGAGCTGAACCCACCAAAAGCTAAGGTACTCCATGGAGTCCTCGGCAAAACGTTCTCGGATATTGCTTTATATGCATCAGTTTTGAATTGTGTCTTTGTTTAATAGTTGGGTTGCCCGGCTCCTGTGCTTACTCCTTATGTTCTCGATTGTTCGGCTAAAGGTAAAGGGAGAACCACTGCGATTGTACTTCCAGTTTAACTGGTCCAGTACCTCAATGGAGAAAGCCGAAAACTGACTGTCACAATGAGCGTAAACTGGTCAGCGATCCGATGACTGTGTCAAACTATAGATCGATAGAGGTTACCCCATGTTAAATGATGGTCCTTTCATAAAATTGGCCGAAGTGTTAACCGAGGGCTAGTAACTGGTCTCCCAACTTTAAGCTCCTATGACTAAGTGAAAGTTATAAAGCCTGCATATCTAATTGCCTCATTTCTTCTAACACATCCGCCTCCAGGCACCAAGACGTCGGCTAAGGGTTGTCTTGTTACTGCAGAAACACCCTGCGTAGCATCTACAAAGGGCTGGAAGCTGACGATGGGCCACTTTCAAATGATAAACGGTCGCAACGGAGTCAAAATGAACATATAGCATAAAGCTGCTAATACATCTTAAAAGCTGACTATCACAACATGTGCCGAGGGATCCTTGAGGCACCTCAGCATGTTTACATCGGGACTCCTGGAGAGCCCAACATATCATCGGCGTTTGTATTCAATATACGAGCACTGCCTTCCGTAATCATCGCTATAAAGCCATAAATATGCATCAATTTAACTTAAGATTTTGGCCAAGCTGGGTTGCCTGGCTCCTGTGCTTACCCCTACGTTCCCGATTGTTTGGTTAGGGGGTAAAGGGAGCACCTCTGTGTTACTGTCGGGTCATCCGGGTTCGTACCTCAGACCGGTGAAGCCGAAAGCTAGCTACCATAAGAATATAATTGGTCGGCAACGACAGTAGAGAAAATTTAGGTTCATTAAGACCACAGAGTTCGGGAACTTTTCCCAAACTAAATCCTCAATATTTTCCTCCCACATTGATCGGAGGTGAGGTTTCATGATCATGGTCAACATGACAGCCTGGGAAAAGGAACTATTTTTCCCAGAAGTTGTTTCTTCTGTTAAATAGTAATATAACATATCTCTCTACGTACCTTTGTTTATAAAACCATATGGCCGGATTACCTTGTTTGCCGTAAATCTTTGCCCTTATAAAGAATTTATAAAGTAGGACAAACACTCCCCGGTTACTGGCCGAGGAGGTTGAAGCCGATGGTCAGTCAACAAAGTTTTGTACAATGCGGATCCGAGCGTTAATGATGTAAAGTACTTGGATACATAGAATCATTACACATAAATTGTGATTAAAGTCAATTTACTCCAGCCCATATATTAAAGATTCAAGGGCACAGTCTCGCTGAGACAACCGAGCAGCTGACATAACGTTCTCATAATTCCCGTTGGCTTTGATTTCTTTTCCATCAAACCCCTTGAGGTCAACCTTGGCAAGCTCGGCTTTCACTAGCTCCAACTCCTTTAAGAGATCTTTATTCTCTTGCCAAGAAGTATGTGGTAAAAAAAATTCTATCGAACGGATATCGATCCTTAATTCGGCCACCCGTGCCCAAATTAAGGCTCGGGGCCTACTGGTCTTTGCGCTTCTCAATTAAAAGCCATTTAAGGGGTACATTGATCCTCTGATCTGGTGTTCCCACCCGACCAGTGGCTTAGTGGCTACTGCATTGACGACTCAATGCAAGGAAATTAAAAGTGTAAAACAGTTTTCGAGGAGATTACGATCCTCAGGTTGGTTGGCTGCACCCAACCCGAGTCTCGGGAACTATTGCGCACCGCGTTTCCGTTCCTAAGTATGCTGCTGAGCTAGGACTTGATCCTCAGGCCGATTTCACAAATCGACCCGAGACTCAGGGGCTACTGGGATCAACGGTTTTATGCTAACCTTCAGGTGCATCCTGGATTTTAGGCCGACACACACCTTGAGGGCTGCTGGCTATACATCTCATTGACAAATAAATTGCACCGATCAGAAATAAAATCCACAAAAAATCTGCCCATGGCCGATGTGTTGCACCACCTCGAAAGTAGTCTAGCGTAATGCTCGAATGCAAGTGGCTGGCTCCAAAGAGGGCATTTCCGGCATTAAGTTCAGTTGAACTCCTTCAACTTTTTCAAACCAAAGTGATCTATGATAGCTCGGATGCAGTCCAGCGTTGGAGCTCGAATGCAAGAGGACACCGCCACATAGGAAACACTTCAAACCCAAGGTGTGGCATAAAACTAACAAGGCACTGATAAAGGTTGAGAACTTAAAGGGGCTCCTCGGATGCCCGATATGTGAACTCTTCGGATACATCTGGCGATCCTCAAGATCCGAGATGGAAAGATTTGTTGAACCAGCTTTCAAGACCGATGGCCGAAGTTGATGAACAGTTCAGAAGAACCGAGGAGCATCCCCAACTTGAAGACCAGTTCACGGGGCTACTGACGGTGTCCTGGACAAGGGGGTACTCACGACGTAGTCTCCCGACCAGGTAGGTCAGACCAAGGACCCCATGGCAGTTCACAAATGGGCCACTTCCACTTCTGAAAGCACAGGTTTATTCCCTGAGGGGGGGGGGGTGAATGGGAGATTTTTAGAAATTTGTCAAACTCTGATGAATTTGATGAAGAACTGAGTGAAGAAATAGAACCGCGAGGAAACTAAATCATCACAGAACAGAAAGCATGCATACAAGATACATACAAGTGAAGAACATGCAATCATACAGGCATATAGACATGATGAAGATGGACTGAAGAAATGAAAAACAGCATCATCAAAGTCTTCAATTCAAGTTCTTCAGAAAGTAGATCACAAATTCTTCAGCAGCAGAAATACTTAAGGTAAGGGTGAGGAATTTGAAACCAGGTTGGCTCGATGAAGACACAGTGATTTGGTAGACCAGTTTCAGTTGTTGTATCAACTGTACGTCTGGTTGAGGCAGCTGAGATGAACTCAGAGGACACTTAGTCCTCACCGTATTCCTCTTGAGCCAAGGTCACTTAGACCTCGCCCAATCACTCGTGGTAAGTCTTCAAGGTAGACTTCCAAAACCTTCACAGACTTGTTCACTGGCACACCACAATGACTCTTGGGTGCTCAGAACTTGATGCCTAACCGTCTGGAAGAATGACAGTCTTCAAAGGTAACAGGCGTCGGATCACACAGATCAATCTCTTCAGTGATGCTCAATCACTTTGGCTCTAGTTGGGTTTTTCCTCACTTGGATTCTCTCAAAGTCGTCAGAGGATGGGTTGCTCTCAAATGACAAGTGTTAAGTTCTCTCTAGAGCAGTCAACCAATAAGTGGTTGTGGGGGCGGCTATTTATAGCAAAGGGGCAACCCGACATGAATTGTCATAAATGCCCTTCTCAGACATGACCATTGTTAGGATAAGGATCCACTCGATAGCTGGCACGCGGCACAACAATGGTCATAAATGAACTCTCAATTTCGTCGGGGCACTCAATTTCCTCACGATAGGCAGATCGCACTGGCGAAATCGTAACTCCTCAGCCTGAACAAATTCGTCAGCGGCCAGATGAACGTCGTCACTGCCGCTAGCAAAGTCGTCAGTTGTACCAGCGATTTCCAAAGGTTTCACTCAAAGCGGTTAGAGTAAGTATAGGTTTGAGCATCACTTTGGAAATGTGAAATATATTTCACCTAGACCCCCTTTAACAGCACGGTTTTTCCTATGGCTCAAATAAGAAAAAGAAACTTATGAAAAAAAAGTCTTCAAGCTTCAAAGTCTTCACATCAATTTCTACAAGGACCGTACCAATTTCATCACCAAATTCTTCACTTGAAGAAATATATTTTTAGGGGTCGTCTTCCATGGGTTAAACCAAATCTTCAGGGACTATAACTCTTGTGTACACTCACAAACACATTAGTCCCTCAACCTATTTGTCTTCAATACTCCAAAACCACTAAGGGGGCACTTGATGCACTTACAATCTCCCCTATTTGGTGATTGATGACAAATTGGTTAAGTTTTCAATGGGAGTAAATAATGGAAGTGAAAGTACAGAGTATGCAGAAATTAGTTACAAGATATTGAGGAACTCCTCGTGAAGATGTGAATATGATCAATTTGCTTTGGATTGAAAATGCACATGGCAGGTTGGAATTGTGGAGACCTCCCCTATATCTTGGAATCCAATCATGCATGATCATAAGATTTTTGAAGAATTTGAATGCATGGTGAAAATTGGTGTCTGACGAAATACATCATGCATGAGCATATAATATTGAGGATCAGAGCATGCATATGAAATGTAGCAAAAGAGTCAGACCACCAATAGTTATTAAATTACAACTCATCAGAGAGCGAATCGAATGAAAACCAAGAGTTACAACTTAGCAAAAACAGCCCATATAAAGACCCGCTTGAAGACTAACTCAAATTTCCCCCCTTTGTCATCAAATGACCAAAAGGAGACGAAACTGGGGACTAACGCCCCTGAAGGATATCATTTGGAGGAATCTGGAGGAGTGCCAGTGTTGGTGTCGCGTGAAGCAGAGGGGCCAGCAGCAGTGTCTTCAACGTCTTCATTTTCGTCTGTGGAACGTGAAGGAGACACCGAGCTTGGGACAAGAGGAGGAACTTGAACTTTCTTGAACTTCTTCCTGGGCGGTATCGACCAATCAAAGTTCATCTGGAAGTCCATCGCGGCAAGTTCTTCATCAGTCTTCAGATGTGATAATATGGCCCATGTTGTGTCAAATATCTCGTGGGCATAGTAGTGATTCTTTCGGACAGCATTATGCGTCACTGTCATATTGGCATGAATAGAAGCAAGTTAATGCTTTTTCCAGTCATGATTCATGTCAATCTTCTGGTGTAGGCTGATGAGGAGTTCATAGTCAGTCATGCCACGCGGTGCGTCTGGCTGAGGAATATGCATTGATGCCTTTGCTGCTGTATCCTGGCTTGTAGTTTCATCACCAGTAGATTGGGAGGTAGGCTGACCAAATTGTCCATCAAGGGGACGAATTCCTTCATCAATGACTGCCTTGCCTTTGCCAGGAACTGAGGAAATTGTGTTTTGAAGAATTTCTACCTCTGGCATAAAACTGAGATGATTCTGATAATCTGCCCTGTAGTTGAGTGAAGATCCGGATCTAATGAATCTCGTGATCCATGGAGCATATGGCTTCAGATCAAAGGGTGATTGGGCCACGGTGACCAAAGTCCATGAAGAACTCATGTATATTGATGGGAGTACCATGTATAGTGTGAAAGAGCAGATTCTTCATTACTCCCACAACTTCTTCAATGGCTGAATTGTGTCCTTTGATGGGACTGAGGGTTTTGGCCAGAATATGATAGACAGTGCGTGGCACATACAGCAAGTCCTTCACCAGGAAGGTGGCTCTCTGAGCTTCTCCTTCAGCCAATGGCTTCATCATCACTTGCATCACATGATTGGGCAATTATGGTTCTGCATAGACGTTTCTTGCTTCTTCTTGGGGTGGATCCACTGGGAGAGCACCAAGTAGTTCATCTACAGGTGCCTTATAGTGAGTGTCTTCACTCATCCAGTCCAGAGCCCATGTCGATATGTCATCAGCATTTCCTGAGAAGTGCACTGTGGTATAGAATTGAAGAATGAGTTCTTGATTCCAGTTGCAAACATTCGAACAGAAGCTGAGCAACCCAGCATTGTGAAGAACAGCCAGCACAAGCCGGAAGCATGGAATAGACTCCATGTCCACATGAGGAATGTGATGATGCGGGAAGATCTTGTTCTTCTCAAACAAAAAAGATGCATAGAAGTTCATTTGTGTCTTTTTCCAGAAGCGCAGGTGCCTGATCCTGGCTGAGTCATAAGGGGACTCACCTATGAAGAAATTCTTCTCTTCGAAGAACTTGGCATTATCGAACTGCGGCCGCCTGAGGCTTCTGCCAATCTTGGGCATAACAGGAACTGGTTGAAGATTTATCTTCTTCGGCCTCACATCAAATATGGCGTTGACGTTCTGACCCATGTCGTTGAAGAGGTTTTCGGTATCAGGGAAGAAGTTGTCATTGGGGAACTGGTCGTCGGCGTCCGTAGCTTCCATGATGAAGAGGTCAGTAGTAGCGCAGAGCGCTCCCCAAAAATCTTATCACCCTTCTCCCGTACAGGACTCAAAGAGGTGGGTGAATAACAATCAAAGAAACACTAGCAGCCATATCAGGGCCATACCCATACCAGCAAAACTAGGCAGCCAACATACCTTGCATCATGCAATATATAGAGAAAACAGAGGAAACAGACTAAACAAAAATTAAACATCCATTAGGAGTAGCCAGATGTTAGAGATACGACACGCAATCGAACATGATGAAGAACGAAATAAACCACAGGGACACAAGGATTTAATGTTGAAAGTGCTAGTTATCGACTAGAGGGGGGCTGAATAGGTGACTTTTATGAAAGTCTTCAAGACAGGCAATGTCCTCGAAGACAGACAACCAAATACAACATAAACAGTATGGAGCGGAAGATAAACTACACTAGACAAGCCATATTCAAGGTAACAATGCTAGGTAAGCACGAAGACAAATAGCATCTAGGTAGAACAGATAGGAATAGGAAGATAGTATGAAGCCAAATATGGAAACAGGGAGAATGTCTTCACACAGTGAAGTCAAACAGAGCAGGCAAGCAATGACTTCACAAAGCTAAACAGTAAGTAAAGGGTGAAGTGATAGAACCAGTTGCCTCACAAAGACACAGGATTTGGTAGACCAGTTCCAGTTGCTATGACAACTCTACGTCTAGTTAGGGAGGTTGTGATTAAACTCAGAAGACCACATCTTCACCTTATTCCCCTTGAGCTAAGAACACTTAGTCCTCGCCCAATCACTCAGGTAAGTCTTCAAGGTAGACTTCCAAACCTTCACAGACTTTGTTCACCAGCGATCCACAATGACTCTTGGATCCTCAGAACGCGACGCCTAACCAACTGGAAGATACACAGTCTTCAAGTGTAATAAGTCTTCAGATCACGCGGACAGAAAGACTTCAGTGATGCCAACACTCTTTGGGCTTTGGGTGTTTTGGGTTTTGTCCTCGCAAGGATTCTCTCTCAAAGGCTTCGGAGGTGGGTTGCTCTCAAACGACAAAAGCCATGCGCTAACTCTGAGTAGCCACTGATTTATGGTGGAGGGGATGGGCTATTTATAGCCAGGAGGCAACCCGACATGATATGTCCGAAATGACCCTGGGTCACTAAGGAACTGACACATGTCCAATGGTCGGATTTCAAACACACGCGACAGCTTGACTTGGGCTACAAGCAAAGCTGACTCATCCAACTCTGGATAAGATTTTCTCTCATTGTCTTCACTCGAAGACATAGGATTTGGGTTGAGCATCACATCAGTTTTTTGACTTCGTTCACTTGGACCCCACTTAACAGTTTGGTGGTTCCTAGGACTCAAGAAAGAAGAAAATGAAACTACGAAAGAAACTATGTCTTCGCACTCCATTGAATTCAAGTGAATGTCTTCACACGTCATTATCTTCAACGTGAATGTCTTCACGAACCACCATTGTCTTCAATGTCTTCATACATTTTTAGGGGTCATCTCTGGTAGGTAAACCGAATCAGTGAGGGAGTTCTACCCGTGTTCTCCTGCAATTCTCACAAACACATTAGTCCCTCAACCACGTTTGTCGTCAATACTCCAAAACCAACTAGGGGTGGCACTAGATGCACTTACAATCTCCCCCTTTTTGGTGATTGATGACAAACTGGTTGAAGTTTTCAACGGGGATAAAATATGTGAAAGTTAAAGTACTCGGTCATTGGCTTCATGAAGTTGAAAGGGCTCCCCTGAAGATGTGCATATAAGTAATTTGCCTTTGAATGCAAAGGCACATTGAGGTTTTGCTTTGTGGATATCACCCTCAATTCATGAAGACAAATCAGAGTGCATACAGAAAATGTATTGAAGGTAATGATATGCACAATGATAAATGGGCATCTGCAAAATGACTTCATGCGCATAAGATAGGAATTTAACAACGCATTCAAAGATAGCAGAAAATGTAGCAGACTTCCCATCTGGACTAAAGTGTTACAACTCAAAACCAACAGTTCAAGAACGAGAGTTGCAAAGCTTAACAAAAATAAGCACCCGACCCATATAGACCCACTTGAAGACTATCAACTCATATGCTTCTCCCCCGTTTGTCAGGAATGACCAAAAAGGAGTGAAGACATAGAGTGTCTAAGCGTTCCCATGAGGTGTTGGTGAAGATGTTGGGGCAGCCGGATCGACGTTGGAGTTGGGCGGTGCAGAAGGGCCTGATGCAGAATCGTGATGAAGTGAAGCCATAGCTGGTGAAGTGGCGTCGTCTTCCTCATCAATGACTCGAGCAACAACAGTTGGAGCCAAAGATGAGTAGTCAGAATCTTCAATCGACGGTGTAGAATGTCAGCTTGCTGATTGCGGAGGCCTGGAGTCAAACTTGAATCTTTCAGTGAAGCCATCTGCAGTGAGGTCATCTTCAGAGCAAAGTAGAGTGAGGCTCTTCGAGGCACGCCGGCAGGCTTCATGCGCAACAAATGAATTCTCGTTGGAGAGGTTGCGTATGTGATTGACATCCACAAGAAGACTTTGCATCTAACGCTTCATCCAGTCATGATGCTTATCATGCTTCTGATGCAGAGAAACAAGAAGTTCTCTCACATTGAGTACTCGAGTACGCTTTTGAGGTCTTTGAGGTACTGTGCTGGCTGTTGCATCAGTGTTGGCATGATGCGGCAGCCTGAGCTAATCGACAAGGGGACCAGCAGCAGTAGCAGTAGGGTTTGGCACATGAATAGCTTTAATAGGTGCTGAGAAGTTTTGGAAGGCAGCATAGTCTTCACGGACTGGTGCCTTGGCAGGATCTGGATATATGGCTTCATGAGACATATCAACTTCAGGCAGGAAGACAACGTGATTTCGCGCTGAAGCTTGATAGTTGATTGAAGAGCGAAGCCTTATCAGTCTCATAATCCATGGTGCATAAAACTTGAGGCCAAAGAGATCAATTCCAGAAGCTGCCAACTGACGGATGAAGAAGTCGTGAGTGTTGAATCTGATGCCATTCAGAATGTAGAAGACCAATGTCTTCATGGTGCCTTCAATCTTCGCAGAAGAGGAGTGCCCTTTGATTGGCCATAGAGTATGCCTCAGAATATGGTATATAGTGCGGGGCAGTTGGTGCTTGGGCCCTTCTTGAAGCCTTAGATGGCTTTGTCTTCAGCCTTTTCTGAGATGGAGCAGCATCAGAGGCTTCTTGATGCTTGCGCTTCTTGGCTTTAGCCTCTGCCAGCTTTGTCTTCTTCCTTTCGGAAGCAGTTGAAGGAACCTTGGGCTTCGAGCCAGTCATACTGGCAGGGAAGACAATGCTTGGTCTTTCCTGCCTTGGAGCCTCAGCTTCAGCTTCAGTTGGCTTCTTCTTCTTGGCGGCCAACCGTGGGTCGATGCCTAGATGCCCAAGGGCCTTTCTCTTCAAGGCTTCATTGTGAGCTTGAACACATTTCTCAGCATAACATTTGAGGCACTCACGGGAGCCCTTCTCTTCATCATGACAATTATGGAACTCAGCCTTGAGGTCAACCATCATCAACTTGAATTTTTGAACGTCTGAGACACTGAGCTTGGCCATGTGCTTCTTGAAGATAGCCTTCTCATGGTCAATCTTGTTCTTCTGCTCAATGACTTTTTGAGCAATGGCAAGCTCCTTAGCAATGCAGCCTTGGAATGTCACACTGATGCCAATGGGCAGCTGCAGATCATCAATGGTAACTTTGGTACGAGAGGTGTATTCAAATCATTCATTAATGAAGTTGTTCAAAATGTCAGCATCAAACAGAGGCAAGTCTCTGAAGATTTCGGCCTCCTGTTTGCTCTTGATCAGCAGCTCAAGGGCATCATCAGCAAGATCTTCATCACTGGATAAATCAATCACATCTTCATCATTGCGTAGGATGCTTGTAGGAGTAAGGCCTTGCCCTGAGATTTTCTTGTTCTTTGCAGATGTACGAGATAAATCTTCAGAGTGCACACTGGATTCAGGAGGTGCAGATTTCAATGGCTTCACTCTTGAAGCTTTTGGAGCAGAGGCAGACTTTGAAGCCTTTGACTTCTTCACAGGCTTCGGGGGTTCTGGGTCTTCAGATTGGGGCTCATCTTGAGCAGTGTCAACCCTAGCTCTTTGCTCAGCTATGTATGTGAGAAGCCCATCAAAGTTGTTGAAGGGGCCTATCAGATTTGGTTCTGCTTCACGGCTGCCATTAGGCCTTGGTTCAGCTGGACCTGGGTTCAGGCCTTGATTCTGCTTCACGGCTTCAAACAGATCATCCTCACGACACCATTGAAGACTGGATGGGTCGGCATTCTCAGGCATTGGTCCTCTGACCATGCAAGGAAAGAAACCTCTCTGTATGGCTTTAGCTTTGGTCTTGGGATGAAGCTTGCGGTATATAATGTCAGCCCATGGTGGCCTCACAGCATTCTTGTCTGCATACTCTGGAGTCACAAAGTGGTACAGAAACCACTGCTCTGCCCAGTATCTTTGAATCCATTGGACTCGAGATTTGTGCTCACCGTAGGTCTCTTCAAGATCTGACTTGTACAGTTCATAGAGATCTGGTGGTAGGTCCTTTGCAGTGTTATCTCGGTGTTGTCTGCCTCCCTTCTTCGTAGATTTTCCACTAGCCATTGGCTTCACAAGACTGATTGGCTTCGCTTTGCTGGTCAGACAAGAACTGGCTTTTGGAGATTCAATGTGATGTTGTAAGAATTCTGCAAATGAATGCAGACTATGAGAAGCAAGAGACTCGCCCACGGACATATACCTAAGACAGCATTAGAGATGCGAGGGAAGGGGAAGAGGTCATATGCATTCTCAAAGGATTTTGAAGATAAATCAGTTTGAAGACATTGACCTCATAGTGCGAAGACACATTCACTTATTGAAGTCAGTTGGTTCCAGATTTGTACGGATCCATGAATAAGTACTAGTGAGGAATTTAACTAGTTGTGAAGCATAAGTGAAAGTACTTGCAAATTATGAGATGTAGAATATGAAAGATCCCGATTCGGAAGTAAAGAAACATCTTTCTGAAGATATAGAAGGTCTAACAGATCAAACGTGCAATAAAAATAGACTTTTAATTACCGCTCAAGAACAGACGAGAACTGCTATACGAGTTGGGGATGGAGGCCGAGCAGTCCAATCTCCCGTGCCCTAACTTGGCGGCGGAAGACACCTACGGCGGCGGCGGGAGGATTATGTCCGCGGCCGGCGTGATGACGACGACGGAGAAGTCGTGGCAGCGAAGCACTTCGTCTCTGGCAACGACGAAAGCTAGCGATGGCGCTTGGGTTTGATCGAGCCAGCCAGGGGAGTAAGATTTTAATGACCGCAGGGGGCTGGGTATTTATAAGGAAGGGGGCGGAGTAGTGTATTTACTCAGTTACCCCTGGGGGTTCACATCTGAGGGACACATGGCATGCATGCAACAACTCAAATATTGTGCCACGACCCCGCGCGCGCCTAGTTTATTGGGTGGTCGTTTCGGCTTCTCCGGGTTCAGGCAAACATGATAAGGATATTAAAATCATTTTAATTGTTTGTCTCTATATCTTCGACTGATAAGGACACAATGAAGACAATCGACACGTGTCAATAGAATGCATCTGAAGGGATAGAGAGAGTTGGAGAGAGAAGCACAGATGAGGTTAGGGTCCGATCACATTCACTTAGTGTAGAAGATAGCAACTTGAAGACAAAGCTATAAGTGAATGCTGTAAAGGACAGAACGTATATATATATATATATATATATATATATATATATATATATATATATATATATATATATATATATATATATATATATATATATATAAAGGCAATTAACTCCAACTCAAACATTGTGAAGATAAATCATGAAGATTAACCAATGTTGAAGACAAACCAGCTTTGAAGATAATGCAACATGACGCCAAACTTAAATCTTCAAGAAAGATTGGTGGTGGCGTTACCCACCGTATGGGAAGTATTAGACCCAGACATGGCGCACAATTATCGTGGCGCTCCGAAGTCAAATTCCACTTTAATGTATTCACACTTAGAGTGTATGTCTTAATGAGTTGAAGACATACGTTACTTTGTGTGTTGCGCACCTAAGTCATCAATATGCATAAGCGTTAGGATGTGTGCCCATTCACTGGACATTCGAGGATTCTAAGATTTTTAGCTCACACCGCAGCTTGCAAAACCTTTTCTCTTCCAAGGGCTTCATGAAGATATCTGCCAATTGCTCTTCAGGGTTGACGTGAATGATATCAATGTCTTCCTTCAACACATGGTCTCTAAGAAAGTGATGACGGATCTGAATGTGCTTTGTCTTCGAGTGCTGAACTGGATTGTGAGCAATCTTGATGGTGCTTTCATTGTCGCAGTAAAGGGGCACATTCTTCATGTTGATGCCATAGTCCTTGAGTGTTTGCTTCATACAGAGAAGCTGAGTGCAACAAGATCCAGCAACAATGTATTCAGATTCAGCAGTGGAGAGTGACACATAGTTCTGCTTCTTTGAAGACCAACAGACAAGAGATCATCCAAGAAAGTGACATGTGCCTGATATAGACTTGTGATCAACCTTGTCACCAGCATAATCAGCATCTGAGAATCCAACTAGATCAAAGTCTGAGCCCTTTGGATACCATAATCCTAGCGTTGGGGTGTGTGCCAAATATTGAAGTATTCGCTTCACCGCGAGGTGATGCGATTCCTTTGGTGCCGCTTGGAATCGGGCACACATGCAAAACTAAGCATTATATCTGGCCTAGATGCACATAAGTACAATAAAGAACCAATCATGGAGCAGTGTACCTTTTGATCGAACTCTTTACCATTGTCGTCGGGGCCCAATTGGCCTTTGGTTGGCATTGGCGTCGTGTACCCTTTGCAGTCTTGCATTCCAAACTTCTTCATGCAATTTTTGAGGTATTTTTCTTGTGAAATGAAGATGCCATTTCTCTATTAACGGATTTGAAGACCAAGGAAGAATTTCAGCTCCCCCATCATTGACATCTGATATTGCTCTTGCATCATATGACCAAATTCATTGCTGTATCTCTTGTCTATGCAGCCGAAGATAATGTCATCCACATAGATTTGGCATACAAACAGTTCTCCATCATATGTCTTAGTGAAGAGAGTTGGATCTAGAGAACCAGGTTTGAAGCCTTTGCTCTTCAGGAAGTCTTTGAGTGTGTCATACCAAGCTCGAGGAGCTTGTTTGAGGCCATACAGTGCCTTGTTGAGCTTGTAGACCATATCAGGATGCTTTGGATCTTCAAAACCAGGTGGTTGAGCTACATATACTTCTTCTTCAATTTTTCCATTGAGAAAGGCACTCTTCACATCCATTTGATACAGGAGGATGTTGTTGTGGTTAGCATAGGCTAGCAGTATGCGAATGGCTTCAAGTCTAGCCACAAGGGCAAAGGTTTCATCGAAGTCAATTCCTTCCACTTATGTCTAACCTTGAGCAATAAGACAAGCTTTGTTTCTGACCACTTGTCCATGTTCATCTTGTTTGGTGCCAATAATGTTGTGCTTGCGAGGATCAGGACGCTTGACTAGCTCCCAGACATTGTTGAGATCAAATTGTTGAAGCTCTTCTTGCACAGCTTGAATCCATTCTGGTTCCAGGAAGACTTCATCAACTTTCTTGGGTTTAGATATAGAGACGAATGCAAAATGCACGCAGAAGTTTGCTAGTTGCGTAGTTCTTGATCGAGTCAGTGGACCAGGTGCATTGATGCTATCAATTATCTTCTCAATCCGAACTTCATTTGCCACACGAGGATGAACAGGGCGAAGACTTTGCTGTTGCTGATCATTGTCTTCATCTTCAGCATTGTCTTCAGGCTGGGTAGGAGCAGAAATGACAACTTCCTCTTCTGCTTGCTCCTCGTTGGGTATGATTTCTCTAGTACCCATTAGCTTGATGGATTCACTAGGAGAAGCTTCATCTAGCACATTTGGCAGGTGCTCTCTTTGTGAGCCGTTAGTCTCGTCGAACCGCACATCCACAGTTTCAACCACATTATAGTGAAAGAGGTTGAAGAATCTATAGGTGTGTGAATCCTTTCCATAACCAAGCGTAAAACCTTCATGTGCTTTCGGTGCAAATTTGGAAGTGTGATGTGGATCCTTGATCCAGCACCTAGCACCGAAGACTTTGAAACAACTTACATTTGGCTTATTGCCAGTGAGTAGTTCATAAGATGTCTTCTTGAAGAATTTATGAAGATATACTCTGTTGATGATGTGGCATGCAGTGTCAATGGCTTCAGGCCAGAATTTTCGCGGAGTCTTGTACTCATCCAGCATTGTACGAGCCATCTCAATAAGGGTCCTGTTCTTGCGCTCCACGACGCCATTCTGCTGAGGGGTGTATGGAGCGGAGAGCTCATGAGTGATGCCCAGAGTGTCAAGATAAGTGTCGAGGCTAGTGTTCTTGAATTCAGTGTCGTTGTCACTCCTGATGTGCTTGATCTTGATGCCATAGTTAGTCATGGCACGATTGGCGAATCGTCTGAAGACATCCTGCACTTTAGTCTTATAGAGAATTATCTGCACCCAAGTATATCTCGAGTAATCATCAACAATCATGAAACCATAAAGATGTGCAGTGGTAGTAAGGGTAGAGTAGTGAGTAGGGTCAAATAAGTCCATATGTAGTAGCTCGAAGGGATGTGAAGTCGTCATGATTGTCTTCGAGGAATGTTTTGCCCTACTCATCTTCCCGGCTTCGCAAGCACCACACAGATGATCCTTCTTGAACTTGACTCCCTCGATGCCAATGATATGCTTCTTCTTCACGAGAGTGTGCAAGTTCCTCATGCCCGCATGTCCTAGCCTTCGATGCCAAAGCCAGCACTCTGAAGCTTTTGCTAGAAGACATACGGCAAGCTGTGGTCCTGCGGAGAAGTCTACCATATATAGATCACCTCTTCGATAACCTTCTAAGACTAGAGATATGTCAGAAGCCATAAGCACAAGGCAATGATATTTTCCAAATATCACAATCATGTCAAGATCAAAAAGTATTGAGACAGACATTAAGTTGTATCCAAGGGATTCAACAAGAATCACTTTATCCATGTGTTGATCCTTTGAGATAGCAACTCTACCTAGGCCCAATACCTTGCTTTTACCAGTGTCAGCAAATGTGATATGGCTTTTAGTAGATGGTCGTAGAGTTGAATCCATGAGAAGACTTCGATCACCAGTCATGTGGTTAGTGCATCCACTGTCCATAATCCATTCAGTAGTCTTCGGGGTTGTACCCTACAGTGCAGTTAGTAGGATAGGCTTCACAAAGGGTATTGTGAAGCATAAACATTTGACGAACAAGCATACTATCAAAATTAAGATTCTTGGAAGGTAAGATAGGGTGTTCATCAAGAAATCCAGGGACGAAATAAATGGTAAGACCATTTTGGAACTTTATCTTGCGTCCCACAAGATGCTTTAGGTCCCCAGCATTGTCTTCAGAAGTCAATGATTTTCGGCTAGAGACCCTTCCCTGCAAGAGAAGTTAATTCTTCTTAACCACCCACATCTTAAGGGGTGGCTTAGAAGCAATGAGTCTAAGTGCAACATCTGAGAACTTTGGCTTTGAAGCCCTAGCAAATAGTTTTGCAGGAGGTGTATAGTACTCAAAAGAATATGCAGAAAAATTCTTTGATTTGTGAACATAGCGGTTTGAAGAAACGCGCTCATATTCGTGAGTCTGATGATAGTTTACCTGCACAACATTGGCGTTAGGGTGACCTTGTGAGGTCCTCTGTCTGTATGAAGCCTTTGGGCCATATGAAGCCTTTGGCCTGGGGTTTGTCTTCTTCCCAGGTGGTGTCATGATGACATTCACGGGAAGTTTCTCAAGACAACTCTTAGGTACCCAGATCTTTTTCATAGGTGGCCCATTCCTGCAGTTAGTTCCAATAAACCTGGCAAACACTTCACCATTCTGATTCTTGAACAGTTTATAGTTTGAGTCAAATGACTCATCAATGGCAATAGGGTAAGCACAAGTGAAGCTAGATAAGGTGGATGGATCCACTAAAGGGCCCTTTGCAGCAACCCATGCGGTTTTGGGGTACTACTCAGGCTTCTGGTATGAACCATCAACATTCATTTTCCTCATGAAACCAACACCCTCTTTCCTAGGGTTTCGGTTCAGAATCTATTTCTTGAGGACATCACATATGGTCTGATGCCCTTTGAGACTTTTGTACATGCCTGTTTCAAGCAATGTTTTTAACCTGGCATTCTCATCAGCAATAGTAGTGGCATCCTCAGAAGAGGGGTTAGTTACCACATCAACAATTGAAGATATTGCAACTTCAGAAGCAGTAGAGCATTCAGCAATAGAGATAGCATTGTCACACTCAAGGCATTTTAAGCAAGGTGGCACAAAGTCTTCCTGAGCGGAACTAATCTGTTGGGCGAGTAGTGAATCATTTTCCTTTTGAAGATCTTCATGAGACGCTCTCGGTTTCTCTAGATCTTGCTTCCTTTGAAGATAATCATAGGAAATCTTCTCATGATCAGCTGAGAGGGTTTCATGATGACTTGCAAGATCCTCATACTTAACACAAAGATTTTTTATGTCTTCGATTAAGGACTGAGTTCGATTCATTTCCTCGTCCAACATGTCATCGCTTTTGTCTAGCAATTTTTCAATGTGTTCCATAGCAGTTTATTGCTCAGTTGCAATTTTAGCAAGAGTTTTATAGCTGGGTTTGGATTCACATTCAGAGTCATCTTCACTAGAGGTCTAAAAGTAAGCATCGCGTGAGTTTACCTTAGCACCTCTGGCCATGAAGAAGTAGGTAGGAGCAGAGTTGTCGTCATCATTATCGGCTTCAGTGTCGGCGACGTGAGCATTGTCTTCAGTGTTGAAGATTGACTTGGTGACGAATGACGAAGCTAGAACCAGGCTTGCCACGCCTAAATCCAACTCCTCTACAGACTCCACCTCTGCCTCCTCAGATGCAGACTCCTCCTGTGAATCCATTTCCTTGCCAATGAATGCATGAGCCTTGCCAGATGAGGTCTTCTTGTGAGATGAAGACTTTGAAGAAGACTTTGAGGATTTCTTCTTCTTCTTATCGTCAGAGTCATATTCCTTGCTCTTCTTCTTTTTCTTGTTTTCCTTTTCCCATTGAGGACAATTAGAAATGTAGTGACCTGGCTTCTTGCATTTGTGGCATGTTCTGTTCTTGTAGTCACGAGTGGAAGCCTCATCATTCTTGGAGCCGGATCGTGAAGACTTTCCAAAGCGATTCTTCTTGGAGAACTTTTGGAACTTTCTCACGAGCATTGCTAGCTCTTTGCCAATGTCTTCAGGATCATCAGAACTGCAGTCAGATTCTTTAGATGAGGATACAACCTTTGCCTTCAAGGCATGAGATCGGCCATAGTTGGGACCATAGATATCTCTCTTCTCAGATAACTAGAATCCATGTGTGTTGAGCCTCTCAAATTTGTCAGACGGATCGAGATCTTTGAAGTCAGGGCATTCTTGGATCATCAAGGCTAGAGTGTCAAATGAGCTGTCAAGTGTTCTTAGTAGCTTCTTCACGACTTCATGCTTGGTGATTTCAGTGGCGCCAAGAGCACGGAGCTCATTGGTGATATCAGTAAGACGGTCAAAGGTGAGATGGACATTGTCATTTTCATTCCTCTTGAATCAGTTGAAGAGATTGCGAAGCACATCTATCCTTGAGTCTCTCTATGTTGAGACACCTTCGTTGACCTTGGACAGCCAGTCCCAGACTAGCTTCACAGATTCCAGAGCACTCACACGGCCATACCGCCCTTTGGTCAGATGACCACAGATGATGTTCTTGGCAGTTGAGTCCAGTTGCGCGAACCTCTTGAAATCAGCAGCGGTGACGCCTTCACCGACTTTGGGAACGCTAGTCTTGACGACATACCAGAGGTCATTGTCAATGGCTTCAAGATGCATGCGCATCTTATTCTTCCAGTAGGGGTAATCAGTGCCATCGAAGATGGGACACGCAGCGGAGACTTTGATTATCCCTGCAGTCGACATAGCTAAAACTCCAGGTGGTTAAACCGAATCACACAGAACAAGGGAGCACCTTTCTATGATACCAATTGAAAGTGCTAGTTATCGACTAGAGGGGGGGGTGAATAGGAGATTTTTATGAAAGTCTTCAAGACAGGCAATGTCTTCGAAGACAGACAACCAAATTGATATGTCTCCAACGTATCTATAATTTATGAAGTATTCATGCTGTTATATTATCATTCTTGGATGTTTTAAAATCATTTTATAGCAACTTTATATCATTTTTTGGGACTAACCTATTGACCCAGTGCCCAGTGCTAGTTGCTGTTTTTGCTTGTTTTTTACATCGCAGGAAATCAATATCAAACGGAGTCCAAACACCGCGAAACTTTTTGTGGATTTTTTACGGACCAGAAGACATCCAATGGGCCAAAGCAGCACCTGGGGGGTGCCCCGAGGGAGGCACAACCCACCAAGGCGCGCCTGGGGGCCCTGGCGCACCCAGGTGGGTTGTGCCCACCTCGGTGGCCTCCCGCACCGCCTCTTCGCCCTATAAATTGCCAAATATTCCAAAAACCCTTGGGGGAAACCCTAGATCAGAAGTTCCGCCGCCGCAAGGCTCTGTAGCCACGCAAAACCAATCTAGACCCCGTTCCGGCACTCCGCCGGAGGGGGAAATCATCACCGGTGGCCATCTTCATCATCCCGGCGGCCACCACGATGAGGAGGGAGTAGTCCACCCTCAGGGCTGAGGGTTTGTACCAGTAGCTATGTGTTTAATCTCTCTCTATCTCGTGTTCTTGAGATGTCACGATCTTGATGTATCGCGGGCTTTGTTAATATAGTCGGATCATATGGTGTTTTCCCCTCTCTATCTTGTTGTGATGAATTGAGTTTTCCCTTTGAGATTTCATTTTATCAGATTGGATACTTTTATGGATTTGAGAGCACTTGATATATGTCTTGCATACGAATACCCGTGGTGACAATGGGGTATTATATGGTTCACTTGATATATGTTTTCGCACTCAACTCGCGGATTCCCGAGGTGACATTGGGGTAATCTATGCATAGCGGTTGATGCACATTCTTGTCTTTGTTTCTCCGGTAGAAATCTTGGGGCACTCTTTGAGGTTCTTTGAGTTGGATTGAGCATTACGAATCTGAATTTGCTTTGGTGTTATTTTAGTACGAACTCTTGGATAGATCGATCGGAAAAAATAGCTTTGAGGTGGTTTCATACCCTACAAACAATTTATTCTTATGTTCTCCGCTAGATAGGAACTTTGGAGTGATTCTTCATCGCACGTTGAGGGATGGTTATATGATCCAATTATTTTAGCATTGTTGAGAGATTGCACTAGCGAAAGTACGGACCCTAGGCCTTGTTTTCAAGCATTGCAATACCGTTTGTGCTCACTTTTGTCACTTGCTACCTTGCTGTTTTTATTTATTCAGATTATAAAAATATATTTCTACCATCCATATTGCACTTTTATCACCATCTCTTCGCCGAACTAGTGCACCTATACAATTTGCCATTGTATTGGGTGTGTTGGGGACACAAGAGATTTCTTGTATTTGGTTGCAGGGTTGTTTGAGAGAGGCCATCTTCATCCTACGCCTCCCACGGATTGATAAACCTTAGGTCATCCACTTGAGGGAAAATTGCTACTGTCCTACAAAACTCTGCGCTTGGAGGCCCAAGACGAGTCTACAAGAATAAAGTTGCGTAGTAGACATCAAGCTCTTTTATGGCGCCGTTGCCAGGGAGGTGAGTGCTTGAAGGTATATCTTTAGATCTTGCAATCGAATCTTTTAGTTTCTTGTTTTATCACTAGTTTGGTTTATAAAAGAAAACTACAAAAAATGGAGATTGGGTTACCTCAAGTTGTTCTTTATCTTTATAATGTCTATCTTGAGAATAGGGATTCCGATAATTGTGCTCAATTGTTAGAAAAAGAATTCAACAAAATTTATGGCATAAAAACGTTGGATGATGGTCATGATTGCAATATTGCTAGTATGAATTCTTTGAATATCCATGATGCTAATGATATGCAAAGCTACAAGCTTGGGGATGCTATGTTTGATGAAGATGATATTTTTAGTCCCCCAAGTTTTGATGTGCAAATTTGTTATAATGGTAGCATGCCTCCTATTTATGATGATTATATTGATGAAAGTGGGTTTGGAAGAGTGTCAACTCTAGGTACTAATGATCCCACTATTTTGGAGGGTGTTGAATCTTATTGTGATAATTATGAAAGTGGATTTGGAGAGGTCATGACTTTATTTAGTGATGAATCCACTATTTTGGAAGAGGTTTCAATTGATTATGACAACAAAGTTGCTATCTATGATGATTATGGTGATGACATGTGTGCTATAAATAATAATCATAACCATGAAACCTGTCATCATAATTTTAATGTTCAATTTGATTATGCCAATCAAGAATCCCATGATAGTTATTTTGTTGAGTTTGCTCCCACTACTATTTATGAGAATAAATTTGCTTATGTGGAGAGTAAGAAAATTTCTATGCTTGTGGATCATGAAAAGAATGTTTTATGTGATAGCTATATTGTTGAATTCATTCATGATGCTACTAAAAATTATTATGAGAGGGGAACTTATGCTTTTACATATTGCAATAATATCAAGTTTCCTCTCTATGTGTTGAAAATCTTGAAGTTTTGCTTGTTTTGCCTTCCTATGCTAATTGATTCTTGTTCCCATAAGTTGTTTGCTCACAAAATCCCTATGCATAGGAAGTGGGTTAGACTTAAATGTGCTAGTCATATGCTTCATAATGCTCTCTTTATGTTTCAATTCTTATCTTTTATGCGAGCATCATTGAAACCATCATGCCTAGCTAAAAGGCATTAAAGAAAAGCGCTTGTTGGGAGACAACCCAAGACTTATACCTACTGTTTTTCTGTATTCACATTTTTAGGCTACTGTAGTGATCTTGTTTTATTGCTTTTGTTTCAATAAAGTGCCAAGTAAAGCCTTTGGGATAGTGTGGATGATAGTTGACTTGAATCTGTGCAAAACAGAAACTTTTGCGCTCAGTCCAGGAATTTTGAAAATTCACTGGAACGTGTTTTTGATCTGAATTTTTTAAAGGTTATATATATACAAATTATCTATGTTTTTCTAATTTTTCAGAATTTTTGGAGTAGCAGAAGTATGGTTGGAGTACAGATTACTACAGACAGTTCTGTTTTTGACAGATTCTTTTTTCAATGCATAGTTTGCTTATTTTCTAGTTTCTATGGCTTATATTGCTCAATATAAATTGTGGAAATGATATTATAAAGTATGAATTGTGTGGAAACAATTATGAATCTTGTCTTTGATAGTACCAAAGTGAAATGGTTTGCTCTTTATCATACTAACCTATCTCACAAAGTTCCGTTAAGTTTTGTGTGATTGAAGTTTTCTAGTTTTGGGTGAGATGTCGATATGAGGAGAATAAGGAGTGACAAGACCCTAAGCTTGGGTATACTCAAGGCACCCCAAGGTAATATTCAAGGAAGATCCAAGCAACTAAGCTTGGGGATGCCTCGGAAGGCATCCCCTCTTTCGTCTCCAACATTATCGGTAACCTCACTTGGAGCTACATTTTTTCGTCACATGATATGTGTTTTGCTTGGAGCATCATTTTCTTGTTAGGATTTGCTTGCTGTTATTTATAATAATGTTTTGCATCTTTCTTTTCAATAAAAATGTCAAGGATAGCCTTTACCATGCTCAGTTTGCATGTATATGAGTTGCTGTTTCAAAACAGAAAGTTTATCGATGTTGCAAAAATTCCCGAGAAAAGTAAGAATGTGATAAAATGTTGAAACTTTTTCCACAGAAAGATCTGAATTTTTTTCTACAGTGTGGTAAATTTTCATAATTTTTGGAGTTAAAGAAGTATTGATACTCTTCATTCTTTACAGACTGTACTGTTTTGGCAGATTGCTGTTATGTTTGCATATGTTTGCTTGTTTAATGATTCTATTTGAGGATAGGAGTATTAAATATGCAGAGGCATTTAGTATGCAATGTTGAATAATAATTTTTGTGATTTGCTACAGTAGAGAATGATAAGGTTTTTGCATTGGTTTATACTAACTTATCTCACGAGTTCTTGTTGAGTTTTGTGTGTATGAAGTTTTTAAGATTTAGGGAAACCGTGATATAAAAGGAATTAAGGAGACGCAAAAGCTCAAGCTTGAGGATGCGCAAGGCACCTTAAGATAATATTTCAAGAAGTCTCAAGCATCTAAGCTTGGGAATGCCTCGGTAGGCATCCCACCTTTCTTCATCAACAATTATCGGTTAGTATCGGTTGAGCCTAAGTTATTGCTTCTTCACTTGAGTTGTGCTATTCTTGGAATGTCATTTTGTTTTGTTTTACTTGCTGTTTTAATAAAATACTTAGATCTGAAAGTTTTTAAATAAGAGAGAGTCCTCAATTAGTTACCCCTTTACTTAACTACTCGCTTGATCTTCACTTATATCTTTTTGGAGTAGTTTGTCATTTACTCTCGTGCTTCACTTATATCCTATGAGTAAATTGTTGAATGAATTGAATATCATGAAGTTGAAATTATATGGTCATATCATGCCTAGTGGTAGCTTCACATTGGGTTTAGAAAGTGAAATCTTTTGAAGTTTGATAATCACAATATTGGTCATACAAGCAATTCATGAATGATTACTATAAGGAAGAGAACTTTCACATGCAAATACACTATCTTGGAAATCTTTTGTGATTGTGAGCCCCCATCAAAATATTATATGCCAAAATTGTTGACGTTGGACAAGGAAGACAACGTAATGATTTATGTTTGTTCATATTCACATAGAAGTTATATTGTCATAGATCCTTCAACATGTGGTGCTTGCCCCCCATCTTTGCTAGCCAAAAATTCCGCACCATGTAGAGATACTACTTGTGCATCCAAAAACCCTTAAACCCAAATCTTATTTTCAAGAGTCCACCATACCTACATAAGGATTGAGTAAGATCCTTCAAGTCAGTTGTCATCGATGCAATAAGGCAATAAAAATTGCTTCTAAAAGTGTTAGATCATTTAGTGTAAGAGAAAATTGAGCGTTGTACGAACTTGTGATGGCAAAGAATAAAAGCGATAGACTGCATAATAAAGGTTGCTATTATAAGGGGCAATCTAACGTGACGTTCTTTTACACTAAGGGATTGACCATACAAACAAAAAGCGCATGGCAACCTCTGCCTCCCTCTGCGAAGGGCCTACCTTTTACTTTTATGTATTTACTTTCATGCAAGAGTCAAAGTTTTTCTCTCTATTCCTTTTTAGTTTTCTCTTTTTGCAAGCATCATGTGGTGAGGAAAGATCTAGGCACATATATCTAGTTGGATATGGGTAGCATGAGTTATTATTGTTGACATCACCCTTGAGGTGAATACGTTGGGAGGCGAAATTATAAGCCCCTATCTTTCTATGTGTCCGGTTGAAACGTTTTGCTCATGTGTATGCGGTGAGTGTTAGCAATCATAGAAGACTATATGATGGTTGAGTATGTGGAGCACTTACTTAGACTCTGTTGAATAAGTTGAATTGCAATTGTTTGGTGACTAAGAATATAGGTTGTTGAGTTTCAAGAGAATTCATTGTTTGAACCTTAACATGTGAATTGGTTGCTACTTTAACATGAGAAGTTTTATAAGAAATAATTGCTGTTATGATGCTAGGAAAAGTGGTTGAAATTGTCATTGATCAAACTTGTGCACTTTGCTAGCATTCACACTTCATAAATTATTTCTTTTATCATTTACCTACTCGAGGACGAGTAGGAATTAAGCTTGGGGATGCTGATACGTCTCCAACGTATCTATAATTTATGAAGTATTCATGTTGTTATATTATCATTCTTGGATGTTTTACATTCATTTTATAGACCCTTTATATCATTTTTTTGGGACTAAACTATTGACCCAGTGCCCAGTGCCAGTTGCTATTTTTGCTTGTTTTTTATATCGCAGGAAATCAATATCAAATGGAGTCCAAACACCACGAAACTTTTTGTGGAGTTTTTATGGACCAGAAGACATTCAATGGGCCAAAGCAGCACCTGGGGGGTGCCCCGAGGGGGGCACAACCCACCAGGGCGCGCCTGGGGGCCCAGGCGCGCCCAGGTGGGTTGTGCCCACCTCGGTGGCCTCCCGCACCGCCTCTTCGCCCCATAAATTGCCAAATATTCGAAAAACCCTTGGGGGAAACCCTAGATCAGAAGTTCCGCCGCCGCAAGGCTCTGTAGCCACGCAAAACCAATCTAGACCTCGTTCCGGCACTCCGCCGGAGGGGGAAATCATCACTGGTGGCCATCTTCATCATCCGGTAGAAATCTATGCATAGGGGTTGATGCACGTTCTTGTCTTTGTTTCTCCGGTAGAAATCTTGGGGAACTCTTTGAGGTTCTTTGTGTTGGATTGTGCATTACAAATCTGAATTTGCTTTGGTGTTATTTTAGTACGAACTCTTGGATAGATCGATCGGAAAGAATAGCTTTGAGGTGGTTTCGTACCCTACAAACAATTTATTCTTATGTTCTCCGCTAGATAGGAACTTTGGAGTGATTCTTCATCGCACGTTGAGGGATGGTTATATGATCCAATTATATTAGCATTGTTGAGAGATTGCACTAGCGAAAGTACGGACCCTAGGCCTTGTTTTCAAGCATTGAAATACCGTTTGTGCTCACTTTTGTCACTTGCTACCTTGCTGTTTTTATTTATTCAGATTATAAAAATATATTTCTACCATCCATATTGCAGTTTTATCACCATCTCTTCGCCGAACTAGTGCACCTATACAATTTTCCATTGTATTGGGTGTGTTGGGGACACAAGAGATTTCTTGTATTTGGTTGAGGGTTGTTTGAGAGAGACCATCTTCATCCTACGCCTCCCATGGATTGATAAACCTTAGGTCATCCACTTGAGGGAAAATTGCTACTGTCCTACAAAACTCTGCGCTTGGAGGCCCAACACGAGTCTACAAGAATAAAGTTGCGTAGTAGACATCACAAATACAACCTAAACAGTATGCAACGGAAGATAAACTACAGTAGACAAGCCATAGTCTAGGTAACAACGCTGGGTAAGCACGAAGACAAATAGCAGCTAGGTAGAACAGATCAGAATAGGAAGACAGTATGAAGCCAACTATGGAAACAGGGAGAATGTCTTCACACAGTGAAGTCAAATAGAGCAGGCAAGCAATGACTTCACGAAGCTAAACAATAAGTAAAGGTGAAGTGATAGAACCAATTGCTTGACGAAGACACAGGATTTGGTAGACCAGTTCCAGTTGCTGTGACAACAGTACGTCCGGTTAGGGAGGCGGAGATTGAACTCAGAAGAGCACGTCTTCACCTTATTCCCCTTGAGCTAAGAACACTTAGTCCTCGCCCAATCACTCATGTAAGTCTTCAAGGTAGACTTCCAAACCTTCACAGACTTCATTCACCGGCGATCCACATTGACTCTTGGATCCTTAGAACATGATGCCTAACCAACTGGAAGATACACAGTCTTCAAGTGTAATAAGTCTTTAGATCACGCGGACAGAAAGACTTTAGTGATGCCAACACTCTTTGGGTTTTGTCCACGCAAGGATTCTCTCTCAAAGGCTTCGGAGGTGGGTTGCTCTCAAACGACAAAAGCCGTGCACTTACTCTGAGCAGCCACCGATTTATGGTGAAGGGGATGGGCTATTTATAGCCAGGAGGCAACCCGACATGATATGTCCGAAATGACCCTGGGTCACTAAGGAAACGACACGTGTCCAACGGTTGGATTTCAAACACACGCGACAGCTTGACTTGGGCTACAAGCAAAGCTGACTCATCCAACTCTGGATAAGATTTTCTCTCATTGTCTTCACTCGAAGACATAGGATTTTGGTTGAGCATTACATCAGTTTTCTGACTTTGTTCACTTGGACCCAACATAACAGTTCGGTGGTTCCTATGACTCAAGAAAGAAGAAAATTAAACTACGAAAGAAACTATGTCTTCGCACTCCATTGACTTCAAGTGAATGTCTTCACACGTCATTATCTTCAATGTGAATGTCTTCACGAACCACCATTGTCTTCAATGTCTTCATACATTTTTAGGGGTCATCTCTGGTAGGTAAACCGAATCAGTGAGGGACTTCTACCTGTGTTCTCCTACAATTATCACAACACATTAGTCCCTCAACCACGTTTGTCGTCAATAGTTCAAAACCAACCAGGTGTGGCACTAGATGCACTTACAAATGTATAAAACCCCTCCAACACAAAGGATGCACTTACACCGAGCTATCCTGTCTTCTATGTAACAGTCTTCGCCCAATGATGAATGATGGCTTAGAGGTGGACTGCATTGATGATGGTGGCTCAGAGGTGGAGTGACTTGATGATGATGATCCGGAGCTGCATTGACGATGACGTAGTATTTAGATGGGTTAGTTCAGAGCAGGGTCCAATCCGTTTTTGGACCCGAGGCGATGTACAAAAAATATTTTTTTATACTAAACATCTATTATTATTTAAAATAATTGTACCATATTAATTTTTTAATTGGTATATGTTTCTATTAGTTAGTCATCATAGTCTCTTTGTTATAAATTTGTAACCCCATAAAAATGTTTCTAGAAAATAATTATAGTACTCTTTGTTATGCATTTGTAATGTATATGATTGAAAATATATATTCTATGAAATGTTAGTTGTATGATGTAACTAAATTCTTTTTGCTGTTAAAATTTGTTGATCTTTTAAAATATTGCATAGTCTATATAGTGTATACACATATATTTCTATATCTATGAGTGTGTTTATTTTGATTTTATATTATTTAATATCGTGGTAGAGATTTTTAAATCATAATGACTAAAAATATCTTAATATTGGTTTCTAGTGTATATTTATTATTAGGAAAACATATTCATAGAAATTTTTAAGGCATGAAAACTGTACTTGTATTTAAATTTGCACTTGTATTATAATCCTCAGATAACATAAAAGATTGTCCATCATACTGATTTGATTACCAGACATGCTCGTCTAAATTCACTTAGTTTTGGTGCATATGCAATCTCCTTACCCGTTTTCAAATGAACTTTTTTGCATTGGTTTAAACACAGAAATCTAGTTATCATAAATTTCATTATGATACTGAGACTTCCATCATCAAGAGAGGATAACTAAATTAACTCAATTTTGCTTGTTGGGTTGGTTTGTCCCATGTAATTTGAATAATTAGTGTGTGGTATGAACTTTTGCGCTCCTCCAAATTGAGGATCTCTTGTATGTGTTCGATGCTCTTTAGGCGTAATGTATAACCTTTTAATTTTTACTATTAAAAAATTATTTGTGGCCCTCCCCTCTCGGGGCCTGGGGAGCTGGCGCCTTTTGCCCAAGCTATGGGTCGGCCCAAGTTCAGAGAGTAGTTTGACCTGGAACAGAATTGTGGCCTTGTAGGTTTTTATTTTGTGATGAGTCGTTGCATGCTATAGTAGCGCGTGTGGATGTGCACCAGGTTCAACAGATATTTCTCTCTGTGGATTTTGCTTGTATTGAACTATGCCTGGTATTCAGGAGGTGATTCTCCTCCTCCTCCATTGTAAGCCATTGTGCACTTGAAGTGTATGCAACATTCTAATCTTGAGGATTGCCTGAAAGCGTCAGCCGGCCAGAAATGCTCATAGAGAAGATTTGTGACCCGTATCCAGAAAATTACTGTCCAGGTTCACTCTGTGGTTTAGTTGTTGTTGTTTTTTTGCTCACAGCACCACCAGCGCAATCTCCAGCGGTGTGACCCACCAGACACACCGGCGAGGCTGTGTGATCGCTCGCGCGAGGCTCCCTCCTGGTCACGCTACCACCAGACGCTGGGGCGTTTGTGTCTGATTCCTTGCGAAGGGCGAAGGCTGCTTCCCTTGGACACCTCTCTGCTGCTATTGTTCCCCTCTCTTGCAATGCCTACCAGCTGCTTTCTCTTCTGCTCCACTTGCTGCTGCTCGAGTCCAACCTCCTTAGCTGCTCTTCTCTCCATCCTCTTGTGCTGTTGATGCCCTCAACCTCATGCTGCTCCCTCTCAGTCTTGGTAGCTTTCTTTGCAAAGACGTTATACCTTGCACTAAAAATGATTCATTTGTTGTCCAGGCCCCAAAGTTGTAGCTTAGAGAATACATTCTTTATCATTCTCTGAAATGTACACACAATATGCTGGTTTATAATCCTAAACTTCAATGACAAAAGAAAAAGATTCATCGAGTGTATTATCATGATTTGTTTCTTCACTGGCCCTCTCTCTCAGTCCTAGTTATAAGTTAAATACATTCGGATACATTTATTAGGAATGCACAAACATAAATTATTGATTTTATACAGAACTATGGGGGGAGTGCATAATATTGGTGAAGCTTTTGAATTATGTTTAGTTTTTTTTTGAAAAGGAAGATTACCCCCGGCCTCTGCATCTGAACGATGCATGCAGCCATTTTATTAATTATTCACAAAGACCTTACAAAATAGTACATCAGGTATTCTGAAGCCACCATCTTAGCAACAACTGTCGCTACTCCTATCCGCTTGATGAAGGGGTGCTCATAGTCCAAGCCTAATACCAAATAGACATCGCACCAAAGCCTAAGATCTAAAGCCGGAGGCCCCAACCGAGCCACATACTGGGTTTGGAGTACAAACCGGTCCGAGGCGCTCTCTTGTGTCGTCGCCGCCATCTTCCACCAATCCATCTCCACAGCAGAAACTAATGCACCGACCTTGCCAAGCCTCTCTGCCATCGACGCCACTATGATGCCAGACAACGTCCTCCTCCTACGCGAGTCCCATCTCCGCGCATCGGACGCCGAGTCTCCACTGCGCCATGCCGCCGAGATCCGCCGCTATCAATGAGTAAGATAAAGCACTGCTCCACCAAAGAAGCCGTCCACTGGTCCCTCGAGGCCGTGTACACCTCCAAGAATGATGCCCTCAAGGGGGAAATGACACCAGAGCACCATCATTGTCCGATCTACTGATCTAGGGTTTCCCCTGGAGGTAGCAGATAGAGGTTTGGAGCTTTTTCCACGATGATGCCTTCAAGAAGGTAACAACACAAAAGAGTGCTTCCATCGCCAGTTTTCGCAACAAGCCGAGAACAAGGTTTTCACCCGGATCCACTCGACAAACCTCCATCTCGCATTGTGCGCACGGACCACCAACAATCTCCACCACTGCGGAGCAAGCAATCCACTCTGGCCAGATCAGATCTGACTGAAGGCCCAACCACGCCCGTGCGCGAGAAGGAGAGGCTCCTCCGCCACCGCCGTCAGCCGCCCGGGCTTAGCCCGGTGGCTTCCTCCAGCGGCAGCGGAGGGGAGGGATGGGAGGGGGTGTGACCGGCGGCTAAGATTGGGGCCCCTCGGCCATCCGCGCGGGGGGCGACAAAGGGGAGAGGAAGTGAGGAAGCAGCGGGAGGCGGCGCTAGGTTACCCTGATATGATTGTGCGATGGATGAGAAGAAGAAAAGCAGGGGCACATCTCATCAGAATTCTGTATAGGTGAGTCCCTCTTCCTTCTATATGTCATGACGTTGATCGTGAACTTGCAGGGTGGGGTGGGGAATCAAACTGAGATCAGCTTTACAAAGCTACGCACCCGTAAAATTTGGAACAAATTGGTGGGTAATAACTAAATTTAATTACTTGAAGAAAAATGATTCAGATGTTGCCTAGTGCTTTCAGTGATGGGTTTCGAGGATCGGCAGCGATTTAGATGCCGGCAAGGATTGAGCTAAAGTGCACTAAAACTAAACTTTGGGAGGAAGACTTTAGCGATCTGAATAGGTAATATACTACGATGATGGTTGTGCCATTCTGGCCAATAGCAACACCTAAAATAGCAAGTTTTCCTTTGCAAACCCAGAGGCTGAAGAAACTACATTACATTACACAAAGCTGACATTTCTTTACTGCATAACAATGGTCCAACTATTGCATATTCAATGAAGGGTAATACATTTGTCCAGGTTCGTAAAGCCCAAAAATTATATATACTAGAAGGGTTACGCGCGCTTTGCTGCGTCATTCGTGTTGTTGGGTTTCTTACAAAAGTAATCACTCTGCTTCAAAATATAAGGTGTATTACTTTTTTGAAAAGTTAAACCTTTTAAGTTTGATGAAAATTATAGAGAAATGTATCAAAATTCATAATATAAAATTGATACATTTTGATTCATCACGAAATGAATTTCCAAATTTTTTTTGTTTAATATTGTGGATGTCAATATTTTTGTTCTAAACTTGGTCAAAGTTAAAGAAATTTGACTTTCTAAAAATCTAATACCCCTTATATTTTATAATTGATGGAATATTTAGTTTGGCGGGTGGGGGAGATGATAGATTGTGTTTTATTTTTATTTATAATGTGGTGATTTGGTGGGCCTTTTGTGTGTCATTCTGTGTTATCCGCTAACCAACCTATATTTATGTGGGGAAATTTCTATGTCGGTCGTTACATGTATGATATTGATGCTACAATATCACATGGTGGCGCTTCTTTTTTCTAGGTGGTGGGAGGGTGCGCAGGATTGATATGTTTTTATAGGTCGGTTGCTGGTGATTGATTTAAAAAATAGTTGGCCCAGTAAAAATGGTAAACCAAATCAAAATTGAATACCTCAATTGAATGAAAGAGTTTCAAATTTTGGGAACATAGTGAATTAAAATAATTAAATGGGAGAACTTGAGAAATTGTTGACGTGGTCAAAATCGGATGACCCAATTCTAAATTGAATACCTCAATTAATCGTGATGCCTTAAAAATTAGGAATCCTAGTGTATAGTATAAAAGAATTGAATGATGGAGCTTTGAGAAATTGTTTACCCGGTCAAAATTGGGTGGCTCAATTCCAATTGGAGACCTCAATTGAATGTGGGATTTTTAAAACTAGGGAGCTTAGTTTTATAGAGGATGTGTGTTAGGTAAAAGAAAAAGGCTATCCTTGAATTTGCTTTAGTATATTACTACTATTTCTTTTACCAATTAACATATCATGAGGTAAACTCAATTAGTCACTATTGACATAAACAGTCACTATCTGACAAGGACCAATTCTGAAATAGTCAGGCTGTGTAAACTCTGAAACATTATTGAATCTGAAACAATTAGCAATATAAAAAATCAGTCACTATTGACATTAACAGTCGGCTCTGAAATAATCACTATTTCAATTAGTATATTACTATTTGATTACCAATTAACATCAACAATTGGTTACCATGAAATCTGATAAGCACCAACTCGGAAACACAGGACAGTTTAACTCAATCCTTTGGTTGATACAAAAACTGCAGGCAGAAGTATAGTATTGCAGAGAAAGGGCAAAAAAGAGTACTAAATGAATGATTGGTTGATCCGAGTCTCCCATGGACGAAGAAGATACACCACAAATCGATGATCTGGATAATCTGGCTCTCTCACGGCCATATCAAAACAGAAGAATAAGAACCAACATCTTCAAGAAACAAAGAAAATGATTCATATTAGAAGCGGGATATATAAACACCAACTGAAATACTTCCTCCGTCCCATAATACCATAATATAAGAGCGCTTTTTACATATGGAACGGAGGGAGTAGTTAATTACTGATGCAAATAGAAAAACTAAAACCTTAAGTCATCTCTTCATCTTCTCGATTTTATTGCATTTCTAGAAATAGGTAGAGATGATTTCACCTTGCGATTCCTCAGAACTTTGTCTGGTGGAATTGATTTTAACTGGCACTGCCTGCCCCCGAGAGGACGATCCAGTGGGATTCTTTTGGGGTTTAAGTGCGAAACACTAGAGGTGTTAAACGTGGTTAGAGGGGAATATGTTGTTAAGTTTTGGGTGAGATCAAAATTGGATGGATTCCGATGGGCTCTAGTGGCTGTGTATGGCGCAGCCCAACCCGAATTTAAACCTGAGTTCTTGGCTGATCTGGTTAGGATCTGCGGGGATGAAAGGTTGCCCATATTAGTTGGAGGGGATTTCAACATCATTAGAAGGAAAGAAGAGAAGAATAATAATAATTTTGACGGACGGTGGACCTTCATGTTCAATACGATCATTGAGAGTCTTAATCTCAGAGAGATTGAACTCACGGGTAGGCAGTTTACTTGGGCAAACTCGCTACCTATCCCAACATGTGAGAAGTTGGATAGAGTGCTTGCTAATGTGGAATGGGAACAGAAATACCCACTTGTATCGGTGCACGCGTTGCAGAGGGCAATCTTAGACCATACACCCTTGTTGGTGGACTCGGGCAAAGCAACACATTTGGGCAATAAAAATATTTTTTTTCTTTCAAACTAAGCTGGTTCGAAAGAGAGAATTTCTTAGATATTGTTGCAAGAGATTGGGCTAAGCCTGTTGCTGGGTGAACCTGCATTGAACGATGGCAAAACAAAATTAGACATCTGCGACAATTTTTGAGGGGTTGGGCCAGAAATGAAAGCGGGATATATAAACAAGAAAAGGAAAGACTTATCCTTTTGATTGAAGCGTTGGACTTGAAAGCGGAAACAAACTTGCTTGATGTGACGGAGCAGGCCGCAAAGTCCAAGGCCGAGCTGAAACGACGCGCTCTTCTTAGAGAAGAATAAATGAAATGGTCCTTGCGTGCTAAGGTTCTTAAAGTTGTCCAAGGGGATTATAATACTCAATTTTTTCATATGATTGCAAATGGCAAACATAGGAAAAAGAAAATCATACAACACGAGCAAGATGAGGGAACAGTGGTGGGACACGAGAATCTCAAGCTATACATTTCCAACTATTACAAACAACTTTTCGGGCCTCCGGTAGACAATGCGGTGTCCCTAGATGAGCTTGTAGTTGGGGACATACCTCAGCTTAGGTCAGATGAAAATGAGATTTTGTCTGCACCTTTTACTGAGAAAGAGGTTTTTGATGCGATCTCTGATACGTCTCCGTCGTATCTGCTTTTCCTAACGCTTTTTCTCTTGTTTTGAACTCTAATTTGCATGATTTGAATGAAACTAACCTGGACTGATGTTGTTTTCAGTAGAATTACCATGGTGTTGTTTTTGTGTAGAAATAAAAGTTCTCAGAATTGGACGAAACTTTTTGGAGAATTATTTTACAATAAATAAAAATACTGGAGCCAAGAACCACCTGAGGGGGTGCCCTGGCTGGGCACGATACACCAGGGCGCCCCCCCCCCTCTAGCGCGCCCTGGTGGGTTGTGCCCACCTCATGGCCCTACTAACCCTAATTCCATCACTATAAATTCCTATTTTGGAGAAAAAAATAGGAGAGGAAGTTTTATCCCGTTTCAGGATACGGAGCCGCCGCCGCCTCCTGTTCTTCATCGGGAGGCTAGATCTGGAGTCTGTTTGGGGCTTCGGAGAGGGGGATCTTTGTTCTTCGTCATCACCAACCCTCCTTCATCACCAATTCCATGATGCTCCCCACTGGGAGTGAGTAATTCCTTCGTAGGCTCGCTTGTCAGTAAGGAGTTGGATGAGATTCTTCTTGTAATCGAGTTAGTTTTGTTAGGGCTTGATCCCTAGTATCCACTATGTTCTGAGATTGATGTTGTTATGACTTTGCTATGTTTAATGCTTGTCAATAGGGCCAGAGTGCCATGATTTCAGATCTGAACCGTTTATGTTTTCACCATTATATCTATTTTCTAGATCCGATCTTGCAAGTCATATTCACCTATTACATGTTATGATCCGTAAACCCCAGTGTGACAGTAATTGGGATACTTTCCGGTGATTATCGTAGTTTGAGGAATTCATGTATTCACTATGTGTTAATGATTTGTTCCGGTTCTCTATTAAAAGGAGGCCTTAATATCCCTTAGTTTCCTTATGGACCCCGCTGCCACTGGAGGGTAGGAAAAAAGATGTCATGAAAGTTCTTTTCCATAAGCACGTATGACTATTTATGGAATACATGCCTACATTATATTTATGAACTAGAGCTAGTTTTGTATCGCCCTAGGTTATGACTGTTATATGATGAATATCATCCAACGAGTTCACTGATCCGATGCGTACGAGTTTTCCACATATTGTTCTCGCTAAGTTACTATTGCTATTGCTATTGTTACAACTGCTACGAAACCGTTATTGTTGTTACCGTTACCGCTGCTATCATCACTACTACTATCAAACTGTCATATTACTGTGCTACTGATTACTTTGCTGCAGATATTTAATCTCCAGGTGTTGTTGAATTGACAACTCAACTGCTAATACTTGCAAAAATTCTTTGGCTCCCCTTGTGTCGAATCTATAAATTTGGGTTATAAATCTCTCAGATGAAGCCGAATAAAGCGTCGGGACCAGATGGGTTTTCCGTAGAATTTTATAGGAAATGTTGGCATATTGTGAAAGATGACCTGGTGCCGATGTTTCATGACTTTTTTAATAGCCATCTCCAGCTGTTCCATCTCAACTTTGGCATGATTACGTTGTTGCCAATGAAAGAAGAGGCAGTTCGAATAGAGCAATTTAGGCCAATATGTATTCTGATGTGAGCTTCAAAATATTCATGAAAGTAGCCACTAACAGATTGACACGGATTGCCCATTCGGTGGTGCAGCCGAGTCAGACTGCTTTCAAGCCGGGAAGACACCACCTAGAAGGGGTTGTTGTCTTACATGAAACTCTACATGAAATCCATTCGAAGAAAACCTAGATGGGGTGATCTTCAAGGTGGATTTTGAGAAGGCATATTATAAGGTCAAGTGGCCGTTCCTACAACAGGCCATTGATGACCCACAAGTTTATGGGATCAATCGTAGTCCTTTTGATAAGTAAGAGTATCGAACCCAACGAGGAGCAGAAGGAAATGACAAGTGGTTTTCAGCAAGGTATTTTCTACAAGCACTGAAATAGTCTGTAACAGGTAGTTTGATAGCAAGATAATTTGTAACGAGCAAGTAACGGTAACGGTAAATAAAGTGTAGCAAGGTAGCCCAATCCTTTTGTGGCAAAGGACAGGCCAAAACGGTCTCTTATAATAAGCAAAGTGTTCTTGAGGGTACACGGGAATTTCATCTAGTCACTTTCATCATGTTGGTTTGATTCGTGTTTGCTACTTTGATAATTTGATATGTGGGTGGATCGGTGCTTAGGTGCTGTTCTTACTTGAACAAACCTCCTACTTATGATTAACCCCCTCGCAAGCATCCGCAACTACGAGAAAAGTATCAAGATAAAATCTAACCATAGCATTAAACTTTTGGATCCAAATCGGTCCCTTACGAAGTAGCGCATGAACTAGGGTTTAAGCTTCTGTCACTCTAGCAACCCATCATCTAATAACTACTCCACAATGCATTCCCTTAGGCCCAAATATGGTGAAGTGCCATGTAGTCGACGTTCACATGACACCACTAAGGGAATCACAACATACATATCATCAAAATATCAAACACATATCAAGTTCATATGATTACTTGCAACATTACTTCTCCCGTGACCTCAAGAACAAAAGTAACTACTCACAAATGGTAATCATGTTCAAGATCAGAGGGGTATTAAATAGCATAGTGGATCTGAACATATAATCTTCCACCAAATAAACCATATAGTAATCAACTATAAGATGCAATCAACACTACTAGTCACCCACAAGTACCAATCTAAGATTCCGGTACAAAGATTGAACACAAGAGATGAACTAGGGTTTGAGAGGAGATGGTGTTGTTGAAGATGTTGATGGAGATTGCCCTCCCAAAGATGGAAGAGTTGTTGGTGATGATGATGATGATGATTTCCCCCTCCGGGAGGGAAGTTCCCCCGGTGGAATCGCGCCGCCGGAGGGCAAAAGTGCTCCTACCCAAGTTCCACCTCGAGACGGTGGTGCTTCGTCCCGAAAGTCCTCCCCTTATTTTTTCTAGGTCAAAATGACTTATAGACCAGAAGAGGGGCACCGGAGGTGGACCGAGGAGGGCACAACCCACCAGGGCGCGCCTGGGCGCCCTGGCATGCCCAGGTTTGTTGTGCCCACCTGGTGGGCCCCTCTAGTAGTTATTTGCTCCAATATTCTTCATATATTCCAAAATAATTCTTCGTAAATTTTTAGCCTATTTGGAGAAGTGCAGAATAGGTAACTCTGACGTAGCTTTTCAAGGTCCAAAGTTCCAGCTGCCGGTAATTTCCCTCTTTGTGTAAACCTTGCGTATTATGAGAGAAAAGGCATCAGAATTACTCCCAAAAGCATTATTATGCATAAAAACATTATAAATAACAGTCGGAAAACATGATGCAAAATGGACGTATCAACTCTCCCAAGCTTAGACCTCGCTTGTCCTCAAGCGAAAACTGAAATCGAAAAACATGTCCACATGCTTAGAGAGAGAGAGAGGTGTCGATAAAAACAAAATATGGACCTATAAGCATCATGCATATTATTATAACAGCAAGGAACTTTAACATAAACTTTATCAAACAACTTTTATCATATAACTTCTCATGAACAAGTAACAATTCATCACATCATTGAGGTATATAGCATAAACCTTATTGAAAACCAACAAACTATGTCCTCAGTCAACTTTGCAACTACAATTCATCATATTTTCAAGAAGGGTCACGTATCGGAGCCTTTAGGCAAGGCCACATACTCAACCATCATTTAATCTTCTATGATTGCTAACACTCACAGCATACCCATGAACAAAAAGTTTCAACCGGACACATAGAAAGATAGGGGCTTATAGTTTCGCCTCCCAACATATTCACCTCAAGGGTGATGTCAACAATAATAACTCATGCCTACTCATATCCAACTGGGTATATGTGCCTAGATCTTTCCTCACCACATGATGCTTGCAAAAAGAGAAAATAAAAAGGAATAGGGAAGAAAACTCTGACTCTTCATAAAAGTAAATGCATGAAAGTAAAAGTTAGGCCCTTCGCAGAGGGAAGCAGAGGTTGTCAGGCGCTTATTTGTTTGTATGCCAAATCCCTTAATGCAAAAGAATGTCACGTTATATTGCCCCTTATGATGGCAACCTTTATTATGCAGTCTGTCGCTTTTATTATCTTGCCATCACAAGTCCGTACAACGCTCAATTTTCTCTTACACTAAATGATCCAACACATTTAGAAGCAATTTTTATTGCCTTATTGCACCGATGACAACTTACTTGAAGGATCTTACTCAATCCATAGGTAGGTACGGTGGACTCTCAAAAATAAGATTTGGGTTAAGGGTTTTGGATGCACAAGTAGTATCTCTACTTAGTGTGGAGTTTTTGGCTAGAAAAGATATTGAGCAAGCACCACATGTTAAAGGATCTATGACAATATAACTTCTATGTGAATATGAACAAACATAAATCATTACGTTGTCTTCCTTGTCCAACGCCAACTATTTTGACACAAAATATTTAATGGGGGCTCACAATCATAAAAGATGTCCAAGATAGTGTATTTGCATGTGAATCTTCTCTTCCCTTATTAATTATTTCATGAATTGCATCATTGACCAATGCTATGTTTGTCAATCTCCAATAAATTTTACCACTTATACTTTTCCTTATGTGATGTCATTACTTACCATAAGATTAGCATATGATCTTTTCATTTATTTTCCTTTCTTTTATTGAAACATTTAAAGTGAAGAAACAAAACTCAAACTACTCTTTATTATATATCTCGAACACGATTACATCGATAGATAGATCACTAAGCAAACACTCGAAAAGAAAGGATCGAGCTAAACTTTTATTCAACTAGATCATAAGAAAACTAAAGATCAAACTAAAATAGATGAAAGCAAAGATAGTGGTGGTGATACGATACCGGGACACCTCCCCCAAGCTTGGCACAAGCCAAGGGGAGTGTCCATACCATGAAATCAAGTCTCCTTTGGTGATGAAGAAGGTGGTGGACGTGATGATGAGGTAGCATCGTCACACTTCAGGCTTAGGAGGTATTCCAGTCTACGGATGATGCTCCGGAGGGCGATAATGTGCTCTTGCAACAGAATATTTTCACGAGTGAGATATTTATTTTGCACACGAACCGTTTCAATGATCTTAAAAGCTTCAACCTCAGTAGGAGTAAGATGATCATAGTAAGGCTGAAGGATGTCTTCTTCTTCTGATGTTGGGACGGCTTGCCCTTCTGCCAGAGCTTGATCTCCTACTATTTCCTTGACCTTGTCACCCTTGATGGCCTTCTTTGGTTCCTCTCTTTTTAGCTCTATCTTCATTAACCAAGCATCTCCTTCTCCTTTCTCAGAGAAGAGAGAAGACATGATGACTGGCTTAACTGATCTGATAGAAAATGGCAAGAAAGAAGAACAGAAGATTTCTCCGTGATATGGTGTTCAATACGTTCGGGGGTATATAAAGATTTTTTCATCTTGGGAAACAAGCAAACGGGAGGAAAACGGAGTCGGGAAGGCTCCCGAGGTGGGCACAACCCACCTGGGCGCGCCAGGGGGCCCAGGCACGCCCTGGTGTCTTGTGCCCTCCTCAGGTGCCTTCCTGGTTGTTTCTTATTTTCCAAATTTTTAATATATTCCAAAACTGACAGAAAATATTTTTGCGGATTTTTTGGAGTCCGTTTACTTACCGTATCATGTACCTCCTATTTTTAGTTATTCTGGAGTGTTTCGGAAGGTCTCCTTTATGTGTTCCTTAGGTGTCATGGGTTGAATAATATTGCTTTCAACATTAATAGGCATACCTGAGATGTAGTGTTTAATTCTTTGCCCATTAACCACCTTCGGATTAGTACCTTCAGCATTATTTATTTTGATAGCTCCAGAGCGATAAACCTCCTCGATGATATAAGGTCCTTCCCATTTAGAGAGAAGTTTTCCTGCAAAGAATCTGAAACGAGAATTGTACAAAAGAACATATTCTTCAACTTTCAATTGCCGCTTTTGGATTCTTTTGCCATGCCATCTTTTAACTTTTTCTTTAAATAACTTGGCATTTTCATAGGCTTGGATTCTCCATTCATCTAATGAGCTAATATCAAATAACCTCTTTTCACCGTCAAGTTTGAAATCGTAGTTGAGTTCTTTAATTGCCCAATATGCTTTATGTTCTAACTCTAGAGGCAAATGAGAAGCTTTTCCATAGACCATTTTATAGGGAGGCATACCCATAGGATTTTTAAATGTTGTTTGGTAGGCCCAAAGTGCATCATCTAATTTCTTAGACCGATTCTTTTGGGACCTATTAACAGTTTTCTATAATATTAATTTTATTTCTCTATTGCTAAGTTCAACTTGACCACTATATTGAGGATGATAGGGTGATGCAATTCTATGGTTAACATCATATTTACCAAGCATTTTACGGAAAGCACCATGAATAAAGTGTGAACCACCATTAGTCATTAAATATCTAGGGACTCCAAACCTTGGGAAGATAACTTCTTTAAGCATTTTAATGGAAGTATTATGATCAACACTACTAGTTGGAATAGCTTCTACCCACTTAGTAACATAATCAAGAGCAACCAAAATATGTGTATACCCATTAGAGGAAGGAAAAGGTCCCATATAATCAAAACCCCAAACATCAAATGGTTCAACAGCAAGTGAATAATTCATAGGCATTTCTTGACGCTTACCGATATTACCAATTCATTGAAATTCATCACAAGATAAAACAAGCTTACGGGCATCCTTGAAGAGAGTAGGCCAATAAAAACCAGATTGCAATACCTTGTGAGCAGTTCTATCTCCCGCATGATGCCCTCCATAAGCTTCGGAATGACATTTCCGTAGGATTTGTTCCTGTTCATGCTTAGGTACACAACGTCTAATAATACCATCTACTCCTTCTTTATAAAGATGTGGGTCATCCCAAAAGTAATGTCTTAAATCATAGAAGAATTTTTTCTTTTGTTGGTATGTGAAACTAGGTGGTATATATTTAGCAACAATATAATTAGCATAGTCAGCATACCAAGGAGTGTTATGAGAAACATTTATTGCAGGTAGTTGTTCATCAGGAAAGCTATCATCTATAGGTAGTGGGTCATCAAGGATATTCTCTAACCTAGACAAGTTATCAGCTACGGGGTTCTCAGCTCCTTTTCTATCAGTTATATGTAAATCAAATTCTTGTAGCAAGAGAACCCACATAATCAGTTTAGGTTTAGCATATTTCTTTTCCATAAGATATTTAATAGCAGCTTGATCGGTGTGAACAATAATTTTAGAATCAACAATGTAAGATCTGAATTTGTCACAAGCAAGCACAACTGCTAGAAATTCCTTTTTAGTGGTAGCATCATTTCTTTGGGGACTGTCTAGAGTTTTGCGAGCATAATGGATAACATTTAATTTCTTATCAACTCTTTGCCCTAGAACAGCACCAACAGCATAATCACTAGCATCACACATAATTTCAAAAGGCAAGTTCGAATCAGGTGGTTGAACAATAGGTGCAGAAGTTAAGGCTTTCTTAAGTGTTTCAAAGGCTTCTACACAATCATCATCAAAAACAAATGGAACATCCTTTTGTAAAAGATTTGTAAGAGGCCTAGAAATTTTAGAGAAGTCTCTAATAAATCTCCTATAGAAACCAGCATGATCGAGGAAACTACGAATACCTTTAATATCTCTAGGGCATGGCATTTTCTCAATTGCATCAACTTTAGCTTGATCCACCTCAATACCTCATTCAAAAATTTTATGCCCCAAGACAATACCTTCATTAACCATAAAGTGGCACTTCTCCCAATTCTAGACAAGATTAGTTTGCTCACATCTCTGCAAAACTTGATCAAGGTTTCTCAAGCAATCATCAAAAGAAGTTCCGTATACAGAAAAATCATCCATGAAAACCTCAACAATCTTTTCACAAAAGTCAGAGAATATAGTAGTCATACATCTTTGAAAGGTAGCAGGTGCATTGCATAAACCAAAAGGCATACGTCTATAAGCATAAGTTCCAAAAGGGCAAGTAAAAGTGGTTTTCTCTTGATCAGGTTGTGAAACAGGTATTTGAGAAAAAACAGAATATCCATCTAGGAAGCAAAAGTGTGTGTGCTTTGATAATCTTTCTAGTATTTGTCAATAAAAGGCAAAGGGTAATGATCTTTTCTAGTAGCTTTATTTAATTTTCTAAAATCAATTACCATTCTATAGCCAGTAACAATTCTTTGGGGAATAAGTTCATTTTTATCATTAGGAACAACAGTAATACCTCCCTTCTTAGGGACACAATGAACATGAGTTACCCATCTACTATGAGCTATGGGATAGATTATACCTGCTTCCAGAAGCTTTAATATTTTAGTTCTTACCACTTCTTTCTCTTAGGATTCAAGCGTCGTTGATGATCAACAACGGGTTTAGCATCAGGTTCCATATTAATCTTGTGCTGACAGAGAGTGGGACTAATGCCCTTAAGATCATCAAGAGTATATCCAATGGCAGCACGGTGCTTCTTCAGAATTTTCAATAATCTTTCTTCTTCATGTTCTGAAAGCTTAGCACTAATAATAACATGATATATCGTTTTCTCATCGAGATAAGCATACTTCAAAGTGTCTAGCAATTGTTTTAATTCAAACACGAGATCACATTTAGGTGGAGGGGGGCCTCCTAGCGTTTCAATAGGCAAATTGTGTTTGAGCAGAGGTCGTTGTTCAAAGAAAGTTTTATCTATCTCATTTCATTCATGCATGTGCATATCATTTTCATGGTCTAGCTAATATTGTTCTAGTGGATCAATAGGAGGCACGGCAATAGAAGCAAGACCAATTATTTCATCCTTACTAGGTAATTCTTTCTTATGAGGTTGTCTATTAAACTTGGAGAAATTGATTTCATGAGACTCATCACCAAAGCTAACACTGACAGTTTGTTTATGACAATCTATAGTAGCATTGACAGTATTCAAGAAAGGTCTACCAAAAATAATGGGACAAAAGTCATCTTGTGGGGAACCAAGAACTAGAAAATTAGTAGGGTATTTTATTTTCCCACACAAGACTTCAACATCTCTAACAATCCCAAGTGGTGTGATGGTGTCTCTATTAGCAAGATTAATAGTAACATCTATGTCTTCTATTTCAGCGGGTGCTATGTCATTCATAATTTCTTTGTATAAGGTAAAAGGAATAGCACTCACGCTAGCTCCTAAATCACATAAACCATGATAACAATGATCTCCTATTTTAACTGAGACAACAAGCATGCCAACAATTGGTCTATGTTTATCTTTTTCATCGGGTTTGGCAATTCTAGCAGCTTCATCACAGAAGTAAATAGCATGCCCATCAATATTTTCTACCAGGAGGTCTTTAACCATAGCAACACTAGGTTCTACTTTAATTTGTTCAGCAGGTTTAGGTGCTCTAATATTACTTTTGTGAACCACAGTTGAAACCTTATCGCATGTTCCTTTATCCAAACAGGGAAAGGTGGTTTTTCAATAGAAGCAGTAGGAATAACTAGGTCAACATTGTAAATAATAGTTTCATCTTTAGCTATGTCGGGTTCTTTAATTTCTTCTTTGATAGGTGGGTGATATTTGAACCACTTCTCCTTAGGGAGATCAACATGAGTAGCATATGATTCACAGAAAGAGGCTACTATCTCAGAGTCAAGTCCATGTTTAGTGCTAAACTTGTGAAAAGCATCGGTATTCATAAAAGATTTAACACAATCAAACTCAAGCTTCATACCTGACTCTTTACCTTCGTCGAGTTCCCAATCTTCAGAGTTGCGTTTAATTCTTTCTAAAATATCCCACTTGAATTTAGTAGTCTTCTTCATAAAAGAACCAGTACAGGAAGTATCGAGCATGGATTGATGATCACGAGAAAGCCGAGCATAGAAATTCTGAATGATAATTTCTCTTGAGAGCTCATGATTGGGGCATGAATATAACATTGACTTAAGCCTCCCCCAAGCTAGAGCGATACTTTCTCCTTCACGAGGCCAAAAATTATATATATAATTCCGATCATGATGAACTAGATGCATAGCATAATTTTTTTGGTGAAATTCCAATTTCAGTCGATTCCAGTTCCAAGACCCAATATCATCGCATAGCCTATACCATGCCAATGCTTTTCCCTTCAAAGATAAAGGGAAAACCTTCTTCTTAGCTTCATCTCTGGGCAAACCCGCAAGCTTAAATAATCCACAAATTTCATCCACATATATCAAGTGCATGCACTGGTACAGCGAGGTGCTATAGAAACGGTTTTGAACCCCTTTCCTCGACGGCATTCTGAACCGTCGTCGAGTGAGTGTGTGCGATAGGGGGGTCCTTCCCACACGACCTAGAAACCGTCAGGGATAGGCCCTCCTAGCACACATGCTCGGCAAAATGAGGTCGTGTGTGACGGGCGAGTGATCAAATACGATTATGCGTACAGTTGTGCTCAAAAAACACAATTATACAGCCATATCATTTCTGGTCGTAAGTACATCCCACATAGTCAGTCCCGGCTAAATGTTTCCGTTCGTATGTACATTCCACACAGTCAATCCAAGGAATATGTTTCCGTTAGTATGTACATCCCACACTGTCAATCCAAGAAGTACGTTTCCGTTTGTATATACATCCCACACAGTCACTCCAAGGAAAACGTTTCCATTCGCAGGTACATCACACACAATTTTCCCCATTAAATCATTTTGGATAGTGTTGCCATTGCAAACGATATTAACAATTTTATCGTTTGCGTTATTGAATGCATCACACACGGTGCGTAGAAGAAACTGTGTGGCATAGGCTGTCAATCACACACACTTTTATTTGGTAAACGTTTGCGCAAGGTGGCCTAACACAAATAGTTTTCAAGAGGATGTCGTGTGTGATTGTTCATTGATCCAACACGGTTTATTCCTAGAAACTGTGTGCGTTGCCTGAGGTCATCGCCCACGGTGTTTTCTCAATAACCGTTTGCAATAGAAAAACCCAATTAGCAGGCTCATTGGCCATTAGCAAGCTAATTGGCCTATTATTAATAATTCATTTATTAATCTAATTGACATTTCATATTAAGCACACAATATATTTCATTTTCGTATTAAGGAAGCAGGATTTCATAATTGAAATACATCAGAGTACAACATCATATAGCTTCAGCACTCAGCTACCCCATTACACAACTACACCAGCACCAAGTTTCACATGCAACATCTATAACCTTTCAAAATTAGCATCATAGACGGTACATAGACAGATGAATCTCATCTGGAAAACTGCTGAAGTGAAAGGCGAATGTTGAGCCTTCATTGATGTTGAAGGTCTTTGCAACTTTAGGCCAATGCCTGTGGATGATTGCCCGTCCATCCTTCGTCCTCTTCAGGAAGACTTCAATATTGAACCGTGGGTGTTGTATGAATACCTTCCTCGCCTCCTGACCATACAGGTGGTTTGAGAGGTAATCATTAGTGAATTGCTTTGGAAAGGCCTGAAAACAAGGATATGCATAAATATCTTCTCTAGATTTGAAATGGTGCAAAGGAATTAAAAAGACAAGGTATAACAGTTAGTACCATCCTGTCGTGAACTGATGTCTTCTTCATTGTGCAGACAAAGATCTTGTTGTTTTTTTGTCTCTAATTTCTTTATCCTAACAATCTTTCTGAGTTTCTTGACTTGACTGATATTCATGGGCAACTCATTTCCCCATATGCAAAAAGGGTCGAACAGTGGGTCAAAACCTCTGACAGCAGGACCTACATGTGCAAGACCAAATTGTCAAAAAACTAGTATTTAAAAACAAGAAGTGGAAAGGTGTGTTATTAACTGCAATAGGCCTAATATTTAAAAACAAGCAAACATAGTCATTCAAACTTGTATTCTGCAGGTCTAAGTACACTAGTTATTGGCCATGTTTGGATCCATGGGTTAGAGTTAATTTGAGCTAGTTTGGGCTCAAATAGCCCTAAAGTATCCAAACATGAGGGCTAGATTGAGCTAGTTGCGTCTAACCCACCCAAAACAACTATCCCAACCAAGAGGTGCTAATTGGGACTAGTTCTCCTAGTGCATTTATTGTCAATCTAACCCTGTCATCTAAACACCTCTTTGGCTAGAGTTAGTTTAGGGTTAGTCATTGTTGAGTATCATTGTTATTTATGAAACGAAGGATAGCATAGGATTTATTCTACCTTGACTTGTACTCCAAGATGACCATGTACTCCTATATATATGCCCACGAGGCTCAAGCAATACAATCAACTATTCCACCAATCTCTCTCTCTCCCTTTTAACTGTCATGAGCTTGAAACTAACTCTAACCTCTAGCTAAGTTAGAGTATCCAAACAGTGCCATTATTAAATCAAATGGAAAGGCGTGTTAAATACTCCCTCCGGTCCTTTTACTCTGCATATAAGAATTGTCTGAAGTCAAACTTCATAAAGTTTGACCTTTTTTATATGAAAAAATATCAACATCTACCACGCTAAAGTTATACAATATGAAAATTTAAGTCATGACACATCTAGTGATATTGATTTCATATTGTGAATGTTGGTATTTTTTTCTATAAAGTTGGTCAAACTTTACGAGGCTTGACTTTAGACAAATCTTATATGCGAACTAAAAAGATTCGAAGGGAGTACAACATGCTTAACATGAACCAAATATAGTCATTCATAGAGCTATTGTTAAAATTGGTATTGATGAAATTGAACTGCACAGTTCATACTAGCACATACAGAACATCACACTGTGAATAGCTGAAATAAACAAGGCATACTACGAACAACCAAAGATGGCAATTGAAACTGGACATATGCTAACTACAAACAACCGAACAACCATAAACTGTAGAAATAAACAAGGCGTAATGCAAACAACCAAATATAGCAATAAATACTGGACAGGTTCTCACTACGAAAGGGGTTCAAGAAAACAAATCATGGATTTCCTCACTTGTCACAGATTGGCTCCTCCTCGTGGTCGCCATTGATGAGGTCTGACTTGCCAGCTGAGGATCCCAAGCCAGCATCGCAGAACGTGTCCTTCAGAAATGACAAAAGGGGCTCCAAGGTGATGAAGGGTGGCAAATTGTTCATAACGAGCCACAGGGCCATCGATGAGATCGACAGCTATCAAACCCGAAGGGTTGGGGGTGGGCAACTTAACCTGTGACATAGCCCGCGTCAAGCCGTCGCTGTCGACGACCTCGATGTAGTAGCCGGCATCTGCAACATGCCAGACTCTTTACCTTCATCGAGTTCCCAATCTTCAGAGTTGCGTTTAATTCTTTCTAAATTATCCCACTTGAATTTAGTAGTCTTCTTCATAAAAGAACCAGTACAAGAAGTATCGAGCATGGATTGATGATCATGAGAAAGCCGAGCATAGAAATTCTGAATGATAATTTTTCTTGAGAGCTCATGATTGGGGCATGAATATAACATTGACTTAAGCCTCCCCCAAGCTAGAGCGATACTTTCTCCTTCACGAGGCCAAAAATTATGTATATAATTCCGATCACGATGAACTAGATGCATAGGATAAGTTTTTTGGTGAAATTCCAATTTCAGTCGATTCCAGTTCCAAGACCCAATATCATCGCATAGCCTATACCATGCCAATGCTTTTCCCTTCAAAGATAAAGGGAAAACCTTCTTCTTAGCTTCATCTCCGGGAAAACCTGCAAGCTTAAAGAAAACCACAAATTTCATCCACATATATCAAGTGCATGCACTGGTACAGCGAGGTGCTATACAAACGGTTTTGAACCCCTTTCCTCGACGGCATTCTGAACCGTCGCCGAGTGAGTGTGTGCGATAGGGGGGTCCTTCCCACACGACCCAGAAACCGTCAGGGATAGGCCCTCCTAGCACACACGCTCGGCAAAATGAGGTCGTGTGCGTTGGGCGAGTGATCAAATACGGTTATGCGTACAGTTGTGCTCAAAATATACAATTATACAGCCAAATCATTTCTCGTCGTAAGTACATCCCACACAGTCAGTCCCGGCTGAATGTTTCCGTTCGTATGTACATTCCACACAGTCAATCCAAGGAAATTGTTTCCCTTAGTATGTACATCCCACATAGTCAATCCAAGAAGTACATTTCCGTTCATATATACATCCCGCATAGTCACTCCAAGGAAAACATTTCCGTTCGCAGGTACATCACACACAATTTTCCCCATTAAATCGTTTTGGATAGTGTTGCCATTGCAAACGATATTAACAATTTTATCGTTTGCGTTATTGAATGCATCACACACGGTGCGTAGAAGAAACTGTGTGGCATAGGCTGTCCATCACACACACTTTTTATTTGGTAAACGTTTGCGCAAGGTGGCCTAACGCAAACAGTTTTCAAGAGGATGTCGTGTGTGATTGTTCATTGATCCAACATGGTTTATTCCTAGAAACAGTGTGCGTTGCCTGAGGTCATCGCCCACGGTGTTTTCTCAATAATCATTTGCAATAGAAAAACCCAATTAGCAGGCTAATCGGCCGTTAGCAAGCTAATTGGCCTATTATTAATAATTCATTTATTAATCTAATTGACATTTCATATTAAGCACACAATATATTTCATTTTCGTATTAAGGAAGCAGGATTTCATAATTGAGATACATCAGAGTACAACATCATATAGCTTCAGCACTCAGCTACCCCATTACACAACTGCACCAGCACCAAGTTTCACATGCAACATCTATAACCTTTCGAAATTAGCATCATAGACGGTACATAGACAGATGAATCTCATCTGGAAAACTGCTGAAGCGGAAAGCGAATGTTGAGCCTTCATTGATGTTGAAGGTCTTTGCAACTTTAGGCCAATGCCTGTGGATGATTGACCGTCCATCCTTCGTCCTCTTCAGGAAGACTTCAATATTGAACCATGGGTGTTGTATGAATACCTTCCTCGCCTCCTGACCATACAGGTGGTTTGAGAGGTAATCATTAGTGAATTGCGTTGGAAAGGCCTAAAAACAAGGATATGCATAAATATCTTCTCTAGATTTGAAATCGTGCAAAGGAATTAAAAAGACAAGGTATAACAGTTAGTACCATCCTATCGTGAACTGATGTCTTCTTCATTGTGCAGACAAAGATCTTGTTGTTTTTTTTGTCTCTAATTTCTTTATCCTAACAATCTTTCTGAGTTTCTTGACTTGACTGATACTCATGGGCAACTCATTTCCCCATATGCAAAAAGGGTCGAACAGTGGGTCAAAACCTCTGACAGCAGGACCTACATGTGCAAGACCAAATTGTCAAAAAACTAGAATTTAAAAACAAGAAGTGGAAAGGTGTGTTATTAACTGCAACAGGCCTAATATTTAAAAACAAGCAAACATAGTCATTCAAACTTGTATTGTGCAGGTCTAAGTACACTAGTTATTGGCCCTGTTTGGATCCATGGGTTAGAGTTAATTTTAGCTAGTTTGGGCTCAAATAGCCCTAAAGTATCCAAACATGAGGGCTCGATTGAGCTAGTTGCGTCCAACCCACCCAAAACAACTATCCCACCCAAGAGGTGCTAATTGGTACTAGTTCTCCTAGTGCATTTATTGTCAATCTAACCCTGTCATCTAAACACCTCTTTGGCTAGAGTTAGTTTAGGGTTAGTCATTGTTGAGTATCATTGTTATTTACGAAACGTAGGATAGCATAGGATTTATTCTACCTTGACTTGTACTCCAAGATGACCATGTACTCCTATATATATGCCCACGAGGTTCAAGTAATACAATCAACTATTCCACCAATCTCTCTCTCTCCCTTTTAACTGTCATGAGCTAGAAACTAACTCTAACCTCTAGCTAAGTTAGAGTATCCAAATAGTGCCATTGTTAAATCAAATGGAAAGGCGTGTTAAATACTCCCTCCGGTCCTTTTACTCTGCATATAAGAATTGTCTGAAGTCAAACTTCATAAAGTTTGACCTTATTTATATGAAAAAATATCAACATCTACCACGCTAAAGTTATACAATATGAAAATTTAAGTCATGACACATCTAGTGATATTGATTTCATATTGTGAATGTTGGTATTTTTTTTCTATAAAGTTGGTCAAACTTTACAAGGCTTGACTTTAGACAAATCTTATATGCGAACTAAAAAGATTCGGAGGGAGTACAACATGCTTAACATGAACCAAATATAGTCATTCATAGAGCTATTGTTAAAATTGGTATTGATGAAATTGAACTGCACAGTTCATACTAGCACATATAGAACATCACACTGTGAATAGCTGAAATAAACAAGGCATACTACGAACAACCAAAGATGGCAATTGAAACTGGGCGTATGCTAACTACAAACAACCGAACAACCATAAACTATAGAAATAAACAAGGCGTAATGCAAACAACCAAATATAGCAATAAATACTGGACAGGTTCTCACTACGAAAGGGGTTCGAGAAAACAAATCAAGGGTTTCCTCACTTGTCACAGATTGGCTCCTCCTCGTGGTCGCCGTTGATGAGGTCTGACTTGCCAGCTGAGGATCCCAAGCCAGCGTCGCAGAACATGTCCTTCAGAAATGACAAAAGGGGCTCCAAGGTGATGAAGGGTGGCAAATTGTTCATAACGAGCCACAGGGCCATCGATGAGATCGACAGCTATCAAACCCAAAGGGTTGGGGGTGAGAAACTTAACCTGTGACATAGCCCGCGTCAAGCCGTCGCTGTCGACGACCTCGATGTCGTAGCCGGCATCCGCAACATGCCAGACTCTTTACCTTCATCGAGTTCCCAATCTTCAGAGTAGCGTTTAATTCTTTCTAAAATATCCCACTTGAATTTAGTAGTCTTCTTCATAAAAGAACCAGTACAAGAAGTATCGAGCATGGATTGATGATCACGAGAAAGCCGAGCATAGAAATTCTGAATGATAATTTCTCTTGAGAGCTCATGATTGGGGCATGAATATAACATTGACTTAAGCCTCCCCCAAGCTAGAGCGATACTTTCTCCTTCATGAGGCCAAAAATTATATCTATAATTCCGATCACGATGAACTAGACGCATAGGATAATTTTTTTGGTGAAATTCCAATTTCAGTCGAGTCGAGTTCCAAGACCCAATATCATCGCATAGCCTATACCATGCCAATGCTTTTCCCTTCAAAGATAAATGGAAAACCTTCTTCTTAGCTTCATCTCCGGGAAAACCTGCAAGCTTAAATAATCCACAAATTTCATCCACATATATCAAGTGCATGCACAGGTACAGCTAGGTGCTATACAAACGGTTTTGAACCCCTTTCCTCGACGGCATTCTGAACCATCGCCGAGTGAGTGTGTGCGATAGGGGGGTCGTTCCCACACGACCCAGAAACCGTCAGGGATAGGCCCTCCTAGCACACACGCTCGGCAAAATGAGGTCGTGTGCGACGGGCGAGTGATCAAATACGGTTATGCGTACAGTTGTGCTCAAAAAATACAATTATACAGCCAAATCATTTCTCGTCGTAAGTACATCCCACACAGTCAGTCCCGGCTAAATGTTTCCGTTCGTACATACATTCCACACAGTCAATCCAAGGAATATGTTTCCGTTAGTATGTACATCCCACACAGTCAATCCAAGAAGTACGTTTCCGTTCATATATACATCCCACACAGTCACTCCAAGGAAAACATTTCCGTTCGCAGGTACATCACACACAATTTTCCCCATTAAATCGTTTTGGATAGTGTTGCCATTGCAAACTATATTAACAATTTTATCGTTTGCGTTATTGAATGCGTCACACACGGTGCGTAGAAGAAACTGTGTGGCATAGGCTGTCCATCACACACACTTTTTATTTGGTAAACGTTTGCGCAAGGTGGCCTAACGCAAACAGTTTTCAAGAGGATGTCGTGTGTGATTGTTCATTGATCCAACACGGTTTATTCCTAGAAACTGTGTGCGTTGCCTGAGGTCATCACCCACATTGTTTTCTCAATAACCGTTTGCAATAGAAAAACCCAATTAGCAGGCTAATTGGCCATTAGCAAGCTAATTGGCCTATTATTAATAATTCATTTATTAATCTAATTGACATTTCATATTAAGCACACAATATATTTCATTTTCGTATTAAGGAAGCTGGATTTCATAATTGAAATACATCTGAGTACAACATCATATAGCTTCAGCACTCAGCTACCCCATTACACAACTGCACCAGCACCAAGTTTCACATGCAACATCTATAACCTTTCAAAATTAGCATCATAGACGGTACATAGACAGATGAATCTCATCTGGAAAACTGCTGAAGCGGAAGGCGAATGTTGAGCCTTCATTGATGTTGAAGGTCTTTGCAACTTTAGGCCAGTGCCTGTGGATGATTGATCGTCCATCCTTCATCCTCTTCAGGAAGACTTCAATATTGAACCGTGGGTGTTGTATGAATACCTTCCTCGCCTCCTGACCATACAGGTGGTTTGAGAGGTAATCATTAGTGAATTGCTTTGGAAAGGCCTGAAAACAAGGATATGCATAAATATCTTCTCTAGATTTGAAATGGCGCAAAGGAATTAAAAAGACAAGGTATAACAGTTAGTACCATCCTGTCATAAACTGATGTCTTCTTCATTGTGGAGACAAAGATCTTGTTTTTTTTGTCTCTAATTTCTTTATCCTAACAATCTTTCTGAGTTTCTTGACTTGAGTGATATTCATGGGCAACTCATTTCCCCATATGCAAAAAGGGTCGAACAGTGGGTCAAAACCTCTGACAGCAGGACCTACATGTGCAAGACCAAATTGTCAAAAATCTAGTATTTAAAAACAAGAAGTGGAAAGGTGTGTTATTAACTGCAATAGGCCTAATATCTAAAAACAAGCAAACATAGTCATTCAAACTTGTATTGTGCAGGTCTAAGTACACTAGTTATTGGCCCTGTTTGGATCCATGGGTTAGATTTAATTTGAGCTAGTTTGGGCTCAAATAGCCCTAAAGTATCCAAACATGAGGGCTAGATTGAGCTAGTTGCGTCTAACCCACCCAAAACAACTATCCCACCCAAGAGGTGCTAACTGGGACTAGTTCTCCTAGTGCATTTATTGTCAATCTAACCCTGTCATCTAAACACCACTTTGCTAGAGTTAGTTTAGGGTTAGTCATTGTTGCGTATCATTGTTATTTACGAAACATAGGATAGCATAGGATTTATTCTACCTTGACTTGTACTCCAAGATGACCATGTACTCCTATATATATGCCCACGAGGCTCAAGCAATACAATCAACTATTCCACCAATCTCTCTCTCTCTCCCTTTTAACTGTCATGAGCTAGAAACTAACTCTAACCCCTAGCTAAGTTAGAGTATCCAAACAGTGCCATTGTTAAATCAAATGGAAAGGCGTGTTAAATACTCCCTCCGGTCCTTTTACTCAGCATATAAGAATTGTCTAAAGTCAAACTTCATAAAGTTTGACCTTATTTATATGAAAAAATATCAACATCTACCACGCTAAAGTTATACAATATGAAAATTTAAGTCATGACACATCTAGTGATATTGATTTCATATTGTGAAAGTTGGTATTTTTTTCTATAAAGTTGGTCAAACTTTACGAGGCTTGACTTTAGACAAATCTTATATGCGAACTAAAAAGATTCGGAGGGAGTACAACATGCTTAACATGAACCAAATATAGTCATTCATAGAGCTATTGTTAAAATTGGTATTGATGAAATTGAACTGCACAGTTCATAGTAGCACATATAGAACATCACACTGTGAATAGCTGAAATAAACAAGGCATACTACGAACAACCAAAGATGGCAATTGAAACTGGACATATGCTAACTACAAACAACCGAAAAACCATAAACTATAGAAATAAACAAGGCGTAATGCTAACAACCAAATATAGCAATAAATACTGGACAGGTTCTCACTACGAAAGGGGTTTGAGAAAACAAATCATGGGTTTCCTCACTTGTCACAGACTGGCTCCTCCTCGTGGTCGCCGTTGATGAGGTCTGACTTGCCAGCTGAGGATCCCAAGCCAGCGTCGCAGAACGTGTCCTTCAGAAATGACAAAAGGGGCTCCAAGGCGATGAAGTGTGGCAAATTGTTCATAACGAGCCACAGGGCCATCGATGAGATTGACAGCTATCAAACCCGAAGGGTTGGGGTGGGCAACTTAACCTGTGACATAGCCCGCGTCAAGCCGTCGCTGTCGACGACCTCGATGTCGTAGCCGGCATCCGCAACATGCCAGACTCTTTACCTTCGTCGAGTTCCGAATCTTCAGAGTTGTGTTTAATTCTTTCTAAAATATCCCACTTGAATTTAGTAGTCTTCTTCATAAAAGAACCAGTACAAGAAGTATCGAGCATGGATTGATGATCACAAGAAAGCCGAGCATAGAAATTCTGAATGATAATTTCTCTTGAGAGCTCATGATTGGGGCATGAATATAACATTGACTTAAGCCTCCCCCAAGCTAGAGCGATACTTTCTCCTTCACGAGGCCAAAAATTATATATATAATTCCGATCACGATGAACTAGATGCATAGGATAATTTTTTGGTGAAATTCCAATTTCAGTCGATTCCAGTTCCAAGACCCAATATCATCGCATAGCCTATACCATGCCAATGCTTTTCCCTTCAAAGATAAAGGGAAAACCTTCTTCTTACCTTCATCTCCGAGCAAACCTGTAAGCTTAAATAATCAACAAATTTCATCCACATATATCAAGTGCATGCACTGGTATAGCGAGGTGCTATACAAACGGTTTTGAACCCGTTTCCTCGACGGCATTCTGAACCGTCGCCGAGTGAGTGTGTGCGATAGGGGGGTCCTTCCCACACGAACCAGAAACCATCAGGGATAGGCCATCCTAGCACACACGCTCGGCAAAATGAGGTCGTGTGCGATGGGCGAGTGATCAAATATGGTTATGCGTATAGTTGTGCTCAAAAAATACAATTATACAGCCAAATCGTTTCTGGTCGTAAGTACATCCCACACAGTCAGTCCCAGCTAAATATTTCCGTTCGTATGTACATTCCACACAGTCAATCCAAGGAATATGTTTCCGTTAGTATGTACATCCCACACAGTCAATCCAAGAAGTACGTTTCCGTTCGTATATACAACCCACACAGTCACTCCAAGGAAAACGTTTCCGTTCGCAGGTACATCACACACAATTTTTCCCATTAAATCGTTTTGGATAGTGTTGCCATTGCAAACGATATTAACAATTTTATCGTTTGCATTATTGAATGTATCACACACAGTGCGTAGAATAAACTGTGTGGCATAGGCTGTCCATCACACATACTTCTTATTTGGTAAACGTTTGCGCAAGGTGGGCTAACGCAAACAGTTTTCAAGAGGATGTCGTGTGTGATTGTTCATTGATCCAACACGATTTATTCCTAGAAACTCTGTGCGTTGCCTGAGGTCATCGCCCACGGTGTTTTCTCAATAACCGTTTGCAATAGAAAAACCCAATTAGCAGGCTAATCGGCCATTAGCAAGCTAATTGGCCTATTATTAATAATTCATTTAATAATCTAATTGACATTTCATATTAAGCACACAATATATTTCATTTTCGTATTAAGGAAGCAGGATTTCATAATTGAAATACATCAGAGTACAACATCATATAGCTTCAGCACTCAGCTACCCCATTACACAACTGCACCAGCACCAAGTTTCACATGCAACATCTATAACCTTTCGAAATTAGCATCATAGACGGTACATAGACAGATGAATCTCATCTAGAAAACTGCTGAAGCGGAAGGCGAATGTTGAGCCTTCATTGATGTTGAAGGTCTTTGCAACTTTAGGCCAGTGCCTGTGGATGATTGACCTTCCATCCTTCGTCCTCTTCAGGAAGACTTCAATATTGAACCGTGGGTGTTGTATGAATACCTTCCTCGCCTCCTGACCATACATGTGGTTTGAGAGGTAATCATTAGTGAATTGCTTTGGAAAGGCCTGAAAACAAGGATATGCATAAATATATTCTCTAGATTTGAAATGGCACAAAGGAATTAAAAAGACAAGGTATAATAGTTAGTACCATCCTGTCGTGAACTGATGTCTTCTTCACTGTGCAGACAAAGATCTTGTTGTTTTTTTTGTCTCTAATTTCTTTATCCTAACAATCTTTCTGAGTTTCTTGACTTGAGTGATATTCATGGGCAACTCATTTCCCCATATGCAAAAAGGGTCGAACAGTGGGTCAAAACCTATGACAGCAGGACCTACATGTGCAAGACCAAATTGTCAAAAAACTAGTATTTAAAAACAAGAAGTGGAAAGGTGTGTTATTAACTGCAACAGACCTAATATTTAAAAACAAGCAAACATAGTCATTCAAACTTGTATTGTGCAGGTCTAAGTACACTAGTTATTGGCCCTGTTTGGATCCATGGGTTAGAGTTAATTTGAGCTAGTTTGGGCTCAAATAGCCCTAAAGTATCCAAACATGAGGGCTAGATTGAGCTAGTTGCGTCTAACCCACCCAAAACAACTATCCCACCCAAGAGGTGCTAATTGGGACTAGTTCTCCTAGTGCATTTATTGTCAATCTAACCCTGTCATCTAAACACCTCTTTGGCTAGAGTTAGTTTAGGGTTAGTCATTGTTGAGTATCATTGTTATTTACGAAACGTAGGATAGCATAGGATTTATTCTACCTTGACTTGTACTCCAAGATGACCATGTACTCCTATACATATGCCCACGAGGCTCAAGCAATACAATCAACTATTCCACCAATCTCTCTCTCTCCCTTTTAACTGTCATGAGCTAGAAACTAACTCTAACCTCTAGCTAAGTTAGAGTATCCAAACAGTGCCATGGTTAAATCAAATGGAAAGGCGCGTTAAATACTCCCTCCGGTCCTTTTACTCTGCATATTAGAATTGTCTGAAGTCAAACTTCATAAAGTTTGACCTTATTTATATGAAAAAATATCAACATCTACCACGCTAAAGTTATACAATATGAAAATTTAAGTCATGACACATCTAGTGATATTGATTTCATATTGTGAATGTTGGTGTTTTTTTCTATAAAGTTGGTCAAACTTTACGAGGCTTGACTTTAGACAAATCTTATATGCGAACTAAAAAGATTCGGAGGGAGTACAACATGCTTAACATGAACCAAATATAGTCATTCATAGAGCTATTGTTAAAGTTGGTATTGATGAAATTGAACTGCACAGTTCATACTAGCACATATAGAACATCACACTGTGAATAGCTGAAATAATCAAGGCATACTATGAACAACCAAAGATGGCAATTGAAACTGGACATATGCTAACTACAAACAACCGAACAACCATAAACTGTAGAAATAAACAAGGCATAATGCAAACAACCAAATATAGCAATAAATACTGGACAGGTTCTCACTACGAAAGGGGTTCGAGAAAACAAATCATGGGTTTCCTCACTTGTCACAGATTGGCTCCTCCTCGTGGTCACCGTTGATGAGGTCTGACTTGCCAGCTGAGGATCCCAAGCCAGCGTCGCAGAACGTGTCCTTAAGAAATGACAAAAGGGGCTCAAGGCCGATGAAGGGTGGCAAATTGTTCATAACGAGCCACAGGGCCATCGATGAGATCCACAGCTATCAAACCCAAAGGGTTGGGGGTGGGCAACTTAACCTGTGACATAGCCCGCGTCAAGCCGTCGCTCTCGACGACCTCAATGTCGTAGCCGGCATCCGCAACATGCCAGACTCTTTACCTTCGTCGAGTTCCCAATCTTCAGAGTTGCGTTTAATTCTTTCTAAAATATCCCACTTGAATTTAGTAGTCTTCTTCATAAAAGAACCAGTACAAGAAGTATCGAGCATGGATTGATGATCACGAGAAAGCCGAGCATAGAAATTCTGAATGATAATTTCTCTTGAGAGCTCATGATTGGGGCATGAATATAACATTGACTTAAGCCTCCCACAAGCTAGAGCGATACTTTCTCCTTCACGAGGCCAAAAATTATATATATATAATTCCGATCACGATGAACTAGATGCATAGGATAATTTTTTTGGTGAAATTCCAATTTCAATCGATTCCAGTTCCAAGACCCAATATCATCGTATAGCCTATACCATGCCAATGCTTTTCCCTTCAAACATAAAGGGAAAACCTTCTTCTTAGCTTCATCTCCGGGCAAACCTGCAAGCTTAAATAATCCACAAATTTCATCCACATATATCAAGTGCATGCACTAGTACAGCGAGGTGCTATACAAATGGTTTTGAACCCCTTTCCTCGATGGCATTCTGAACCGTCGCCGAGTGAGTGTGTGCGATAGGGGGGTCCTTCCCACATGACCCAGAAACCGTCAAGGATAGGCCCTCCTAGCACACACGCTCGGCAAAATGAGGTTGTGTGCGACGGGCGAGTGATCAAATACGGTTATGCGTACAGTTGTGCTCAAAAAATACAATTATACAGCCAAATCATTTCTGGTCGTAAGTACATCCCACATAGTGAGTCCCGGCTAAATGTTTCCGATTCGTATGTACATTCCACACAGTCAATCCAAGGAATATGTTTCCGTTAGTATGTACATCCCACACAGTCAATCTAAGAAGTACGTTTACGTTCGTATATACATCCCACACAGTCACTCCAAGGAAAACGTTTCCGTTCGCAGGTACATCACACATAATTTTCCCCATTAAATCATTTTGGATAGTGTTGCCATTGCAAACGATATTAACAATTTTATCGTTTGCGTTATTGAATGCATCACACACGGTGCGTAGAAGAAACTGTGTGGCATAGGTTGTCCATCACACACACTTTTTATTTGGTAACCGTTTGCGCAAGGTGGCCTAACGCAAACAGTTTTCAAGAGGATGTCGTGTGTGATTGTTCATTGATCCAACACGGTTTATTCCTAGAAACTGTGTGCGTTGCGTGAGGTCATCGCCCACGGTGTTTTCTCAATAACCGTTTGCAATAGAAAAACCCAATTAGCAGGCTAATTGGCCTATTATTATTAATTCATTTATTAATATAATTGACATTTCAGATTAAGCACACAATATATTTCATTTTCGTATTAAGGAAGCAGGATTTCATAATTGAAATACATCAGAGTACAACATCATATAGCTTCAGCACTCAGCTACCCCATTACACAACTGCACCAGCACCAAGTTTCACATGCTACATCTATAACCGTTCGAAATTAGCATCATAGACAGTACATAGACAGATGAATCTCATCTGGAAAACTGCTGAAGCGGAAGGCGAATGTTGAGCCTTCATTGATGTTGAAGGTCTTTGCAACTTTAGGCCAGTTCCTGTGGATGATTGACCGTCCATCCTTCGTCCTCTTCAGGAAGACTTCAATATTGAACCATGGGTGTTGTATGAATACCTTCCTCGCCTCCTGACCATACAGGTGGTTTGAGAGGTAATCATTAGTGAATTGCTTTGGAAAGGCCTGAAAACAAGGATATGCATAAATATCTTCTCTAGATTTGAAATGGCGCAAAGGAATTAAAAAGACAAGGTATAACAGTTAGTACCATCCTATCGTGAACTGATGTCTTCTTCATTGTGCGGACAAAGATCTTGTTGTTTTTCTGTCTCTAATTTCTTTATCCTAACAATCTTTCTAAGTTTCTTGACTTGACTGATATTCATGGGCAACTCATTTCCCCATATGCAAAAAGGGTCGAACAGTGGGTCAAAACCTCTGACAGCAGGACCTACATGTACAAGACCAAATTGTCAAAAAACTAGTATTTAAAAACAAGAAGTGGAAAGGTGTGTTATTAACTGCAACAGGCCTTATATTTAAAAACAAGCAAACATAGTCATTCAAACTTGTATTGTGCAGGTCTAAGTACACTAGTTATTGGCCCTGTTTGGATCCATGGGTTAGAGTTAATTTGAGTTAGTTTGGGCTCAAATAGCCCTAAAGTATCCAAACATGAGGGCTAGATTGAGCTAGTTGCGTCTAACACACCCAAAACAACTATCCCACCCAAGAGGTGCTAATTGGGACTAGTTCTCCTAGTGCATTTATTGTCAATCTAACCCTGTCATTCAAACACCTCTTTGGGTAGAGTTAGTTTAGGGTTAGTCATTGTTGTGTATCATTGTTATTTAAAAAACATAGGATAGCATAGGATTTATTCTACCTTGACTTGTACTCCAAGATGACCATGTACTCCTATATATATGCCCACGAGGCTCAAGCAATACAATCAACTATTCCACCAATCTCTCTCTCTCCCTTTTAACTGTCATGAGCTAGAAACTAACTCTAACCTCTAGCTAAGTTAGAGTATCCAAACAGTGCCATTGTTAAATCAAATGGAAAGGCGTGTTAAATACTCCCTCCGGTCCTTTAACTCTGCATATAAGAATTGTCTGAAGTCAAACTTCATAAAGTTTGACCTTATTTATATGAAAAAATATCAACATCTACCACGCTAAAGTTATACAATATGAAAATTTTAGTCATGACACATCTAGCGATATTGACTTCATATTGTGAATGTTGGTATTTTTTTCTATAAAGTTGGTCAAACTTTACGAGGCTTGACTTTAGACAAATCTTATATGCGAACTAAAAAGATTCGGAGGGACTACAACATGCTTAACATGAACCAACTATAGTCATTCATAGAGCTATTGTTAAAATTGGTATTGATGAAATTGAACTGCATAGTTCATCCTAGCACATATAGAACATCACACTATGAATAGCTGAAATAAACAAGGCATACTACGAACAACCAAAGATGGCAATTGAAATTGGACATATGCTAACTACAAACAACCGAACAACCATAAACCGTAGAAATAAACAAGGCGTAATGCAAACAAACAAATATAGCAATAAATACTGGACAGTTTCTCACTGCGAAAGGGGTTCGAGAAAACAAATCATGGGTTTCCTCACTTGTCATAGATTGGCTCCTCCTCGTGGTCGCCGTTGATGAGGTCTGACTTGCCAGCTGAGGAACCCAAGCCAGCGTCGTAGAACGTGTCCTTCAGAAATGACAAAAGAGCTCCAAGGAGATGAAGGGTGGCAAATTGTTCATAACGAGCCACAGGGCCATCGATGAGATCGACAGCTATCAAACCCAAAGGGTTGGGGGTGGGCAACTTAACCTGTGACATAGCCCGCGTCAAGCCATCGCTGTCGACGACCTCGATGTCGTAGCTGGCATCCGCAACATGCCAGAATACTCTAGCCCGCTGATTGAAAGGCTCAATCTAGGTCCAGTCATCGTCGTCAGCTTCCTCGGCGGCCACCTCACCGACGTCGGGCGAAGAGGCCGCGGTAAAGCTCTTTTGGGCCATTCGTTCCTTGAGCTCCCCGGGAAGCGTAGCCGAGCTTAGGCTGCGACGCTCTGGAATGGGGGAGGGGGTGGGGATGGGGATCTCTGGGAAAGGGGGCATTTCGCAGGCGTCATCTAAGAAACTCAGGGCGGTGAGGGTATGTATATCGGTGGGTAAACTGCACGGGCAGACCGGCAGAGGTTGACGATGGAGGCGGCGCGGCGGCGGCGACCTAGCTAGGTTTGCAGCGAGGGAGGGGTGGTGTGTATGTGTGTGAGCGGGGGATTTGGGGTGAGCGAAGGATTTGGGGTGTGTGTGTGGAGGGGGTCCAAGGTGGTGTTTGAGGAAATGCCGCGGGTACTGAAAATTTTACTAGGCGGGAGTAAAATGGCGGGGCTACCGAAAATTTGGATCAAGGGATTGAAGCAGAGCGGGGCGGGAGTAACAAACATCACACAAGGTTAAAACATAATAATCGTGTGCTATCAAACAGAAAAACACTCCAGCCGAGCAGATATTTTTGAGATTGCGAGGGATGCAGGCAGGAATAAAATGCCGGGGCTACTGAAAATTTGGATCTACTGATTGAAGCAGAGCGGGAGTAATAGACATCGCACACGGTCCACACATACTAATCATGTGCTATCAAACAGAAAAACCATCTAGGCAGGTAGATATTTTCGAGATTGCGAGGGAGTAGATATTTTCGAGAGGGGGAGGGAAGCCTCGTGGAGCCCAATCTACTATGATCATGTGGCTGACAGGGGCAGGGGCACGGCACACAGTAGTCCTAGGGAACCATGTCTGTTTCGTACCCGATCGCAGACGGTTGCTGTGTCCGACTCAGCTGTTGTTTATAAATTTGGCGAAAAAAACACGGGAAAGAGTTAGAACACAAACAAACTTGCATGTGGACCAAATACATGTATGAAAAGGGTGGTTTGATGTTCAAATACCCAATGCACAACTTTGATGTGGCACCTGTCATACAAAGCGCACGTTATTTATTGCTAGCCCACCCCCCCCCCCCCAACCACACACACACACACACACACACACACACACTTCGTGTTGCCAGGAGGGGAATCCTAGCTATGAACGCATGCCCCCAATAGCTAGGTCTGACATCTCACCCTACCGTAACACAAAAACCGGAAGGAGACACCATGTCAAACCCCCCCTTGCTCCGATCAAATGTGGACCGTGTGCGGACCCAGATATGTGTTCTTCTGGCGTTAGAGGGTGAGACCACATACGAACCACACACTGCGGGTGGCCCGATATGTGGTGTGTGTTTGTGTGTGTGGTGTGTGTGTTGTTTGTCTGTGTGTGTGTGTGTGTGTGACGATTGTGTGGATATTTAATTAACCAATCACAAATTTGATGTGGCACATGTGCATCGCAAATTAACCGGACATCCCCGACCCACGGAGGTTCATCTAGTGCGAAGTAGATACTGTGCCCCCCCCCCCCCCCACACACACACACACACTTTGAGTCGGTGGGAGGGGGCATCTCACCAAGGCGTATTGTGTAAGACTAACCAAGAAGAATCACCACCTTGGTCGTATAACCTCTCTTATTGTTGGGTCGGAGTCATGCATGGACGTCCACACGCAGCCCCACAAAATAGGCTAGCTTGTCGCCGATAACCACGCGAGGGAGTGCCTGAAGACAACCACTACGTGCATGTGGCCCAAACATATGTATGAAGTGTCATGTGGTGTTTGAATATACCCAATGCACAACTTTGATGTGGCAGCATGCTTTTGGAACCGGAAAGTCCCCACACGGAGCGAGGGTTCACGACGCGTATACTATATATATAGGGATTCATGTGTATGCGAGCCCTCGAACTTAGGTCTCGAATCTCACCATGATCGACGTACGACTATAAGGTAACGTGAACCAAGAGAAGAAGAATCCACCCTGGTAACCTCTCTCGCGTTGTTGTTTGAAGTGATGGACGTCCATGCGGGCCCATGAATATATAGGCCGTCAATGATAACCAAGCGAGGGAGAGTGTCCAAAGACAACCACTGCATGTATGTGCCCCAAACATATGTATGGACATGCGTGATGCATGCATATATGTTTGAATACCAAAAGCACAACATTTTGATGTGGCGCATGCATGCGTCGAAAATGGCACAGTCCCCACACAGATCTGGTTCATGACGTGTCGCGTGCTCGCCCCCCCCCCCCCCCCCCCCCCCGCCCCCACTTCGGCCCGGTGGGAGGGATTCGTGCGTACACATGCGCTCGAAGTATAGTTGCATGTACCGTACCGTACAAGACGAACCAAAATTTAATCCCCTCCTAATTATAAGTCAAATTAACCTCTATCGTTGTCGGTCGAAGTGATTGACCAAGCAGGCACACAGAGATGGACGAAGCATCTCGCCGATAACCCCATGAGTGAGTGCTAGAGAGGACAACCGCCATCGCTTGCTTGTGGGCCAAACACATGTATGGAGATGTGTGGTTGTGATGTTTGAATAGCTAATATATATGCAGAACTTTGATGTGGCACCTGCCTCGGAAACCTTTAAGTCCCCCACACGAACCGAGGTTCATGACACGTAGTATATATATGTTGCCCCCTCCCCTCTTCGACGCATAATATATACTCCTACGTACCGTAAGACAACCCCAAAAAAATCATCCTTGTTCGTCAAATTACCTTTCTCATTGTGTCATATATTAGATGGACGACGATCTCGCGGGCCCATGGAGGGAAGAGTCACAGGCGAATGAGTGACAACCATCGTCTCCACGTGGCCCACTGTTTTGGTGATGTTTTTAATACCCAATATGCACAACTTCTTTGTGGCACCTGCCTCGGAAACTGAAAAGTCCCCACACAGAGCGAGATCGTTCATGACGTGTGTGTAGTATGTGCAGCGCCGACCCCCTCCTCCCCCTTCGACGCGTACTACATACTCCTACCACAACACAACCCAAAAAAACTCCTTGTGTTGGGTCAAAGTGATGGAGGACAACCTCGCGGCCCACGGATGGAAGCATCGTACGCGAGTGACTATCCTATATAACGCGTAGTATTGCCCCCGGCCACCCTCTTCAACGCGTACTATATATACTCCTACTGTACGTAACAAAAACCAAAAAATGACCATCCTTGTTGGTCAAATTAACCTCTCTCATCGCATGTCATAGTGTTGGACGGTGACCTCGCGGGCCCACGAGAGTGAGTGTCCTAGGACCACCGCGTGCATGTGGCCTAAAGATGCATGTCAAACTTTTTCTGCAGCGAACATGCGACCAAAGGAGTTTAGTGTTAAAAATTGAAAAAAATAGATAACATTTGTCTGTTTTTATACATTGATTGATTTCCCAGGGATTTAATGTGCAAAAATCAAATTCGATCTACAAGAGACCTGTGATAAGGCACGAAAATGGATTGCAAAATCATATGTGTACGTGTCCCTGGGTGCATGTTTAGTCCCCATGCAAGAAATTTCTAACATCGAGAATCTTGATTTTAAAATCCAGTAAATCCAAAACTAAGTTGAAATTCATGAAACTTATCATGGTGTCATATGGACACCAATAGACTGTGATATTATTATTATTTTCAAATTTGAGACAAGTTTTGATATAATCTTCTTACATACAGGAAATTATAAATAATTATCAACTAATATCGCAAATGGACTCTTTATTCGAACCGTGTGTGTTAGACCAACAATGTACGTGCCGTGCTTCGGTTAAGCAATAAAGCGAAAGAATTAATCATCAAAAAGGAAAAATCAATATAATACGTGCCGCGCACGCGTCCCGCGTGCCGTACAAGCATGTGTGAGTTGACGAGGCGCATGCTAGCACTAGCAGGCAGACCGGGAGGCCGAGGCATGCCCGTGTTCGCTATGCACTCACCGTGGGGCGTGCTAGTAGCTGTGTGAAATGACGGTAAGCATGCCAGCAGTCCGCTGCGCAGGCTCACCGGGAGGCGAGCCAGCCCTTTGACCACTGCCCACCTCGCTCCCACTACTCCATATTAATGGTGCGCCCGATCCATTGGTCATAATAGGCGGCCGCACACCCCGTCCACAGTTGTCACCGCCGCATGGAGTATATTAGGATTTTGCCGAAGCGCACCATCGGTGGGAGTGGCGACACTGGGGCTGGTGAAGCACCCGTGGAACGCATGAAGCTGGGTGCAGAGGTTGCTGTCGCCGAGGACGAGGTCTCGCGCGGGCAGCAGCGCGACCTTGACTTCATCGCCGTCGTCGTGCCTCCCCGGCCGGAGCCGGAGGTCCACAGCTACTCCGGCAATGACTCCGACTCCGACGGAAAACCGGTTAGTCCCCCCCCCCCTTGTTGGGAACAGAAATCCTTGGTTATGTTCACCCAGTCCATGAAATAAGAGTAAGATTGGTTAGATCCGTGTAGTGTATTGATTGTTTGAATGGTATCTATGGTTAGTGATTAATTGTTTATTCAATACAAATGAATTTTTTGCTAATAATCCGACTAGGGTTAGCGTGCGTGCTAATAATTCGTAGCCAGATCTTGAGAATTGATTTTGAATGTCCTACCTATATGTTTGTGCCCTTTTTTTCTTCCAGATCTTGAGAATTGATTTTGAATGTCCTACATGTATGTTTCTGCCTTTTTTCAGATTGCTATGTACACAGATGAGGCTACGGCCAGCGGTGCTACCAGCTGTAGATCCTGCACCCGGCAGCGCGGGCAGAAGCGGCCACGCCCCCCTAGATCTGAGGAACCCGTAGAATATCGGGTGGACCGCATCAGCGATCTCCCGGACGCCATCCTTGGGGATATCATCTTTCTTCTCCGCACCAAGGATGGCTGCCGCACACAGGTCCTTGCATCTCGGTGGCGCACTCTGTGGCGCGCCGCACCTCTTAATCTCGACTGTCACCGGCTATCTGTCGTTCATGATTTTGAACTCCACAGAGCCATCATCTCCTCCCACCAGGGCTCCGTTCAACACCTATGCATCCCGGCATGCTGCCTGCTGCACATACCTTGCACGGTGGACGCCTGGCTGCCATCCCTTCAATTCGAAAAACACCAGCATCTTGAGTTTTACCATTACTATGCAAATAGCTGTCCACCAAGCGTTGTAGCTGTGCCCTCACCACCAATGTCCATCTCATGGTTTTCCTCCTCTCTCCACAATAGCCACCATGTTATTATCGCAAACGATCGTATTAGTCCAACCGTGGGCGTTCAACTAACCATTTACTACCGCGGGCAGCTGTTTGATTAGATGGGACGACTGTGAGCAGTCCGCCGCGCACGCCGCGAGCGCTGCAATTTATTGTTGGTTTTGGACTTTTGTTTCGGTCGCCTCGGGAAGGTACGTAGAACAATCCTTCATTCTCATCTACAAGCACCGCCGCCGAGGATCGCCGCCTGCTACGAGATGGAGGACGAGCCGGCCAACAAGCGGGGGCGGGTCGAGCCAGAACGGCAAGAGCCTCCGGCGAACATGGACTTCATCAGTAGGCTCTCGGACGAGATGTTAGTAACCATCATATCCCACCTCCCCATCAAATATGGCGTATGGACCACTGTCCTCTCGCGGTGGTGGCGCCCCCTCTGGCACTCCACCCCCCTGGACCTCATCGTCGACCACGAGTTCTGCAGCGGGGAGCAGCAACACCTGGACGCATTGTCCCATGTCCTCGCCATGCACCCTGGGCCGGTTAGACACCTTGCTATCGGCAGGCTCAGTCCCCACAACAAGATCGAACCCAGGTTGCACTACTGGTTCCTATCCCCAGCCCTGGATCGGCTCGAGGAGCTCAGCTTTCATGCTGGACGTCCTTGCTCGCTGCCGCCGTTCGTGCTCCGCCTCGCGCCCACGCTGCGCCGCGCTACATTCAGGTGGTGCATTTTCCTCCGGATTGATGCCGCGCGCGCTCTTCATCTCCCTAAACTTAAGCACCTCGAGCTCATTGTCGTCTGCATCTCGAAGGAGGATTTGGAGCGCCTGCTCGTCAGTTGTACAGCGCTCGAGTACATTCGTCTTCATGCGATGGATGGGTTCAGTAGCCTCCACATCACCTCGACGAATGTCCGTGCGATTTATGTGCATTGCTGGCGCCGCCCAAGTCTGTCAGTTGAGGTGTTTCGCGATATTGTCATTGAGAATGCGACTTTCCTCGAGAGATTGTATGTACTTGATAAATTAGGTCCAGCAAGAATCAGGGTCATTCACGTACCGAAATTAACAGTGTTGGGCTATTCGTGTGCTGAATTCAACAAACTTGTTATTGATCATTATTCGTTCAGGTACAACAGTCTGCTTCTTCTCCTTCTTATATATTATTGGACAGCACATTTTATCTAATTGTTGTTGATCTATATGTTTGTCTGACAGCGAGCACCGGCCAACCCCCACCTCGCCTCCCCTCTCATCCCCTCGAGCACCGGCCAACCCCCGCCTCTGCCGCGACTCACCGCCGACGACCGGATCTAGATCCTCCGTCGCCGTCGCCGACCTCCGTCGCCTCTACCACCATCGCCGACCGGATCCAGCTCCGTACCCCCTGTTGCCACCTCTTGTCCGACCGCCGGCGCGGGCGAGCGAGCGATGGCAGATGCCGGCGCGAGGGAGCCCGTGTTGCCTGGAGGCAGCGAAGCCGCCGGACTTTCTGCGACAAACCACCATGGACTTTCGGAAGCCTCCTCCTCCTTCCATCCTCACCTCCCGACTGCTTAGCAGAGCTGATGATGGCTAAGGCACAAGGTACAGCGAACGGCGCAGCCAAGAGAGCTTCTCAGCGGCAGCGCCTTCAAATCTAGCAACGAACGCGACACCACAGGTAGATGAACTTCCTCCCTCTTCTTGCCTCTTCCTTGAACCTTTCCTTACCTGATCTTCTTGCTTCATGCAGATGAACTTTGCACCCTCTGCAAGACATGGATTGCCATGGGATTCCTCTCCCAACTCTCTGACAAATTGCTCTCAAGGTGGCCTATCTACTGCTGGAAAAAGGTTGGCCGAACTTCTATCCAAGGTATGGTTGAACTTCCTGCTGTTTGTTATTTTCTTTCAGCCATGTGAAGTTCTGGTAGTGTGTGAGGCTCAGTCCAGGCTACAAAAATTAAAAAATCTGCCTGCATTCATATGTAAAAAACCATGTGAAGTTCAACTAGTAAGTGGGCTAGAGTTCAGGTTGGTATGTATCTGGTTGTGTGCAAAAAAAAGGAAAATAAAACAAACATGTGATCACATGAAGGTCAGGTTGGTATGCACTAGTAAGTTCAAGCATTCAAACTCATGAAGGTCAGGTTTTTAACTGTAGATAGTATTTCCCCTTTGCAAACCAGAAGTTCAGTCTATGGAGAGTGCTCAGTTCAGGTACAGAGAAAATCAAATAGTGTAGAATTCAGAATGTGAGGTTCATTCTGTGAAGAGTGCTTAGTTCAGGTACACAAGTATGGGCAGATGCTCAGCTCAGTTCAGAGTGTGATACCTGTCCTAGGGAAAAATATGTACATGAACAACACTTTTATATGAGAAGTTCAGGCTGTGAATAATGCTCACTTCAGTTACACCAGTATAGGCAGATGTGACTTGTGTGCTAACACATTCTTTTTTTTATGCCAGCAGGATGAGAGACGCAGAAAGAAGCTTAGAAGTTCCCAGCAGCAAGTACACAACCCTAAGCTTGTATGCGTTGTGCCGCCCCCTCAATGGGTCACACCTCAAACGCACCAATAGCATTCCCAATCTGCTCCACACCAAAATTGGATGACACCCGAAACACATGCAGACTTCCAAGATGCTGGGTCACAGCCCTATCTGCACCACTTTGCGCCTCCATCTAATTGGTTGACGCCGGAAATCCCCCGCGGATTCTTTGTATCCACCAGCAGACTTCCAAGCACACCGATGGAGGAGGGTGTTAGCTCAAGTCCTGCATGTAACTCTGGAGGTTATCCTGCGTGGAACTCTAGAGGTTATCCTGGTGTGGCTCGTCAATGTGAAAGGGCAACAACTAAAACCGGATCCCAGGACAAATCCAACAGGAACACACACACGAAGGAGAGTGCTCTGCACACTATCGCCGTTGGATGCTGCTGCTGTTGCTACAACTCAGGATCGTACGGGACATGAGGTAGATGGATTGCATCACAGAACAAAAGGGCAAACTAAAACCAGGATCGTCATACCTCCAAAACCACCACAAGCAAAAAGGACGCAAACAAGAGAGAGGCCATCTTCAACCTTCCTTCCTCCTCGTGATCCACTCCTGCACCCTGCTATGATAACTCTGCCGTGCCCCATCCCAGAGGGCCAGCAGCAGACTCCGGTGGAGTTGCGATCATACACGCACGTAAGTGAACAAAATTTAAGTATTTATATATGCATCTTGTATGATCTGTAATTTTTCTGCTCCCTCCAGGATAACAAGTTTATAAACTGCATTTTAATGTACCGTTTGGATTATTTTTTCTTTTTCTGCAGATGCCGGATCTCCCAGATTATCTAATAACAAGACTAAAGATGCCATTCCAGAATGTAGAGAAAGTCAGGGAATTTTACAACAGATACGCCAGACACACTGGTTTTGGAATCAGGAAGACGGGAGGGAATGACAATCACAAGTATTTTGTTTGCGCGTTCCAAGGGAAACACACAACTTCTGTTTCAGAGGCTAACAGGAAGCAAAACAAAACATCGCAGATGATAGGCTGCAATGCAAGAATGAGGGTGAAGGTGCAGGAGGATAACACATGTGTGGTAGTGGACATTGAGTACAATCATGATCACCACCTCATGCAAACTGATGATATGCTGGTATTCTTGCACTCACACAAGAATTATGACCCCACTATTTTGGAGTACGTAAAGCTCTTGCAGTACCATGATGTCAAACATAAAACAATCATGTCCATGCTATCCGAAAATGAAGATGGAAGCTACTTCCTAAGCATGACTGGACGAGACCTACTAAACCAGTAAGTATTGAAAAATGCACATACTGCAATGTACATAGCATCCTAAATCACCACCCTTTGCTAGCAAAAGTAACAAATGCATGTTTGCATATAATTTGTAGGAAAGCCATGAATGCAAGGAAAGATGATTTGGATGATGTATTGAAACTTGTATCTTTCTTTAAAGACATGAAGGCAATCAATGATGAGTTTCTCTATGACATACAAGTAGACAGCGACAAATCAATTAAAAACATTTTCTGGTCCAATGCAAGCTGCCGAGGAGCATATCAAGACTTTGGCGATTGCGTAACATTAGACACAACTTACAAGACTAACATATTTCATATGCCTCTGGGAGTGTTTGTTGGAACAAACCACCATTTGCAGTCAACGATATTTGTTGTTGCCCTGATCAGAGACGAAGATACAAAGTCATTCAATTGGCTGTTTAATACATTTGTACGGTGCATGAACAACAGACACCCAACTTGCCTTCTAACAGGTAAGTTCAAAAAAAACTCTACAAGTTTCATCATCTTTTCAGTCTTTGGGTCTATATTGGGTATACTGGTTTTAACTAAAAATAATGTAAACCAAGCAGTTCAACCACTATTAGCATAGAAGTCCAACAACAGTACAAGAAGCAAAATTATATGTCACATGTTTAGAAAAATATAGTTCTGGATGTGAAGTTCAAATACAGGAATCATAGAAGTTCAAGAACACTGCTGTAATGAAAAATATATGTAACATGTTCAGAAAAATATAGTTATGTATGTGAAGTTCAATCACTGGTACCACAGAAGTTCAACAACACTGCTGTAAGAAAAATTTGTGTGACATTACTAGGTAGTCCTACTGCTGCCTGTGAAGTTCAAGTACTTGTATCACATAAGTTCACCATCGGTGCAACAAGCAAGTTTCATTTTTTTAATTCATGCAGACCAGTGCCCGTCAATGGCGAAAGCTATACCACAATCATTCCCAAATACCGTCCACAAGCTATTCCATTGGCACATCCTAAAGAAGTTCAAGGAATACCTCGCATTGCTGTACAAAAAGTATAAAACATTCAAAGAGGAGTTCACAGCTATCTTGAACTAGCCGCTAATGCCAACGGAGTTTGAAGCTGCCTGGGCTACACTCGTGCAGAAGTACAACCTGCAGAATGACCAGATGATGATGCAGCTATGGAGTGATAGGAAACTATGGATAACAGCATTTTACAAGAACATTTTCTGTGCTAGAATGACTTCTACACAACGAAGCGAGAGCATGAATCACGTGCTCAAGAGAGGGTTTGTCAAGGGGACCCAGAACCTACACAAGTTTGCTAGGCGGGTAAATGCTTGCATACAAACTTGGATGCAGAAGGAGAACGAGCAAACAATGGCCAGCATGGTATTAAGACAAAAAAAACACCACCATATTGTGACTTCCTTGAACATGTGCACTTGGTATTTAAAAAATGAAACCCATGACTCTGCTCGACTAATATCTTATTTTTTGACATATGCAGAGCAATCCTGTTACAAAAACAACTTATGGCTACAAGGAAGACATGGCTATCAAGTACACGAGAGCCGTGTACAGCGAGATGAGGGCTAGGATGAGAAAAGCCACACTATTTCATGCAAAGCCTACAGTAGAGCCCACTAAGTACCTTGTGTACTACCACAATAAGGCTGGCCATGATGATGAAGAAAGATTTGCCTGGTCAAAGCATGAATTCCAGGTTGTAGCTGACCCAGAGAATGAAATATATGAGTGCGAATGCAAGCTTTGGACACACACAGGTGAGCGGAAAAACAAACTAATTAAATAGCTAAACTAGTAGTATCATATCAATATATGAAACTCATTGCTGGCTCACAAACTATGTATTCTGCATTCATCACAAAATGCAGGTCTGTTCTGCCTTCACATAATGAACATACTAGACTACCTAAAGCCTGTCAAATTTCCATACAAGTATATCCTCAAACGGTACACAAAGACTGCAAAATCACAACCAACATTTGATACAAGGGACTACAACACAATTGCATCAGATGGCAGCTCAAGACTATCCAAGCACGACATCCTGCTGCAGCTAAATTTGACGGTTAACAAGAAAGCGATGAGATGTGAACAACAATATGATAGAGCCTTCTATGTTCTCAAGAGGCTCATGGAAGAACTTGATGCAATACATTCAGCAAATCAAGCAGATGCTGACGAAAGGATGGCTGAAGAGGATGCTAAAATTGAAGATGACCTTCATTATTATGAAGCTGAAATGCTCCAGACCACTACTCAAGCCGACCGATGCAAGCAGGGTGTTGACCAATTAATGCAGCAGCACAGCAGAAAGAGACAATAAAACTGCCGCTGTACTCTGAAAGAAAGGGTAGGAAGAAACTTTCTGCAGCAAAGAAAAGAGACCAGAGAGCTCAAATAAAGGCCCCATCTACAGATAGAGTCGTCGTGCTGGATGAGAATGGAATGCCACTTGGACACAGGCAATGTAGTGTGTGCAAAAAGGTTGTAGGACACAACAAACTCACTTGTCCAACACTCTTAGAAAGAAACGATGCCGAGGAGGTCAAGCAACCCAAAGTTCAAAAACAGTAGCCCAAAGTTCTAAAACAAAACAAGGGACCACACCCAGACAAAGCTAGCAGCAGGCTTTGCAGCATACGCAAGGAATATGCTCCACACAATGCACGAACATATCTGAAGCACGCAGAAGCTGAAAAGACAAGCCAAAAGTCAGAAAAGAAACAGAAAGCAAAACCTAGAGCCAGCAACAAGAAAGTGGTGGAAGATGAAGAGCAGGATGAGGAAGACGAAGATGAAGACATCATCGAAGAAGAGGAAGATGAAGAGGAAAAGGAAGATGAAGACGAAGAGGAAGAGGAAGAGGAAGATGAAGAGGAAGAGGTACATGTCAAACAAAAACCACTACAAGCAAAGCCTAGGAGGAGCGCAAGGCTGATGAACAATTAGACTAGGTTGTAGGATCGAAAGTAGGTCTAGAGGGGGGTGATTAGACTACTTGACCAAATAAAATTATAGCCTTTTCCCAATTTTATGTCTTGGCAGATTTTAGCAACTTAGCACAAGTCAAGCAATCAACCTACACATGCAATTCTAAGAGTGTAGCAGCGGAGAGTAAAACATTGCATATGAAGGTAAAGGGAAGGGTTTGGAGAAGGCAAACGCAATGTAGACACGAAGATTTTTGGCGTGGTTCCAATAGGTGGTGCTATCGTACATCCACGTTGATGGAGACTTCAACCCGCGAAGGGTAACGGTTGCGCGAGTCCACGGAGGGTTCCACCCACGAAGGGTCCACGAAGAAGCAACCTTGTCTATCCCACCATGGCCATCGCCCATGAAGGACTTGCCTCACTCTGGTAGATCTTCACGAAGTAAGCGATCTCCTTGCCCTTACAAACTCCTTGGTTCAACTCCACAATCTTGTCGGAGGCTCCCAAGTGACACCTAACCAATCTAGGAGACACCACTCTCCCAAAGGTAATAGATGGTGTGTTGATGATGAACTCCTTGCTCTTGTGCTTCAAATGATAGTCTCCCCAACACTCAACTCTCTCTCACAAATTTGGCTATGGTGGAAAGATGATTAGAGTGGAAAGCAACTTGGGGAAGGCTAGAGATCAAGATTCTTGTGGTTGGATTGGAATGTCTTGGTCTCAACACATGAGTAGGTGGTTCTCTCTCACAAAATGAGTAGTGGAAGTGTAGGCATGTTCTGATGGCTCTCTCTTGAATAGAGTAGGGGGTGGAGGGGTATATATAGCCTCCACACAAAATCTAACCATTACACACATTTGACCCAACTCGGTCAGACCGAATAGAAGAACTCAGTGAGACCGATTCAGTTCAAAATGTGAACGTTAGGATTTTTGGTGGGACCGATGCGCTAGGGTTAGGGCAAAACCTCATCTCGGTGTGACCGATTGCATGAACTCGGTGAGACCGATTTCAGCAATGAGCAAACAGAGAGTTGGTCAGGCAAACTAGGTGGGACCAACCGCTCCTTTTGGTGATACCGAAATGTTACGAAAGGGAAACAGAGAGTTTGCATTGCGAACTCGGTGGGACCGATCACTCATTTCGGTGAGACCGAAATGTTACGAAGGGAAACAGAGAGTTTACAATCCCATCTCGGTGAGACCGAAATCCCTATCGGTGAGACCGAACTGATTAGGGTTTCTGGCAGTGGCTATGTCAAAGGAACTCGGTGGCGTTGGATAGATCAAATCGGTGGGGCCGAGTTTGACTTTAGGTTTAGGACATATTTGGAATTGAGAAAGTGGTTGAGGGATTTGGAGCATATCACTAAGCATTTTGAGCAAGTAGACCATTAAGCAACACCTCATCCCCTTTTAATAGTATTGGCTTTTCCTATGGACTCAATGTGATCTTGGATCACTAAAAGAGAAATGAAGAGTCTTGAGCTTTTGCTAATATTTGTCCTTAGCATTTTGAGGGGTCCACATCTCTAGTCCATGTGCCATGCCAATCATTGAACTACCTGAAATATTTAACTTGAATGGATATTAGTTCAATGAGCTATATGTTATTATGAATTACCAAAACCACCCAGGGATTAGTTGCACTTTTAATCTCCCCCTTTTTGGTAATTGATGACAACATATAGATCAAAGCTTCGACAAATGATAATATGAATGAAATATATCGTCGCTTTGAGAAGTATGTGATAAGCAAGAGCCCCCCTAAATTTGTGCATTATTTAAAATTTGCTTTTGAATGCAAATGCACAATCGATTAGGATCATGGGTTACTCTTCCATGTCACATACATCTTGGTGGAGCGCTCAAATGATAGAATATAAATAGAATGCACTCATCACCAAGGCAAACATGATTGATCATACGCTAGTAATAAGATATCATCATTCAAGCACACATTAAAGCATAATATGATCAATCACATGATCATAAGAGTATCTCACACACAAGCACGAATATTGTAGCAAACAAACGAGCAAATAACAAGTAGCAAGAGAGGCAAAGAAAGCAAAACTCTCTCTCTCTCTCTCTCTCTCTCTCTCGAAGCCTATGATCTATACACTTTCTCCCCCATTGTCAACAAGTTACCAAAAATCTTGAAAATGCATAGTGCTATGCGGCACTCTAAGCACGATCTCCGGGAGCTCCGGTGTGCGAAGATGGCATGGAGAGGACAACATCTGCAAAAGCTTTCGATGATGACTGAGGAACTGGAGGGGCAACTGGGGCAGTGGCTGCAGGTGCTGAAGTGGTGGCTCTTGTGTCACTGACTAGCACAGCTACAGACCTGTTGGCTCTAGGCACTCTCTAAAATTCCCCTGTGGTAGCTCTTCCTCTCCTGTCCTCTGCTTCTTCTTGAAGTTGCTCAACTGTGGTCTGAATTTCTGTGACCTTCAAGTCTAGATCATAAAATTTTGTTTCAATGATCCTCTCAAGACTCTCTTGATTTTGAGTCAGGGTGGCTAGTCCTTTCTCAATTCTCATAGTGGCCTCAAGTAGATAGCTGAGCTGATCCTACTTGGTCTTGAGATTTACAGCTGAGACATCTGGAATCTTGGAAGTCTTTGCTGCATTTGCTTTTTCTCTCTTCTCCTGAGCCTCCGCAGATGTAGGATGTGATGCATCCATGACAACAACATTGTCCTCAAAGTCTGGCCTCAGGGGAAGGTGCTCTCTGTCTAGCAGATATGTGCCTGTGCCCATCTTGGAGTTGATGAGCATATGAATGTGTGGGGCATATCCACATGACCTCTTCTGATCAGCTGCAGTCCTCTTAATTATTTCAACAATCAAGGTCATCACCTTGAACTTCTCTGGCACATCAAACATATGTAACAAGTTGATTGAGTGCCCTCTGATCATCCTGTCATCTCCTGATTTGGGCAACAAAGTATGCCTCAGTATAGTGTTGATTGTAGGCAGCTCTGACAGCAGATAGTAAATGGACCCAAACTTGTGAGTCGCCAATGCAGCATCTGGAATTTCCTTGTACATGTGAGCCATGGAGTTATGATCTTTCCTGGGCTTGGCATAGACATCTGTGTCATCTTCACTTTCTTCAGGGGCATTGATCAGCTTGGCCCATTCTGCAATAGATGATTGGTATCTTGTACCTTCAGTCATCCAGACTATCTTGCCATCTGGGTAAAAATGTGCAGTGGAATAAAATTGCATCACCATCTCATCATTCCATTTAGTCAATTTCTGACCAACAAAAATGTCAACTCCATTCATTCTGAAGCTCTCATGAACTCCAGGGAAGTAGTCTTCATTGTCATCAATGAACTTCCAGTCGACCCATCTCATGTCACTTACTATGGGCTTCTTGTCCAAAAGAATTGCCTCATAGAAGTCCTGCTGCTCCTTGGTGTGAAACCTGTAATCCACAGCAGTCCTTCTCCTTGTAGCATAGGGGTCTATCTGTCTCCATAGTCTGAGACCTGCATCTTTTCTCACTTTCATGTTCTCTGCTATTGGATTAGTGTCATCATGGTCTGGAATTTTTGGCTTGAGTTTCCTGAGCACTTGCTGCTCGTCATCTTCCTGAACTTCAGGCACTGGGGCCTTGTTCTTCTTTGCAGCTGAGATATTTCTTGTGCTTCTCTTGGGTGCTGTTGGCTTTGGAGCTTGAGCTTGTGAAGGTTGCTTGGGAGCTGTCTTGGGCTTGGATGGAGCAGCCCCAGACTTAATAGCATCTCCCATCAATTTCTGAGATTTCTGAGCTGGTGCAGCATCTTCTTCCTCATCATCTTCATCTGGATCTCTCATCATTGATGATCTGCCAATCACTCTGGCCATGGTCTTCTTGACCCTTTCCTTCTTTTTCTTGCCTCCAGCAGCCTTAGGCAAGTTGTTTGGGGTGCTTCTCCTACCCTCATCATAGCTGCTATTGGAGGGACTAGTGCCCTCACTAAGATTTGCTTGCTCCTCTGACCTGTTCTAGCTGTCACTATTGTCTGACATCTCTGAAACTGAAAGCTGACCCTGTGAATAGATAGGTTGAGATAGAGTGGATAAGCATCACAAAGTACAACCATTTTGCAAAACAAATGAGTCAAAAACTTAGTTTTAGTTTTCTACAGAAAGCATTTCGGAGCTACCGATATTACAAACTCGGTGACACCGAAGCAGCTTTAGAGTCTAAACATGTGAAATCGGTTAGACCGAGACACAGTTCGGTGACTCCGAGATGCTAGGGTTTCACAGAGAAATGAACTCGGTCACACCGATTGGTATGTTTCGGTCAGACCGAAAAATACTTGTGCTATGGCCTGAGCCAAATCGGTGAGACCGAAATCCTAATATCGGTCGGTCCGAGATGAGTTCGGCGGAAACCTAAACCTAAATTTTTGCATCAAAACTAATCTAACGGAGTTTCCAGTGGATAGAGTAGTCTCAAACGTGGAAAGAATATAAGCATTGATCTTTGTGCTCGGAATCGGAGTGGGGAAGGCACAAAGGGACGAGTTCATACCCTAACTTGGCGATGAACTCACTATGGCGACAACGACGGTGAAGATTCCCGTTGACGGCGGCGAAAACCAGCGGCAGGAGGATGCTGGCGACGAGGAGATGATCCAGAGACCTCGAGTCGGCACAGCTAGACAGGCGCGGGCGAAGCGTTTGGAGGAATTTCCAAATTTTCAGCCCGTGGGTATATATGTCCAGTCACTGTCGGTGTGACCGAGTGGAACGACTCGGTGGCACCGAGATGCAGAATCGCAAGCAGTTGCTGCAACTCGGTGTGACCGAAAGGTTCAAATCGGTTGCACCGAGATTAAAACTTAGATCAACTTAATGAACTCGGTGTGACCGAATGGGATGGATCGGTCAGACCGAAATGCACTAAGAAGTTTTGGAAGTTAAGTCTATGACGAATCGGTGGCTCCGAGTGCTCCTCACTCGGAGGGTCCGAATATGACTTGATCAAACTTTGTGATGTAGCATGAATAGAGTTGGAGACGAAAAAAGCATAGATAGCTAGAGGGAGTACTTAGGCATTCTTGTCCATCCATTTGGCAGAAAGAAGAAAAACCAATCAATCAAAACAACAAATGGATGTCCTCGAATGGAGAAAAATTATGCATCCAACATGCTCACACAATAAGATAGCAAATGAAATATGTGTCAAAGCATGCACAAACACTCTAGCATCTATCAAGCAATTGGCGATGTCTAGGTCATCTATATATGAGTATATTGACTTAGGAGTCAAATGAGAACATTTGATCATAGGTCATACTCATCGTTTAGGCACAAGTGGGGTTACCACTTTTACATAAAGCATTGTTGTGTTCACACCATTAGAGTTGCATTAGCTCAATTCTTAGAGTAAAGCTCCCCCTAGATGTGATATCCCCCCTAAGAGGGATGAACTAACCTTGGGTTTTGTCGATGATGACTTCATGTAGATGTTGAAGATGTGGATGCTCAATATTTATGTAGATCATTTGGAGAAATCCACTGGAGTGAGTTGCACTTTCAATACCTACATGGGTTAGTCCCACAAGGAACACACAAGGATATCCATAGACATAGAGTGAAATACACATATGATGTTGTCCATGAAAGCATTAGGTTACCTTGTCCCTTGTCTTACCAACAAGAGGGTTTGTGACTCCTTGAACTAGTGCAAGATATGGAAGTTGATTGCACTTGTCCTTGCCAAAATGAATATGAGTGAAGTATGTTGGCGGAGTCACCCTCAAGAACTCTCTAGTTCTTCTTCTTTGGGATCCACATCAGCTTGATGGGAATCCTTGGAGTTGTAGTCGTACTTGATGCAGTCTTGGGAACCCACTTGACCAAGGCCTTGGGAGCTTCTTCAAATGAATCAATCTCCTCTTGAAGCTTATCCTTGCCTTTTAGCTTGTGGTCTTGTGGTGGAAGATCATCTTGAGCTTGTGTTCCCTCGAAAGAAGTGGGGTCATACTTCTCTTGTTGAGGAACAAACTTCGTCTTGGGGTATTGATCTTCTTCCCACTCAACTCCATTGGCATTGAACTTGCGTTCAAAACCAACACCTTGATTCTTCCGGTGCCTTCCTTGCTTGCGTACAATTTCCTCAAATTGCTTACTTCCGGCAAGGCTCTTGTAAACACCTTTCTCTACAATTCCCTTCAATAAGCTATTTTCTTGCTCAAGTGTAACTTGGCTAAGAGAATCATTAGTGGAATCAAGAGAACTACTAGAAGCAACAATATTGGATTTAACATGATTATTGTTACTACTAGAAGAAGAATCTTTCTTGCTCTTGTTGCTAGATTTTACTTGTGGCATGTAAGTAGACAAGAGTAAATGCTTGGCAATGTAAGAAGAACTTTTCTTACGAAGATCATCATTGATTGCTTTTAAGAATCCATGCTCTTGCTCTAGATTGAGCTTTTCAAAGCGTAGCTTCTCATGAGTCTTTAAAAGCTCTCGATGATCTTCTAAGGTAGTTTCATGAGCTAACTTAAGAGTGTTTAATTCTTTAGTTAGACGCTCAATCTCCTTCTTATCATTGTCATTCGTTTCATCTTGATTAGCATGATTAACAGTAATTTCATCATAGTTTTCGTCACTAGAGTTGTCAACAAGTAAATCATCATCACCTAGCAAATCATCATCATCACTATTGAAATCAACATACTCGGGGTGTGATACCTTGGGGCCTTTAGCCATGAAGCATCTTCCAATCCCTTCATTTGGTGAGTCAAATATGTCGTAGGAGTTGGATGACACAAGTGCAAGACCGGCAACACCTTCATCTTGAGTATGTTCGGAGTCGGAGTGATAACTTCTTTCGGAGTGGTGTTCGGAGTCGGAACCGGATATCCATTCACCAACATGAGCTTGATGTCTTCGTCTTGTGTAGCTCTTTGATGACTTGTCCTTCCTTTCTGAATCTTTGCTTCTGTGAGAGGGTCTTCGTTCATAACGATCATCTCTACTCCTTCTCTATCTTGGAGGTGATTCCTCTCTTTTACTCCTCCTTTTAGGTGAGTCTTCTCTTCTTTTGTAGGGAGCCGTACACTCATTGGAGTAGTGTTCGGGTCTTCCACAATTGTAGCAATTTCGTTCACGACTAGAAGATCTCTTGTCATAGTAGGACCTCGATTTGGAACTTCTCTCTTTGCTTCTACTCTTGTAGAACTTGTTGAAGTTCTTCATCATTAGGCTCAATTCTTCATTGAAGACTTGTTTCTCACTTGATGATGTAGGAGCATCACATGAAGCTTTGTAAGCACCACTAGTCTTGTTGTGAAGCTCTTCCTTATCTTTAAGTGACATCTCATAAGGAACAATTCTACCAATGACCTCCGTTGGCTTAAGATCTTTGTAATTGGGCATCATTTGGATCAAAGTGCACACGGTATCATATTTTCCATCCAAGGCTCTTAGGATCTTCTTGATGATGAATCTGTTGGTCATCTCCTCACTTCCTAAGCCGGCAATCTCCTTTGTGATGAGAGCAAGCCTAGAATACATTTCAGTGGCTCCTTCACCATCCTTCATTTTGAACTTGTCAAGTTGACTTTAAAGCACATCCAATTTGGATTCCTTGACGGACTCGGTACCTTCATGCATGTCAACCAAAGTATCCCAAATTTCCTTTGCATTCTCAAGACGGCTGATTTTGTAGAATTCTTCGGGGCACAATCCGTTGAAGAGGATATCGCAAGCTTGAGCGTTGTATTGCAACATCTTCAATTCTTTCGCGGTTGCTTCACGATTTGGTTCTCTTCCATCTTCGAAGAATTCACCTTGCAAACCAATACATACAATAGCCCAAACGGCGGGGTTATGTCCAAGAATATGCATTTTCATCTTATGCTTCCAACTAGCAAAATTTGTACCATCAAAGTAAGGACCTCTACGGTGGTAATTTCCCTCGCTAGACGCCATAATCTCCTAGGTTGTGAAACCAAGGCTATGATCACCAAAGCTATGGAAATCAAGGCAAATGGAGACCAAAGCTCTGATACCACTTGTAGGATCGAAAGTAGGTCTAGAGGGGGGGTGATTAGACTACTTGACCAAATAAAAATCTAGCCTTTTCCCAATTTTATGTCTTGGCAGATTTTAGCAACTTAGCACAAGTCAAGCAATCAACCTACACATGCAATTCTCAGAGTGTAGCAGCGGAAAGTAAAACATTGCATATGAAGGTAAAGGGAAGGGTTTGGAGAAGGCAAACGCAATGTTGACATGAAGATTTTTGGCGTGGTTCCGATAGGTGGTGCTATCGTACATCCACATTGATGGAGACTTCAACCCACGAAGGGTAACGGCTGCGCGAGTCCACGGAGGGCTCCACCCATGAAGGGTCCACGAAGAAGCAACCTTGTCTATCCCACCATGGCCATCGCCCACGAAGGACTTGCCTCACTCGGGTAGATCTTCACGAAGTAGGCAATCTCATTGCCCTTACAAACTCCTTGGTTCAACTCCACAATCTTGTCGGAGGCTCCCAAGGGACACCTAACCAATCTAGGAGACACCACTCTCCAAAAGGTAATAGATGGTGTGTTGATGATGAACTCCTTGCTCTTGTGCTTCAAATGATAGTCTCCCCAACACTCAACTCTCTCTCACAGATTTGGCTATGGTGGAAAGATGATTAGAGTGGAAAGCAACTTGGGGAAGGCTAGAGATCAAGATTCTTGTGGTTGGATTGGAATGTCTTGGTCTCAACACATGAGTAGGTGGTTCTCTCTCAGAAAATGAGTAGTGGAAGTGTAGGCACGTTCTGATGGCTCTCTCTTGAATAGAGAAGGGGGTGGAGGGGTATATATAGCCTCCACACAAAATCTAACCTTTACACACATTTGACCCAACTCAGTCAGACTGAATCAGTTCAAAATGTGAACGTTAGGATTTTCGGTGGGACCGACATGATCAACTCGGTGGGACCGATGCTCTAGGGTTAGGGCAAAACCTCATCTCAGTGTGACCGTTGCATGAACTCGGTGAGACCGATTTCAGCAATGAGCAAATAGAGAGTTGGTCAGGCAAACTAAGTGGGACCAATCGCTCCTTTCAGTGATACCGAAACGTTACGAAAGGGAAACAGAGAGTTTGCATTGCGAACTCGGTGGGACCGATCGCTCATTTCGGTGAGACCGAAATGTTACGAAGGGAAACGGAGAGTTTGCAATCCCATCTCGGTGAGACCGAACTGATTATGGTTTCTGGCAGTGGCTATGTCAAAGGAACTCGGTGGCGCTAGGTAGATCAAATCGGTGGGGCGAGTTTGACTTTAGGTTTAGGACATATTTGGAATTGAGAAAGTGGTTGAGGGCTTTGGAGCATATATCACTAAGCATTTTGAGCAAGTAGACCATTAAGCAACACCTCATCCCCTTTTAATAGTTTTGGCTTTTTCTATGGACTCAATGTGATCTTGGATCACTAAAATAGAAATGAAGAGTCTTGAGCTTTTGCCAATATTTGTCCTTAGCATTTTGAGGGGTCCACATCTCTAGTCCATGTGCCATGCCAATCATTGAACTACCTGAAATATTTAACTTGAATGGATATTAGTTCAATGAGCTATATGTTGTTATGAATTACCAAAACCACCCAGGGATTAGTTGCACTTTCATAGGTCGATTAAACAAAGCAAACTTATGTCATGTTAGTGTGCAGAATGTTATTCCACTATTGAACAGTATTTTAGGAGAAGCTTACTTGAACTTCTATTGTAGAAGTTTCAAAGAAATTACACAGTAGAAGTTCAAGTAAGCTTACTATAGAAGTCCTGGTATATTATGAGAGGAGGTGCTGGTGATGTATTCCATGAAAGAGCAAGCAGGACTAAAATGAAATATACATTGTGAAGTTCAAGTAATCTTACTGTAGAAGTTCTGGTATATTATGAGAGGAGGTGCTAGTGATGAATTCCATAAAAGAGCAAGCAGGAATAAAATGAAAATATACACAATGAAGTTCAAGTAAGTTTACAGAAGAAGTTCTGGTATAATAATCGATGTAGGAAAAAAATGCTTGACAAATAAGTATTGCCGTATAAACTAAGCTAGTAAGCCTAAGACGACGCGTGCAGATATGAAGTTCTGTTTGGATACATGGAGAAGTTCACGTAGAATGCCGACAGAGATAAAGAAACGTAAAGGAGTGTATGAGAATATTTTTACACAAAGTTCTAGTTGAAAACTATTCGCGGTTAAAAAATCACAAAAAGCACATATAGATTCTATGCAAAAGGCTACATCTTGATTGAGTTGAAAAATAATAATACATTATACAAAACAAAAATTCTCTCCATCTGAAACCAGCAGCCCAGCCAGATCTCAAGAAGAAGTTCAAGTTCATATGTTGGGGCCAAAAATTAAACAACACTGGATTTGTGGGCAAAAACACTGTCCACAAAAAACCAGCAGTTCAGCCAGAACCCAGGCAGAAGTTCAAGTACATATGTTGGCGAAAAAACATACAACACTGGAATACTGAAAACGATGCAATACATTGAAATTCACAAGCCAATCATTCTTCATACCAGATACATTTGTCCTCAATAACATAAATAATAGTGCTGCAGCTATAGATACACAAATTACTAAACCATTCTTACAACCAAATCTTTACGAAATCGATCCAATCATTATCAAACCTAATCTTTACGAAATCAAATCTACACTAAAACCAATGTTTCTACAAGCAGAATTCACGGGCCCAAGGACTGGATCTCGACAGGAAGCTCTCCACGCACAATTTCATTGTTCTCGCTAAAGACTAGTGTGTGCATGAACTTGGCCTTCCAGTCATCTACAGCAGCCTGCAAACTAAAAAGAATGAAGAATAAAAAAACAGCAAAGGATAACTAAAACCACAGCAGGAGCGTGTCGGCAAAAACACACAAAAAAATGAAAGGATGATGAGACAAGAACAAGGACAAAACATACTTCCACATCACCAAAATCTTCAACAAGCTCATCGCCATCATATGTAGAGCAGAGCTTCACGGCGAAGAAACCACAATCACTATTCACTTGCTTTGGAACATCAATAAAAGTCGGCCTCTTTGCAATAGTCACCCAGTTTGGCTGCTTGCTCGCTTTGTACGCAGCCTTGCCGTACATCTCCTCCAGCAACCCAACAAATCTCTTGATCTGCCAGAAATGACAAATACGATAAAATCAAAAACATCTTAACCAAAATAGTTAAGTTCAGATACATAAAGTGACACTTGCATAAAATCCAGCTAAATGATACCAGAAGTTCAACTGTCAAATGATAGTTAGTTCAAGCACACAACTTTCAAGCACTCTTACCAAAACAGAGACAAAAAATATTTTGTCAATGGAAGGCAGAATAAACTTCATGTCAAAAAGAGAATATGACGGGAGGTTCAAGCTAAGAAACACTCACGATATTTTGGCAGTCTCCGTGGAAACTTGTTTGTGAAAGTCCCTTATTAGAGTAAAGAAGTGAATCAAGGATGTCAATGCTCCCACGATATCCATTCAGCACATACACACTGTAGTGCGCTATTTTGTCAATTGGCTTGAAAAGTATCAAAAAAACCTGCCAACATTGAAAAAATGGTGAACACAAACTATAAAGCATAAGTATTGAACAGCCGAGATGAACAAAAACTTCTTGACAAACTCAGCAAAAGGATGTACATAAAATAAAAAAAGCAAGAGTTATGAAAACATAACCAGCTTTGCGTTAAGAAGGTCTTCTTCCTTGCGAACCAACATTGGGAGGATTGCAGCCGATTTTTTTGCATCGAATTTTGGAACTGATGCAGCGAAAAAATCATACTCCAGGCAGTACTGCATTCACAAACAGACCACAAACAAAAGATTAAGAACACGAAATAATCACGACAAATTAAAACACCTTCCAATGCCACTTCACCAAAACTAGCGCAAAAAAGGGAGATAGGGTTACAAGAACAAAAAACTGTATGAAGTAGGGACTCAGTACAACCCTGTCAGCACAAGAGAAGATCTCAGAGGTCTCCGGCTTATCCTTCCACAAGTTTATGAGAAAGTCCATTATGTCTCCCTCCATCTGCTGCCCTTCACCGAAAAGAGTATAAAGGACACGTCCTGTGAGGTCAATCACATTCCCAGGGATGGTAAACATGCAGTAGCTTGTGCTGTAAATTTAAAGGTTGGGAAAAAATATTAGAAGCGCAACTCCAAGACAAAGGAGAATGAATAGAAGTTCAGATACTATAACATCAGAAGTTCACACAAAGTAGCATGTCTGGTAGCAAAAAACATAAGAAGAATACTCACTCAGAATACTTCTTCAGACCATCTTCACTAAGCACATACTATTTCAACCTCCGGGCCTCGGATAGATGGGGGTAACTGTATTTATTTAGGGGAGCGACAGCAGAATGACACTTCATAGGCAATCTCGCTGCTCTCTTCGAGGAAGTTATGTTGCCAGACTCAACTGCCGGATTCCTCCTGGTGATGACAGCATTCTTCCCACCTCTCCCAACAATAGTAGCAGCAGCAGATTTACCCTTCTTCGGGTAAGCAATCTTCTCAAAATCATCATCCGACGAAATCACCTCTGCTTCGACTGCACCAACCTTCCGGGAGCAAGGGGTATTTGGAGCAGCACCAATACCGACAGGCTGCTTCCTCAACTTGGAAGGAATAAGGGTTCGAGAGCTATCATCTTCTCTCGGAGTTGTACTCATCGATTCCTCCCTAGGCTGGTATTCCTGTGACCCGAGGAATGAGTAGTGGTAATCGGTCAAGTCCAACGGCTCCACTGTCAAAAAAAGGAAGAAAAAAAGACCATTAAATATAACTGAAGTTCAGGTACAACACAATGTATAGTCCAAACAAATATAGATGACATGATTACTACCCAAGTTGACCTAAAAAAATGTGTTGCATTTAAAAACTAATGAAGTTCAGGCACAACCCAAGGCACAGTTCAAGATAAATTGATGAAATGGAAAACATTCAACTACAGCTAACAAAAGCATAAAAAGGTATCATCTCTGAAGTTCAAGTAGAATAAAAGCTATTGTCCAAGTAAGCAATGATAGGAAAAAAATACTGAAACAAAATACACAAGCAAATAAAAGACAAATGAAGTTCATGTAGAATACTGGCTGCAGTCCAAGTAAGCAGTCAAAGTTTCAAGACTTACATGAATAGTAGCCAAACAGACCATGGAAGTCTGTGTCAAACAATTAGAAGAAGCAATTGAGTACAACCATGTCTTCCTGATATCCGAGATATTTTCATGGAAATAGTTTGCAAGAACCCCTTCATGAAACGAATTAACATTCGTAAGCATGAAGAATCCGCAGTCGATACTGTCATCAAACAAAGAGAACAGTGTTAAAACAAAAGAAAGACAAAGAATAAAAGACGTTGCAGCTTACGTACAACTACAATTAAACATAAGTGATAGAGAGAAAGTGGAACTCATACTTGTTAGTCTGCTGGGGGACATCAATCCAATCCAAAGGGAAATGGTCAATAGAAAGTGGACTGAAGGGTGTCTCCCTGTCATTGCTGGCATCGTTCCAAAGCTTCTTGATGTTATCAGTCATCCGCCAAAACAGGCGTATCGCACAGTCATCATTTGGTCCATAGTAGGAGTCGAGAAACTGGAACCTTGAATTCTTCAGGTCAAGAAATATGGAAACCCAATGACCAACACCACCCAAGTGAGCAGGAATTTCAGGTGGGTCAAAAGTGGGAAAAACAACCTGACGCAAGATAAACACACAAATCATTAAAACTGAAATTAATATCAAGAGCACAAGAAAATAAACAAATATAAACAGAGAGGATCATAGTGGAAACAAATACAGAGACAAAGAACAAAATATTGCTTACAGAATCATGCGCATCCATGCTATTTGGACCAGTCTCTAAGAAGTACTTCCTCACACGGGAATCAAACTGCCCTCTGAAAATCTTGTCCTAATATAATGCAGATAACAGCAACATATGAAATACAATGAGACCAACAAGTTTTAACTAATATGGTAAAGAACAAAATAGAAAAGAAATTACTATAGGGTTGACTTACACAAACCCAATACGGCAGGATGAGTTTATCTGATCCCTGGTATTTGGCACGTAGACAATACAGTGCAACCTCAGCTACATTAGATCGAAGCATTCCATGAGGAGAAAAAGATATTGTGACATCTTCAACAGTAGCTTCACACTCATTGTTTTGGAACATAATCTTTGATCTAAAACAAGCAATAGAAAGTAAAGAAGTTCAGCATCAGAAACTCAAGAAGTTCATCACATAGAAAAGCATAGAAGTTCAGCTACATAACAACAGGCGGTACAAAAAGTTAGATGTTCAGCACCAGAAAGTAAAGAAGTTCAGTAACAGAAAGTAAAGAAGTTCAGGTATACAACCACAAGCAGTTCATAAGTTAGATGGATATAAATTCTAACCAACTGCACTCACCTCTTAGAACGATCATTCTTAAGCCTAGTTACACTGAAATAAAAGTCATCAACCTTCTTTCGGACGACAGCAAGTTCACTATCTGCTCAGCAAAAAAATAGAAATTAAGAGCAACATACAAACACATAGATCACGACAGGAGCAACAAACAAACACAAGCACATCTCAGCTGCTACACCAAAAGATAAAACCACAGGATTATAAACATCACAACCCATGCATTACAAACCTTCCCCCACATAAAAACAGCTTCACTTCACTTTATTTACAAACCACACGACAAAGCACAAACCAGAAGTTCAACTTGCACCACACAGACAGTACATAGGGATATCAAAGACTAAAACCAACAACAAAAGGGATGGGGATGGGGAAAGAAGTGAGAAGCATGCTCCTCTCTTTATGGATTCTTGCCTAGACCAGTTGCAGCACTGGAAAGATCATTCTCCTTTCCCAAGCAATCGCTTTCAGTCTCTTCATCATCATCTCCAGTAGACATTGCAGTGTCATCGGCAAGCACACCAGTAGCAGCTGGAGCAGCTGGAGAATCTGAAACAACAAACACTGTTGGTTGTGATGCAGTAGGAAGAGCTGGAGAACCAGCATCAACAGCAACTGATGGCTCTGCAACAGGAGACTTCTCCGGGCCTGCAGGAGCACTACCAGTCTCAACAGCAGCCTCGATGGGATCTTTCTCTGAAATAATATCTCCAACTGTCTTGTCCTGCTCAGCATTAGAAACCCCAGCACCGATGGTCGACTGAGGATCAGTTGGGTCCAGCCCATCGGAGCAGCCAGTGCCTGATACAGCCTTGCCTGCAACCTTCTCTGAAGGAACACTAGCATCGTCATTCTGTAGCAAGAACAAAAAGTCATTAAAAATGGGCACATAGTGAAAAAATGAACAAGAAGTAAAATAAAAACGAAACAAATGGACAAGAAAAATGATACTTTAGTATCACTACCATGAACCTCATCAACAAATAAATCACTTGCGGGAGCAGATTCATGCACATGGACAGATGCACTTTCAGGTAAAACATCCTCATCAACCCTAGCACCATCATCAACAGCCTACAAAAAATCATATAGAACACAATGTCTAATCAGGAGAAGTTCACATTACATAATTAAAGAAGGTCAGCTATGACCACTGACACATGGAGGAAGTCCAAAGACAGTAAACATAGAAGGTCAGATATCAAACTACTATCATACAAAGGGAACAAAGGGCCAGTTATGGAAAGCTTAGAAGTTCAGATACTATAGTCCTGGAAGTTCAGATACTGTAAACAGAGAAGGTCACCTACGAAACACTAATACTCAAAGAAGAAGTTCAGAACACATGAAATCAAGAAGGGTCACTTATGACAAAATAGTAATAACTGAAAGCTAACAATGAACATTAATGCAAAGAACTATCAAAGCCAACATAAACAAACCTCTTTAGTATGCTCCTCGTGGCCTCCTTCATGACCCAAACAAACAGAATCTTGCCTCTGAATCTGTCTGACAACAACACTAGCCTCATCTTCAAAAGGCTTGCAATGAGCATCCTGCATTTCCTTGAACAGCCCAAAGCTAGTTCGGAGGTGGGAAGTGCTCTGACGAAGCTCAGCAAGAAATCTAGCTTCAATTGACAAAACCTCCTTCGAAGACTCGGCATCAAAAAAATGGCCGGGAGGAAGAATCCCATCGATGCGACTAAGACACTCAACAGTTGTCGGAACACGGGCCATCTCCCCACAAACAGTTTCCAGAAGACCATCAATCCTAACAAGGGAAAGATTGGCAGCATCAAACAAACCCTCAGAAGATACGCCACCTGCAGCACTCACACGGGTAGAAGAACCTCCTGGATCTACAGGGGGAGCACCAGTATTGACATCCCGGGAGAATTCAAATCTTGGGGAAGTTCCACTCCCTAGGCCGGTGGCACGAGGCATAGTAACAACAGGACGTTCGATACGCCTAAAGAACACAACCTCAGCCGGTGTCTTCCACTGCATACAAAACAAAAGTCAACTCGTCAAAAAACAAATGAAGGAACATGGAACAAATATTGAAGACAGTATCAGAAGTTCAAGTTAAACTACACAGGAAAGAATGATGCATAGAAACACTCATAGGCAGTTTCCTAAACACCCAGTTGGCTGGGTCATCATCACCCTTCTTAACCAAGTCAGCAGCAGCAAGTTCAAAAAGCTTGGCCTGATCCATGAAATTGATGCGAGGAGTTCTTTAGTCAGGATTAGGCGTCTTGCCAATGATAAGGTGGTCCAGATACATAAGAAGCGGCGCGATGCCACAGCCTGTGATAGCTTTTCCTCTGCTAGTCCCTTGCTGATACCTAGTAACAGCCCTTCGAAGATCATCAACAACCAACTGGCAATAGTCCATATTTGCCATATCTTCAAAGACAAGATTCTCAGCCATTGCTGCCTCCCTGGACACTCGTGTAGACGTACCAGGAATAATGACCTTCATGAAAAGAATCAGGTAAAACACCTGCAGAGCCAGATCATCCTTCGTCTCATCCTTCACAAGTTCCCCGAGGATCTTCCGCAGATCCTTTGTCTTGATGTCATCACTCCTCTTGTGGCCAAGTTTGGCCTTCAGCCTCATAACAACATCATCAAACCCATCCTCCGAGGACCTAGGAGGGGTACGATCACCTTGAGGGAATCCAAAAAGATGGTGAACAGCATCAATTGTAATACGCAAAACCTTGTTCGCCTCACCCATGTCCAGAATCATAGTTGAAAGGTCAATCCTGGTGTAGATGTGGCTCATCAAAGGAAGAGAAATGTTGGAATCAACCTTCAAGTCAAACAAACAACCAAAACCAGCCTTGATAACCCTCTCCTTGTGCCTAAGTTGTAGCAATTTTGCGCACAACTTGACCTCTTTCAGTGAGCAGCGAACCGTCTTGTTAAAACGTTTCGCATCATCTCCTCCTTCATCACCTTCTTCGACTGCTTTGCCTCCTCTCTTCCTCATCTCAGGCCGCTCCACAAGCTGATACTGCAAAAAATGCAATGACAGGGAAAAAAGGCAGAACAATGAGATAAACAAACTAAACCAAAAGTTCACTAATGCTGAATTGGAAAAACTACATAAGCAAATAGAGCATGGACCAAAAAAATGTATATAGCAGAAGTTCAACCATTCAAAAAATAGAAAGTACAGCTGCTTTCTAAAATGTTAGCACTGTACATTTCAGAAGTTCAACTATGTCTACATAGGCAGTACAACCATGTATGACCAGAAGTTAAGATGCTTTCTAAATGTTAGAAATTTACAGAGCAGAAGTTCAACTATGTACACCAAGGCATTAAAACCATGTATACCAAGAAGTTAAGCTAATTTCTTCATGTATATATCCAGAAGTTCACCTATGTACACAACGGCAGTAATACCATATAAACCAAGCAGTTCAGCTAATTTCTTCATGTATATGAAGCAGAAGGTCAGCTATGTACACCAAGGCAGTACTACATACACAAATATAACAACAAATCTACAAATGTTCTCAAAAGCAGTAAACATGAGAGATTCATACCTGATCAGCAGCAGCAGGATCATCGTCGTCATCCTCGTCATCAGCGTTGAAATCAGCATCATCCTGGTCGTCTGGATTAACACGAGAACGCTTCTTGCAACGCTTGTTAACCTTTTCTGGTGCAACCTTGCGCTTAACGCCGCATTTCTTGCCCTTACCAGATGCACCAGCACCAAGCGGAGAAGGTGTAGGCGCCATAGTGGCAAGCACACGAGGACTACGACATGGCATACCACCGCGGGCTTGGCCTTCCACTTCAGCAAGTCCACCCACACTAGGTCCTGCAGCCTTTGAAACACGTGGGCTCCTCCGAGGAGTAACTTCACCAACTAAATGCTTCCTCACCGCGGTCTTCTTGATTTTCTTCTTCACAGGGGCAACCATGCCATCAGTTGCACACGGCACGTCTTCTTCAGCAACAGAGCCATGCCCAACTGTGAGCTCAGCAAGATCACCAGATTCAGGAACAACAGAACCTTTCTGAAGGTGGGCCGCCATCTTCTTGTCAAAATCTTCTTGCTTCTTCCTCTTGCGTTGATCCTCTAGAAGAACTGAAGGGGCACATCCTCAGCTTGCGTGACAGGTTCAGTGCCATCAACAGACTGGGACTGTGTCTCTGACATCTGAAGAGAGCACAAAGGCTCCGGAACGGAATCACAACCTTCAACTGATGGAGCCCCCTGCTCGGCCGCAGCAGTGTTTTCTGGCACACCCAAGTCAGATAGTACATCGTTGATGGTGTTCACAGCTTCCTTCTCTGTGGATACATCTGCAAGAACACAAAAAACATAACAAAAAGGAAAATAGTCAGGAACAAATACAAAAACACATGACAAGAACAAGTTCAAAAACATGGCTCGAGAATTTTAAAAAAAAGGAGTTACACATACTAGGTGAAGCAAGAGCTGCAGAAGCAAGATCCTCAAGGCTTAAATTTTTCTCAAGGCTCGAAGCAACCTCAGCAATTACAGTCAAAGGAATAATAGGTGGTTTAGCCGCATCAGATCTTGGAGCATCAGTATTAACTTCTGAAGCTCCATCTTGATCACAGGCATTTTTTTCAGAACTATTAAATTCATCACCAACTACAAAAAATGGAAGTAAAAAGGTAGCTGAGTTCTAATCCACAAACCTACACCAAAGGAAGTACTACTTATACATGAATGTCCAATCTCCAGAAGTTCAACAATACCTAACAAAGCAGTAAAACAATGCACAATCTACAATCTACATACTAAAGATAAAACAATCTACACCAGAGGGAGTACTACATATAGATGAATGTCCAGAAGTTCAACAATACATAACAAAGCTGTAAAACAATGCGCAAACAGAAGTTCAACCAAATTTCATTATAAACAAAAATAATTAAAACCAGAAGTTCAACTATGTGACCCAAGGAAGTAGTACATAAAAAAGATGAAGCATGAGCATAAATACTATTTCACAGCCAAACTACTTATCAATACCATGAAAATGATCACAAAAATACAAAGATATACACTATAAATATGAAACATTTGGGAAGTCCAAACACACTTGGTGACATAGTTCACCAGCAATTCATCAAAAAAAATTAAGCAACACTCTACTAACTTAAACTAAGGGTAAAATGCATACACATCACCTATGTTAGAAGTTCACACTTTTAAAAATGGGCAGTCCAACAAGACAACCAAGTGAAGATATGGGCAGACATATAAAAGAAAACTCCTATTTAAAATATAAGATGCATATACATTAAAATACCTGAAGAAGGTTTTGAAGCCATGACAACACAACCCCTTGATGAATGGTACTCCAAACCCTAGATCAACCTACAAAAAACAGGGGAGAAATTACATCTAATTAGCAAGTAGAAAATCATACAACAATACAAAAAGCAACTAAATCAAACCCTAGGATTAAACAACTAAAACACATCAATTATTATGAAAGATGAATAGTAGCACATCTAGGCAAGTACAGCAAAAATCGTATTCATAAACTAACTAGCATGTGACAGACACAATCTAGACTACGAAATCAATAACATTAATCATTTAGATACATCAGATCCAGCAGCAACCACCACACCACACCCTTCTTACATGCATCTCACTGGTGAAATTACCAAAGGGGAAATGAAATCCGCACAAGTCTGAAGGGTGAAATAGCACACACAAGCATCTCACAGATAAAATTGACAACGGGGGAATGGAATCCACCCACCACACGCACAAGAACCCTACATAATCTCCCATCCAACCATCAGAAGAAAAGGTTGGAGGCGGATGCGAGAGCGCACAGAAGAAACAGAGAGAGCTCGACAGATCTGGCGAAAACTAAGAGCAAGCATTGGGGGGAGGCAGCATTTGTACCTCTCCAAACGACCCCGATGCATGAATCCACGGCGGTTCTTCCACCCCCACGACGCCACGCGCACCTTGGAACCGCGCAGACGGTTGCAGCTTCGCTTCAGAGGAGAAGAGAGCGGGCTGGACGAGGGAGAGCGGTGGGTGGGGCAGAAATAGGAGCGGGGCGTGCGTCGGTTACTCCACTCACGAGCGTAGGAGACAGCGGCGGAGAAGTCGGGGGAGGTTGGAGGCGACGAAGGGAGCGGAGCGTCAGAGAGGGAGAAGAGAGCGAGCGACAGGGGGGAGGAATTTCTGACAGGTGGTCGCGAGCGAGATGGCCAGTTAATGCCTCTCTGCAGTGGGTGTTGCAGCGCCGGGGTAATTACAGTTTTACCCCCCAACAACTAAAAAAGTAAATGCCTCTGTTGAAAAATGAATGCAACATTTGAATGCATCTATTTTAAAAAGTTAAGATCAAATAACAAATCTGCTGGTATCCCTTAAAACCAAAAATTGATGGCAAACAGAAGGTCAAGTACACTACCAAGGGAAGAAAAATACATACACAAATAAGCACTTACAAACAAAGAAGAAGTTCAAAAAATGAAGAACAGAAGTTCAAGTACACTAATTAGCGAACTAAGGCATATGAAAAAATAAACACTAAGAAACAAAAGAAGAAGTTCAAATACAAAAACATATGAAGTCCATATCTAACTCAAATACACAACTTAGAAACAATATAGAAGTTCAAAATTCACCTACACACAAAGTACACATGCGGCTCGGCCCTAAGATAGATAGTGGGGTCACGGATGTGATGGACTCGCCTCCGCAAGCGACGACGCGGCACGCCGCGTCGTCGCTTGCCCCAGCTCGTTCCTGTCTTGGCCTCGCAGGGGAGAGGAGGGGGGGTCCTGACCCCCCTCCCCCCCCAGGGCTCGGCCTCGCGCTACTGCATTGGTGCGCGCTAGTGTGACGCCCCCGGCCCAATCGTGCACTAATCATACACGCAAATGCACACGATCAAGCCTAAGGACTCACGGGAAGATATCACAACACAACTCTAAAACATAAATAAAGTCATACAAGCTTTATATTACAAGCCAGGGGCCTCGAGGGCTCGAATACATAAGCTTGCGTACAAGCGTCAGCGGAAGCATCAGATATCTGAGTACAGATATGAAACAGAAACAGAAAGGCCTTTAGAAAGGCGGGGCAAAATAAAACACTACGATCGAAAGGCGTAGGCCTCCTGCCTGGGACCCTCCGATCCTACTCCTGGTTGTCAGTCAACTCGTAGTAGTATCCATCCTCGGGGTAGTAGTAGTAGTGATCGACGGGGCATCTGTCTTAGGGGCTCCGTCTTCTTGGTCACGACAAACTGATATGGGGAAAAAAGGAAAACAAAGCAACCGTGAGTACTCAGAAGTACTCAGCAAGCAAGGATCTACACTACATATGCAACATTTTCAAAGGGAAGGCTGTATATGTGGACTGGGCTGCAGAAATGCCAGAATAGAGAGAAGGCCTAGTCCTATCGAAGACTAGCATCTTCATCGGTCTTGCAGCAATAGAAGAGAGTAGAACAGTACAATATAATGTAGCAGTATCATTAAGTCTCAACCTCACCCAGAGATCCTTTCTCGACTCCCTGCGAGAAAGCAATCCCAGAGCCATACAGTCATCAACCTCGTCCTGAGATCCCTTCTCGACTCCCTGCGAGAAGCAATCCCAGAGCCATATATCCAAGTATCCAGTTCTAAATTGTATCAATCAGGATACAACTCCGAGTGTCCTTTACCGTAGGACAGGCTATCGATAGAAGTTTTCTTCCCTGCAGGGGTGCACCAACTTACCCAACACACTCGATTAACTCCGGCCGGACACACTTTCCTGGGTCATGCCCGGCCTCGGCCAAACGACACATCGCAACCCTACCTACAGCTCAGCAGAGAGGTCCCCGCCGGTCTACATCCTAAGCGCAAGGGGGTCTTGGCCATCGCCCCTCACCCTCCGGGTCGTTGCGCACATGGCTCAGATCCAAGCACCACCGCAATGGCGCCAATCACTCCATGCCGCACTGCTGAACTGGACGTCTGACAGAGCTTTCGGCTGATGCATACGATGCAGAACGCCCATACTATGCCCACGTGATGGTTAGTGCTATCAGACCAGAGGCCTGCTCGGATCAAATATCCAAATCGTTAGGACTAGGGGCTTGTGGTAACGAGCAGAGACTCACGAAAGATGTGACCCCGTCGCCCCGTCTCGAGGACTTGCTGCAAGGGTTAAGAATGCCCGGTCGCGCCTTGTATTCACCACTCGGGCACCACACTGGCACCCGTCTTCACAACACTCGCCTCTCAGGTGCACGCGGGTACCCCTCAGGGTCGACCCGCCTATCCAAGTAACAGTGTAAAGTCCAAGTATCCGTGTGTCCATAACATCAGGGGAATCTGAGGTATCACCCTCGTTTGATTTCCCACTCGATGTATCCGTCAAGGTGAACTCGGAGGAATCACCCTCACTGGGTTCACACTTGAGGTGTTGTACGACAGCGTCGTTACCGGAAGTGGTGAAGGAGGAATCACCCTCGATGACCACGACCGAATAGCTACTCTACAGAGTTAACATCAGAAGTGCTACAAGAGGTTTCACCCTCGGCACTCGATAGTAACGCTGCAGTGTCATTACAATTAAGGGGGGGTGATGTGCGGTGTTGGGGCTTGGTCTTCAATCCCGTTGATCGGGTCTTCTGACGATCCAGCGCGGCAGTCGGGATAAGTGGGGTCACTGATAGGTCTCTACCCAGCCTATACTAAACAGTTTAGGATATGCAAGTAATTATCAACAGCAGGTTACAATGAACAGGCTATGCATCAGAATAGGTAAAGCAGTAGCAGCAGCAATTCTAATGCAAGCATGAGAAATAGAATGGGCGATATCGGGATGATCAAAAAGGGGGGGCTTGCTTGGTTGCTCGGCGGCAAGGGCAAGGTCGTCAACGGTGGCTTCGGTCTCCGGAGCTGCGTCGGCCTCGGGGACGACATCAGTGTCGGGGGCTACCGAGAGAGAAGAGGGGGAGGAAACAGTATAAATACACAGCGATCAAGTGCAGCACAAAGCATAACATGGCAATATGCGGTGACGGAGGTGATCTAACGCAGTGCCGGGTGATACTGGCGAAGGTGGGATTCATCCGGGAAAGTATTCCCAGTGTCCGGCATTTCGGACAGACGAAAAGAGCGGAACGGTTGCATGTTCGGATAGTTAGGGACGTGTGGCGGACGAACGGACCGCGGAATCGGATTCGTCTCGTCGTTCTGAGCAATTTTCATGTACAAAGTTTTTCGATCGGAGTTACGGATTAAAAGATATGATTTTCTAAAGTTTTTATTAATTTCTGGAATTTATTTAATTACTTAAATTCGAATTATCCAGAACAGTGCAGAGTGACGTCATCGTGACGTGTTGCTGACGTCAGCAGTCAACAGTGGATTTGACTGGGTCAAACTGACACGGGGGACTCACATGTCATTGACACAGAGTTAATCCAGAGTTAGTTTTGAATCTAAACTAATCTAATCAGGGGGGGGGCCCACATGTCATTGAGACATCTAACTAAAACTAATTAAATTAAACATTTTAATTAGCAGTTAATTAACAAGGCCGTGGGGCCCACTAGTCAGACCAGTTGACCAGGTCAACGGTCAACAGTGGCCCCACGGGCCCACATGTCATCGGCCCAGGGGGGCCCGGGGAGGTCCACGTGGCGGCCACGTCGGCCAGACCCACCGGAACCACCCCAGCGCACGCCAGAGACGGCGGCAGAGCGCCAGCGAGTGGCGGGATCGAGTTGTGGTGCGCCGTTTGGCGTGCGGCTGGGCGCGTTCGAACCGAACGTGTGCCGTGCGTCGAACGGTGGTGGTGGCGGGGGCAATGGTGACCGGAAAAGGTGCCGGCGACGAGCCTGGCGGAGATGTGCTCCGGTGAGTGGTGCGGGCGGTGCTTCGAGGGGGTTTTTGCGCGCGCCAACTACGCCATTTGAACCAGTGATCAACGCGGTGACGAACGGAGCAAAAGCCAGGCCGAAACGTCGAGCGAGGCGACCGGACGGAGTAGCGCCGCGGCGGCCGGAGCATGCGTACGCGACGGAGCAGCTACGGCTACCGAGCGGGCGAGCAGAGAGCAGGGGAGGAAGGGGGGAGCCTCACAGTGGTTGTCGCCGTGTACGCGTGCTCGGGGGAGGGCCGGTGCAGCCGTTGGCGAAGAAGATCGCCGACGGGGATCTGAGAAGGGGGCGGAGCAGCTGCAGTGGAGAAGGGCCCCCGGGCGTCGAATGGTGGTGCGGGGCGACGTAGTCGTGCGTGACAGAGCCGCCGGACAACACGGCGGCGCGAACAGGCGACAGTGGCCACGCCTACCACGGCCCCTTGGACATGGCCGCGTCGGGTGCAGTGGGGAGGCGACGAAGAGGGAGAGGGAGGCAGCTAGGGCGTGTCCGCGGGGTCAGGGAGGGGCTCTTGTAGGCGCGGGTGTGGGCGCGGCGTGCTGTCGAGCAGCGGTGAGGGGGGGCCTGGCCGGGCGCGGCAGGTGCTCGACAGCGCGCGCGTGAGCAGTGCGAGGTGAGGGACGGCGCGGGGGTGGGCTGGGCCGCGCTGTAGCAGTAGGCCTAGTGCACAGTAGATCCTTTAGGCCTTTTTCCTTTTCTCTTTTTCTATTTCTTTTCTTTTCTATTATGTTAATTGTTTAGGCCCCAAATGGTTTTTGTAAAAAGGGAGACCTAGTCCATAAATACCAGTGCTTTATACCCTAACACCAAAAACTAGTTTGGGCAAAACATCATTTCATATTTGTTTTAAATAAATTAAAAGGTTACTAAATGTTATTTTCAGCCACTGTTTTAAGTTGTTTGAGTCACTTACCCAACTCCAATGATGTTGGTTTCAATTTTAGAATTGTCTCTGATTTATTTGCTATTTAATGAACAATTTAGTTTCTATGTTGGACAACTTTTATTTTCCACTTTCATTTAAATTTGGATTTAGAGTTAGGAGTTGAAATGCAATATGATGCAAATGATGTTTAGGCACTGATAATCATGATGACATGGCATAAGCAAAAGGGTGATTACTATAGTTAACCACCGGGGGTGTTACAAATCTCCTCTACTAACAAGAATTCTCGTCCCGAGAATTAAGAGGTAGAAGGAAAAAGTTCGGGGTATTCCGCACGAAGATTATCCTCGCGTTCCCAAGTGGCTTCATCTTCAGTATGATTTGACCACTGCACTTTGAGGAACTTGGTAACCTTCTGACGGGTCCGACGTTCAGCTTCATCGAGAATGCGGATCGGATGTTCCTTATAAGAAAGGTCATCATGCAATTCGAGCATCTCGTGATCCACAGCTCGGTGCGGAGATTCCTTGAAGCATTGACAAAGTTGCGACACATGGAAGACGTCGTGGATATGGGAGAATTGCGGCGGCAATTCCAATTTCTACGCCACCTGACCACATCTAGCAATAATGCGGAAAGGACCAATGTAGCGTGGAGCTAGCTTGCCCTTGATTCCAAAACGGTGAGTGCCCTTCATAGGGGTGACACATAGATAAGCTTGATCACCAGGTTGATAAGTCAAACCCCATCGTTTGCGATCATAGTTGCTCTTTTGGCGGTCCTGAGCCGCCTTGAGATTTTCACGGATGATACGGACTTGCTCTTCGGCGTGTTGAATAATATCCGGACCCACGAGCGGTCGTTCCCTAGTTTCTGACCAATTCAGAGGGGTTCGACACTTACGTCCATAAAGTACCTCGAAGGGAGCCATTTTCAAGCTAGCTTGATAGCTGTTGTTATACGAGAACTCAGCATACGGGAGAGATTCTTCCCATTTCTTGCCGAATGAAATAGCACAAGCCCGAAGCATGTCTTCAAGCACTTGATTGACTCGTTCGACTTGGCCTTGGGATTGGGGATGATAAGCTGAACTCCAGGTAATATTAGTTCCCATAGCTGTTTAGAAACTTTCCCAGAATTTGGAAGTGAAAAGGCCGCCATGGTCCGAACTAATATCCTTCGGAATACCGTGGAGTGAAACAATTCTGGAGATATACAACTCTGCTAACTGACTAGCAGTGATCGTCTCCTTGACAGGCAGAAAGTGTGCAACTTTAGAGAGTTGGTCGACGACGACAAGAATAGCATCGTGACCCTTCTGTGACCTGGGAAGTCCTGTAACGAAATCCATCTGAACCTTATCCCATTTCCATAGAGGAATAGGAAGTGGTTGCAGAATTCCAGCTGGTTTCTGATGTTCTGCTTTAACGCGACGACAAACATCACATTCAGTAACATATCGAGCAATGTCCTGCTTCATTTTAGACCACCAGTACCTTTGACGGAGATCACGATACATCTTGGTGCTACCCGGATGAATAGACAGCGGGGTATCATGTGCCTCCTTCATGACTTTGTCAGTCATGAGTTCGAAGCGAGGTACGACAATGCGGTTTCTGAAATACAAGGTTCCATCTTCAGACAGCGAGAAATCCCTGTACTTTACAAGGTGAAGGTATTTCTTCATCAGATCAATTTCAGCATCTTTAGCTTGCGCATTCTTAACAGCTTTCTCAAGATCTGGTTGTATCACAAGGTTATTAAGAGATCCTTGTGGAACAATACGCAGATTTAGCTTGCACAGTTGTTCAAAAAGACGAGGTTGTGCTTGCCTAACCGTGAGGTTGTCGCAATAGGACTTGCGGCTTAAGGCATCAGCCATCATGTTAGCCTTGCCAGGGGTATAGGATATACCCAAATCATAGTCCGCAATGGCCTCCATCCATCTTTGCTGACGGAGGTTTAGAGAAGGTTGAGTGAACAAGTACTTCAGACTTTTATGATCCGTGTATATCTCGCAACGATTACCGAGGAGGTAATGTCGCCACAACTGCAGTGCATAAATGACAGCAGCTAGTTCTAGATTATGTACCGGATAATTCTCTTCATGTGGGCGCAACTGACAAGAGCCGTAAGCAATCACTTTACGCTCTTGCATTAGGACACAACCTAATCCTTCACGGGATGCGTCACAATAAATCACAAAGTCTTTGCGAGTATCTAGAGGAGATAGTACTGGGGCAGATGTCAGCTTGTCTTTGAGTGTTTGAAAACTTTCCTGACATTTTTCTGTCCATTCAAACTTAACGCCCTTGTGAAGCAGATCAGTCAGGGGCTTAGCAATCTTAGAAAAGTTCTCGACAAATCGACGGCAATAACTTGCAAGGCCGAGAAAACTTCTCACTTGCTTGACATTCTTCGGAGGAGTCCAGTCAAGAATAGCCTGAACTCGTTCTGGGTTAACGGAAATTCCATCTTTGGAAATCACATGACCGAGGTACGTTACTTCAGAAAGCCAGAATTCACATTTGGAGTATTTGGCATACAACTGGTGTTCGCGGAGCCTTTCCAGTACAAGACGGAGGTGTTCGGCATGTTCTTTCTTATTCTTTGAATAGACCAGAATATCATCCAGATATACCACGACAAATTTGTCGAGGTAATCCATGAAGATGTAATTCATCAGACGGGAGAATGTGGCTGGAGCATTTGTTAGGCCAAACGACATGACAGTGTACTCGTAGGAGCCATAACGAGTAACAAATGCAGTCTTCGGAATATCCTCTTCACGAACACGGATCTGATGGTATCCCAATCTCAAATCAAGCTTAGAGAATACTGAGGAACCGGCAAGTTGATCATACAAATCATTGATCCGGGGAAGCGGATATTTGTTCTGAATTGTTGCTTGGTTGATAGGTCGGTAATCGAGAACCAATCGATTAGTTCCATCCTTCTTCTTAACGAAGAGTGAAGGTGCTCCCCAAGCAGAGGAACTGGAGCGGATGAAACCTTTCTTAAGTGACGTGTCGATTTCTTCCTTAAGCTCGAGAAGATGATGCGTAGGCATCTTATAAGGACGCTTCGCAATAGGGGTAGTGCCTGGCTTCAGGTCGATGACAAATTTGACAGCTCTAGCAGGGGGTATTCCTGGAAGTTCTTCTGGAAAGACATCTTGAAATTCACGAACAACTGGAACGTTCTCGATGCCTTCAAGAGGTGAGGCATTCAATGCATTCAGAACATATAGTTGAGTTTCGGCGTCCTGCACTGTACGAGCTGAGTATCTGACAGTCTGACCGGAAGGGTGTGTGAGGCGAACTGTTTCAGTGGCACAGTCAATCAAAGCTTTATGGGGCTTCAACCAGTCCATACCCAGAATAATGTCTATGTTGGAGGTCTTGAGAGCAATGAGAGAAACGGGGAACATCAATCCTCCGATCACAATGTGGTTACCGTGGCTTACCATGGTAGTTTGCCAATTAGCCCCAGGTGAACGGATTACTAATGGGATGGACATCTCCTCGAAAAGTATATCATGGCTTCGCGCAAAACTTTCGGACATGAAGGAGTGCGATGCTCCAGAATCAAAGAGGACTGAAGCTGGGATTGAATTCACTAGAAGGGTGCCCATCACAATGTTGGGGTCCTGTTGAGCTTCTTCCATGTTGACTTGGTTAACATGAACACGCTGACTAGCAGGTGGTCTGGTTCCAACGTTCCTAGAAGGATGTTTTCGACGGTTCTTCCTGCAACCAGCAGAAGGACGTGGTCCATCCTGACGAAAAGCCATAGCATCAGGCGGTCCAGCATGAACCGATAGCTGTCTCGGCGGTGAAGGCAAACGAGGTGCAACATAGGACGGCCTTGGTGTTGGAGCAGGTCGGTGGTGTACATTGTGCGGGATCCACACTCGACGCTTCTGAACAGGCTGACCCGAGGATGAGCCAGCTCCATGAGTGCGCTTGAGCGACTCCTGGCATTCAGTCAGAGCTGTTTCAATTTGGAAAGATTTGCTGACAAGCGTTGCGTAGTCTGTGAAATCATGAACAGCAAGTGCAAGTTTTATATTAGTACGTAGTCCTTCACGGAATTTATCCTGCTTGCGTGTGTTGGTGTCGACGTCATCTTCAGCATAGCGGGATAGTTCGAGAAATTTCCTCTGGTATTCATCCACAGTCATTTTGCCCTGTGAGAGTTTGCGGAACTTCTGCTTCTTCTGGTCGATCAGACCTTGAGGAATGTACCGTGCACGAAATGCTGACTGAAATTCCTGCCAAGTGGTTACAGTTTCAGTAGGCAACATACCCTTATGGCTTTCCCACCATTGAGCAGCTGATCCCCTCAGGTGATACGTCGCATAGGTGACGTAACTGTCAGGGATAACATTTGCCGACTTCATCTGGAAGGTAATGTCACGGAGCCAATCATCAGCATCCATTGGATCAGTCGAGCTGCGAAAAGTGGACGGATTGAGGCGCACGAATTCTGACAGTGTTATTGGTGTAGGCTGCTGATGAGCATTCTGGTTTGGGAACTGAGCCAATATCCCGGTCATAACCTGACGGTTCAGTTCGAATTGCTGCATCATTGCGGCAATATAAGGTGGAGGTGGAGGATCGTCAGCCATCCTGCCAAATCAACAGGGGCAGTTTAGCAAGAAAAACTGCATGTGTATGGAATGATTCATGAAGTAACACGCACATCAGAAGGAAGTGCAATAGATACTTCATCATATTTGCAGCAGACATTCGAATCCACACATAGCCTTGGTTAGTATCCGGCATTACGACAGCTGAAAGGGGAAGGCTAGACAACTAGGCGGCGCGTAGGCATGCGGCAAGGAAGTACACAACGAGACATAGCAAAGGCTACATCAACGTCGGAGAAAACTATTGGAGCGAGGAATCTGCAAGTGAAACACAGGGTGCCCTCGATAAGAGGATCCTGCAAGCAGAACCTGGTCCACAATCTTGGAGCAAGGGGGGATATTTCAGAACTCCGGGTGGATGTGATTACGAGAACCTAATGTTGGAGTTACTAAAATTTATTTAACCCGAATAGAAGAGAGATCAGAGTCCTAGAGTAAAAGTCGAGGAGTAAAAGATCCTAATACCTCCCAATTGGCGACGTGGGCCCGTAAGCCACACAGCCAAGTTAGTAAAACAGTTTTCGGTTACTAGACTCAACTTCGGCCAAGGAGTTGGAAAGGGGGGGGGTTCCTACAGTCAGTCGGCTCTGATACCAACTTGTGACGCCCCCAGCCCAATCGTGCACTAATCATACACGCAAATGCACACGATCAAGCCTAAGGACTCACGGAAAGATATCACAACACAACTCTAAAACATAAATAAAGTCATACAAGCTTTATATTACAAGCCAGGGGCCTCGAGGGCTCGAATACATAAGCTTGCATACAAGCGTCAGCGGAAGCATCAGATATCTGAGTACAGATATGAAACAGAAACAGAAAGGCCTTTAGAAAGGCGGGGCAAAATAAAACACTACGATCGAAAGGCGTAGGCCTCCTGCCTGGGACCCTCCGATCCTACTCCTGGTCGTCAGTCAACTCGTAGTAGTATCCATCCTCAGGGTAGTAGTAGTAGTGATCGACGGGGCATCTGTCTCAGGGGCTCCGTCTTCTTGGTCACGACAAACTGATATGGGGAAAAAAGGAAAACAAAACAACCATGAGTACTCAGAAGTACTCAGCAAGCAAGGATCTACACTACATATGCAACATTTTCAAAGGGAAGGCTGTATATGTGGACTGGGCTGCAGAAATGCCAGAATAGAGAGAAGGCCTAGTCCTATCGAAGACTAGCATCTTCATCGGTCTTGCAGCAATAGAAGAGAGTAGAATAGTACAATATAATGTAGCAGTATCATTAAGTCTCAACCTCACCCAGAGATCCTTTCTCGACTCCCTGCGAGAAAGCAATCCCAGAGCCATACAGTCATCAACCTCGTCCTGAGATTCCTTCTCGACTCCCTGCGAGAAGCAATCCCAGAGCCATATATCCAAGTATCCAGTTCTAAATTGTATCAATCAGGATACAACTCCGAGTGTCCTTTACCGTAGGACAGGCTATCGATAGAAGTTTTCTTCCCTGCAGGGGTGCACCAACTTACCCAACACGCTCGATTAACTCCGGTCGGACACACTTTCCTGGGTCATGCCCGGCCTCGGCCAAACGACACATCACAACCCTACCTACAGCTCAGCAGAGAGGTCCCCGCCGGTCTACATCCTAAGCGCAAGGGGGTCTTGGCCATCGCCCCTCACCCTCCGGGTTGTTGCGCACATGGCTCAGATCCAAGCACCACCGCAATGGCGCCAATCACTCCATGCCGCACTGCTGAACTGGACGTCTGACAGAGCTTTCGGCTGATGCATACGATGCAGAACGCCCATACTATGCCCACGTGATGGTTAGTGCTATCAGACCAGAGGCCTGCTCGGATCAAATATCCAAATCGTTAGGACTACGGGCTTGCGGTAACGAGCAGAGACTCACGAAAGATGTGACCCCGTCGCCCCGTCTCGAGGACTTGCTGCAAGGGTTAAGAATGCCCGGCCGCGCCTCGTATTCACCACTCGGGCACCACACTGGCACCCGTCTTCACAACACTTGCCTCTCAGGCGCACGCGGGTACCCCTCAGGGTCGACCCGCCTATCCAAGTAACAGTGTAAAGTCCAAGTATCCGTGTGTCCATAACATCAGGGGAATCTGAGGTATCACCCTCGTTTGATTTCCCACTCGATGTATCCGTCAAGGTGAACTCGGAGGAATCACCCTCACTGGGTTCACACTTGAGGTGTTGTACGACAGCGTCGTTACCGGAAGTGGTGAAGGAGGAATCACCCTCGATGACCACGACCGAATAGCTACTCTACAGAGTTAACATCAGAAGTGCTACAAGAGGATTCACCCTCGGCACTCGATAGTAACGCTGTAGTGTCGTTACAACTAAGGGGGGTGATGTGCGGTGTCGGGGCCTGGTCTTCAATCCCGTTGATCGGGTCTTCTGACAATCCAGCGCGGCAGTCGGGATAAGTGGGGTCACTGATAGGTCTCTACCCAGCCTATACTAAACAGTTTAGGATATGCAGGTAATTATCAACAGCAGGTTACAATGAACAGGCTATGCATCAGAATAGGTAAAGCAGTAGCAGCAGCAATTCTAATGCAAGCATGAGAAATAGAATGGGCGATATCGGGATGATCAAAAAGGGGGGGCTTGCCTGGTTGCTCGGCGGCAAGGGCAAGGTCGTCAACGGTGGCTTCGGTCTCCGGAGCTGCGTCGGCCTCGGGGACGACGTCGGTGTCGGGGGCTACCGAGAGAGAAGAGGGGGAGGAAACAGTATAAATACACAGCGATCAAGTGCAGCACAAAGCATAACATGGCAATATGCGGTGACGGAGGTGATCTAACGCAGTGCCGGGTGATACTGGCGAAGGTGGGATTCATTCGGCAAAGTATTCCTAGTGTCCGGCATTTCGAACAGACGAAAAGAGGGGAACGGTTGCATGTTCGGATAGTTAGGGACGTGTGGCGGACGAACGGACCGCGTATTCGGATTCGTCTCGTCGTTCTGAGCAATTTTCATGTACAAAGTTTTTCGATCGGAGTTACGGATTAAAAGATATGATTTTCTAAAGTTTTTATTAATTTCTGGAATTTATTTAATTACTTAAATTCGAATTATCCAGAACAGTGCAGAGTGACGTCATCGTGATGTCTTGCTGACGTCAGCAGTCAACAGTGGATTTGACTGGGTCAAACTGACACGGGGGACCCACATGTCATTGACACAGAGTTAATCCAGAGTTAGTTTTGAATCTAAACTAATCTAATCAGGGGGGCCCACATGTCATTGAGACATCTAACTAAAACTAATTAAATTAAACATTTTAATTAGCAGTTAATTAACAAGGCCGTGGGGCCCACTAGTCAGACCAGTTGACCAGGTCAACGGTCAACAGTGGCCCCACGGGCCCACATGTCATCGGCCCAGGGGGGCCCGGGGAGGTCCACGTGGCGGCCACGTCGGCCAGACCCACCGGAACCACCCCGGCGCGCGCCAGAGACGGCGGCAGAGCGTCGGCGAGCGGCGGGATCGAGCTGTGGTGCGCCGTTTGGCGTGCGGCCGGGCGCGTTCGAACCGCACGTGTGCCGTGCGTCGAACGGTGGTGGTGGCGGGGGCAATGGTGACCGGAAAAGGTGCCGGCGACGAGCGTGGCGGAGATGTGCTCCGGTGAGTGGTGCGGGCGGTGCTTCGAGGGGGGTTTTGCGCGCGCCAACTACGCCATTTGAACCAGTGATCGATGCGGTGATGAACGGTGCAAAAGCCAAGCCGAAACGTCGAGCGAGGCGACCGGACGGAGCAGCGCCGCGGCGGCCGGAGCATGCGTACGCGGCGGAGCAGCTATGGCTACCGAGCGGGCGAGCAGAGAGCAGGGGAGGAAGGGGGGAGCCTCACAGTGGTTGTCGCCGTGTACGCGTGCTCGGGGGAGGGCCGGTGCAGCCGTTGGCGAAGAAGATCGCCGGCGGGGATCTGAGAAGGGGGCGGAGCAGCTGCAGTGGAGAAGGGCCCCCGGGCGTCGAATGGTGGTGCGGGGCGACGTAGTCGTGCGCGACAGAGCCGCCGGACAACACGGCGGCGCGAACAGGCGACGGTGGCCACGCCTACCACGGCCCCTTGGACATGGCCGCGTCGGGTGCAGTGGGGAGGCGACGAAGAGGGAGAGGGAGGCAGCTAGGGCGTGTCTGCGGGGTCGGGGAGGGGCTCTTGTAGGCGCGGGTGTGGGCGCGGCGCGCTGTCGAGCAGCGGTGAGGGGGGGCCTGGCCGCGCGCGGCAGGTGCTCGACAGCGCGCGCGTGAGCAGTGCGAGGTGAGAGACGGCGCGGGGGTGGGCTGGGCCGCGCTGTAGCAGTAGGCCTAGTGCACAGTAGATCCTTTAGGCCTTTTTCATTTTCTCTTTTTCTGTTTCTTTTCTTTTCTATTCTGTTAATTGTTTAGGCCCCAAATGGTTTTTGTAAAAAGGGAGACCTAGTCCATAAATACCAGTGCTTTATACCCTAACACCAAAAACTAGTTTGGGCAAAACATCATTTCATATTTGTTTTAAATAAATTAAAAGGTTACTAAATGTTATTTTCAGCCACTGTTTTAAGTTGTTTGAGTCACTTACCCAACTCCAATGATGTTGGTTTCAATTTTAGAATTGTCTCTGATTTATTTGCTATTTAATGAACAATTTAGTTTCTATGTTGGACAACTTTTATTTTCCACTTTCATTTAAATTTGGATTTAGAGTTAGGAGTTGAAATGCAATATGATGCAAATGATGTTTAGGCACTGATAATCATGATGACATGGCATAAGCAAAAGGGTGATTACTGTAGTTAACCACCGGGGGTGTTACAGCTAGGTTGACAGGCGCAATGCAGTTATTCTGTTTCCAACCCCACCGCACGCACCCCAGAGCCACACCCATAAGATAGTGGGGTCACGGATGTGACAGACTCGCCTCCGCATGCGATGACGCGGCACGCTGTGTCGTCGCCTGCTCCGGCACGTTCCTGTCTCGGCCTCGCAGGGGGAGGGGGTCCCGACCCCCCTCCCCCCTGCTCGGCCTCGCGCTACCGCATTGGTGCGCGCTAGGTTGACAGGCGCAATGCGGTTATTCTGTTTTCACCCCCACCGCACGCACCCCAGAGCCACACCCCTAAGATAGATAGTGGGGTCACGGATGTGACGGACTCGCCTCCGCATGCGATGACGCGGCACGCCGCGTCGTCGCCTGCTCTGGCTCGTTCCTGTGTCGGCCTCACAGGGGGAGGGGAGGGGGGGTCCCGATCCCCCCCCCCCCCCCCCCCCCGGCTCAGCCTCACGCTACCGCATTGGTGCGCGCTAGGTTGACAGGCGCAATGCGGTTTTCAATGATTAAATATTTAAAATCCAAAGAAATTTATCAAAATTTATTGAATAAGTTCAAATTGTAAAGACACAGAAGTTCGGGGTTTTGAAAAAACATCAGATGAACATGTCAAAAAAAGCAAATTATACAGGAGCAAAATCTAGTAAGTTCAAGTTAAATACGTATTGAAGTGCTACCACTGTTCAAAGTATGAAAACATGTTACAAAAAAATAAAAAGTATATGTGCATACTTGGGACAATCCCATGGTTGCCCACGGGACAAAATCAAAACCAATTCAAAAATGAAAATTACAAAAAAAAAAAAATATATAGAGCACAATGCTGCATCGCCTTGCAATGTGGAAACCCAGAAGTTCAACCATGAGTACCAAAGAAGTCCAACTTCTACTACAGACCGTGGATGATCCAAAACACTATCCCCGAAGATAGATTAAAGATAAAGAGGATGCATGTGTCTATGGACCATCTCCACATTTACACACATGAGTACTATGAAAAACAAAAAACATACACAAATTTTTTATAACAACAGCAACCGAACAGATCGTATTGCAGCATCACCTAAAAACATGCATAAAACGATAGAAGTTCTAACACAAAAGATATAGAAGTCCAACTTGTAAAATAGACCGTAAAATGATTGGAAAAATACCCACGATCGAATTTGGTTTCTAGATTTAATCATTTTGGTGACTGCAACTTGTCAGTCCGCCATCTCGAACGATATCCTACTCCCCCCTAACATCAAAATGATGCGCCCCCATGATGTCTCATCGAAGAACCAACCACGGCGGGCGGAACGAGATCCAATCGCCCGATTTTAGAGTGTATGGGCCTGCCCGGCCAAATTAACAATGTAGGAAGGATTCAATCTCACTAATGTAAGCAAATCCGCCGCCTATCTTTACAGGAAAATGACAAATCGACAGAAGCAGCGGAAACCACTCCCGCGGACGAAGAACACAACCCGAAATCAAATCCGTTGAAAATAACAACAAATTGTCCATGAAACTCATACCTAAACCCAATTCCCATCATGTTAGAGGTTCGAGAGCATCCAGTGCATGCATTAAACTTGTAACAGACACAAGTTCATCCCGTCCCGAGAGCAAATACGCCAACGAGCGAGATTCCGAATCAAACTGGCCATTTAGATGCTAGAAAGCATATTCGGATTACACTTACATCACAAAGAACATGACTGACCAGAATAATTCGCACGGGGAGACACTGTTATGAAGATAGCCCGAAGGTCGGGTTCCTACAGAGGGAAGTTCAGGTTGTGTAACTCAGGAAGTTCAGGTTGTGATCAGAATAATATTCTGATCCCGTGATCAGAATAGTGTTTATGTATGTGTGTGTGTGTGTATATATATATATGTGTTGTTCTTCTGTACACAGAGCATAGATGTTGTGCAGACAGAGTATATCACATCGCACGCGGACCACACTAGGGAACCCGTCGGTGATGAATTCATCAATCGCAAATGGTTATATACCAGCAAGCGTTTGCCCACAACACACACGGCTTACTCCATCTCAAACAGCTCGGATGGATCAACTGTATGCCACGTATCGCACACGCAACTCTAATCTGATTCGTGCTTGATATCTCCGCCATCGCTCGCACAGTTCGTCTTATTTGCCACGTATCATTGTGCCGGCCTCTGCTCGCGTCCCTCCGCGTGCTCTGCTCGCCGTTAGGTGCCGCAGCGCGCTGTGCTCGCCGTTAGGCGTCACGGTGCGCTCTGCTTGCATCCGTCGGCGCGCTCTGCTCGCGTACGTCCACGCGCTCGGCTTGTGGACATCTTTTCCTTGCGTGTTCAACTGCTATATGCAAATATATGGTTGCTCGCTGTTGAGGCACCGCGGAGCGCTTTGCTCGCGTCCCTGCGCGCCCGCTCAGCCAGCGGTTGGGGCCTGCGCACGATCACGTTGGGGGGCCATATGCATGCGGTTGCGCCGTGCGCGTCGCCAGGATGCAGTTACGTGCGGCACGATGGAGTTACGCGCTGCAAATTAGAACTGCCATCCGGGCGTGCGGATATTCCAGGCCGTCCGGCTTCCCCATTAATTCCCGCGGCCATTATAACATTAGTCTCTTCAACCTTTCGATCTTGCCCCACAACACAACAAGCACACCCAGGACGACACATATAGAGAGGATATCTAGCGGCGCTCCAATGGAGTTCGGCGAGCATAAAGTGGAGACCCACGCGAGGGAGACGGATCTCTCGGTGGTGTACACCATTGACCCGGCCGTGGTGGAGGACTACATCAACACCGTGGTGCAGTTGCTTGCTCGAGAAAAGTACAAGGTGGTCGGCATCGACCTCCAGTACATCGGCGGTCAACCCGGCAAAGATCAGAAGGTTGCCGTCGCCCAGTTGTGCGTGCGCCATCATGTCATCATCTTCCACTACTGCATGGCCACAGAGCCTTGTGACCGTTTCGCCAGGTTTGTCAACAGCACCGACTACAAGTTCGCTACGGTGGAAACCTACAACAATGTAAAGGCGCTCATGGTTACGGGCTTGGCCTGCAAGAACCTTGTCGAAATCCGTGGCCACTACAGGGTCTGGTGCAGCACGAAGAATGACTCCCTGGTTGAACTCGCCTCGGCCATCATCGACCCCTACTACGAAAAGATGAAGCAGGATGCCAAGAGAACAAATCCCGTATCCTGGCACGGGGCCTGGACGCGGCAACTGGATGAACCTCACCTCAGGTTCGGGGCCAAGAGTGTGTACACATGCTACGAGATGCACAGGCGGATCATTGACATGAGGAAGTGCCTCGTTCCCAAAATCGACGAGGCCGGATCGAGCCACAAGCAGAGTAGTAGCGGCAAGCGTCACAAGAAGTAGATGATGATCAGATGATCGTTTATCCTAGTTAATTATGCATGTAATATATAGTTTACTTTGGTGTGTGGAATGCCATGTGTGTAGTAGCCACCTATGTAATTATGCATGTAATAGTTTACTTTGGTGTGTGCAATTAAATGTCATGTCTCATATGTGTAGTAGCCACCCATGTAATTCGATGTTTAATTTGGTTATGCAGCCATGTCCTTATAAGTGTGTGTGTGTATATATATATGTTGTTGTTCTCATGTTCTGTATGCAATACCATCGCACAACACACATGTCTTATTAGCAGCAATCGTTTGTGTTATTATCGGTCTTCGCACACATTTCTGATTACAGACCTGTTTGCCGCGTATCACACACATCTTGTTAAATTAAACCATTTCTGTTCTTTTGGCTTAACGCAAACAGTTCATCCGAGTAGACTGTTTGCCCTCTATCGCACACACCTTGATCTGGCTGACCATTTCTTTTGTTTCGCCTAATCACAAACAGTCATCCGAGTGAACTGTATACCGTAAATCGCACACACCTTGATCTGGCTGACCGTTTCTGTTGTGTTTCCTAATCACAAATAGTTAATCCGAGTGAACTGTATGACGTATATCGCACACACTTTCATCTGGCTGTCCATTTCTGTTGTTCTGCCTCATCGCAAATAGTTCATGGGAGTGAACCGTATGCCGCTCATCGCACACGTAAGTAAAATCCAAACTGTGTTTGATGTATCCTCCATCACAAACGTTTTGCATCTTTTTTGACAGTTTTTTTACATCACCATTTGCGACTAATGCATCGCACACAGTTTCGTCGAAGGGTCTCTGATTGTAGTGTCGTGTTAGCAGCATCCTGCAGTAGTGATGTCAGGATGTTCAGTTCCATCTCCTGCATAAGGATTAGCTAGCAGTTGTTCTATCATACCCGAAGGAATTTCATCACTAATATTTTCAGTAGGTGAAGTAGGTTGAGGGACAACTAATTGTGGTTCCGGTCGAGGTGAAGATACCCCGAACAAACCCCTCGAAGGATGATTCTCCATAGTAACAAGTGACAATAAATTTCAGCACGTAGTAATAATTTTTCCTTACCAAGAGCGCTTCACTCCCCGGCAACAGCGCCAGAAAAGAGCCTTGATGACCCACAAGTATATGGGATCAATCATAGTCCTTTCGATAAGTAAGAGTGTCGAACCCAACGAGGAGCATAAGGAAATGACAAGTGGTTTTCAGCAAGGTATTTTCTACAAGCACTGAAATAGTCTGGAACAGGTAGTTTGATAGCAAGATAATTTGTAATGAACAAGTAACGGTAACGGTAAATAAAGTGCAGCAAGGTAGCCCAATCCTTTTGTGGCAAAGGACATGCCAAAACGATCTCTTATGATAAGCAAAGCGTTCTTGAGGATACACGGGAATTTCATCATATCACTTTCATCGTGTTGGTTTGATTCGTATTCGCTACTTTGATAATTTGATATGTGGATGGACCGGTGCTTAGGTGTTGTTCTTACTTGAACAAACCTCCTACTTATGATTAACCCCCTCGCAAGCATCCGCAACTACGAGAAAAGTATTAAGATAAAATCTAACCATAGCATTAAACTTTTGGATCCAAATTGGTCCCTTACGAAGTAGCGTATAAACTAGGGTTTAAGCTTCTGTCACTCTAGCAACCCATCATCTAATAACTACTCCACAGTGCATTCCCTTAGGCCCAAATATGGTGAAGTGTCATGTAGTCGAAGTTCACATGACAACACTAAGGGAATCACAACATACATATCATCAAATATCGAACACATATCAAGTTCACATGATTACTTGCAACATGACTTCTCCCGTGACCTCAAGAACAAAAGTAACTACTCACAAATGATAATCATGCTCAAGATCAGAGGGGTATTAAATAGCATAATGGATCTGAACATATAATCTTCCACCAAATAAACCATATAGTAATCAATTACAAGATGTAATCAACACTACTAGTCACCCACAAGCACCAATCTAAGGTTCTGGTGCAAAGATTGAACACAAGAGATGAACTAGGGTTTGAGAGGAGATGGTGTTGTTGAAGACGTTGACGGAGATTGCCCTCCCAAAGATGGGAGAGTTGTTGGTGATGACGATGACGATGATTTTCCCCTCCAGGAGGGAAGTTCCCCCAGCGAAATCGCTTCGCCGGAGGGCAAAAGTGCTCCTGCCCAAGTTCCGCCTCGAGACGGCAGCGCTTCGTCCCGAAAGTCCTTCCCTTATTTTTTCTAGGTCAAAATGACATATAGACCAGAAGAGGGGCACCGGAGGTGGGCCGAGGAGGGCACAACCCACCAGGGCACGCCTGGGCTCCTCCCAGGCGCGCCCAGGTGGGTTGTGCCCACCTGGTGGCCCCCCTCTGGTAGTTATTTGCTCCAATATTCTTCATATATTCTAAAATAATTCTTCGTAAATTTTCAGCTTATTTGGATATGTGCAGAATAGGTAATTCTGACGTAGCTTTTCCAGGTCCAGAATTTCAGCTGCCGGTATTCTCCCTCTTTGTGTAAACCTTGCATATTATGAGAGAAAAGACATTAGAATTACTCCCAAAAGCATTATTATGCATAAAAACATCTATTTATATATAAAAAGTGCTTTACGGGCTAACCACAATAAAGATGAATAGATTAAAAAATCCCCCAATAATTAGATAAATCTGACCATTGATTTAATAGATCTTCTGTTAGTTAATAAATAACATTCGTTAGATGTTCATAACCTGGTGGACCCCTCACGCATCCATCTAGGCAAGAAAGACCTAACCCTTCACGTATACCTCCAAGGAAAAGCAAAATAAAGCAACCCCCCTCCCTTGAAAAAAATAAAAATAAAGTAACCCCCCTTACACATGAACAAATCTAAACCTACCTCCCTCAATAAAAAAACAAATCTAAACCTACCGCTTACATACGCAGCTGGGGAGAAAGAATTAACCACTTACATATCCATCCAAGGAAGAAAAAAGGGAAGCAATCCCCCTCACGCATGAACACATCTAGACCTACCCCTATGTACGCATCTAGGGAAGAAAAACTCTCCTCTTCTCGCCTCCTCTTTTCTTCCCATCCAAGCTACCATGGAAGATCGAAGGTGCTTTGCCGGATGAGTTCCCTAGAAACTGCATGAGGTTGCCATTGTCTAAGTGAGGATCAGGGCATTATGCCTCCTGTATACACTTGTACCGATGCAGACGGTAGATGAGGCCTCCGACCTCCAGTCTGCAAGTACATGTTCAGCGTATGCCTCCAGCGACATAGAGGACATGAAAACCCATGGCACCACAATGGATCAATGAAAGCATGGATGCATCTACAAGACGTTTGGTTTAACGGCGGCAGGAGCCAGGTTCCCTCGATTACTCCCACCCCAACATCCTTCCCTTCCCTTTATATACAACTTGATGAATGAAAGCATGGATGCATCTAGCGACATCATGCACCTTAACTTAATATGATCAGATCGGTTCGCAGATACATTGATGGGCTCCAATCTATGTAGATCAGTATCGGGTAAACAGATGTACGATGCATGCGTTCTATGCTTGCATGCATGTCAGCACATCAGGCAAGACTACATGCTGCATGCCCGCATGCACACGTCCCAGCTGATGAAGGTAAGCTTCCGTACATACATATTAAAAATAGGACAACGCTAACGCCCATACGTGTGGTGGGAGCGAAACCCGCCCACATGTCCTATAACACACAAACTGCGCCACGTCACCGCATGCATGCATGTGAGAATCTTTTTGGATTTTCAGTTTTTAAAATGTTTTATCTCTTAAATGAAAAATCCGATTGAAGATCCGTTTTCACCATTAAATCCCTCGCGACGAGATCTTCGAAACTAGATCTCATATCAATATATTTCGATGATTTTTTTTTGTTAAATGTTGCCATGCCTATTGCACATGAATTACCATGGTGTTTACACTGAAGTTGCCATAATATGTTTCAGCTATTTTCTTCTACATTTAAAAATAAATTTTGACATTTATAAAACAGGAAATTAAGAAACTAGAATTGCCATGAACCATAAACTAAAATTGCCATGATACATGCACTTAAAATTGCCATGATTCATACGAAAAATAATTTTCATGGTCAAAGTACTGGAGTTGCCATCATCAAAATACTAAAATTGCCATGCTCTACAAACTGAAATTGCCACATGGCAACTTTAGTTTAAGCATTATGGCAACTACAATGTAAACATCATGGCAACTTTTTGGCAAAAAAAAATTTCGTCGAAACATATCAACATTCGGTCTAGTTTTGAAGATCTCGTCGAGACGGATTTAATGGTGAAAACGGATTTTTAATTCGATTTTTTAATTAGGAGATAAAACATTTTTAAGCCGAAAATTAAAAAGATTCCTGCTGATGTCATCTGTTCATATGTGGCAAAATGAGTGGTAAAGAAGGTGTGTGGACGATGTGCAAGATGCCACACGTGTGGGCGTTAGTTTTTTCGTAAAAATAATACATATTTTCCTATATATATATTTTTAGGATACATATTTTCCTATATAATATCTAGATGTTTTGGTCTTTTTATTAGTCCTTTTGTTTGGGAAAATAGTGTGTACGAGGATGAGGACCTTGCAGTGCAACGTGTGGCTAGCTGTTTGATCTGACAACACGCTGGACCGAGGGATAGTTGCATCATCTATTTTTCTGCATAATAACACCAGATGTCTAGAATTTTATGTACTACTATGTTTTTTGGAAAATTTGCAACAGGTACAGTGGATGAGGACCTTCTTGCATGACGCGTGGCTTCTATGTTGAGCAGGCAGTTAGTAGTGACGTTACTGTAAGTGGCGGATAAGTAAATACTAACCCATCAATATGCTCTTGCATCTCAGTTGTGTCTCAATAATTGTTCATGTCGCTTTTTCCACCATTAACAACTTTTTCAAATATGTCATATGTAGAAGCTGATGGAGTATCACGTCCATAGAGAAAAATTGTGCAAAAGAAGATGACAGAGCATCAAGGAACCCTTGCATATATAGCATCATTCTAAGTTGATGCTTATCCAAACTGAATTTTACAATTTAAATTGTAAGTTCTCTACCCGTGTTTAAAAAATTTATTTATCCATACATATCATGCATATTATATCTACTGAACCTATCCAAACAGTGGATATTTAAATTGTAAGTTCTCTACTCATTAATTTTAGTACATATATAGTAGTTTTTCCGACCACTGAACCTATCCAAACAGTGATCTTCTAGGATTGCGGATAGAAGATATACTTCCCATGATGTTTAATAGTAAAGAAATCAGGATTACTTACGCTTGGTTATGTACAGCCAATAGGAAGATATATATATAGGTACCAAATGCTCCTAAAGTCGTCGTAGCAAATCGCAGGCTTAAAATTGATATTATACAATAATTATCATAGCAGAAAACATATATAGTAATATATAAGTTCTTAAAGGTATTTGTCATGACTCAATCTCTTATACGACATGCGGTATTCGTACTGATTATAAGCAAAGCAAGTCATGCATATGTGCATGCATGCTGCAGATCCTCAAAATCACTTTTGTGTCTCCTAGAGAAAATTCTGTATCTGGCGGCCTGGCCTGAGATCTCTGATTAGGTACGTTCGTATGTAGGAAATATTGTAACCTAAAAAAAGGATAATTACTATAAAAAATTGGAGGCGTGCACGATATGAATACGTGTTCCCACACAATCATCTAAGCATAACGTTTCTATAGGTCAGCAATTGAGAGCATCTTCATGGCTTCATAATAAGATGGAAGAACAAATCAAGAAACCATCGACTAAGGTCGGCTTGGTTTATTAACTTTAGCTCGGATCATGCACTAATGGCATCATGATGGCATGGTTCCACATTAACAATACTAAGAGAACTTATTCAATTTCCAATTTCCGTGCCATACTGTCATCGCTACCGTGTAGTGTTAATCTTGGGAATATTTTCATCGATAAGTGCTTCGAAAAGACAGATATGATATAGGGTATCAAAGTTTCGTATAACCCGTTGGAATAGAGCCGACCAGTCTCAAGATTTTATAACCTGGAGTTCAAGAGGTGAGTATTTATGTTTATACATTTATTCTCCTTTATGACCAACCATCATCGTGAGTAGATTTTAGAGCCTTTGGAAATTTTCATGTTGTCATTTTCTACTGCTACTACAACGTAATCGGTTTTACATGGTGGTTTATTGCTTATTCCTTCATAAGTTACTATAGCTAGATCTACATAACCTCATCTAAAAGGACCACGTACTTACATTTTTCATGTTTGTTGAAACATACCATAACCAGCAGATCTATGTACCTATAATCATAGCCGACAGATTATCATACTTGCACTTAAGCAGATCTCACACACAAACTACTTTTAAATGCACATCTCAATATTAATTGAACTACAAATGACAAGTATATGTTACCATTGACTTAAACATGTTAGTTCTCAACACATACACAACTAATCTAATGCAATGAAAGGAAGAATTTAAATTGTTTAATGAAAATATTCATCTTATCAACTTATGTTTTGTGACAATTACTATTATTTACATATAAAGACGATATACATAAGATAAAATCGTTGAGGAGTGGTTAGGCACCGACATGAGGATCTACGGAGGAGTACGTGATGAGGACTCATTACTAAAATAGAAGACTTCAAGGCGTGTTGTTCCTATTTTTATATAAATGATGCATCTGGCGGAAATCAAAGAATCTTGCGACATGATTAAATAGGGATAAAATGGATTACATGTATACCGATGCACAAATTGACATAGGGGTGTAGCGAGGCAGACCTAGACTAGAGATCATACCGATGCACTGGATTTCCGATGAGTTTACTTCATGTACCCAGAACTCGATGTCCGTACAAAGAGGTTATGAGACAAAATCAATAAATATTTCATGACATTTCTGAAAAACGATAACTGTTTTGGCTATTCATCAATAAAATAACCATATATTCATAAAAGGAGTGATCGACATTACACCTTTAAAAACATATCTGTATCAAAAAAATTGTGTATTATACAATTAAGGGTGTAAATGACAATAACAAAATGTCTACATATAATATAAATAAAATTATAATGATTTCGACGCAGTAATGATGATGCCTCGCATTGCTAGTTATAAATAACAGTAGGAAAACATGATGCAAAAATGACGTATCAGCCATTCGCATGAAGGGTATGGGGCTTGGAGGAATCAGGTGGATTCCTTCGTCCAAAAAGATAGTGTCGGGATTAAAACGAATGATGACATCGGTCATTATTTCCAAACGCATAAGGGCCTAAGACAAGGAGACCCGATGTCTCCTATCCTTTTCAACATTGTGGCAGACATGTTGACCGTGCTAATAGGTCAGGCCAAGGAGAAAGGCCAAGTAGGTGGTCTTGTTCCTCATTTGGTGGATGGGGGAGTGTCCATCATACAGTATGCCGATGACACTATCATATTCATGGAGCATGACCTTGAAAAGGCTAGGAATATGAAACTAGTGTTGTGCCTCTTTGAACAATTGTCCGGACTTAAGATTAATTTTCACAAGAGTGAATTGTTTTGCTTCGGTAGGGCAAAAGAGGAACAAGATACTTATAGATAATTATTCGGGTGTGAATTGGGATCCCTACCGTTCAGCTATCTGGTTATTCCAATTCATCAACGGAAATTAACTAATAAAGAATGGAAATGCATCGAAGATTGATTTGAAAAAAAAACTAGGCTGCTGGAAGGGCAAACTTATGTCATACGGAGGTCGGCTGGTGATGATCAATTCAGTACTAACTAGTATGCCGATGTTCCTATTATCTTTCTTCGAGGTACCTAAAGGGGTACGGAAGAGACTAGACTTCTATCGATCTCGTTTTTTCTGGCAGTCAGATGAGGTTAAGGCAAAATACCGCTTGGCAAGATGGGATATATGTCAACCCAAAGACCAGGGGGGTCTTGGGATTGAGAACATCGAGATTAAGAATAAATGCATGCTAAGCAAATGGCTCTATAGACTATCCGTAGAAAATGATGGTATGTGGGCACAAATCTTGATGAACAAATACTTACACTCTAAAACTGTCGTGGTGAGCTCACGGCAGATGCGATGGGATGGCTAAAGAGAGGGACAGGCAAGAGGCCACCGGTGGGCTCCAGAGGCGAGGTTGGTACGAGCGAGCGTGAGACACAAGACGTACCCTGGTTCGGGGCTCTCCGGAGAGATAATACCCCTAGTCCTGCCGAGTGTGGTTTATATGAAGATTGTACAAGCTTGCTCCTAGAGCTGTTTTGGAGAGGAAGGAAGGCAGGCCAGTGCATAGGATGCTCCTTCTCCCTGTGGGTGGATGTGTGTCATATACTGGATTCCAGCCCTTTGCATGGAGGGGCACCGGGGGGTCTTATAGGCTGGCCCCCCGGGGTTACAATGGTAAAGTTACATGGGCACGGGGCCCTGATGTCAGCGCCTAGAAGCCGGCAGTGGGGGCCGCTGAGCCGCAGGGCCTGCCGGGTCCGTCAGGAGCGGGTCTCGCCGGGTCCATCGGGTGCGGGCCGTACCGGGGCCGCCGGGAGCAGGTATGGCCGGCTGCTGGGTACTGTTGGCACGCCTTGTCGGACGACATGGGACGGCGGCGCCGTCTTGCTACAGGGTCGCGCCTCCGGGACGCCGCCTGCCCGGGCGGTGGCTTGGTCGGCACGGCCGCCGAGCCCATCGGAGCCGGCGTAAAGGAGGGGGCACTGTTGCCATGCTCGCTTGTAGATGGAGGTTGACCTCTGGGGACAAGCCGGCATGCGCCAGCCGGCTGGCAGGGTTGCGGCACCTGGCCGGGTTGCGCTGGGAAGCCAGCCAGGGCGAGCCGAATTGAGGGGCGTTGCTGGCCCCGATGATTTTTGAAAAGGGATCCGGGTTCCGTTGTCTGCCCGGGGTCCATCCCCCCGACAGTAGTCCCTGAAGATATGGAGGCTCGCTCGCTTCAAGCAGGGGGGCCTTCGCAGTTTCACCCCCCTGAGAAGGCGGCTGGGTTGATGAAGCTCACGACCGCAGGGTCCCGGCAACACCCACTTGTGTGCCGGCTTCCAGAAGCCGGATCGCGGCACCCCGGTATGGGCAGGAAACCGAGGCGTCCGCCGAGTCTTGAAGGGGAAGGGACGCGCCTCCCGCGGCCCGACACAGGCGCCACATGGTGAACAGGGGCCGGCAAGGCCCTGTCAGGCCACGCGTGCGATGGGACGCGATAGCGGGCTGGCCCCCGCCACGCCGCGCCCTCGGCCCAAGCGCGGGGATTGATTGCGGCCGCCTGATGACCCACAAATATAGGGGATCTATCGTAGTCCTTTCGATAAGTAAGAGTGTCGAACCCAACGAGGAGCAAAAGGAAATGACAAGCGGTTTTCAGCAAGGTATTCTCTGCAAGCACTGAAATTATCGGTAACAGATAGTTGTGTAATAAGATAATTCGTAACGGGTAAGAAGTAACAAAAGTAACTAAGGTGCAGCAAGGAGGCCCAATCCTTTTTGTAGCAAAGGACAAGCCTGGACGAACTCTTGTATAAAGCAAAGTGCTCCCGAGGACACATGGGAATTGTTGTCAAGCTAGTTTTCATCATGTTCATATGATTCGCGTTCGTTACTTTGATAATTTGATATGTGGGTGGACCGGTGCTTGGGTGCTGCCCTTCCTTGGACAAGACTCCCACTTATGATTAACCCCTCTCGCAAGCATCCGCAACTACGAAAGAAGAATTAAGATAAATCTAACCATAGCATGAAACATATGGATCCAAATCAGCCCCTTATGAAGCAACGCATAAACTAGGGTTTAAGCTTCTGTCACTCTAGCAACCCATCATCTACTTATTACTTCCCAATGCCTTCCCCTAGGCCCAAATCATGGTGAAGTGTCATGTAGTCGACGTTCACATAACACCACTAGAGGAAAGACAACATACATCTCATCAAAATATCGAACGAATACCAAATTCACATGATTACTTATAACAAGACTTCTCCCATGTCCTCAGGAACAAACGTAACTACTCACAAAGCATATTCATGTTCATAATCAGAGGAGTATTAATTATCATTAAGGATCTGAACATATGATCTTCCACCGGATAAACCAACTAGCATCAACTACAAGGAGTAATCAACACTACTAGCAACCCACAGGTACCGATCTGAGGTTTTGAGACAAAGATCGGATACAAGAGATGAACTAGGGTTTGAGAGGAGATGGTGCTGGTGAAGATGTTGATGGAGATTAACCCCCTCTCTATGAGAGGATCGTTGGTGATGACGATGGCTTCAATTTCCCCCTTCCGGAGGGAAGTTTCCCTGGCAGAACAGCTCCGCCAGAGCCCTAGATTGGTTCTGCCCAAGTTCCACCTCGAGACGGCGGCGCTTTGTCCCGAAAGCTTCCTTCTGATTTTTTCCAGGTCAAAACACACCATATAGCAGAAGATGAGAATCGGGGGCCTGCCACGTGACCCACAAGGCAGGGGCGCGCCCAGGGGGGGTAGGCCGCGCCCTCCACCCTTGTGGATGGCTGGTGGCCCCCCTCTGGTGCTTTCTTCGCCCAATATTTTTTATTAATTCCAAAATGACTCTCCGTGAAGTTTTAGGACTTTTGGAGTTGTGCAGAATAGGTCTCTAATATTTGCTCCTTTTCCAGCCCAGAATTCCAGCTGCCGGCATTCTCCCCCTTCATGTAAATCTTGTTAAATAAGAGAGAAAAGGCATAAGTATTGTGCCATAATGTGTAATAACAGCCCATAATGCAATAGATATCAACATAAAAGCATGATGCAAAATGGACGTATCAACTCCACCAAGCTTAGACCTCGCTTGTCCTCAAGCGAAAGCTGAAATCGAAAAATATGTCCACATGTTTAGAGATAGAGGTGTCGATAAAATAAAATACGGACATGAGGGCATCATGATCATCTTTAGAACAGCAACATATATTGTCATATAGATTCTTATGCTAAAGTAACAATTCATTCACAAGGTAAAGTATGAATCAGAAACTTTATTGAAAACTAACAAACTATGATCTCAGTCATTGAAGCAATTGCAATTTATCATAACATCGGAAAGAGTCAATTTAAGAGCTTTTCAGCAAGTCCACATACTCAACTATCATCTAGTCTTTCACAATTGCTAACACTCACGCGATACTTATGGGTTCAAAGCTTCAATCGGACACAGAGAAAGATAGGGGCTTATAGTTTTGCCTCCCAACCTTTTACCTCAAGGGTAATGTCAACAATAATACTTTATGATAACCTACATCCGAGTGGATATATATATCTGGATCTCTCCAACACATAGTGCTTGCCAAAACAAAAAGTGTAAAAAGGAAAGTTGAAGATCACCACGACTCTTGTATAAGGGTAAAAGATAAAAGTAAAAGATAGGCCCTTCGCAGAGGGAAACAGAGGTTGTCATGCGCTTTTATGGTTGGATGCACAAAATCTTAATGCAAAAGAACGTCACTTTATATTGCCGCTTGTGATAAAGAACTTTATTATGCAGTACATCGCTTTTATTTCTTCCATATCACAAGTTTGTATAAAGCTTATTTTCTTCACACTAATAGATCATACATATTTAGAGAGCATTTTTTATTGCTTGCACCGATGACAACTTACTTGAAGGATCTTACTCAATCCATAGGTAGGTATGGTGGACTCTCATGGCAAAGCTGGGTTTAGGGATGTTTGGATGCACAAGTAGTATCTCTACTTGGTGCAAAGGATTTGGCTAGCATATGAAAGAAAAGCAAGCTCAACATGTTGGAGGATCCATGACAATATAACTTCTATTCGGATATAGGAAAACATAACTCATTATGTTGTCTTCCTTGTCCAACATCAACCTTTTAGCATGTCATATTTTAATGAGTGATCACAATTACAAAAGATGTCCACGATAGTATATTTGTATATGAAACCTCTCTTTCTTTATTACTTCTTATTAATTGCAACAATGACCAAAACTATGTTTGTCAACTCCCAACAAATTTTATTCATCATACTCTTTATATGTGAAGTCATTACTCTCCATAAGATCAATATATGATCTCTTTATTTCCTTTTATTTCTTTCTCTTATTTTTATTCCCTCAATATCATAGCAAGAAAGCAAAGCCCTCAACTCAAAACTACTCCTTATTATAAATAACTCATGGACTCGATTACATAGATAGATCTCAAAACAAAACTCAAAGCTAGATCATACTAAAACTTTATTCTACTAGATCAATATATATCCAAATGGATCGAACTAAGAAAAAAAATGATAGACGTAAAGGTGTGATGGGGATACGATACCGGGGCACCTCCCCCAAGCTTGGCAGTTGCCAAGGGGAGTGCCCATACCCATGTATTTATGTTTCTTTCTTCGGAGGCGGTGATGTGATATTCTTGGCGATGATGCCCCTTAGGATGCGATTCTCCTCCTCGAGCTTATTATTTTGCTCCTTAAGATCCATTATTTCCTTGCGAAGTTTACCCGTGACGGCCAGAGCTCCAATCACCCATGGATGTTTCATAGCTGCGGGGGGAAAAGCAACACTCTTTTTCATATTTTCATAAGAGAGAAATCTAGCATTGGGAGGAATGGCCGAATTTGGAATTGCTGAGCTCTGAAGTTCCTCTAGCATGAATCCCGTTTGAAGATGAGAGGTAACTTCTTGATCCTCCTCCATAGCATCCACTCTTTTCAAGTCAGCCTCCATCTCTTCCTCTGTTGATTGCCCGAAGTGGTCAGCTTCGCTATTTGCTCTTGGCCCCGGTGTCGGATGAGAGACACGGCTCTCTCCGACCGACTCTTGCGAAGACATCTTGCTCCAAATCTGCTACAGAAACAACTCAAAACAGAAACAGGGGGTTTTGACGTGGTACTGTGGTCAAAACCTTCGGGAGATTGTATAATGAATTTTTACCGACCAAAAGAAGTATTGTGCAAGAAAACGGAGTCCGAAGGGCACACGAGGTGGCCACAAGGCAGGGGGGCGCACCCAGGGGGTAGGGAGGGCCCTCCACCCTTGTGGTCTCCTCGTGTAACTTTCGGACTACTTTTAATTTTCCTAATTTTTTAAATATTCCAAAACAGAGTAAAATTATCATTGGAAACGTTTTGGAGTCGGTTTACTTACCGCACCACATACCTATTCCTTTTCGGAGTCTGAAACATTCTGGAAAGTGTCCCTTATGTACTCCTCTGGTGTTACGGTGTCAATTATGTTGGTCTCAACATTTATGGGATTACCTAAGATATAATGTTTGATTCTTTAACCATTTACCACCTTCGGATTTGTGTCTTCGACGTTGTTGATTTTTATGGCACTGGAACGATAGACCTCCTCGATAATGTAAGGACCTTCCCATTTAGAGAGAAGCTTTCCTGCAAAAAATCTTAAATGAGAGTTGTATAGCAAAACATGATCACCTACATTAAACTCACGCTTTTGTATCCTTTTGTCATGCCATCTTTTAACTTTTTCTTTAAACAACTTGGCATTCTCATAGGCTTGAGTTCTCCATTCATCAAGCGAGCTAATGTCAAATAACCTCTTCTCACCGGCAAGTTTGAAATCATAGTTGAGCTCTTTGATTGCCTAATAAGCTTTGTGTTCTAGCTCAAGAGGTAAGTGACAAGCCTTTTCATAAACCATTTTATATGGAGACATGCCCATTGGGTTTTTATAAGCAGTTCTATAAGCCCATAATGCATCATCAAGTTTCTTAGACTAATTCTTTCTAGATCTATTAACAGTCTTTTGTAAAATCAATTTAATCTCTCTATTGCTCAATTCTACTTGACCGCTAGACTGAGGATGATATGGAGATGCAATTCTATGGTTAACATCATATTTAGCAAGCATTTTACGGAAAACACCATGAATAAAATGTGAACCACCATCAGTCATCAAATATCTAGGGACTCCAAACCTTGGAAAAATAACTTCTTTAAGCATCTTAATAGAGGTGTTATGATCAGCACTACTAGTTGGAATAGCTTCTACCCACTTAGTAACGTAATCAATAGCAACTAAAATATGTGTATACCCATTAGAGGAAGTAAAAGGTCCCATATAATCAAAGCCCCAAACATCAAATGGTTCAATAACAAGTGAATAATTCATAGGCATTTCCTGACGTCTACTAATATTACCAATTCTTTGACATTCATCACAAGACAAGACAAACTTACGAGCATCCTTAAAGAGAGTAGGCCAATAAAAACCGGATTGTAATACCTTGTGTGCAGTTCTATCTCCAGCGTGGTGTCCTTCGTAAGACTCGGAGTGGCACTTGCGTGGGATCTGTTCCTGTTCATGCTCAGGTACACAACGTCCAATAACACCATCTACTCCTTCTTTATAAAGGTGTGGGTCATCCCAAAAGTAATGTCTTAAATCATAGAAAAACTTTTTCATTTGCTGGTATGTGAAACTAGGTGGTATAAATTTAGCAACAATGTAATTAGCATAATCAGCATACCATGGAGTATTACGAGAAGCATTTATGACAACTAATTGTTCATCAGGAAAGCTATCATCAATAGGCAGTGGGTCATCAAGAACATTTTCAAACCTAGACAAGTTGTCTGCAACGGGGTTCTCAGCTCCCTTTCTATCAATAATATGCAAATCAAATTCTTGTAGCAAGAGAACCCATCTAATAAGTCTAGGTTTAGCATCTTTCTTTTCCATAAGATATTTAATAGCAGCATGATCAGTGTGAACAGTTACTTTGGAATCAACAATATAAGATCTGAACTTATCAATAGAAAAGACAACTGCTAAAAATTCTTTTTCAGTAGTAGCATAATTTCTCTGGGCACTGTCTAGAGATTTACTAGCATAATGAATAACATTCTATTTCTTATCAACTCTTTGCCCTAGAACAGCACCAACAGCATAATCACTAGCATCACACATGATTTCAAAGGGTAAATTCCAATCAGGCGGTTGAACAATAGGTGCTGAAATCAAGGCTTTCTTAAGTATTTCAAATGCTTCTACACAATCATCATCAAAAACAAAAGGAACATCTTTTTGCAAGAGATTGGTGAGAGGCCTAGAAATTTTAGAGAAGTCTTTAATAAACCTCCTATAGAAACCAGCATGACCAAGGAAACTTCTTATACCTTTGATATCTTTAGGACACGGCATCTTTTCAATAGCATCTACTTTAGCTTTATCAACTTTAATACCTCTTTCAGAAATTTTATGCCCCAAGACAATACCTTCATTAACCATAAAGTGGCACTTCTCCCAATTCAAGACAAGATTAGTTTCTTCACATCTCTGCAAAACTCGATCAAGGTTGCTTAAGCAATCATCAAAAGAAGTTCCGTAAACGGAGAAATCATCCATGAAAACCTCAACAATCTTTTCACAAAAATCAGAGAATATAGCAGTCATACATCTTTGAAAGGTAGCAGGTGCATTGCATAAACCAAAAGGCATACGTCTATAAGCAAAGGTACCGAAAGGGCAAGTAAAAGTGGTCTTTTCCTGATCATCTTTTGACACAGGTATTTGAGAAAAGCCAGAATAACCATCTAGAAAGCAAAAATGTGTATGTTTGGGTAGTATTTCTAGCATTTGATCAATAAAAGGTAGAGGGTAATGATCTTTTCTAGTAGCTTTATTTAATTTATGAAAATCAATTACCATTCTATAACCTGTAACAATTCTTTGTGGAATCAATTCATTCTTATCATTTGGAACAACAGTAATACCTCCCTTCTTAGGGACACAATGAACGGGACTTACCCATCTACTATCAGCAATAGGATAAATTATACCTGCCTCCAGAAGCTTTAGTATTTCATTTCTTACCACTTCTTTCATCTTAGGATTTAACCGTCGTTGTTGATCAACAACTGGTTTAGCATCATGCTCCAAATTAATTTTGTGCTGACATAGAGTGGGACTAATGCCCTTAAGATCATCAAGAGTATATCCAATAGCGGCACGGTGCTTCTTCAGAGTTTTCAATAATTTCTTTTCTTCATGCTCTGAAAGGTTAGCACTAATAATAACAGGATATATCTTCTTTTCATCAATATAAGCATATTTCAAAGTATCAGGTAATTGTTTAAGCTCAAACACGGGATCTCCCTTGGGTGGAGGAGGATCCCCAAGGATTTCAATAGGCAAGTTATGTTTCAAAACAGGCCCTTGATTAAAGAATATTTCATCTATTTCCCTTCTTTCATTCATGAACATATCATTTTCATGATCTAGCAAATATTGTTCTAAGGGATCAGTAGGAGGCACGACAATAGAAGCAAGACCAATGATTTCATCCTTATTAGGCAATTCTTTATCATGGGGTTGTCTATGAAATATAGAGAAATTAAAATCATGAGACATATCCCCTAAACCAACAGTAACAATATCTTTCTCGCAGTCTATCTTAGCATTAACGGTATTCAAGAAAGGTCTACCAAATATAATGGGACAAAAGTCATCTTGTGGGGAAGCAAGAACAAGAAAATCAGTAGGGTATTTTATTTTCCCACACAAGACTTCAACATCTCTAACAATCCCAATTGGTGATATAGTATCTCTATTGGCAAGCTTAATAGTAACATCAATATCCTCTATCTCAGCAGGTGCAATATCATTCATAATTTCTTTATATAAAGTAAAAGGAATTGCACTCACACTAGCTAGCACCCACATCACATAAGCCATGATAACAATGATCTCCTATTTTAACAGAAACAACCGGCATGCCAACAACAGGTCTATGTTTATCTTTAATATCGGGTTTAGCAATTCTAGCAGCTGAATCACAGAAATAAATAACATGCCCATCAATATTATCAACCAAGAGATCTTTAACCATAGCAATGCTAGGTTCAAATTTAATTTGTTCAGGGGGTGTAGGTGTTATAGTATAGCTCTTACGAACCACAGTTGAAGCTTTAGCATGATCCTTTATTCTAACAGGAAAAGGTGGTTTCTCAATATAAGCAGTAGGAACAATAGAATCAACATTATAAGTAATAGTTTGTTCTTCAACTTTAATAGGTTCAACTACTTTAGCTTCAATGGGAGGATGATATTTAAACCACTTCTCCTTAGGGAGATCAACATGAGTAGCAAATGTTTCACAGAAAGAAGCTACTATCTCAGAGTCAAGTCCATATTTAGTGCTAAAATCACGAAAAGCATTGGTATCCATAAAAGATTTAACACAATCAAACTTAAGATTTATACCTGACTCCTTACCTTCGTCGAGTTCCCAATCTTCAGAGTTGCGTTTAATTCTTTCCAATAAATCCCATTTGAATTCAATATCCTTCTTCATAAAAGAACCAGTACAAGAAGTATTGAGCATGGATCGATCATTACGAGAAAGCCGAGCATAAAAATTTTGAATAATAATTTCTCTTGAGAGCTCATGATTGGGGCATGAATATAACATTGACTTAAGCCTCCCCCAAGCTTGAGCGATACTTTCTCCTTCATGAGGCCAAAAATTATAAATATAATTCCGATCACGATGAACCAGATGCATAGGATAAAACTTCTGATGAAATTCCAGTTTCAATCGGTTGTAGTTCCATGATCCAATATCATCACATAGCCTATACCATGTCAATGCCTTCTCCTTCAAAGATAAAGGAAAGACCTTCTTCTTGACTTCATCCCCGGGCAAACCTGCAAGATTAAATAATCCACAAACTTCATCCACATAGATTAGATGCATATCAGGATGTAGTGTTCCATCTCCTGTATAAGGATTAGCTAGCAGTTTCTCTATCATACCCGAAGGAATTTCATAATAAATACTTTAAGTAGGTGCATTAGGTTGAGGGGCAACTCTTTGCTCTTTCGGTCGGGGTGAAGATACCCCGAACAAACCCCTCAAAGGATTATTTTCCATAGTGACAAGTGACAGTAAATTTCAGCACACTATATAAATGTTTCCTTACCAAATTCCACTTACCAAAGGCGCTTCACTCCCCAGCAACGGCGCCAGAAAAGAGTCTTGATGACCCACAAGTATAGGGGATCTATCGTAGTCCTTTCGATAAGTAAGAGTGTCAAACCCAACGAGGAGCAGAAGGAAATGACAAGCGGTTTTCAGCAAGGTATTCTCTGCAAGCACTGAAATTATTGGTAACAGATAGTTGTGTGATAAGATAATTCGCAATGGGTAACAAGTAACAAAAGTAACTAAGGTGCAGCAAGGTGGCCCAATCCTTTTTGTAGCAAAGGACAAGTCTGGACGAACTCTTATATAAAGCAAAGCACTCCCGAGGACACATGGGAATTGTTGTCAAGTTAGTTTTCATCATGCTCATATGATTCGCGTTCGTTACTTTGATAATTTGATATGTGGGTGGACCGGTGCTTGGGTGCTGCCCTTCCTTGGACAAGCCTCCCACTTATGATTAACCCCTCTCGCAAGCATCCGCAACTACGAAAGAAATATTAAGATAAATCTAACCATAGCATGAAACATATGGATCCAAATCAGCCCCTTACGAAGCAACGCATAAACTAGGGTTTAAGCTTCTGTCACTCTAGCAACCCATCATCTACTTATTACTTCCCAATGCCTTCCCCTAGGCCCAAATCATGGTGAAGTGTCATGTAGTCGACGTTCACATAACACCACTAGAGGAAAGACAACATACATCTCATCAAAATATCGAACGAATACCAAATTCACATGATTACTTATAACAAGACTTCTCCCATGTCCTCAGGAACAAACGTAACTACTCACAAAGCATATTCATGTTCATAATCAGAGGAGTATTAATTATCATTAAGGATCTGAACATATGATCTTCCACCGGATAAACCAACTAGCATCAACTACAAGGAGTAATCAACACTACTAGCAACCCACAGGTACCGATCTGAGGTTTTGAGACAAAGATCGGATACAAGAGATGAACTAGGGTTTGAGAGGAGATGGTGCTAGTGAAGATGTTGATGGAGATTGACCCCCTCTCGATGAGAGGATCGTTGGTGATGACGATGGCTTCAATTTCCCCCTCCCGGAGGGAAGTTTCCCCGGCAGAACAGCTCCGCCGGAGCCCTAGATTTGTTCTGCCCAAGTTCCGCCTCGAGACGGTGGCGCTTCGTCCCGAAAGCTTCCTTCTAATTTTTTCCAGGTCAAAACACACCATATAGCAGAAGATGGGCATCAGGGGCCTGCCAGGTGGCCCACAAGGCAGGGGGCGTGCCCAGGGGGGTAGGGCACGCCCTCCACCCTTGTGGATGGCTGGTGGCCCCCCTCTGGTGCTTTCTTCCCCCAATATTTTTTATTAATTCCAAAATGACTCTCCGTGAAGTTTCAGGACTTTTGGAGTTGTGCAGAATAGATCTCTAATATTTGCTCCTTTTCCAGCCCAGAATTCCAGCTGCCGGCATTCTCCCCCTTCATGTAAATCTTGTAAAATAAGAGAGAAAAGGCATAAGTATTGTGCCATAATGTGTAATAACAGCCCATAATGCAATAGATATCAACATAAAAGCATGATGCATAATGGACGTATCACCGCCGCGGACGGTTGCGCTTCTCCACGCAATTAAGTTGTGGGGGAAACATGCCCACATAAAGCGGGGAAGTGGAATCGTGGGCGCAGCCGATCCCACTTCCCCACGTCTCGCCGTGGTTATAAAAAACAGGGGGAAGGGGAGGCAGAAACGCTCACGCACGCGCCCCTCGTCTTGTTCTCCTTCTCTTTCTCCAACTTCCAAGCTCGTCACCCGCCGGAACGCCAGGCGACGCCCAAAATGCCCATCGGCCGCACTAGCCTTCTTCTTGCCGCCATGCTCCGTGCCCGCGTTGAGTCCCGTAGATGACGCCGCCAAAGGGATCATGGGAGGGGTCTGAGGTCACCGCCGACGATATCCAATACCTCCGTGACACCAGGCGACTGCCATCGGCGGCGGAGGTAGCCGCACGCGTGGCCAGGGGGGAGAGGGATTCGTAGCCGTAGGAGGGCGAGCGTGTGGTCTTCCTCAGCCACTTTAAACGCAGGTTTGGCCTCCCCGCAAGCGCCTTCTTCCGCGCCTTCCTTTCCTTCTTTGGGCTGCAGCCGCACCACTTGGGGGCGAACGCGGTGCTGTAGCTCTTCGGCTTCGTCACCTTGTGCGAAGGCTACCTCGGGGTGGAGCCAGATGTAGAGCTCCCGAGCCGCCTCTTCTTTCTCAAACAGCAGGGGCTGGATGCCGGGGCCATGTCTGACTGCGGGGCCGCCGTCGTCTCGATCCGGCTGAACGGGGTGTTCCCCAAGATGCCCCTGGAGGACTCTGCCAAGAATTGGCAGAACTCTTTCTTCTATGTGCACAACGTCGGCGGAGGAGCTGACACCATCAACTTGCCGCCGTTCATCAACGAGCAGCCGCTCGCCAAGATGAATTGGGGCTATATGCCCAAGAACCCGCCGCAGGGGCTGCTGAACCTGTGCAGCTGGATCGCGGAGATGACGGAGCGCGAGGGGCTCAAGGGGATGGATCTTGTCGCCGCCTTCATCGCGCGTCGGGTGCTGCCGCTGCAATGCTGGGTGCACATCATCAGCCAGATGGGTGACCGCTGGGATCCCACCCGGATGTCATCCGGGAGGTTATCCTTGGAGCAGGTCGCCGACCGGGTGAACGCCATCTCCAAGGCTGGGATGGCTGCTGACTGGCGCTTCAGGAAGGCGCCCTACAACAGAGAGAACCCGGCGCCAGCGGTGAGTCCTTGGTCCCCGTTCTTTGCAATGTCTCAACTTCTTCTCCGTCCTGATGCGACGAGGGAGGTGCTGCTGAACGCCATCTAGCAAACGCGTGACGGGATGAGGGCGCAGGTACTGGTTGCTGAGCAAGCCGGCTCGGAGGGGGCGGAGTCCTTCGGCGAGAACACGAAGCCGGCTGACGCGCAGCCAGCCGATGCTGAAGCCGACGCAGCACACCACGCGGGTAAGTCTCCGCACCCAGACCTCTTGCGAGACTGGTCGGGCGACGATGAGGAGATCTTGACGCACGCTGGTGGTGCAGCACCGACGAGGGGAGGGGACGGCACCGTCGACCCCCCAAGACGGATGAAGAAGACGGCCGACACCGGGTCGTCCCGTGTGCCGGTAGCGGCAAGCCGGTCGCACGGGAAAGACTCGGTGCCGCCAAAGCCAGCTGCGAAACGTGCGGCGGAGGGGCCGGCCGCGCGTGGCAAGATGGCCGCCAAGAAAGCATGCTTAGTCATCTCGACGCCGCCGGCAAGGTAGGCCATCCCGACGGCGATTGGGTAAGTTCCCTTTGTTGACTTATGCATGCTGCTCGGTTGCACTCTTCTTATGTTTTCTTTGTGTGGACCAGGACGCCTCTTGACCTGGCACTGGCGGCCACGGAGGCCGTGTCCGGAGGCGGCTTTTTGTTCCGGATGACTCGGAGCAGCGCCATCGACCGGGTGGAGAGCTCGCCCAAGGAGGACCTTGGTCTGGACCCGAAGGACGCAGAACGCTGCGCCTGGAGGGACCGAAACAAGGCCCTTCAGGAGGAGGCGACGGCCATCCAAGCGGCGGAGGAGACCTCGGCCCGGGCATGGACGAGGGCTGCCGAGGCGAGGGGTCGGATCCCCGCGGACCAAGCGGCCGCGGATCAGGCCTGGCCGGAGCTGGCGGAGGGCACGGCGGCGGCTGAGACCATCGTCGAGCCGCAGACGGTGGAGTTGCGCGACTCGGAGGAGCGGCCGGTGGTGGACTATGGCGATTACGAGATGGTCTTCGCCACCCCGCCCCAGAACGACTCGGCCGAGCCGACGGGGAATGAGGGAGCGGGTCGCGAGGAGGAGGCCGCCCCCGAGGGGGCGCTGCAAATGACCCCAGCCGGAGCGTTGGAGTCGACACCAGCTGCGGAGGAGCCGGCGGGAGGCGAGCACGCCTTGGTGACCCTGTCATCGCAGGTTGCCGTGAACCCAGAGCAGGCGCCGGGAAGCGGCTCCATCGCCGGGTCTGGCGGAGTCGTGGTAGGGCCATGCGCGCAGGAGGAGGCGGCGATGGATGCCGTGCGCCAGCATCTCCGTGGACGCGCAGACCGGCTTCGCGCCTTTGCCCAAAGCGAGCTGGAGCGGACGGGCGAGCTGGAGCACTCCATGGTGGTGAGTTTTCCTTTCTTGACTTGTCTTTGCGGTCGGTCAGTGGGGGCGAGCTAGCGCACCCACTGGGTGTAGCCCCCGAGATTTGGGCCGACTATGGAGTAGTTGGGTCGAATCTTAAATTGTTCTTTGCAATCTTCTCTAACCCTTGCATTGCTGCAGCACCTGGATGGCCTCCGAGTCGGCATCCACAACCGGCTTCTGGAGAAGCACCGCCAGGTCACGGCGCAGCTCGCCGCCAAGGAGGAGGCGCTTCGTCTTGCCGAAGGTGCGTTCTGCATGCTTTCAGTGGGGGGCGCGAGCACACCCACTGGGTGTAGCCACCGAGATTTGGGCCACTATGAAATAGTTGGGTCGAATCTTAAAGTGTTTTTCTCCCTTTCTGGCATCTGACTTGAAGCTTCGCCATGCAGCCACCATGGCCGGGGTGCCCGGCCTCCAAGCCCAGCTTGCCGAAGCCGGCCAGCAGCGAGACCAGCTGGCTGGTGACAAGAGCTGGCTGAAGGCGGAAGCCGCCAAAACGGCGGAGGCCCGCTAGGCGGAGCTCATCCGGCTTAAGGAGGAGCACGAGAAGACGGTCGCCGCCAAGGATGACGAGCTGAAGGCGGCCGTCGACAAGCATGTCGAGCTTGAGAAGGCGCTTGAAGCACGCGACCGCGCCGGAGACTTGGAGCGGCATGGTATGTTGTGCGAGGCGCAGCACCTAGACGAGCTCCTCGTCAGTAAGTACTTCCTCATATGTTTCGCCGGGTTGCAAGCCGGCCGAGTCTTCACGTGGTTGACTATTTTCCTTATTCACTCGTCAAAGTACTTCTCGGAGACGCAGGACACAGCAGAAGCGGCTATGCGCACCCACCGGTCGACCCAGGCGGACGCGGGTGCCGATGTTGACCCACACGCCTCCTGGTCCTTTCCAGAGATCATGCACGCCGCTGAGGCCCGCCTGAAGGCCCTAGACCAGCAGACGGCGAGGCTGTCTATAGCCGGATTGGGCATGGTGGCGGCCCTGTGGCCGGGTGCGGTTGCGCCCGATAGCTTCACGCGATTGGCGCGCTGGCTGGAAGCCGGCCCGGCGCGTCTTCATGCGTGGCGGGTTTCTGCGGCCCGTGCTGGCGCAGACTTGGCGCTGCGCTTCGCCATGTCCTGGTACCTAGGCCTGAACCTGAACCAGCTGGCGGGCTAGTGAGCTGGCGCGGAGGCCCAACTGGAGGCGGAGGCAGGCCGGATTGCCGCGCGGGCCAGTTACCTCGCCTCGTTCACTGCGCATGAGAAGTTCCAGGTGGAACGGACGGAAGACGGCGGGGAGGTGCCGCCCGATGACTTGGCCTGGCGCTCAATGACCCGGCAGGCAGCTCCGAGGAGTCAGGTCCTTATGCGGATGACGAGGCCGGGCTGGACGACACCGGCGCCTCGGCGAACCCGGAGGCCATCGCGGAGGAGCCGGCGGTCGCGCAACCCGACGCAGCCGCTGCTTGAAGCCGTCCTGCTTTTTATCTTTATCGAATTATGTTAAGCAACAAGTCCGCCCACTGGAGGTGTAGGGTGAATGTAATGAACTCCGGCCGTGGGCCTTTATTTTTGTAATGTAAATATTTTCGTGAGTGTTTGCGCTTTTGTTCTTTGTCCTTAAGCTTTTTCCTTGTTTGCTCCTTCTTTGGGCTTCCCCTCCCCCCCACGAGTCAGACAGCCGGGTTCCGGTCTGTGACAAGGAGTTTGGCCCTGGGAAGGAGTGCGCAGTACTTAGGCTTTTCGAACATTGAGCGCGAGCGAAACACCCACTGGACCGACTGGCGGCAGACGGTGAAGCCGGCTGGCGCACAGCCGGTCGTGCGGCAACCTAGTGCGGTGGTGCCGGATGGACCGATACGGCCAATCCAACTTAGCGGATTCCTGCGTGCCAGCGCTTTGGCCCCTGGTTCTTGCCGGCCGAACAGCCGAAGCCGGACTGTGGCTTAGGGCGAGAGGGAGGGCCTTGGCGACTCGGACACGCCGAAATGGACTAAGGGAGATGGCGAAGCGCGGTCAACCCGGCTAGCCCCCGAGCCGGACGGACCGACCCAGCGGAGGAGGGCGAAAAATCACAAGGGTGTGCGAGACACGATAATTTGATAGGAAAAGGTAGCCCCCGAGTGTCATTCGGGGATCCCAATGTCTTTCATTGAACTTCAAAAGGTAGCGATACATACGTGCATACAGCTAACTGTAAAATGGGCGGAGGAGCTCTGCATTCCAGGGCTGGCTTGTCTCTTCGCCGGCCGTGTCTCTCTTGCGCTTGTTTGGCTTGTGTGCGTCGATGAGGTAGTAGGCGTTGCGGTCACACAGGGCTTTGCTGACCATGAAAGGGCCCTCCCATGGGGAGGCCAACTTGTGCTGGCCAGCTTGCTGCTGGACGAGCCGGAGTACGAGGTCGCCCTCGCAGAATGCGAGGGGCTTGATCTTCTTGCTGTGGTAGTGTCGCAGGTTCTACTGGTAAATTGCCGATCGACTGAGGGCCAATAGGCGTGCCTCCTCGAGCAGGTCGACACCGTCTTCGCGGGCTTCTTTGGCTTCGGCTTCCGTGTACATTGTGACTCATGGCGAGTCGAACTCGATGTCGGTCGGGATGACGGCTTCTGCTCCATAGACAAGGAAGAATGGGGTGAACCCGATCGACCGGTTTGGCATCATCCTGAGACTCCAAAGGATGGCCGGCAGCTCATCGAGCCAGCTGCCGGGCGAAGGGACGAGAGGCTCGACGAGTTGCAGGTTAATGCCGGACAGGATTAGGCCATTGGCCCGCTCGACCTGGCCATTGGATTGAGGATGAGCGACGGAGGCCAGGTCCAGCCAGATGCCGGAGACGGGGCAGTACTACGCCAGCGCGCCCTTGGCAAAGTTGGTGCCATTGTCCGTGATGATGCTGTGCGGGACGCCATAGCGAACCGCAATGTCTTTGACGAACCGGACGGCTGTCGGCCCGTCCAGCTTCTTGATCGGTCGCGCCTCGATCCACTTGGTGAATTTGTCGACCGCCACCAGCAAGTGTGCCATGCCGCCTCGAGCGGTCTTGAATGGCCCCACCATGTCTAGCCCCCAGACGGCAAAGGGCCAGATGATCGGGATGGTCTGAAGGGCTGAAACTGGCTAGTGGCTGTGCTTGCTGAAGTGTTGGCAACCCTCGCACTTGAGGATGAGCGACTTGGCGTCTTTGAGGGCTGTGGGCCAATAGAAACCATGGCGGAAGGCCTTGGCCACCAGGGACCTGGAGGCGGCGTGGTGCCCGCACTCGCCCTGGTGTATGTCGAGGAGGATCTCAATGCCCTTCTCTTGCTCGACACAGCGCTGGAACACGCCTGTCATGCTGCACTTGACGATCTCGCTGTTGATGATGCTGTAGGCGGACACCCGACGCTGCACTTGCCGGGCCTCGGACTCGTCCATGGGAAGCGCTCCGCTCTCCAGGAAGGCCAGGATTGGCTAGGCCCATGACGGAGCCGTCACCACAGTGAAGACGGCCACCATGGTGGGATCCGGGGTGGCAGCCCCCGCGCCGGGATCAGCAGCCCCCGAGTTGGGGACGCCGGCCGCCGGGTTGGATATGGCAGTCCTCGGGCCGGGATCAGCAGCCCCCGGGCCGGAGCCGATAGCCCCCGGGCCGGAGCCGGCAGCCCCCGGGTCGTAGACAACGGGCGCCGGGTTAGAGACAGTAGTCCCCGGGCCGGGATCGGCGGCCCCTGAGCCGGAATCGGCAGCCCCCGGAACTGGGCCGAGGTCTTCGGGGTTGGGAGGGGGAGCCGCGGGGTCGTCCGGGGCAAGGATGGACTCAAAATCCGGAGATGGCTTGATGGACGGCTTCCGAAGGTGCTCTAGGGAGACGCCGGGCGGAATTGCTTGCCGGCTGGAGCTTATCTTTGCCAGCGCGTTAGCTGCCTCGTTGTCCGCGCGGGGGACATGGAGGAACACGCAGCCGTCGAAGTTGCCGGAAAGCTGCTGGACCAGGAAGCGGTAGCTGGCCATGTTGGCGTCACGGGCGTTCCACTCGCCAGAAGCCTGCTGCACCACTAGATCCGAGTCGCTGTAGCAGAAGATGCGCCGGATGCCGAGTTCCTTGGCGAGCCGGAGGCCGTGCACAAGGGCTTCGTACTCGGCAACGTTATTGGAGGCGGCAAAGTGGATCTGGAGCGCGTACCTCAGTCGGTCGCCCTTCGGGGAAGACAACATGATGCCGGCTCCCAAGCCGGATCACGTCTTGGAGCCGTCAAAGTGCATGCGCTAGTGCGTCAAGTCGGGCGGCGGCGGCAGGTACTGGGTCTCCGTCCAGTCAACGAGGAAGTCGGCCAGCGTGTGGGACTTGATGGTTGTGCGAGGCTCGTAGAGGATGGTGTGGCTTGCCAGCTCGATGGCCCACTTGGCTACCCGGCCGGCGGCATCCCGGCAACCCATGATTTCGCCGATGGGGGCCGTGCTAACCACGGTGATGACATGCTCCTGGAAGTATTGCCTCAGCTTCTTGGCGGTGAAGTACACGCCGTAGCACATCTTCTGGTAGTGAGGGTAGTTCTGCTTGGAGGCGGAAAACACCTCGCTCAGGTAGTACACCGGGCGCTGGACCTACTGGATCTTGCCGAGCTTGGTCATGGTGCCGTCGACGGCACGCCGGCCGGATGGCGGGGGAGGGTCTTTCCGGCGCCGGTCTTCTGGAGCCGGCTCGTTGCCCTAGCAGTCGCCAGCCGTTAGGGCGCAGTTGCGCCGGGTTTGGGTTTGGCCGGAATGAGCATCACTGGGGGGCGGAGAAGACGCCGTGTTCTGCTGCTCGGGGTCCTTGGTGCGGTGCAACTCGGACGCCGTGGGACGGTCGAGGCGATCCTGCTGCGTGTTCGCGGTGCCGAGTAGCTCATGCATGCGTGCAGGCGCTCCTGCAACTCCTCGCCCTGCAGCTGCTCTAGGCCCACGGCGGCCGCCTCCGTGGCGCACATGTTCTTGACAGGGGTGTCGTAGACGGGCGGGACCGCACCCAGCACGCGGCCGATAGCGGCGCCATGGGTTTGCACCTCGGCAACCCGGCTGGGCTCTGCTGCGGCCGGCGTGAAGCCGTACGTGTTGGGGAACGTAGCAGAATTTTAAAATTTTCTACGCATCACCAAGATCAATCTATGGAGTCATCTAGCAACGAGTGAGAGGGGAGTGTATCTACATACCCTTGTAGATCGCGAGCGGAAGCGTTCAAGAGAACGGGGTTGATGGAGTCGTACTCGTCGTGATCCAAATCACCGATGACCGAGCGCCGAACGGACGGCACCTCCGCGTTCAACACACGTACGGAGCAGAGACGTCTCCTCCTTCTTGATCCAGCAAGGGGGCAGGAGAGGTTGATGGAGATCCAGCAGCACGACGGTGTGGTGGTGGAAGCAGCGGGATTTCAGCAGGGCTTCGCCAAGCGCTACTGGAGGAGGAAGAGGTGTCACGGGAGGGAGAGGGAGGCGCCAGGGGCTGAGCTGTTTCTCCCATGCACCTCCCCACTATATATAGGGGTGGAGGGGGCTGGTTTCTTGCCCTCCAAGTCCATTGGGGCGTTGGCAAAGGTGGAAGGAAAGAAATCCCATCCTTTCCCTTCCCCACCGATTGTTATCCCCCTTTTTTAGGGATCTTGATCTTATCCCTTCGGGATATGATCTTATTCCTTCTAAGGGGGAATCTTGGTGCGCCTTGACTAGGGGTGTGGGGCCTTGCCCCCACTACCCACGTTCATGTGGGTCCCCCCATGCAGGTGGGCCCCACTCCGGAACCTTCTAGACCCTTCTCGGTACAATACCGAAAAATCCCGAACATTTTCCGGTGGCCAAAATAGGACTTCCCATATATAAATCTTTACCTCCGGACCATTCCGGAACTCCTCGTGACGTCCAGGATCTCATCCGAGACTCCGAACAACCTTCGGGTTACCGCATACTAATATCTCTATAACCCTAGCGTCACCGAACCTTAAGTGTGTAGACCCTACGGGTTCGGGAGACACGCAGACATGACCGAGACGACTCTCCGGTCAATAACCAACAGCGGGGTCTGGATACCCATGTTGGCTCCCACATGCTCCTCGATGATCTCATCGGATGAACCACGATGTCGAGGATTCAATCAATCCCGTACGCAATTCCCTTTGTCTATCGGTACGATACTTGCCCGAGATTCGATCGTCGGTATCTCGATACCTTGTTCAATCTCGTTACCGGCAAGTCTCTTTACTCGTTTCCGTAACACATCATCCCGTGAACAACTCCTTGATCACATTGAGCTCATTATGATGATGTCCTACCGAGTGGGCCCAGAGGTACCTCTCCGTTACATGGAGTGACAAATCCCAGTCTCGATTCGTGCCAACCCAACAGATACTTTCGGAGATACCCGTAGTGCACCTTTATAGCCACCCAGTTACGTTGTGACGTTTGGTGCACCCAAAGCACTCCTACGATATCCGGGAGTTGCACAATCTCATGGTCTAAGGAAAAGTTACTTGACATTGGAAAAGCTTTAGCAAACGAACTACACGATCTAGTGCTAGGCTTAGGATTGGGTCTTGTCCATCACATCATTCTCCTAATGATGTGATCCCGTTATCAATGACATCCAATGTCCATGGTCAGGAAACCGTAACCATCTATTGATCAACGAGCTAGTCAACTAGAGGCTTACTAGGGACATGTTGTGGTCTATGTATTCACACATGTATTACGATTTCCGGATAACACAATTATAGCATGAATAACAGACAATTATCATGAACAAGGAAATATAATAATAACCATTTTATTATTGCCTCTAGGGCATATTTCCAACAGTCTCCCACTTGCACTAGAGTCAATAATCTAGTTACATTGTGATGAATCGAACACCCATAGATTACTGGTGTTGATCATGTTTTGCTCGTGAAAGAGGTTTAGTCAACGGATCTGCTACATTCAAATCCGTGTGCACTTTACAAATATCTATGTCTCCATCTTGAACATGTTCACGTATGGAGTTGAAGCGACGCTTGATATGCCTGGTCCTTTTGTGAAACCTGGGCTCCTTGGCAAGGGCAATAGCTCCAGTGTTGTCACAGAAGAGAGCCATTGGACCCGACGCATTTGGAATGACTCCTAGGTCGGTGATGAACTCCTTCATCCATACTGCTTCGTGTGCTGCCTCCGAGGCTGCTATGTACTCCGCTTCGCATGTAGAACCTGCCACGACGCTTTGCTTGCAACTGCACCAGCTTACCGCTCCACCATTCAAAATATACACGTATCCGGTTTGTGACTTGGAGTCATCCGGATCTGTGTCGAAGCTAGCATCGACGTAACCCTTTACGACGAGCTCTTCGTCACCTCCATATACGAGAAACATATCCTTAGTCCTTTTCAGGTACTTCAGGATGTTCTTGACCGCTGTCCAGTGTTCCTTGCCGGGATTACTTTGGTACCTACCTACCAAACTTACAGCAAGGTTTACATCAGGTCTGGTACACAGCATGGCATACATAATAGACCCTATGGCTGAGGCATAGGGGATGACACTCATCTCTTCTATATCTTTTGCCGTGGTCGGGCATTGAGCCGAGCTCAATTTCACACCTTGCAATACAGGCAAGAACCCCTTCTTGGACTGATCCATATTGAACTTCTTCAATATCTTATCAAGGTATGTGCTTTGCGAAATACCTATGAGGCGTCTCGATCTATCTCTATAGATCTTGATGCCTAATATATAAGCAGCTTCTCCAAGGTCCTTCATTGAAAAACACTTATTCAAGTAGGCCTTTATACTTTCCAAGAATTCTATATCATTTCCCATCAGCAGTATGTCATCCACATATAATATGAGAAATGCTACAGAGCTCCCACTCACTTTCTTGTAAACACAGGCTTCTCCATAAGTCTGTGTGAACCCAAACGCTTTGATCATCTCGTCAAAGCGAATGTTCCAACTCCGAGATGCTTGCACCAGCCCATAGATTGAGCGCTGGAGCTTGCATACCTTGTCAGCATTCTCAGGGTCGACAAAACCTTCCGGTTGTATCATATACAACTCTTCCTTAAGAAAACAATTAAGGAATGCCGTTTTGACGTCCATTTGCCATATCTCATAATCATAGTATGCGGCAATTGCTAACATGATTCTGACGGATTTCAGCTTCGCTACGGGTGAGAAAGTCTCATCGTAGTCAACCCCTTGAACTTGTCGATAACCCTTAGCGACAAGCCGAGCCTTATAGATGGTCACATTACCATCCGCGTCAGTCTTCTTCTTAAAGATCCATTTATTTTCTATGGCTTGCCGATCATTGGGCAAGTCAGTCAAAGTCCATACTTCGTTTTCATACATGGATCCTATCTCGGATTTCATGGCTTCAAGCCATTTGTCGGAATCCGGGCCCGCCATCGCTTCTTCATAGTTCGAAGGTTCACTGTTGTCTAACAACATGATTTCCAGGACAGGATTGCCATACCACTCTGGTGCGGAACGTGTCCTCGTGGACCTTCGAAGTTCAGTGGTAGCTTGATCATGATCATTATCAATAACTTCCTCTCTAGCCGGTGTAGGCTCCACAGAAACATTTTCCTGTGCTGCGCTACTCTCCGGTTCGAGGGTCATCTCATCAAGCTCCACTTTCCTCCCACTTACTTCTTTCGAGAGAAATTCTTTCTCTAGAAAGGATCCATTCCTGGCAACAAAGATCTTGCCCTCGGATCTTAGGTAGAAGGTATACCCAATAGTTTCCTTAGGGTATCCTATGAATACGCATTTTTCTGACTTGGGTTCGAGCTTCTCTGGTTGAAGTTTCTTCACATAAGCATCGCATCCCCAAACTTTCAGAAACGACAGCTTAGGTTTCTTCCCAAACCATAATTCATACGGTGTCATCTCAACGGATTTTGACGGTGCCCTATTTAAAGTGAATGCGGCAGTCTCTAAAGCATAACCCCAAAAGGATAGCGGTAAATCGGTAAGAGACATCATAGATCGCACCATATCCAATAGAGTGCGATTACGACGTTCGGACACACCATTACGCTGAGGTGTTCCAGGCGGCGTGAGTTGTGAAACAATTCCACATTTCCTTAAGTGCGTGCCAAATTCATGACTCAAATATTCTCCTCCACGATCTGATCGTAAGAACTTTATTTTCTTGTCACGTTGATTCTCAACCTCACTCTGAAATTCCTTGAACTTTTCAAAGGTCTCAGACTTGTGCTTCATCAAGTAGACATACCCATATCTACTCAAATCATCGGTGAGGGTGAGAACATAACGATAACCACCGCGAGCCTCAACACTCATTGGATCACACACATCAGTATGTATGATCTCCAATAAGTTGGTTGCTCGCTCCATTGTTCCGGAGAACGGAGTCTTGGTCATCTTGCCCAAGAGGCATGGTTCGCATCTGTCAAATGATTCATAATCAAGAGACTCCAAAAGTCCATCTGCATGGAGTTTCTTCATGCGTTTAACACCGATATGACCAAGGCGGCAGTGCCACAAGTATGTGGGACTATCGTTATCAACCTTGCATTTCTTGGCATTCACATTATAAACATGTGTAACATCACGTTCGAGATTCAATAAAAATAAACCATTCACCAGCGGGGCATGACCATAAAACATATCTCTCATATAAATAGAACAACCATTATTCTCAGATTTAAATGAGTAGCCATCTCGCATTAAGCGAGATCCAGATACAATGTTCATGCTCAAAGCTGGTACTAAATAACAATTATTGAGGTTTAAAACTAATCCCGTAGGTAGATGCAGAGGTAGCGTGCCGACGGCGATCACATCGACCTTGGAACCATTCCCGACGCGCATCGTCACCTCGTCCTTTGCCAGTCTACGCTGATTCCGCAGTTCCAGCTTTGAGTTACAAATATGAGCAACCGCACCGGTATCAAATACCCAGGAACTACTACGAGTGCTGGTAAGGTACACATCAATTACATGTATATCATATATGCCTTTGGTATTGCCGGCCTTCTTGTCCGCCAAGTACTTGGGGCAGTTTCGCTTCCAGTGACCGTTTCCCTTGCAATAAAAGCACTCAGTCTCAGGCTTGGGTCCATTCTTCGACTTCTTCCCGGCAGCTGGCTTACCGGGCGCGGCAACTCCCTTGCCGTCCTTCTTGAAGTTCTTCTTACCCTTGCCCTTCTTGAACTTAGTGGTTTTATTCACCATCAACACTTGATGTTCCTTTCTGATCTCTGCCTCCGCTGACTTCAGCATCGCATATACCTCAGGAATGGTCTTTTCCATCCCCTGCATGTTGAAGTTCATCACGAAGCTCTTGTAGCTAGGTGGAAGCGACTGAAGGATTCTGTCAACGACCGCGTCATCCGGGAGATTAACTCCCAGCTGAGACAAGCGGCTGTGCAACCCAGACATTTTGAGTATGTGCTCGCTGACAGAACTATTTTCCTCCATCTTACAGCTGTAGAACTTATAGGAGACTTCATATCTCTCGATCCGGGCATGAGCTTGGAAAACCATTTTCAGCTCTTCGAACATCTCATATGCTCCGTGATGCTCAAAACGCTTTTGGAGCCCCGGTTCTAAGCTGAAGAGCATGCCGCACTGAACGAAGGAGTAATCATCGGTGCGTGTCTGCCAAACGTTCAAATCGTCTGGCAGTGCTGGGAGAGCAGGTGGGTCACCTAACGGTGCTTCAAGGACATATGATTTCTTGGCAGCTATGAGGATAATCCTCAGGTTACGGACCCAGTCCGCATAGTTGCTACCATCGTCTTTCAGCTTGTTTTTCTCTAGGAACGCGTTGAAGTTGAGGGTAACATTAGCGTTGGCCATTTGATCTACAAGATAGATATGTAACATTTAGACTAAGTTCATGACAATTAAGTTCATCTAATCAAATTATGTAATGAACTCCCACTCAGATAGACATCCCTCTCGTCATCTAAGTGATTACATGATCCGAATCGACTAGGCCGTGTCCGATCATCACGTGAGACGGACTAGTCATCAACGCTGAACATCCCCATGTTGATCGTATCTTCTATACGACTCATGCTCGACCTTTCGGTCTCTTGTGTTCCGAGGCCATGTCTGTACATGCTAGGCTCGTCAAGTCAACCTAAGTGTATTGCTGTGTAAATCTGGCTTACACCCGTTGTATTCGAACGTTAGAATCTATCACACCCGATCAACACGTAGTGCTTCGAAACAACGAACCTTCGCAACGGTGCACAGTTAGGGGGAACACTTTCTTGAAATTTTAGTAAGGGATCATCTTATATATGCTACCGTCGTTCTAAGCAAATAAGATGCAAAAACATGATAAACATCTCATGCAATCAAAATAGTGACATGATATGGCCATTATCACTTTGCTCCTTTTGATCTCCATCTTCGGGGCTCCATGATCATCATCGTCACCGGCATGACACCATGATCTCCATCATCATGATCTCCATCATCGTGTCTTCATGAAGTTGTCTCGCCAAGTATTACTTCTACTACTACGGCTAACGGTTAGCAATAAAGTAAAGTAATTACATGGCGAATTTCAATGACACGCAGGTCATATAATAAATTAAGACAACTCCTATGGCTCCTGCCGGTTGTCATACTCATCGACATGCAAGTCGTGATTCCTATTACAAGAACATGATCATCTCATACATCACATATATCATTCATCACATCCTTTGGCCATATCACATCACAAAGCACTTGCTGCAAAAACAAGTTAGACGTCCTCTAATTGTTGTTGCAAGTTTTTACGTGGCTGCTATAGGTTTCTAGCAAGAACGTTTCTTACCTACGCCAAAACCACAACGTGATATGCCAATTTCTATTTACCCTTCATAAGGACCCTGTTCATCGAATCCGATCCGACTAAAGTGGGAGAGACAGACACCCGCTAGCCACCTTATGCAACTAGTGCATATCAGTCGGTGGAACCTGTCTCACGTAAGCGTACGTGTAAGGTCGGTCCGGGCCGCTTCATCCCACAGTGCCGCCGAATCAAGATAAGACTAGTAACGGCAAGAAGATTGACAAATCGACGCCCACAACTACTTTGTGTTCTACTCGTGCAAGATACTACGCAAAGACCTGGCTCTGATGCCACTGTTGGGGAACGTAGCAGAATTTTAAAATTTTCTACGCATCACCAAGATCAATCTATGGAGTCATCTAGCAACGAGTGAGAGGGGAGTGTATCTACATACCCTTGTAGATCGCGAGCGGAAGCGTTCAAGAGAACGGGGTTGATGGAGTCGTACTCGTCGTGATCCAAATCACCGATGACCGAGCGCCGAACGGACGGCACCTCCGCGTTCAACACACGTACGGAGCAGAGACGTCTCCTCCTTCTTGATCCAGCAAGGGGGGAGGAGAGGTTGATGGAGATCCAGCAGCACGACGGTGTGGTGGTGGAAGCAGCGGGATTTCAGCAGGGCTTCGCCAAGCGCTACTGGAGGAGGAAGAGGTGTCACGGGAGGGAGAGGGAGGCGCCAGGGGCTTCGCTGTTTCTCCCATGCACCTCCCCACTATATATAGGGGTGGAGGGGGCTGGTTTCTTGCCCTCCAAGTCCATTGGGGCGTTGGCAAAGGTGGAAGGAAAGAAATCCCATCCTTTCCCTTCCCCACCGATTGTTATCCCCCTTTTTTAGGGATCTTGATCTTATCCCTTCGGGATATGATCTTATTCCTTCTAAGGGGGAATCTTGGTGCGCCTTGACTAGGGGTGTGGGGCCTTGCCCCACTACCCACGTTCATGTGGGTCCCCCCATGCAGGTGGGCCCCACTCCGGAACCTTCTAGAACCTTCTCGGTACAATACCGAAAAATCCCGAACATTTTCCGGTGGCCAAAATAGGACTTCCCATATATAAATCTTTACCTCCGGACCATTCCGGAACTCCTCGTGACGTCCAGGATCTCATCCGAGACTCCGAACAACCTTCGGGTTACCGCATACTAATATCTCTATAACCCTAGCGTCACCGAACCTTAAGTGTGTAGACCCTACGGGTTCGGGAGACACGCAGACATGACCGAGACGACTCCCCGGTCAATAACCAACAGCGGGATCTGGATACCCATGTTGGCTCCCACATGCTCCTCGATGATCTCATCGGATGAACCACGATGTCGAGGATTCAATCAATCCCGTACGCAATTCCCTTTGTCTATCGGTACGATACTTGCCCGAGATTCGATCGTCGGTATCTCGATACCTTGTTCAATCTCGTTACCGGCAAGTCTCTTTACTCGTTTCCGTAACACATCATCCCGTGAACAACTCCTTGATCACATTGAGCTCATTATGATGATGTCCTACCGAGTGGGCCCAGAGGTACCTCTCCGTTACATGGAGTGACAAATCCCAGTCTCGATTCTTGCCAACCCAACAGATACTTTCGGAGATACCCGTAGTGCACCTTTATAGCCACCCAGTTACGTTGTGACGTTTGGTGCACCCAAAGCACTCCTACGGTATCCGGGAGTTGCACAATCTCATGGTCTAAGGAAAAGTTACTTGACATTGGAAAAGCTTTAGCAAACGAACTACACGATCTAGTGCTAGGCTTAGGATTGGGTCTTGTCCATCACATCATTCTCCTAATGATGTGATCCCGTTATCAATGACATCCAATGTCCATGGTCAGGAAACCGTAACCATCTATTGATCAACGAGCTAGTCAACTAGAGGCTTACTAGGGACATGTTGTGGTCTATGTATTCACACATGTATTACGATTTCCGGATAACACAATTATAGCATGAATAACAGACAATTATCATGAACAAGGAAATATAATAATAACCATTTTATTATTGCCTCTAGGGCATATTTCCAACAGTACGCTGCGTCGCGCTCCCGCTGGATGGACTCCAGTCGGCATTGTGTAGCAGCAAGCGTCACGGCCTCATCCAGTAGGCGCTTGCACTCCTCGTTGAGCTAGGCCCTGGCCTGGGTGGCGTTGACGTCGGTGGTGATGGGGATGCTGAGGTTTAGCATCATGGCGCGCAGCGGGTCGGCCGCACCGGTGCGCTCTGCTGCGGCCCTGGCGGCGGCGGCCTTCTTCGTGGCGCTAGACGAAGTGGAGCCGGAGTCGGTGACGAGCACCTCCACCCTGGTACAGAGATCCGCCACGCCGTCGGAGATGTCGCGGCCGAGGGGGACGGGGGAGTCGGTGACGTCGAGGTACTCGTCGATGGCAGACGCATCGAAGATGCACAGCGCGCGGAAAGGGACAATGAGCGGGCTGGCTAGGCCGGCCGGCGCCGCGCCGGGCGCAGGAACTGCGCAGTGTGCGGTGTGCTTACCGAAGTCGGCAAAGGGCCCCGTCTGGAACATGTCTCCGGCCGGCACCTCGAGCTGCCCCACGATGAGCGCCAACTGTCATGGTGAGCTCACGGCAGATGCCATGGTATGGCTAAAGAGAGGGACAGGCAAGAGGCCACTGGTGGGCTCCAGAGGCGAGGTTGGTATGAGCGAGTGTGAGGCACAAGACGTACCCAGGTTCAGGGCTCTCCGGAGAGATAATACCCCTAGTCCTGCCGAGTGTGGTTTATATGAAGATGGTACAAGCTTGCTCTTAGAGCTGTTTTGGGGAAGAAGGAAGGCAGGCCAGTGCATAGGCTGCTCCTTCTCCGTGTGGGTGGATGTGTGTCATCTACTGGATTCCAGCCCTTTGCATGGAGGGGCACTGGGGGGTCTTATAGGCTGGCCCCCCGGGGTTACAATGGTAAAGTTACATGGGCGCGGGGCCCTGATGTCAGCGCCTAGGAGCCGACAGTGGGGGCCGCCGGGCCTGCCGGGTCCGTCAGGAGCGAGTCTCGCCGGGTCCGTCAGGTGCGGGCCGTACCGGGTCCGCCGGCGCGGGTATGGCTGGATGTTGGGTACTGTTGGCACGCCTTGTCGGACGTCATGGGACGGCGGCGCCGTCTTGCTACAGGGTCGCGCCTCCGGGACGCCGCCCGCCCCGAACGGTGGCTTGGTCGGCACAGCTGCCGCGCCCACCGGGACCGGCGCAAAGGAGGGGGCACTGTTGCCATGCTCGCTTGTCGATGGAGGTTAACCTCTGGGGACCAGCCGGCTGGCAGGGTTGCGGCACCTGGCCGGGTTGCGCTGGCAAGCCGGCCAGGGCGAGCCGGATTGAGGGGCATTGCTGGCCCCGATGTTTTTTTAAAAAGGGATCCTGGTTCCGTTGCCTGCCTGGGGTCCATCCCCCCGACAAAAACTCTGACTCAGGTTACCGTAAGACCTAATGATTCGCCGTTTTGGAAGGGGCTCATGAGAACGAAGAACACTTTCTTTCATGGGGTGAAATTCGTTGTTGGTGCTGGAAGAACAACAAGGTTTTGGGAGGATACATGGCTAGGAGAGACGCCTCTAGCTTTTCAGTATACCTCTTTATATAATATTGTGCAACGTAAGGACGATCATGTGGCAACAATATTAAATACGGTACCTTTAGATATCCAGTTCAGGAGATCTTTAGTAGGGAAACGTTGGAATTCCTGGTTACACTTGGTGCGGAGGTTGATGAATGTTCAACTCTCACGCCAACTAGATTCCTTTCACTGGAAGTTAACGAGCAACGGAGTGTTTACGGTTAAATCGATGTGCTTGGATCTAATTAATTCTGGCTCAATCCCAAAATCGATACATATTTGAAAAGTAAAGGTTCCCTTGCGAATTAAGATTTTCATGTGGTTTGTCCATAAGCGGGTGATCCTTACCAAAGATAATTTACTAAAGCGACGATGGGTAGGTAGTCCAAGATGTTGTTTCTGTGATCACGACGAAACAATACAACACCTATTCATAGATTGCCCGCTCGCAAAGTTACTTTGGCGTACCATTCATATAGCCTTTAACATTACGCCTCCAGCTAGCATAGATGCGTTGTTTGGGACGTGGCTAACTGGAGTGCAACCTGCTATTGCGTCTCATATTCGGATTGGAATATGCGCATTACTTTGGGTTATATGGAATTGCAGGAACGATTGGATTTTTAACAGACAAAACATCTTAAACTTCTTGCGGGTTATCTTCAGAGCTACGGCATGGATCCGTACGTGGTTGTTACTCACTCCTATGGACTCCAGGGAGCATTTGGCTACTGGGTGCAAACGATGGAAGATGGTAGCACGGGCTATATTCAACCGGTTTGAATGGCGGACGCATAATAGGATAAATGTTTAGTCATTTTTTCCTATTGTCCAACCGGTTGTGGCTATGATTTGCTTTGTTGACTTTTATTTATCTTTGCTCCTTTTACGAGCTGTACACAGAATCTAGATCTTATTTTTAATGTAACGTTTTTAATAATATGGCCGCATACATCGTTCAGGTGCAGAGATCAGGGGAAATCCTCCTTTAAAAAAAAAAAATCTCTTCATCTTCTACTTGTGTACAGGAAAGACAAAACTGATAACAATACGCATCAATTCAATTCAAGGATTCAGTTCAAGAAGTACAAATGGTAACTTGATAACGGCAAATATTCGAAATTATATATCAAAACCTTAAGCATCGGGGCGTGTTCACGGACAGCTCAAATTATCGTTTTCATAATCGGATCTGCCAATGATTAAGATACATAACCAGTCCTACTAATGCCAGTGGCACCGTCACACATGTTTCGTCAAAGTGGAGCATCACCATCCTATCCAAGATCTGTTGAGGCGACTGAAAACTACCACGTCGCCGATGTACTTGCCCGTCCCGATCTCGTACTTGTACGTCGGCGCGAACTCCAGCACTCCCTCGCTCCACCCCTCGAACGCCCGCCCCTTCCTCAGCTCCCGCTTCAGCTGATTTTCACAACAAACAGAGCATCAGCAACATAGTTCGGACTTCGGAGTCCATGGCGGAGATGATGAAGAGCGAAAATGCGTACCTGATCTTTCTCGGCTAGCTGAGGCCAGTCCATGGCGGCGACCAGGCTGTGGGTTCTGTCGTACGGCACGTCGATCCGGTAGTTCAGATCGCCCAGCCAGAAAATCCTCCTGCGGAAGAACATCTCTGTCAGATCACCGGGTGATGCATTGGTGGATGCAATTTCGAAGTACGATGCGTGCGTGCATGATGAGTTGATCACTGACTCGTGGTCGTAGATGTCTCGGGGCAGCTCGAGGGCGTCGGGCCCGGCGAAGCGCGTCCGCCGGTGGATCTCCTGCACGTCGGCGTTCCGCTTGAGGAGGTTGCCGAGCCGCTCGCCGGCGGACAGGTGGGTGCATACGAAGCAGAACATGGTCTGGTAGATGGACATGCTCGCCGACACCGACCCCTTGTTGCCGATGTAGCCCATGGCGCCCACGCCCACGGCGGACACCTTGATGTTCTGGACGCGCCTCCGCAGACCGCGTCGCACCCAGATGGTCAGGAAGATGCCCACCATCTGCTTGCTCACGATCCTCACGAACGGCGACCTGCCGCTGCCCTTCTTCTTGCCTCCACGCGCGGCATCGCCGTCGAGGTCCAGGTCGGGGACCATGGCCGGGCAGTCGTCGGCGGCGATCCTGGACTTCATAAACGACCTGTGCGCGCTGAACGATCTCGGCGACTTGAACGACGCCGATGACAAGGACGCGGTGGCCATCAAGTCCAGCGGCTGCTCCGGCCAGGCGAGCCCGATCCAGTCCGTCTTGCTCATCATTTTCAGGAGCGCCCCTCGTCTTGGTCAGCCTCTGGACCGTCCATGGCCCCGAGCTTCCTGGGGGTGGTGGGCTGATGGCGACGTACTCCTCGGGGTGCACCGGGAAGCTGAAGGGCGCGTCGTCGCGGGTCAGAGTGGCCGGGTGGCTCGCGGATGAGCACCTCCCACGCCAGCGCCGACCGGACGTCCTCGGCGCCGAACACGTTGCCGGTGTTGAGCGGCACCACCTCCTGGAACCGGAGCACGTACATGTCGGCCTGCTCGCCGCCGGTGGTGCCGAGCCACTCGGCGATGTCGAGGCCTTCCGGTGGCTCTATGCCGGCGGCGTTGTACGTGCCAATGCAGATCCTGCAGCAGGAACCCATCAGCACCACGCCAAGAACCGCGAGAAACAGGAAATGCGCGGCGATCGTGCTGAGCACTTGGATTGTACCTGAGCTCCTTGGTGGTGTTGATGTACTGCGCGCGCATCGTCTCCGAGTTCCGCGGCCGCAGCTTGTACGGCGCGGCGCCCAAGCTCTCTTCTGCAGATCGTTCAAGAAAAACAGGGGGGTGAATTGCAAAAAACCATCACATTTGGGGCTTCATATGCGGAAAACCACCAGGTCGCTAATTTTTTGCAAAATGTACCGCGGATTCAGTAAACATTTTGCAGATAGCACTGAACAGGTGATTTGGCGTGGTTGAGGGCGTTTCCGACAGGTGGGGCCCAAAATCTGTCTACGTGGCCTAACGGTCGCGCAAACGGAGCCGTTTGCTGTAAACGACGCGGTCGGCTCGCGACGGACAGATCGACCGACCGACCACGCCCGACCACACCACCTCTCCCTCCAGATCTAATCCATGGCGACGGCGAAACCTGGCAGCGTCGACCGCGGCGGCCGAGCTGCTGCCGGTGGGGATGCTCCGGGCGGCTGTGAGGGAGATCCACCGGAGTTCTGCGGGAGCTCTAATGCTTCCAACGCGCTGCCTCCTCACCAACCGTCGGCGCCGCCGAAGTCGTTGGAATACGCGGCGGCTACTGCGTTCGCCCAGGCGGTGAAGGCCAATCCGACGGGCAGCCACCATTTTGCCTCCTCCTTCGGTGCTGTGGAGTAAGTCATCCTCCTCCTTCTTTCAATTTTCCCCGACTGGCATTCTAGGGTTAGGGTTGAAGTTGAGGGCAACATTAGCGTGGGCCATTTGATCTACAAGACATATTGCAAAGATTTTAGACTAAGTTCATGATAATTAAGTTCATCTAATCAAATTATTCAATGAACTCCCACTCAGATAGACATCCCTCTAGTCATCTAAGTGACACATGATCCGAATCAACTAGGCCATGTCCGATCATCACGTGAGACGGACTAGTCATTAACGGTGAACATCTCTATGTTGATCGTATCTTCTATACGACTCATGTTTGACCTTTCGGTCTTCCGTGTTCCGATGCCATGTCTGTACATGCTAGGCTTGTCAAGTCAACCTAAGTGTTTTGCATGTGTAAATCTGGCTTACACCCATTGTATTCGAAAGTTAGAATCTATCACACCCGATCATCACGTGGTGCTTCAAAACAACGAACCTTCGCAACGGTGCACAGTTAGGGGAAACACTTTCTTGAAATTTTAGCGAGGGATCATCTTATTTATGCTACCGTCGTTCTAAGCAAATAAGATGTAAACATGATAAACATCACATGCAAATCATAAAGTGACATGATATGGCCAATATCATCTTGCGCTTTTGATCTCCATCTTCGAGGCGCGGCATGGTCACCATCGTCACCGGCATGACACCATGATCTCCATCATCGTGTCTTCATGAAGTTGTCTCGCCAACTATTACTTCTACTACTATGGCTAACAGTTAGCAATAAAGTAAAGTAAATACATGGCGTTTTCATTGACACGCAGGTCATACAATAAATTAAGACAACTCCTATGGCTCCTGCCGGTTGTCATACTCATCGACATGCAAGTCGTGATTCCTATTACAAGAACATGATCAATCTCATACATCACATATATCATTCTCCACATCCTTTTGGCCATATCACATCACACGGCATATGCTGCAAGAACAAGTTAGACGTCCTCTAATTGTTGTTGCAAATTTTTACGTGGCTGCTATAGGTTTCTAGCAAGAACGTTTCTTACCTACGCCAAAACCACAACGTGATATGCCAATTTCTATTTACCCTTCATAAGGACCCCTTTCATCGAATCCGATCCGACTAAAGTGGGAGAGACAGACACCCGCTAGCCACCTTATTCAACTAGTGCATGTCAGTCGGTGGAACCTGTCTCACGTAAGCGTACGTGTAAGGTCGGTCCGGGCCGCTTCATCCCATGATGCCGCCGAATCAAGATAAGACTAGTAACGGCAAGTAAATTGACAAAATCGACGCCCACAACAACTTGTGTTCTACTCGTGCATAGAAACTACGCATAGACCTAGCTCATGATGCCACTGTTGGGGATCGGTGTAGAAATTAAAAAAAAATCTACGCATCACCAAGATCAATCTATGGAGAGACTAGCAATGAGAGAGAGAGGAGTGCATCTTCATACCCTTGAAGATCGCGATGCGGAAGCGTTGCAAGAACGCGGTTGGAGGAGTCATACACGCAGCGATTCAGATCGCGGTCGATTCCGATCTAAGCGCCGAACAACGGCGCCTCCGCGTTCAACACACGTGCAGCCCGGTGATGTCTCCCGCGCCTTGATCCAGCAAGGAGGAGGGAGAGGTTGGGGAAGACAACTCCGACAGCACGACGGCGTGGTGGTGGAGCTTGCAGTTCTCCGGCAGGGCTTCGCCAAGCTCAACGGAGGAGGAGGAGGTGTTGGAGAGGGGGAGGGCTGCGCCTTGGATGAGGTGCTACTGCCCTCCCTCCTCCCCTCTATTTATAGGGCGAAGCGGGAAGGGGGCCAGCCCTTCTAGATGAGATCTAGAGGGGGGGCGGCGGCCAAGGGGAGGGGGCTTGCCCCCCAAGCCAAGGGGGGCGCCCCCTTTAGGGTTTCCCCCCAACCCTAGGCGCATGGGCCCTAAGGGGGGATGGTGCCCAACCCACTTAGGGGCTGGTTCCCTTCCACATACAGCCCATAGGGCCCTCTGGGGCAGGTGGACCCTCCCGGTGGACCCCCGGAACCCCTTCGGTGGTCCCGGTACAATACCGGCAAACCCCCGAATACTTCCGGTGACCGTATGATGACTTCCCATATATAAATCTTCACCTCCGGACCATTCCGGAACTCCTCGTGACGTCCGGGATCTCATCCGGGACTCCGAACAACATTCGATAACCACATACTATTTCCCATAACAACTCTAGCATCACCGAACCTTAAGTGTGTAGACCCTACGGGTTCGGGAACCATGCAGACATGACCGAGACATCTCTCCGGCCAATAACCAACAGCGGGATCTGGATACCCATGTTGGCTCCCACATGTTCCACGATGATCTCATCGGATGAACCACAATGTCGAGGATTCAATCAATCCCGTATACAATTCCCTTTGTCCATCGGTATGTTACTTGCCCGAGATTCGATCGTCGGTATCCCCATACTTCGTTCAATCTCGTTACCGGCAAGTCTCTTTACTCGTTCCGTAACGCATGATCCCGTGGCTAACTCTTTAGTCACATTGAGCTCATTATGATGATGCATTACCGAGTGGGCCCAGAGATACCTCTCCGTCATACGGAGTGACAAAATCCCAGTCTCGATTCGTGCCAACCCAACAGACACTTTCGGAGATACCTGTAGTGCACCTTTATGGTCACCCAGTTACGTTGTGACGTTTGATACACCCAAAGCATTCCTACGGTATCCGGGAGTTGCACAATCTCATGGTCTAAGGAAATGATACTTGACATTAGAAAAGCTCTAGCAAACAAACTACACGATCTTGTGCTATGCTTAGGATTGGGTCTTGTCCATCACATCATTCTCCTAATGATGTGATCCCGTTATCAACGACATCTAATGTCCATGGTCAGGAAACCATAACCATCTATTGATCAACGAGCTAGTCAACTAGAGGCTTACTAGGGACATGATGTGATCTATGTATTCACACATGTATTACGATTTCCGGATAACACAATTATAGCATGAATAATAGACAATTATCACGAACAAGCAAATATAATAATAACCACTTTATTATTGCCTCTAGGGCATATTTCCAACAATAATAACCATTTTATTATTACCTCTAGGGCATATTTCCAACAGTCTCCCACTTGCACTAGAGTCAATAATCTAGTTACATTGTGATGAATTGAACACCCATAGAGTTCTGGTGCTGATCATGTTTTGCTCGTGGAAGAGGTTTAGTCAATGGATCTGCGACATTCAGATCCGTATGTACTTTACAAATATCTATGTCTCCATCTTGAATATATTCATGAATGGAGTTGAAGCGGCACTTGATGTGCTTGGTCTTCCTGTGAAACCTGGGCTCCTTGCCAACGGCAATAGCTCCAGTGTTGTCACAGAAGAGAGTCATCGGGCCCGACGCATTGGGAATCACTCCTAGGTCGGTGATAAACTCCTTCATCCAGACTCCTTCCTGAGCTGCTTCCGAAGCAGCTATGTACTCCGCTTCACATGTAGATCCCGCCACGACGCTTTGCTTGCAACTGCACCAGCTGACTGCCCCACCATTCAAAATGTACACGTATCCGGTTTGTGACTTGGAGTCATCCAGATCTGTGTCAAAGCTAGCATCGACGTAACCCTTTACGACGAGCTCTTCGACACCTCCATAAACTAGAAACATATCCTTAGTCCTTTTCAGGTACTTCAGGATACTCTTGACCGTTGTCCAGTGTTCCATTCCGGGATCACTTTGGTACCTCCCTACCAAACTTATGGCAAGGTTCACATCAGGTCTGGTACACAGCATGGCATACATAATAGAGCCTATGGCTGAGGCATAGGGGATGACACTCATCTTTTCTCTTTCTTCTGCCGAGGTCGGGCATTGAGCTGCGCTCAATCTCACACCTTGCAATACAGGCAAGAACCCCTTCTTGGACTGATCCATATTGAACTTCTTTAATATCTTGTCAAGGTATGTGCTTTGTGAAAGACCAATGAGGCGTCTCGATCTATCTCTATAGATCTTGATGCCTAATATGTAAGCAGCTTCTCCAAGTTCCTTCATTGAAAAACACTTATTCAAGTAGGCCTTTATGCTTTCCAAAAGTTCTATATCATTTCCCATCAACAGTATGTCATCCACATATAATATGAGAAATGCAATAGAGCTCCCACTCACTTTCTTGTAAATACAGGCTTCTCCATAAGTCTGTATAAACCCAAACTCTTTGATCATTTCATCAAAGCGAATGTTCCAACTCCGAGATGCTTTCTCTATGGCTTGCCGATCATCGGGCAAGTCCGTCAAAGTCCATACTTTGTTTTCATACATGGATCCTATCTCGGATTTCATGGCTTCAAGCCATTTGTTGGAATCTGGGCCCGCCATCGCTTCTTCATAGTTCGAAGGTTCACCGTTGTCTAACAACATGATTTCCAGGACAGGGTTGCCGTACCACTCTGGTGCAGAACGTGTCCTCGTGGACCTACGAAGTTCAGTAGCAACTTGACCCGAAGTTTCATGATCATCATCATTAACTTCCTCTCTAGTCGGTGCAGGCACCACAGAAACATCTTCCTGAGCTGCGCTACTCTCCGGTTCAAGAGGGGGTACCTCGTCAAGTTCTACTTTCCTCTCACTTACTTCTTTCGAGAGAAACTCTTTCTCCAGAAAGGATCCATTCTTGGCAACAAAGATCTTGCCTTCGGATCTGAGGTAGAAGGTATACCCAATAGTTTCCTTAGGGTATCCTATGAAGACACATTTTTTCGATTTGGGTTCGAGCTTTTCAGGTTGAAGTTTCTTGACATAAGCATCTCATCCCCAAACTTTCAGAAACGACAGCTTAGGTTTCTTCCCAAACCATAATTCATACAGTGTCATCTCAACGGATTTAGACGGTGCCCTATTTAAAGTGAATGCGGCAGTCTCTAAAGCATAACCCCAAAATGATAGCGGTAGATCGGTAAGAGACATCATAGATTGCACCATATCCAGTAGAGTGCGATTACGATGTTCGGACACACCATTACGCTGAGGTGTTCCAGGCGGCGTGAGTTGTGAAACAATTCCACATTTCCTTAAGTGCTTGCCAAACTCGTGACTCAAGTATTCTCCTCCACGATCTGATCATAAGAACTTTATTTTCCTGTCACGTTGATTCTCTACCTCGCTCTGAAATTCCTTGAACTTTTCAAAGGTCTCAGACTTGTGTTTCATTAAGCAGACATACCCATATCTACTTAAGTCATCAGTGAGGGTGAGAACATAACGATAGCCACCGCGAGCCTCAACGCTCATTGGACCGCATACATCAGTATGTATTATTTCCAACAAGTTGGTTGCTCGCTCCATTGTTCCGGAGAACGGAGTCTTGGTCATTTTGCCCATGAGGCATGGTTCGCACGTGTCAAATGATTCATAATCAAGAGACTCCAAATGTCCATCTGCATGGAGTTTCTTCATGCGTTTGACACCAATGTGACCAAGGCGGCAGTGCCACAAGTATGTGGGACTATCATTATCAACCTTACATCTTTTGGCATTCACACTATGAATATGTGTAACATCACGTTCGAGATTCAATAAAAATAAACCATTGACCAGCGGGGCATGACCATAAAACATATCTCTCATATAAATAGAACAACCATTATTCTCGGATTTAAATGAGTAGCCATCTCGCATTAAACGAGATCCAGATACAATGTTCATGCTCAAAGCTGGCACTAAATAACAATTATTGAGTTTTAAAACTAATCCCGAAGGTAAATGTAGAGGTAGCGTGCCGATGGCGATCACATCGACCTTGGAACCATTCCCGACGCGCATCGTCACCTCGTCCTTCGCCAGTCTCCGCTTATTCCGCAGCTCCTGTTTTGAGTTACAAATGTGAGCAACCGCACCGGTAACAAATACCCAGGAGCTACTACGAGCGCTGGTAAGGTACACATCAATAACATGTATATCATATATACCTTTGGCGTTGCCGGCCTTCTTATCCGCTAAGTACTTGGGGCAGTTCCGCTTCTAGTGACCATTTCCCTTGCAATAAAAGCACTCAGTCTCAGGCTTGGGTCCATTCTTTGGCTTCTTCCCGGCAACTGACTTACCGGGCACGGCAACTCCCTTGCCGTCCTTCTTGAAGTTCTTCTTACCCTTGCCTTTCTTGAAACTAGTGGTCTTATTCACCATCAACACTTGATGTTCCTTTTTGATCTCCACCTCCGCTGATTTCAGCATTGAATATAACTCAGGAATGGACTTCTCCATCCCTTGCATATTGTAGTTCATCACAAAGCTCTTGTAGCTAGGTGGAAGCGACTGGAGGATCCTGTCAATGACCGAGTCATCTGGAAGATTAACTCCCAGCTGAGACAAGCGGTTGTGCAACCCAGACATTTTGAGTATATGCTCGCCGACAGAGCTGTTTTCCTCCATCTTACAACTGTAGAACTTGTCAGAGACTTCATATCTCTCGACCCGGGCATGATCTTGGAAAACCATTTTCAGCTCTTGGAACATCTCATATGCTCCGTGTTGCTCAAAACACTTTTGGAGCCCCGAATCTAAGCTGTAAAGCATGCCACACTGAACCAGGGAGTAATCATCACTACGCGACTGCCAGGCGTTCATAACGTCTTGAGTTGCTGGGAAAATGGGTGCGTCACCTAGCGGTGCTTCAAGGACATATGCTTTCTTGGCAGCTATGAGGATGATCCTCAAGTTACAGACCCAGTCCGTATAGTTGCTACCATCGTCTTTCAGCTTGGTTTTCTCTAGGAACGCATTAAAGTTGAGGGCAACATTAGCGTGGGCCATTGGATCTACAAGATAGGTTGTAAAGACAATTTTAGACTAAGTTCATGATAATTAAGTTCATCTGATCAAATTATTTAATGAACTCCCACTCAGATAGACATCCCTCTAGTCATCTAAGTGATACATGATCCGAATCAACTAGGCTGTGTCCGATCATCACGTGAGACGGACTAGTCATCAACGGTGAACATCTCCATGTTGATCGCATCTACTATACGACTCATGTTCGACCTTTCGGTCTCTCGTGTTCCGAGGCCATGTCTGTACATGCTAGGCTCGTCAAGTCAACCTAAGTGTTTCGCATGTGTAAATCTAGCTTACACCCATTGTATGCGAATGTTAGAATCTATCACACCCGATCATCACGTGGTGCTTCGAAACAACGAACCTTCGCAATGGTGCACACTTAGGGGGAACACATTTCTTGAAATTTTTAGTGAGGGATCATCTTATTTATGCTACCATCGTTCTAAGCAAATAGGATGTAAACATGATAAACATCACATGCAAATCATAAAGTGACATGATATGGCCAATATCATCTTGCACTTTTGATCTCCATCTTCGAGGCGCGGCATGATCACCATCGTCACCGGCATGACACCATAACCTCCATCATCATGATCTCCATCATCGTGTCTTCATGAATTTGTCTCGCCAACTATTACTTCTACTACTATGGCTAACGGTTAGCAATAAAGTAAAGTAATTACATGGCATTTTCATTGACACGCAGGTCATACAATAAATTAAGACAACTCCTATGGCTCCTGCGGTTGTCATACTCATCGACATGCAAGTTGTGATTCCTATTACAAGAACATGATCAATCTCATACATCACATATATAATTCATCACATCCTTTTGGCCATATCACATCACATAGCATACCCTGCAAAAACAAGTTAGACGTCCTCTAATTGTTGTTGCATGTTTTACGTGGCTGCTATGGGTTTCTAGCAAGAACGTTTCTTACTTACGCAAAAGCCACAACGGTGATATGCCAATTGCTATTTACCCTTCATAAGGACCCTCTTCATTGAATCCGATCCGACTAAAGTGGGAGAGACAGACACCCGCTGGCCACCTTATGCAACAAGTGCATGTCAGCCGGTGGAACCTGTCTCACGTAAGCGTACGTGTAAGGTCGGTCCGGGCCGCTTCATCCCACAATGCCACCGAATCAAGATAGGACTAGTAACGGTAAGCAAATTGAACAAATCATCACCCACAACTACTTGTGTTCTACTCGTGCATAGAATCTACGCATAGACCTAGCTCATGATGCCACATTGGGGAACGTAGTAATAATTCAAAAATTTCCTACATGTCACCAAGATCAATCTAGGAGATGCTAGCAACAAGTGAGAGGGAGTGCATCTCCATACCCTTGAAGATCGCTAAGCGGAAGCGTTACAAGAACACGGTTGATGGAGTCGTACTCACGGCAATTCAAATCGCGGAAGATCCGATCCAAGCACCGAACGGACAGCGCCTTCGCGTTCAACACACGTACAGCCCGGGGACGTCTCCTCCTTCTTGATCCAGCAAGGGGAGAGGAGAAGTTGAGGGAGAACTCCGGCAGCACGACGGCGTGGTGGCGGTGGAGCTCGTGGTTCTCCGGCAGAGCTTCGCTAAGCACTACGGTGGAGGAGGAGTAGGAGGGGGGAGGGCTGCGCCAGGGGAAGGGTTGCAGCTCCCATGCACCTTCCCACTATATATAGGGGTGGAGGGGGCTGGTTTCTTGCCCTCCAAGTCCATTGGGGGGTTGGCAAAGGTGGGAGGAAAGAAATCCCATCCTTTCCCTTCCTCACCTATTGTTATCCCCCTTTTTAGGGATCTTGATCTTATCCCTTCGGGATATGATCTTATTCCTTCTAAGGGGGGATCTTGGTGCGCCTTGCCCAGGGGTGTGGGGCCTTGCCTCCACTACCCACGTTCATGTGGGTCCCCCCATGCAGGTGGGCCCCACTCCGGAACCTTCTACAACCTTCCCGGTACAATACCGAAAAATCCCAAACATTTCTACTAATTATAAAGTTTATAACACGGAAATAGTTCATACGGAAAAAGATCCCACCTCATATGAAGAAGCCATGAGAAGCCCTCACACATCAAAGTGGCTGAAGGCAATGGAAGACGGGATGAAATCGATGAGTTCCAAAGATGTTTGGGACATAGAGAATATTCCTAAAGGAGCCAAAATAGTAGGCTGTAAATGGGTCTACAAAACTAAGTATGACTCTAAAGGGAATGTAGAAAAGTATAAAGCATGACTTGTGGCAAAAGGATTTACACAAAGAGAAGGGATAGATTACAATGAGACATTTTGCCCAATCTCATGTAAGGATTCTTTCAGAATCATAATGGCATTAGTTGCACATTTTGATTTAGAGTTACATCAAATGGATGTAAAGATGGCATTTCTGAACGGGGATTTAAAAGAAAAAGTTTACATGAAAAAACCCAAGGGTTTTATCATGGAAGGCAAGGAAGATATGGGATGCCGCCTGTAGAAATCCATTTATGGATTAAGGCAAGCCTCTAGACAGTGGTATCTAAAGTTTAATGAAACAATTAAAAAATTGGATTTAAAGAGAATATTGAGGACAACTACATTTATGCAAAGTTTAAAAATGGGAAATATATTTTCCTAATCTTGTATGTGGATGATATCTTGCTTGCTAGCAGTGATGTTAGTCTGCTACAGGAAACAAAGAAGTTCTTGTCCTCAAATTTTGATATAACAGATCTTGGTGAAGCATCTTATGTTTTGGGCATAGAAATTCACCGAGATAGGAAAAATGGATTTTTAGGACTATCGCAGAAGGCATATTTAGAAAAGGTTCTTAAAAAGTATAATATGCATGCGAGTAAAGCCACACCTGCTCCTATAGTCAAGGGCGACAGTTTTGGGAAATTCCAATGTCCCAAGAACCAGTATGAGATCGATCAAATGAAAGCAGTACCATATGCTTCGGCTGTTGGAAGCTTACAGTGTGCACTCGCCCTGACTTAGCTTTTATCACCGGGGTACTCGGTAGATATCAAGACAATCCAGGAACAAAGCACTGGAAGATGGTAAAGAAAGCATTGCGTTATGTGCAAGGCACGAAGGACCTCATGCTAACATACAGGAGATCTGATTCCCTAGAGATAAGAGGGTATTCAGACGCAGATTTTGCGGGAGACAGAGATGATAGAAAATCCACGTCTGGATACATATTCACTCTCGCTAGAGGGGCTATTTAGTGGAGAAGCTCCAAACAGTCAATAGTTGCATCGTCCACGATGTATGCAGAATTTATAGCATGTTATGAGGCCACGGGGCAGGCGATATGGTTAAAGAAATTTATACCCGACTTGAAAGTGGTAGATTGCATTGACAAATCACTAAAGATGTGTTGGGAAACATTGCATGGAAACAAAAAAAATTCTACGCACACGCAAGATCTATCAAGGAGATGCATAGCAACGAGAGGGGAGAGTGTGTCTACGTACCCTCGTAGACCATAAGCGAAAGCGTTTCACAACGCGGTTGATGTAGTCGAACTTTCTTCGCGATCCAACCGATCTAGTACCGAACATGCGGCACCTCCGCGTTCAGCACACGTTCAGCTCGGTGACGTCCTCCGCCTTCTTGATCCAGCAAGATGGCGAGGTAGTAGATGAGTTTCGTCAGCACGACGGCGTGGTGACGGTGATGGTGAAGTGATCTCCGCAGGGCTTCGCCTAAGCACTACGAAAATATGACCGGGGGTGTAAACAGTGGAGGGGGCGCCGCACACGGATAACAATTGATCTGTTGTGTGCTAGGCGCCCCCCTCCCACATATATATAGGTGGGAGGGAGGGAGGAGAAGCCAAAGGAGGCGCCCAAGTAGGAGGAATCCTACTTGGAGTCCCTCCCAAGCCGCCCCCCCTTCCCTATTGGGAGCGCGAGGAAAGGTAGGGGAGGGTGCCCCCCCCTTTCCTTTCTCCCATGAGAGGGAAAGGTAGGAGAGGCTAGCCCTCCCCCTTTTCCTTCCCTAGGGCTGGCCAACCAAGGGAGGAGGCGCACCAGCCCCCTTGTGGGCTGGTCTGTCCCCTCCTTTGGCCCATTAGGCCCATAACTTGCCGGGGGGTGCCCGGAACCCCTTCCGGTGACCCGATTCCTTCCCGGTACGTCCCGAAACACTTCCGGTGTCCAAATACCATCATCCTATATATCAATCTTTACCTATCGACCATTTCGAGACTCCTCTTCATGTCCGTGATCTCATCCGGGACTCCGAACAACATTCGGTCACCAAAACATATAACTCATATAACACTATATCGTCAACGAACGTTAAGCGTGCGGACCCTACGGGTTCGAGAACTATGTAGACATGACCGAGACACCTCTCCGGTCAATAACCAATAGCGGAACCTGGATGCCCATATTGGCGCCTACATATCCTACGAAGATCTTTATTGGTCGAACCGTTATGACAACATACGTAATTCCCTTTGTCCATCTGTATGTTACTTGCCCGAGATTCGATCATCAGTATCTCTATACCTAGTTCAATCTCGTTACCGGCAAGTCTCTTTACTCGTTCCGTAATACATCACCTCGTTACTAACTCCTTAGTCGTTTGCTTGCAAGCTTATGATGTGTATTACCGAGAGGGCCCAGAGATACCTCTCCGATACTCGGAGTGACAAATCCTAATCTTGATCTATGCCAACTCAACAAACACCTTCGAAGATACCTGTAGAGCATCTTTATGATCACCTAGTTACGTTGTGATGTTTGATAGCACACAAGGTATTCCCCCGGTATCCGGGAGTTGCATAATCTCATAGTCGAAGGAATAAGTATTTGACATGAAGAAAGCAATAGCAATAAACTGAACGATCATTATGCTAAGCTAACGGGTGGGTATTGTCCATCACATCATTCTCCTAATGATGTGATCCTGTTATCAAATAACAACACATGTCCATGGTTAGGAAACCTTAACTATCTTTGATCAACGAGCTAGTCTAGTAGAGGCTTACTAGGGACACGGTGTTTGTTTATGTATTCACACATGTATTTAAGTTTTCGATCAATACAATTCTAGCATGAATAATAAACCTTTATTAGAATAAGGAAATATAAAATAATAACTTTATTGTTGCCTCTAGGGCATATTTCCTTTAGTCTCCCACTTGCACTAGAGTCAATAATCTAGTTCACGCCATGTGATTAGCATCCATAGTTCACATCGTCATGTGACCAATACCCAAAGAGTTTACTAGAGTCAATAATCTAGTTCACATCGCCATGTGATTAATACCCAAAGAGTACTAAGGTGTGATCATGTTTTGATTGTGTGAGAAGTTTAGTCAACGGGTCTGCCACATTCAGATCTGTATGTATTTTGCAAATTTCTATGTCTACAATGCTCTGCATGGAGCTACTCTAGCCGATTGCTCCCACTTTCTATATGTATCCAGATTGAGACTCAGAGTCATCCGGATCGGTGTTAAAGCTTGTATCGACGTAACCCTTTATGACGAACTCTTTATCACCTCCATAACCGAGAAACATTTCCTTAGTCCCCTTAGGTACCTAAGGATAATTTTGACCGCTGTCCAGTGATCTACTCCTGGATCACTATTGTACCCCCTTGCAAAACTTATGGCAAGGTACACAATAGGTCTGGTACACAGCATGGCATACTTTATAGAACCTATGGCTGAGGCATAGGGAATGACTTTCATTCTTTCTCTATCTTCTGCCGTGGTCGAGATTTGAGTCTTACTCAACTTCATACCTTACAATACAGGCAAGAACTCCTTCTTTGACTTATCCATTTTGAACTCCTTCAAAATCTTGTCAAGGTATGTACTCATTGAAAGTCTTATCAAGCGTCTCGATCTATCCCTCAAGTTGTCTAAGTGATACATGATCCATATCAACTAAACCAAGTCCGATCATCACGTGAGATGGAGTAGTCTTGAATGGTGAATATCTTCATGTTGATCATATCTACTATATGACTCATGTTCGACCTTTCGGTCTCCAGTGTTCCGAGACCATGTCTGTACATGCTAGGCTCGTCAAGTTTAACCCAAGTATTCTACATGTGCAAAACTGTCTTACACCTGTTGTATGTGAACATAGAGTCTATCACACCCGATCATCACATGGTGTCTCGAAACGATGAACTGTAGCAACGGTGCATACTCAGGGAGAACACTTTTACCTTGAAATTTAGTGAAGGGATCATCTTATAATGCTACCGCCGTACTAAGCAAAATAAGATGCATAAAAGATAAACATCACATGCAATCAAAATATGTGACATGATATGGCCATCATCATCTTGTGCTTTTGATCTCCATCTCCAAAGCATCGTCATGATCTCCATCATCACCGGCTCGACACCTTGATCTCCATCGTTGCGTCGTGGTCGTCTCGCCAACTATTGCTTCTACAACTATTGCTAACTCATAGCGATAAAGTGAAGCAATTACATGGCGTTTGCATTTCATACAATAAAGAGACAACCATAAGGCTCCTGCCGGTTGCCTGATATCTTACAAAACATGATCATCTCATACAATAACGTATATCACATCATGTCTTGACCATATCACAACATACCCTGCAAAAACAAGTTAGACGTCCTCTACTTTGTTGTTGCAAGTTTTACGTGGCTGCTACAGGTTTCTAGCAAGAACTGTTCTTACCTACGGCAAAAACCACAACGGTGATTCATCAAGTTTGCTGTTTTAACCTTCTTCAAGGACCAGCCGCAGTCAAATTCAATTCAACTAAAGTAGGAGAAACAGACACCCGCCAGCCACCTTTATGCAAAACTAGTTGCATGTCTGTCGGTGGAACCGGTCTCATGTGCGTGGACATGTAAGGTTGGTCCGGGCCGCTTCATCCCACAATACCGCCGAATCAAAATAAGACGTTGGTGGTAAGCAGTATGACTGTCACCACCCACAACTCTTTGTGTTCTACTCGTGCATATCATCTACGCATAGACCTGGCTCAGATACCACTGTTGGGAAACATTGCATGGAAAACAAAAAAAATTCTACGCACACGCAAGATCTATCAAGGAGATGCATAGCAACGAGAGGGGAGAGTGTGTCTACGTACCCTCGTAGACCATAAGCGAAAGCGTTTCACAACGCGGTTGATGTAGTCGAACTTTCTTCGCGATCCAACCGATCTAGTACCGAACGTACGGCAACTCCGCGTTCAGCACACGTTCAGCTCGGTGACGTCCTCCGCCTTCTTGATCCAGCAAGACGGCGAGGTAGTAGATGAGTTCCGTCAGCACGACGGCGTGGTGACGGTGATGGTGAAGTGATCTCCGCAGGGCTTCGCCTAAGCACTACGAAAATATGATCGGGGGTGTAAACGGTGGAGGGGGCGCCGCACACGGCTAACAATTGATCTGTTGTGTGCTAGGCGCCCCCCTCCCACATATATATAGGTGGGAGGGTGGGAGGATCAGCCAAAGGAGGCGCCCAAGTAGTAGGAATCCTACTTGGAGTCCCTCCCAAGCCCCCCCCCCCCCCCCTTTCCTTATTTGGAGCGCGGGGAAAGGCAGGGGAGGGTGGCGCCCCCCCCCCCTTTCCTTTCTCCCATGAGAGGGAAAGGTAGGAGGGGCTATCCCTCCCCCTTTTCCTTCCCTAGGGCTGGCCAACCAAGGGAGGAGGCGCACCAGCCCCCTTGTGGGCTGGTCTATCCCCTCCTTTGGCCCATTAGGCCCATAACTTGCCGAGGGGTGCCCGGAACCCCTTCCGGTGACCCGATTCCTTCCTGGTACGTCCCGAAACACTTCCGGTGTCCAAATATCATCGTCCTATATATCAATCTTTACCTCTCGACCATTTCGAGACTCCTCTTCATGTCTGCGATCTCATCCGGGACTCCGAACAACATTCGGTCACCAAAACATATAACTCATATAACACTATATCGTCAACGAACGTTAAGCGTGCGGACCCTACGGGTTCGAGAACTATGTAGACATGACCGAGACACCTCTCTGGTCAATAACCAATAGCTAAACCTGGATGCCCATATTGACTCCTACATATTCTACGAAGATCTTTATCGGTCGAACCGTTATGACAACATACGTAATTCCCTTTGTCCATCGGTATGTTACTTGCCCGAGATTCGATCGTCGGTATCTCTATACCTAGTTCAATCTCATTACCGGCAAGTCTCTTTACTCGTTCCGTAATACATCACCTCGTTACTAACTCCTTAGTCGTTTGCTTGCAAGCTTATGATGTGTATTACTGAGAGGGCCCAGAGATACCTCTCCGATACTCAGAGTGACAAATCCTAATCTTGATCTATGCCAACTCAACAAACACCTTCAGAGATACCTGTAGAGCATCTTTATGATCACTCAGTTACGTTGTGATGTTTGATAGCACACAAGGTATTCCTACGGTATCCGGGAGTTGCATAATCTCATAGTCGAAGGAATAAGTATTTGACATGAAGAAAGCAATAGCAATAAACTGAACGATCATTATGCTAAGCTAACGGGTGGGTCTTGTCCATCACATCATTCTCCTAATGATGTGATCCTGTTATCAAATGACAACACATGTCCATGGTTAGGAAACCTTAATCATCTTTGATCAACGAGCTAGTCTAGTAGAGGCTTACTAGGGACACAGTGTTTGTTTATGTATTCACACATGTATTTAAGTTTACGATCAATACAATTCTAGCATGAATAATAAACCTTTATCATGAATAAGGAAATATAAAATAACAACTTTATTATTGCCTCTAGGGCATATTTCCTTCAAGATGTACTATGACAACCAGCCCGCAGTATTCTATGCTCACAACAACAAGTCGAGTAATGCTGCCAAAACAATAGAGATAAGGTACTATGTTGTGAAAGATAAAATCCACGATCACGCTATAAGTCTCGAGCATATAAGGACAAAGGATATGCTTGTGGATCCGCTTATGAAAGGCTTACCACCCAATGTGTTCAAGGAACACTTAGCCGGCATGGGTTTAAGGGAAAGCCTATAATTCCTGGATCATGAGTGGCCCAAAAGGAACAGAATTCGTTTCAAAACAGAGAGGTATGTTGTAGCTGTCTGATTCCACTACTAGGGGAATGCTTATAGGTAGGACATCAGTAGTAGCGCTGGAAAATAGCAGGCGCTGCTGCTAATTAGTAGTAGTGCTGTTCTGGGGCAGCGCTACAAGTAACTCGTTAGCAGTAGCACTGGAAAAGTAAAAAGCGCTACTAAGTGGGACCCAACGAGCCCACCGACGCTAGCTGTAGTAGCAGCGCTGTCCAGAATACAGCGCTACTACTAAGATTTTAGCAGTAGCGGTTTATTTGACAGCACCGCTATAATGGGCCCCACTTAATAGTAGCGCTTTTCCTGGGAAGCGCTACTACTAAGTATCATAGCAGCAGCGCTTTCTGGGAAACAGCGCTACTGCTAGTTGCGGCTGGTGCCACCTTTCCACCCCCCCTCTCCCCCTCCTCCCCCCTTCCTCCTCCTTTCCCCTCTCCCCTCTCTAAGTTAGTTCTCCACCATTGTTGCCCTTCTTCTCTCTTCCTCCTACCTCTCTTCTCTCCCCATTAATGCCCCCCTCCACCATAACTCTCCTCCATAAATGGTCTTCTCATCTCTATCTAGCTACCTCATTTATTTGGCTCTCCCTCCATTCCATAGATATAGATCTAGCTAGCTCATCTCTCTCCCTCTCCATTAGTTAGCTAGAGTCATCTCTCCTCCCCAACAACTAGATCTAGCTAGCTATTTAGCCATCCACACTTTCGATCCCTATAGGTAGCGAAAGGCCTCATCTAACCGTGCTTGGTCTCTCTCGGGAGATAGGTGAGTAAAAAGTTGTGCATTTCAAGAATGGGAATATGTGCGTTTGGGATATGGAGAGATTTGTGCGAGTGACATGCCCCCGAGTTGCATATGTTTTGCCGAAATGTCGATTTATTTCCGTTTCGGTGAATTTTGAGCAAACTCGATATGTCCTATTTTTAGGCAAGGTCATGCCAAATTTTTATATGACTTTGATGCATGCATGCATTTTGTTTATAACCCTTTTGCTTGTTATACCGTGAAGTCTCGGTCATGAAGGTGAGTGGATGGAAGGTGGGGTGATACTTGCAATCCACGGTGATGGACATGTATGCAAATAATCGGACTAGGATTAGATGTCCGTGTACAAGATGCAAAGAAGGAGTCCTTTTGGACCCTTTTGATCGTGGCAGTTTGAAGGCGCACCTGCTGATGAATGGTTTCATGGATGGCTATACTCAGTGGATAAGTGAAGATGATGATGAGGACGTCCACATGGCAGAGAATAACGACATGGGGCTAGACAAAGAGATGACCGATCGACACGAAGACGATGGCGCCGGACATGGCGGCGGGGAAGAGTCCGGACATGACGGCGGCGGAGAAGATTCTGGACACGGCAAAGAAGAGTCCGGACATGGCGGAGAAGAGGCGGCGGTCACGCCGCAGTCTTCGACGCTACTAAGTGTAGTCGTGCAGGACCCTCATGTTCGAGACCTCCTTCGCAAGAGTACGACTAGCGAGAGAGCTGCTTCTAGAGAGGAGGCCAAGCTGGCGCAACTTGAAGTAGACTCGAAGACTTCATTGTATGACGGTTGCGATCCCGAGGTGACCCGCTTGAGTTTCACGCTCGAACTTCTAAAGACAAAGGCCAAAAACAAATGGACAGACAAAAGCCTCGATGAGCATTTGAAGTATCTACATAATAAAGTTCTCCCCGCAGGGAACCTGTGTCCTACTAGTGTCGAGGAGGCCAAGAAAATCGTTTGCCCTTTTGATTTGCCGCACATTAGGTACCATGCATGCATCAACGATTGCATCATTTATCGGGGGGAGCACGCGGAAAAAACCAGCTGTCCAGTGTGCAATGCTTCTCGATACAAGAAGGCAGGAAAGAAAGCTCCTCAGAAAGTTGTATGGTACTTTCCGATCACTCCCCGTCTGCAGCGATATTTCATAGATCCTAAGGAAGCAAAGCTCATGCGCTGGCACGCGGAGAGGAAGAAGCCCGACGATGAAGATGATTCGAAGCTGAGACAGCTCGTAGATGGTAGCCAGTGGAGAGCATTCAACGCCGTATATGGATTTGATGCAGAAGATCCAAGGAACATCGTGCTTGGTGCGAGTACCGATGGCATGAATCCGTTTGGAAACCAGAACACCAACCACAGCACATGGCCCGTCTTTGTATGGATGTACAACCTCCCCCCATGGAAGTGCATGAAGACAAAGTACATACACATGAGCATGCTGATTCAAGGGCCGAAACAAACGGGAAATAATATTAACCTGTATATGGGGCTTCTGAAAGAGGAGCTAGACACGTTATGGAAAACACCGGCATGGACATGGGACGCCAGCAAAGGAGAGTATTTCTATATGAGAGTCGCGCTGATGACGACGGTGCACGACTATCTCGGTTACGGGTACACCTCAGGCCAGGTGTGCCACGGATACTGTGGATGCACGAGGTGCATGGATGATACAACGTCTCAGCAGCTTACGTCAACGAAAGATGGCGGGTCTGGGAAAATCATGTACATGGGGCATCGTAGATGGATCGAGAAGGATGACCCGTGGAGAAAGTGTGGAGATCTATTCAATGGGTTGGCTGAGCATCGAGGACCTCCACATAAGAGGAGCGGCGCCCAAATCAACGAGCTGTTGAAAAACTGGGAACAGTGCCCCACGCCGGGAAAGATGAAAAAGGCGCCAGAGCCGCTGCTGAAGGTATGGAAGACGAGGTCTGTTTTCTGGGACTTGGAGTACTGGCCCAATCACGACACACCTCATTGCCTTGATCAAATGCATATCACGAAGAATGTCCTCGAGAGCTTGCTTGGCACACTGATGAACATGCCGGAGAAGACCAAGGATGGGCCGAAGGCAAGGAAAGACTTGGAAGATTTGAAGATCAGGAAAGATCTCCACATGCAGCCCCATAAAAAGTCGACGGAGGAGACGGAGACGGAGGAGGGGGAAAGGGGCAGAAAAGTCAAGAAGAAGGAGGAGAATTATTGCCCCCCTTCTTGCTTCACCTTAAGTGCGAAGGAGATCGATCAATTCATCAAGTGCCTTACGGGAATCAAAGTCAGTTCCGGTTACTATGGAACGATAAGCAGATTTCTAGACACCAAGAAGAAAAGGTTCAGCGGGATGAAGTCTCATGACTGTCATGTGATGATGACGCAGATACTCCCGGTTGCCATTAGAGGGATAATGGACAAGCACGTCCGTGACACGCTTACTGGTCTCTACAACTTCTTCGATGTTATCTCTCGAAAGTCCATCAGTGTGAAGCAGCTCCGAAGGCTACAGGAAGAGATTATTGTCATACTATGTGAGCTTGAGATGTACTTCCCGCCCGCGTTCTTTGACGTCATGGTGCATCTGTGTGTCCACATCGTGGACGACATCATCGACCTCGGGCTGACATTCCTTCACAGCATGATGCCGTTCGAGAGGATGAATGGGGTCATCAAAGGATTTGTTCGTAACATGTCCCGTCCCGATGGGAGCATCGTCCAGGGGTATCTGACGCATGAGTGCATCTCCTTTTGCGAGAATTATATAGGCGTCGGAGACCCTGTTGTTGGTTTGACCATCAAGAAGCATGATGGGAGGCTCGGAGGAGAAGGTCACGACAACGGCTGGAGGGAATTGCACGTGGACTACTCAGATCGACGGAACGACTTTGACAGGGCTAACTTAGTAGTGCTACAACACCTAGATGTGGTAGATGATTATGTGACACGGCACAAAGAAACCATCGCAAAGAAGTACCGTGATAAGGGGATGCTCAAGACGGACGACGAAGTTACTGTAGAACACAACGCCACTTTCTTGCGTTGGTTCAAAGAGGAAGTTCTTGCTAATCCCCCGGAAGAGGGCAGTTCGGACGAATTGCTCATACACGCCTTAGCACATGGCCCCGCGCCCAAACTTGCGACCTATCAGGCATACGATATCAATGGGTACACATTCTACATGGAGGCCAAAGACATGGACAGTGATTACCAGAACTCAGGGGTGACAATTGAATGCGTGACCGATGCCAACGGCACAACTGAAAGATTCTATGGAAGGGTCGAAGAGATCTGGGAGCTTGACTATGCTGGAATGCACGATGCGACGATGTTCCGTGTCAGATGGGCTAAGGACATCGTAAGAGAAAACAAGTATTTCACTACCATGTCTATACCCAACGCGGAGAGCACTACTGTGAACGTTAACGTCATCGCCAAAACTGAGCCATGGGTACATGCTAAGCACATGACACAATGCTTCTTCATAATCGACCAGACCAATCTCAGCCGTGTTGTCGTGAGGAGAGGCAAAAGGAGCATCGTCAGAATGGATGGAGTCGCCAATGAGGAAGACTACGACCAATACGGCAACCCGAGGAGGGAAGATGACAATGACGATGAAGCATACGTGAAAAGAAGAATCAATACTACATTACCTAAGAAAGATCGTACTCCATGGTACCGGAAAAGTCACAAGGAGGGGCTTAATTATTCGACAACGAACAAGAAAGGGAAGAAGCTCAATGCGAAACGTCGTCGACGCAGCCGAGAAACCATCATTTATATATATGTATCTATTTTGTGTACGCACTCAAGTAACCGTTATCGGTCAAATGATGTATACATCGTATCCCCTTCAATTACCACCACATGCATGGTTCCGGTGATAGCAATACAAAAGAAAAAGAAAAGTAAACAGAAAAGAAAAGGAAAATAATAAAAAGAAAAGAAAACTAAAAACTAGAAAAGGAAAATAATAAAAAGAAAAGAAAAATAGCGGTAGCGCTGGATTGGGAACCAGCGCTATAGTTAAGTTAGCTATAGCGCTGGATTAGGATCCAGCGCTACTGCTATTTGTATTTTAGAATTAAAAAATAAAAATTGGAAAAGTTAGCAGTAGCGCTGGATTAGGATCCACCGCTATAGCTAAGTTAGCTATAGCGCTGGATCCTAATCCAGCGCTACTGCTATTTTGAGTTAACCACCGCGCGGGCTCAAAATTTTGCCAAGTCTCATTTCCCCTCCCCCCCCCCACTCTCCCACCTCTCCCCCTCCTCTCTGCTGTGCGCGCCGCCGTCACCCTTGCCCGCCCCTCGACTAGGACCTCGACGCCGGCCCGAGCCCCTGCCCGCCGCTCTGACCTCCTCCTCGTCCGCGCCGCCGCCGCTCCGACCTCCTCCTTGTCCGCGCTGCCGCTGCTCCGACCTCCCCCTCGTCCGTGCCGCCGCTGCTCCGACCTCCTCCTTGTCTGCGCCACCGCCGTCGACCTCACCCCCAGTAGCCAGCGTCCCCTTCTGCCTCCCTTTAGGTACGGGCCAACCCCCCCCCCCCACCTCCCCCTCTCTCTGTCAATTAGGTTTCTTTATTTTTAGAAATGAAACTAGGTTTTCAATTTAGGGTTCAATTAGGTAGGCAGTAGGAATCAATTTTAGGGTTCAATTAGGAATTTATATTAGGACAAAATATTTATTAGCAAAGAAAATTTCTAGGGTTCTAGGGTTCATATGTCAAAAGTTATAGAAATTTCTTTAACCGCAACAATTAGGTGATGTTGTTGCTGCTTTAAACAAAATTAGTAAAATTTTGAGTTAACAGAGAGTAGTTAGCTAGGGAAAATAATTAGCTATGGCATTTACCTAGGGCATTTTTAGCAAATTTAGCTAGGGCAAAAAATTTAGCTAGGGCATTTAGCTATAAAAAATAGTAGCATTTAGCTAGGGCATTTAGATAGGAAAATTAGCTATGACATTTAGCTAGGGCATTTTTAGCAAATTTAGCTAGGGCATTTAGCTAGGGAAAAAATAGTAGCAAATTAGTTTAGGGCAATTTAGTTGGTTAGGGCAGTAGCAGAGAGAGAGCATTTAGCAATTTTTGTAGGTATATATAATAGCTATAAATAAAAAAAGTAGCAAATGTTTAGTGAGGACATTTTGCAAAGGTTTTTGGTTTTTGAAAAGACAACTATTTTGCAATGTTTAGTGAGGTCATTTCACTCTATGTACTTGCTTGAATGATATATTTTGCAAATGATATATGTCATTGATGTTATATGATTTTGCAATGTTGGTTGAATGTTGAAGAATATCTGAGTGGCCTATGTTTTGCCGGAATGTTGATTCATTTCTGTTCTGGCAAATTTCAGGCGCTCCATATGTCCACTTTTTAGCAAAGGTCATGCCAAAAATTTCTGTGATTTTCGGCATGACTTGTGCTAGAAACTAGGACATATGGAGTGCCCGGGATTTGCCAGGGGGAATGAATCAACATTCCGACCAAATATAGGCCCCTTTTTTCTCTTCATTGTATCTTTTATTTACAATTGTTGAATAGGAAACATGTCTAGCCACGCCGAAGCCGGGGGTTCTGGTCGCCTCGAAGAAGACCCGTCGAGGCAGCAAATCATTATTTTGATTACCTGGACGAACACCAGTTCCGGGTGCAGGGCGGCGGTAGTGGCACCAACCTCGACACCGACGCCGACACCGGCACCGGCACTAGCACCGGCATCGACACCACCCCCGAGACCGGCAACGATGTTGTCGTAGCCAGTAAAGCACTGAAGCAGAAGAGGACACGAAGACCAAACGAGCTCAACATCGGACAAATTGTGGTCACGGAGATGCACCCCAAGAAATTAGAGCCAACGGCGCCGGAGGAAGCACGCTCGTGCTGGGGCAATCAACTAGGATGCATCCTCAGGGAAACCTCCAACATCAATGATGAGGAGTTGAAGAAGATACCACATATGGAGCACATGCTCCTAAAGAAGTTGCACAATAGGTTCCTGTTCCCCGGCCGGGATGAAAGCAAACATCCATGGGACGATGACACCATGACAAAGATAAACAGCAAGGCGATGGTGACGTTCACCAATGACTTGTCCGCCTGGAAAGTTCGAGTGAAAAAAAAGCGATTGCGAAGAATGAACCGTGGTCCAAGATTCATGCTGACAATCCGTCACTAAAGGAAGAGAACTATGAAAAATTCAAGGAGACTTGCGCTAAAGAAGAAGTCAAGGCAAGGTTGGAGAAAATGAAGGCGCTCCAGGCCAGGAACACGCTTCCCCACTGCCTCGAAAGCCGTGGTTACGAGGGGAAGAGGCACGTATGGGCCAAGGAGGACGCCGAATGTGAAAGTCACGGAATCCCAGACCCCTTGGCGGAGTTCACCGACCCGCTGGAGCGTGACTGGATCAGGGCCCAGTACAAGTGGGACCGCGTCAATAAGATCTTTTACATGGACCCGAACACGAGAGAGTTCATGAGACTTCTGGTAATTGTTATATTACCACCTTATGATATTAGCTTCCAATCAATTCGACTACAAGTTTTGTCACATTAGTAAACCATCCACATTCCTTTTGCAGAAAGAGCAGCACCAAAAGGCAGCCGAAAGTGACGAGTCATCACAGTCGTCAGCGAGGCCCAAGTGGGACACCCCATTCAACCAGGACCTGAACATACTGAAAAAGGCCCTGGAGGACAAACCGCCGTCCTATGGACGTGTGCACGGCGTCGGAGATGGCGCCTCGTGGAAGACGTGCTACCACGAGGAGCCAGAGAAAAGAAGGAAGAGACGGTTGCTCACTCAACAGACCATCGACGAGAAGGTCATGATTGCGGTCAATAAGACCAAAGCTGAGACCAAAGAAGAGTTGCTCGGGGTACTCAATGCAGCGGTCAATGACGCGATGGCTGGCGTCATGGCTCACTTCCAATCTTCAATTATTACCAGCTTGATTCCGGCAATTATCGATTGGTCGAAGAGCAATCCAGATAAAGGGCCAGCGGACTTTCCCCTTCCCAGCTATGTCGGGAGCAATTCGGTGAACATCACACCACCAGCACCTACTCAAGCAACCGCAAAAGGTCCCGCTCCTATTCATAGCAGCCCGACCTCCGTCTCTGGCATGCTCGGTAGGGCTTCGTCTATGGCTGAGCTCGATGCCCTCACGGTAATTACGTGTTGATACGTCTCCAACGTATCTATAATTTTTTATTGTTCCATGCTATTATATTATTTGTTTTGGATGTTTTATATGCATTATTATGCTATTTTATATTATTTTTGGGACTAACCTATTAACCTAGAGCCCAGTGCCAGTTTCTGTTTTTTCCTTATTTTTGAGTTTCACAGAAAAGGAATACCAAACGGAGTCCAAACGGAATAAAACCTTCGCGATGATTTTTCTTGGACCAGAAGACACCCCGAAGACTTGGAGTTCAAGTCAGAAGAGCCACGAGGCGGCGACAAGGGGGGAGGGCGCGCCCAGGGGGGTAGGGCGCGGCCCCTGCCTTGTGGGCCCCATGTGACTCCACCGACCTACTTCTTGGTCCTATATATTCACATATATTCCCAAACCCTTAGAAGCATCCACGAAAACACTTTTCCACCGCCGCAACCTTCTGTGCCCGTGAGATCCCATCTAGGGACCTTTTCCGGCACCCTGTCGGAGGGGGATTCGATCACGGAGGGCTTCTACATCAACTCTATTGCCCTTCTGATGAAGCGTGAGTAGTTTACCTCAGACCTACGGGTCCATAGCTAGTAGCTAGATGGCTTCTTCTCTCTCTTTGATTCTCAATACCACGTTCTCCTCGTTGTTCTTGGAGATCTATCCGATGTAATCTTCTTTTGCGGTGTGTTTGTCGAGATCCGATGAATTGTGGATTTATGATCAGCTTATCTATGAATATTATTTGAATCTTCTATGAATTCTTATATGCATGATTTGATATCTTTGTAATTCTCTTCGAATTATCGGTTTGGTTTGGCCAACTAGATTGGTCTTTCTTGCAATGGGAGAAGTGCTTAGCTTTGGGTTCAATCTTGCGGTGTCCTTTCCCAGTGACAGTAGGGGCAGCAAGGCACATATTGTATTGTTGCCATCGAGGATAAAAAGATGGGGTTTACATCATATTGCTTGAGTTTATTCCTCTACATCATGTCATCTTACTTAATGTGTTACTCTGTTCTTCATGAACTTAATACTCTAGATGCAGGCAGGAGTCGGTCGATGTGTGGAGTAATAGTAGTAGATGTAGAATCGTTTCGGTCTACTTGACACGGACGTGCCTATATTTCATAATCATTGCCTTAGATATCATCATAACTTTGCGCTTTTCTATCAATTGCTCGACAGTAATTTGTTCACCCACCGTATTATTTGCTATCTTGAGAGAAGCCTCTAGTGAAACCTATGGCCCCCGGGTCTATTTTCCATCATATAAGTTTCCGATCTACTATTTTCCATCATATAAGTTTCCGATCTACTATTTTCCATCATATTAGTTTCCGATCTACTATTTTGCAATCTTTTACTTTCTGATCTATAAACCAAAAAACCCAAAAATATTTACTTTATCTTTTGTTTAGTTTTATCTATCTCTATCAGATCTCACTTTTGCAAGTGACCGTGAAGGGATTGACAACCCCTTTATCGCGTTGGGTGCAAGTGTTTGATTGTTTGTGCAGGTATTAGGTGATTTGTGCGTTGTCTCCTACTGGATTGATACCTTGGTTCTCTAACTGAGGGAAATACTTATCTCTACTTTGCTGCATCACCCTTTCCTCTTCAAGGAAAAAACCAACGCAAGCTCAAGAAGTAGCAGGAAAAATTTCTAGCGCCGTTGCCGGGGAGATCTACGTCAAGTCAAGACATACCAAGTACCCATCATAAACTCTCATCTCTTGCATTACATTATTCGCCATTTGCCTCTCGTTTTCCTCTCCCCCACTTCTAAAATGATTTTTGAAAAGATTTTCTTTTTTATTCGCCCTTCTTCCGTTCGTCTTTTTCGTTTGTTTTTTGTGTGCTCGTGTGTTGGATCACTTGCTTTGTCACGATGGCTCAAGAGAATACCAAATTGTGTGATTTTTCCAACACTAATAACAATGATTTTATTAGTACTCCGATAGCTCCCGCCACTAGTGCGGAATCTTATGAAATTAATGCCGCTTTGCTGAATCTTGTTATGAAAGATCAATTTTCCGGCCATCCTAGTGAAGATGCCGCATCCCATCTGAATAATTTCGTTGAGTTATGCGATATGCAAAATAAAAAAGATGTGGATAATTATATTGTTAAATTAAAGCTATTTCCATTCTAACTTCGCGATCGTGCTAAAACTTGGTTTTCATCTTTGCCTAAAAATAGTATTGATTCATGGAATATGTGTAAAGATGCTTTTATTTCCAAGTATTTTCCTCCCGCTAAGATCATCTCCCTTAGGAACGATATTATGAATTTTAAGCAACTTGATCATGAACATATTGCACAATCTTGGGAGAGGATGAAATTGATGATACGAAATTGCCCTACTCATGGTTTGAATTTGTGGATGATTATACAAAAAATTTATGCCGGATTAAATTTTGCTTCTAGAAATCTTTTAGATTCAGCCACGGGAGGTACTTTTATGGAAATTACTCTAGGAGAAGCTACTAAACTTCTAGATAATATTATGGTTAATTATTCTCAATGGCATACCGAAAGATCTTCCACTAGTAAAAAAGTGCATGCAATTGAAGAGATTAATATTTTGAGTGGAAAGATGGATGAAATTATGAAATTATTTGCTAGCAAGAGTTCTTCTATTGATCCTAATGATATGCCTTTGTCTACTTTGATTGAGAATAATAATGAATCTATGGATGTGAATTTTGTTGGTAGGAACAATTTTGGTAATAACGCGTATAGAGGTAATTTTAATCCTAGGCCGTTTCCTAGTAATTCCTCTAATAATTATGGTAATTCCTACAACAATTCTTATGGAAATTATAATAATATGTCCTCTGATTTTGAGAATAGTGTTAAAGAATTTATGATTTCGCAAAAGAGTTTCAATGCTTTGATTGAAGAAAAATTGCTTAAGATTGATGATTTTGCTAGGAACTTGGATAGAATTTCTCTTGATGTTGATTCTTTGAAAATTAGATCTATTCCACCCAACCATGATATCAATGAATCTCTAAAGGCTATGAGAATCTCCATTGATTAGTGCAAAGAAAGAACCGCTAAGATGCGTGCTAAACAAGATTGGTTTGTAAAAACGTGTTCTTCTAGTTTCCGTGAAAATAAAGATGAAGAACTTAAAGTGATTGATGTGACTCCAATTGAATCTTTGTTTTCCAAAATAAATCTTGATAAAGATGGGACTGGAGATGAGTCAACTTTAGTTAAAAGGCATCCCAATGATTCGGAGTTTTTAGATCTTGATGCAAAAATTGATAAAAGTGGGATTGGAGAGCTCAAAACTTTAAGTAGCAATGAACCCACTCTTTTGGATTTCAAGGAATTTAATTATGATAATTGTTCTTTAATAGATTGTATTTCCTTGTTGCAATCCATGTTGAATTCTCCTCATGGTTATAATCAAAACAAAGCTTTTACTAAGCATATCATTGATGCTATGATGCAATCTTTTGAAGAAAAGCTTGAATTGGAAGTTTCTATCCCTAGAAAACTTTATGATGAGTGGGAACCTACTATTAAGATTAATATTAAAGATTATGAGTGCCATGCTTTGTGTGATTTGGGTGCTAGTGTTTCCACGATTCCAAAAACTTTATGTGATGTGTTAGGTTTTCGTGAATTTGATGATTGTTCCTTAAATTTGCATATTGCGGATTCCACTATTAAGAAACCTATGGGAAGGATTAATGATGTTCTTATTGTTGAAAATAGGAATTATGTGCCCGTAGATTTCATTGTTCTTGATATAGATTGCAATCCTACATGTCCTATTATTCTTGGTAGACCTTTCCTTAGAACGATTGGTGCAATTATTGATATGAAAGAAGGAAACATTAGATTTCAATTTCCGTTAAGGAAGGGCATGGAACACTTTCCAAGAAAGAAAATTAAATTGCCATATGAATCTATTATAAGAGCTACTTATGGATTGCATACCAAAGATGACAATACCTAGATCTATTTGTGTTTTTATGCCTAGCTAAGGGCGTTAAACAATAGCGCTTGTTGGGAGGCAACCCAATTTTATTTTTGTTTTTACTTTTTTGGATCTGTTTTCAATAAATTTTTCATCTAACCTCTGGTTAGATGTGTTTTGGTGTTTTAATTAGTGTTTGCGCCAAGTAAGACCTTTAGGATGGCTTACGGTGATAGTTGATTTGATCTTGCTAAAAACAGAAACTTTTGCGTCTAGTCACAGAATTTAGTAATTCACTGGAGCGTTAAAAAATCCTGAATTTTTTACACGAGATTGATATACAAATTTCCTATGTTTTCCTAATTTTTCAGAATATTTGTAGTTACATAAGTATTAGAACAATTCGGATCTTCGCAGACTGTTCTGTTTTTGACAGATTCTGTTTTCTTTGTGTTGTTTGCTTATTTTGATGAATCTATGTGTAGTATCGGGGGGTATGAACCATGGAAAAGTTGGAATACAGTAGATATTAAACCAATATAAATAAATAATGAGTTCACAACAGTACAAAAAGTGGTGATTTATTTTCTTATACTAACGGAGCTTATGAGATTTTCTGTTGAGTTTTGTGTTGTGAAGTTTTCAAGTTTTGGGTAAGGATTTGATGGACTATGGAATAAGGAGTGGCAAGAGCCTAAGCTTGGGGATGCCCAAAGGCACCCCAAGGTAATATTCAAGGACAACCAAGAGCCTAAGCTTGGGGATGCCCCGGAAGGCATCCCCTCTTTCGTCTTCGTTTATCGGTAACTTTACTTGAGGCTATATTTTTATTCACCACATGATATGTGTTTTGCTTGGAGCATCTTGTATGATTTGAGTATTTGTTTTTTAGTTTTCCACAATCATCCTTGCTGTACACACCTTTTGAGAGGGACACGCATGAATCGTGATTTATTAGAATACTCTATGTGCTTCACTTATATCTTTTGAGCTAGGCAATTTTGCTCTAGTGCTTCACTTATATCTTTTTAGAGCACGGCGGTGGCTTTATTTTAGAAATTATTGAACTCTCATGCTTCACTTATATTATTTTGAGAGTCTTTAAACAGCATGGTAATTTCCTTTGGTTATAAATTTAGTCCTAATATGATAGGCATCCAAGAGGGATATAATAAAAACTTTCATATAAAGTGCATTGAATACTATGTGAAGTTTGATTCCTTATGATTGTTTTGAGATATAGAGATGGTAATATTAGAGTCATGCTAGTGAGTAATTGTGGATTGTAGAAATAATTGTGTTAAAGTTTGTGATTCCCGTAGCATGCACGTATGGTGAACCGTTATGTGATGAAGTCGGAGCATGATTTATTTATTTATTGTCTTCCTTATGAGTGGCGGTCGGGGACGAGTGATGGTCTTTTACTACCAATCTATCCCCCTAGGAGCATGCGCGTAGTACTTTGTTTCGATGACTAATAGATTTTTGCAATAAGTATGTGAGTTCTTTATGACTAATGTTGAGTCCATGGATTATACGCACTCTCACCCTTCCACCATTGCTAGCCTCTCTAGTGCCGCGCAACTTTCGCCAGTACCATACACCCACCATATACATTCCTCAAAACAGCCACCATATCTACCTATTATGGCATTTCCATAGCCATTCCGAGATATATTGCCATGCAACTTTTCACCGTTCCGTTTTATTATGACACGCTTCATCATTGTCATATTGCTTTGCATGATCATGTAGTTGACATCGTATTTGTGGCAAAGCCACCGTTCATAATTCTTTCATACATGTCACTCTTGATTCATTGCACATCCTGGTACACCGCCGGAGGCATTCATATAGAGTCATATTTTGTTCTAAGTATCGAGTTGTAATTCTTGAGTTGTAAGTAAATAAAAGTGTGATGATCTTCATTATTAGAGCATTGTCCCATGTGAGGAAAGGATGATGGAGACTATGATTCCCCCACAAGTCGGGATGAGACTCCGGACGAAAAATAAAAATAAAAAGAGGCCAAACAAGCCAAACAAAAAAAATTAGAGAAAAAGAGAGAAGGGGCAATGCTACTATCCTTTTTCCACACTTGTGCTTCAAAGTAGCACCATGATCTTCATGATAGAGAGTCTCCTATTTTGTCACTTTCATATACTAGTGGGAAATTTTCATTATAGAACTTGGCTTGTATATTCCAACGATAGGCTTCCTCAAATTGCCCTAGGTCTTCATGAGCAAGCAAGTTGGATGCACACCCACTTAGTTTTCTTTTGAGCTTTCATACACTTATAGCTCTAGTGCATCCGTTGCAGGGCAATCCCTACTCACTCACATTGATATCTATTGATGGGCATCTCCATAGCCCGTTAATACGCCTAGTTGATGTGAGACTATCTCCTTCTTTTTTGTCTTCTCCACAACCACCATATTCTATTCCACCTATAGTGCTATGTCCGTGGCTCACGCTCATGTATTGCGTGAAAGTTGAAAAGGTTTGAGAACATTAAAAGTATGAAACAATTGCTTGGCTTGTCATCGGGGTTGTGCATGATTTGAATATTTTGTGTGATGAAGATGGAGCATAGCCAGACTATATGATTTTGTAGGGATAAGCTTTCTTTGGCCATGTTATTTTGAGAAGACATAATTGCCTTGTTAGTATGCTTGAAGTATTATTGTTTTTATGTCAATATTAAACTTTTGTTTCGAATCTTATGGATCTGAACATTCATGCCACAATAAAGAAAATTACATGGATAAATATGTTAGGTAGCATTCCACATCAAAAATTCTGTTTTTAACATTTACCTACTCGAGGACGAGCAGGAATTAAGCTTGGGGATGCTTGATACGTCTCCAATGTATCTATAATTTTTTATTGTTCCATGCTATTATATTATCTGTTTTGGATGTTTTATATGCATTATTATGCTATTTTATATTATTTTTGGGACTAACCTATTAACCTAGAGTCCAGTGCCAGTTTCTGTTTTTTCCTTGTTTTTGAGTTTCGCAGAAAAGGAATACCAAACGGAGTCCAAACGGAATAAAACCTTCGCGATGATTTTTCTTGGAGCAGAAGACACCCCGGAGACTTGGAGTTCAAGTCAGAAGAGCCACGAGGCGGCGACAAGGGGGGAGGGCGCGCCCAGGGGGTAGGGCGCGCCCCCCTGCCTTGTGGGACCCACGTGACTCCACCGACCTACTTCTTCATCCTATATATTCACATATATTCCCAAACCCTCAGAAGCATCCACAAAAACACTTTTCCACCGCCGCAACCTTCTGTACCTATGAGATCCCATCTAGGGACCTTTTCCGGCACCCTGTCGGAGGGGGATTCGATCACGGAGGGCTTCTACATCAACTCTATTGCCCTTCCGATGAAGCGTGAGTAGTTTACCTCAGACCTACGGGTCCATAACTAGTAGCTAGATGGCTTCTTCTCTCTCTTTGATTCTCAATACCACGTTCTCCTCGTTGTTCTTGGAGATCTATCCGATGTAATCTTCTTTTGCGGTGTGTTTGTCGAGATCCGATGAATTGTGGATTTATGATCAGCTTATCTATGAATATTATTTGAATCTTCTCTGAATTCTTATATGCATGATTTGATATCTTTGTAATTCTCTTCGAATTATCGGTTTGGTTTGGCCAACTAGATTGGTTTTTCTTGCAATGGGAGAAGTGATTAGCTTTGGGTTCAATCTTGCGGTGTCCTTTCCCAGTGACAGTAGGGGCAACAAGGCACGTATTGTATTGTTGCCATCGAGGATAAAAAGATGGGGTTTACATCATACTGCTTGAGTTTATTCCTCTACATCATGTCATCTTACTTAATGCGTTGCTCTGTTCTTCATGAACTTAATACTCTAGATGCAGGCAGGAGTCGGTCGATGTGTGGAGTAATAGTAGTAGATGCAGAATCGTTTCGGTCTACTTGACACGGACGCGATGCCTATATTTCATAATCATTGCCTTAGATATCGTCATAACTTTGCGCTTTTCTATCAATTGCTCGACAGCAATTTGTTCACCCACCGTATTATTTGCTATCTTGAGAGAAGCCTCTAGTGAAACCTATGGCCCCCGGGTCTATTTTCCATCATATAAGTTTCCGATCTACTATTTTCCATCATATAAGTTTCCGATCTACTATTTTCCATCATATTAGTTTCCGATCTACTATTTTGCAATCTTTTACTTTCCGATCTATAAACCAAAAAACCCAAAAATATTTACTATATCTTTTGTTTAGTTTTATCTATCTCTATCAGATCTCACTTTTGCAAGTGACCGTGAAGGGATTGACAACCCCTTTATCGCGTTGGGTGCAAGTGTTTGATTGTTTGTGCAGGTATTAGGTGATTTGTGCGTTGTCTCCTACTGGATTGATACCTTGGTTCTCTAACTGAGGGAAATACTTATCTCTACTTTGCTGCATCACCCTTTCCTCTTCAAGGAAAGAACCAATGCAAGCTCAAGAAGTAGCACGCGTCATACCCTTTTCACCAGCATGTCTATAGTCTTCCGTTTTCGTTGCCTTTCGGATGTTTGACGTCGCAGACATGTCTTCGTAGGCCGACGATACCCCGTGCACCCTACTGTATGACATCAAGGGCCAGAAGGTGGCTGTGGGAAAGGCAACGATCATGAAGCCGAAGGACCGCATGTTCCACAACTGAGAGATGCCACATGGCGTCTTCAAGGTTAACGTGGCCAGTGTCTTAGCGGGCTTCAAGGATTTGCCTCCTCCGGTACCAATCGATGACGAGGAGACCCCTAAATGGATTGGCGCATGCAAGAGCTGATTCTTGCCTTGGCCGAAGACTCTTCTTCGTGTCGAGGCGCCCAGTATCACACCAATGACAGCTTCTCAAGAAGGTATGAACACCACCCCACCTACCCAATTACCTGCACCTGTCATGGCGGGTGATAGCGGACGACGCGAGGGAGAGCCTCCATTAGTACCAGATAACGTCGCCCCCGTCGAAGAAGCAAATGCTGATGATGTCATGGAGGAGGATGATGATGACCCTCTCAATTATATCAATACCGCCTATGACGATGGAGGATTGATGGCTGGGGACGATGACTCAGGCTATGAGCGTGGAGATGATGACTTGATGCTGCCTGATTTGCCGGAGCCGGAACATCCTAAGGCGGAATACAAAAAGTCTCTCTTCATGCGATCCTCGCAGGAGACGCCTCCAGATGCCGCCTCTACCCAGCAACAACCCGAGGGCCGTCCATTGATTAGCCTGACGACACTAGGGGTGGTGGTTAGGGAAGGTATGGTGGGCTCACTACCGCCACCCGCTAAGAAGCAAAGGAGGAGACCGGACAAGAAAGGCCCTAAAGGCGCCAGAGTTGCTTCAAGCAGCCAGCCGCCTCTGAAGCCCCGGGAGGTAGACAGAATACCTGTCGAAGGTGCGAACCGTTTCCATGTCGCCGGCAACCCGATCCTACCTCCGAAAGCGCTAGAGCACATACTGAACAATGATCTAAGGAGGCTTCATGAAGATGTGCTGGCCAGAGAGAAAAGCCTTCTCATCTCGGAAAAACTAGGATACCCGCTTTACGCGGCTCAGGTGCCGGGCGGGAAGTTGTACGTCGAGAGATGGCCCGCGCATAAGTTCATCCTGCGATTTGACTACATCTACGACATGTTCCATATGACCAAGCTGGATTTCCAGTTCATCCGCATGTATGCGCTGTATCTCAACTACTTCATCAGGCTCGAGAACATAAAATATATCTGCTTCGCGGACCCATACTATATGCACGAGAGCTTCTTGGAAGTTTGCAAAGAGCACCGTGACTATGCGAGCAAGTACATCGCCGAGTTCATGTGCGCTAATAAGGACAAGGAAGCGATTCTCCTGCCTTATCATCCCACGTAAGTCATCCGTGGATATCCTTTCGTAAGTTTTTATTTTTCCTTTGCAAGCATGAAGGCTAATTTGAGGTTTAATTATTTTGCGCAGCGGGGGGGGGGGGGGGGCGCCATCCTATCGTAAGTACCCAGAATACTCCCATGCTATGTACTTGGACTCATCGAAGAACATCAAGAAAAAGGATTACACGCACATAAAGAGTGTTCTCGATAGTGCCCTATTCACCTTCAGCCTGTCTGGTGGATATATCAAGGTGAAAAAGCACAGGAAGAACAGGCTGGGTTTCAGCCATAAGACCGACTTCTGCTGCATCCAGCAACCGTACACCAGTAAGGCTGATGGATTCTACCTCATGCATCACCTGATCGAGTACAGAAGGGATAATCAACGCCTTCGCATGTCAGCTACTACCAACGATGCCGAGATTGTCAACTGGGCCAGAAGCATAGGAAAGACACCGGATCATCGAATCCGAGCTGAGTTTTATCACGTACAGTGTGAACTTGCCCAAGTGATCATGAAGGATGTCCTCGAACCAACAGGGATGTTCTACCATGGGCCAATCACGCGGGATGATGTCCGAACACTGCTACGCGCTCAGCGTCTGGACCTGAAGCCTTTCAACAAGCTCGGGTGCTTCCTCCCTGACTATGAAGATTGGGCCGCCGACATGGAGGACTGATTGTCGATGACAATGTGTCACTACTGTCTTTCTATGGCAAAACTTTGAATTTATGCACGGCGAAACTCTGTGATGTAATTAAACCGTCCTCCTGAACTAGCGTAGATCGCTCTAGTTAATTAGTTTGGGTATGAGGAACTTCGTTATTTATGTTTACTATAGGTTGCTTGTATTTTGCTAAGTATGCCTCTTTGTTTTCTTAAGTACATTATGTTGCATATTATCGTTGAATTCATCAACTGACGATGCAGGTACATAGATCAGAGATGATGAAGGACTGCTACGCCGTGTTCGTTGGGAGGGTTCCAGGAGTGTACGACCACTGGCCAGACGCTCAGGCCCAGGTGGACAAGTACCCTGGTGCTAACCACAGAGGGTTTGACAGCAGAGCCGAAGCGGAAAATAGTTACTTGAGGTGGACGCTCCGGCAAGAGCGGGAGCGAAACCGCTGGTGCCTCAAGAAGTACTACATAATCGCGCTCTTGCTCATGCTGATCGCTTTTCTCTTCTACATCATGGTTTAGATAGAGATGATGAAACTTGTGTGTGTGCTATGACCATGCAGTTGCATTTATTCGAGACATGACATGACTTGTGTATCGCTATTTTCGAGATGTGATGATATTTGTGTTGAATGATGATGATGATGGTATGACGAGACTACTGTATGTGTATGATATGATGAGAATAGTGTATGTTTATTATGATCTGATGAAACTACTGTATAGAGCATGCACAAATACATCACAAATACGTAGAGGGGGAATAAATCTGTGAAAGCAGGAAAACTAGCAGTAGCGCTGGTAGGCATCTAGCGGCAGCGCTGGATTAGCAGCAGCGCTTGCTTTGTTGCAGCGCTACAGATAGTTAGCAGTAGCGCTTGTCAGAGCAGCGCTACTGCTAACCATACTTACCAGTAGCGCTGGTCCGGGCAGTGCTACTGCTACAACTTAGCTGTAGCGCGTTAGCAATAGCGCTGGATCCAGCGCTACTGCTATAGGTATTTCAAGCACTACTAGTAGGCTTTCTCCTAGTAGTGTTCTATCGGTAATTGAGCTGTGACGATGAAACATGCTCTATGTACTAATCGGTGATGAAACTAGTAAAGTATAAAGAGAAAAGTATATTTGTCATCCCTCAGTTCTCGACGAAGTCTAGGTTTAGTCCCTGAATTATAAAACCGGACAACTTGCACGTTCAACTCTAAAATCCAGACAAGCTCCCGTCCCTCTCCTGGTAGCAAGTGGTTTCATGATGATGTGGCATGGTTTTGACTGGGTCGGCATCCACGTGGCAATCCGATGGCATCTCGCTGGCTTCTCGCTGGCGCAGGAGCTCATGGCGGTGGCCGACGACGCGCTCAAGACCACTTGCACATCCGATGGCATCCACACGCCCGCTCCAGGAACTCCTTCCCTGAGCTCTCGCGCTCGCTCCAGCTGACAGCCATGGCTGAGCGGATTGCGGCGCCATCACGGCTAGCTGAGTGGCAGCGACGGCAGAGCTCGAGGACGGCACAGTAGCCGACATGACGGATTCCTCCGAGTTGGGCAAGCAGTTCGGGAGCATGCCGTCAGGCGCTGCTCTGCGCCTGTCTCTACGTTGGGAACCAGCCTCCAAGCTCGTCATGCCCAACCGACCTCGGCCCTACTGGCCGCGCCAATGCGTGTACATGCTTGATGGCCGGGTGATCCTGATGGGTGATGGCCGGGAGAGCACCATGGCCCATGCGAGCGGCATAACAACACATATTACGATACTTAACATGAGTGTTGCGTGTTTTTTTCTTTGTTCTTTGTACCTAAAAGCCTGGCCTCGTGTCACTTTGGACCGGTCAAAACCACGGTGGGTCAGCCTGGATATCGCTTGAGGGAAATAACTAGTCTGGTTTCAAGAGTTGGGATACCACTCGAGGGACAAAATTAGTCTCGTTTCAAGAGTTGGGATACCGCTCGAGGGACAAAAACTGTCTGGTTTCAAGTGTTGGCGGTGCAAGTTGTCCGGTTTCGTAGTTAAGGGACCAAATTTAGACTTCGCCAAGACTTGAGGGACTTAAAGTATACTTTTCTCAAGTATAAAGTATAAAGTTAAAAGGAAAGTTGAGATCAAGGGGTTGAATATTAGGTTGATCTCCTCCCGTTCGAGCCCAACGGCTCTAACGGGCCCTTGCCTCGTGCCCTGATCGGGGGCGCCCAACCAAACTATGGTTGGTGGGCCCCTGTCGCCGTGCTATATAAAAAGGTGGGGGAGCCGGCCGCACACGATACGAGGTTCACTGTGCACCGCAGGCCCCCACCAATATCCCTACCGATCTAGGGTTAGCTCGATACGACGGGAAGCACCGCCGCCACCACTTCGCCCACACACTGCCATCACCGGCCACCTTCCACCATGGCCACCGGCTCGAGCTCCTCGAGCCAAGGAGAAGGTAAAACTACCGGATTGATCTAGCCTACCCGATCCACAGATTCTATCACCAAGGTCATGCTGAATGGAGTGCCAGCCCGACCGTTTCTTCATCGCCATGGGCGACCCGCTATCGCCGATGTTGTTCCTTCTTGTCATGGAGGTCTTGAATGCCATTTTGCCGCGGGCGGAAGACATGGGCACGCTGTCACCGCTCCCTTGCCAAGGCGTCCGCTTCCGTACCTCCATGGACGCGGATGATGTCGTCGTCTTCGTCAGTATGACAAGTGCTCTATCTCCTCGATCCGCTGCCTCGACAAACCGCTGCTCAACACTTTCCTTGTGCGGTGTCGAGGTTCCCTTGCACCTACCACGGCCTTCCACTGTCCTATAAACACCGGCTGCCCATCCTGGACAAGGTGCTCGGCCGGTTGCAGCCATGGATTGCTGGTATGATCACCTCAGTTGGCCGCCTAGTGCTTATCAAGTAGAGTATGTGCTCACATCCATACCTGTCTACCACTCCACTGTGATGCAACTTCCTTTGTGGCTGATCAATGGACTTGAGAAGCGGATCCGGGCATTCTTTTGGAAGGGGGCACGGATGCAGTCAGCGGTGGGAATTGTTTGGTGGCCTGGGAGCACGTCTGCAAGCCAGTTGAGTATGGTGGCCTCGGCATCCTGAATCTCAAGTTGTTGGGTTTTGCTCTTGAGGCACGTCCGAATGCTGCTGGTCGGGTCTTCAGCTGGAAGTAGAGTACGAGATACTCCAAATATTTGGCATCGAAAGCACCAGTGGTCTAGTGGTAGAATAGTACCCTGCCACGGTACAGACCCGGGTTCGATTCCCGGCTGGTGCATTTTTTTTACTCTCTTTTTATGCTCGGTGAAGCACCGACTGAGCAGTATCTTGCAGCAATCACGGCCGGCAAGTGCGACACGTCAGGAAAAAGAACAGGCCAACGGTGAAGCAAGGCATTTCTGCCTGCAGCAGCCACGCACCACCGATGAGTATGCAGCACGGCAAACACATACGCATCCGGTGAGAAGGGCAGATGCAGCATCATCTAAGCCACCGTCCACTGCAAAAGAACCCACCCACCTCCCGGTGACCATCCTTTGGGCAATCGGGTCCTCATGGTTTCAGGGTTCACAACACAATATCTTCATGAGCAATCCAAGAGATTCTTGGAGGCATGAACTATTTAACAGGTGACACGGAAAGAAGCATGTGTAAAACCGTAGAATCAACTATTCTGCGCAGGTTTAATTACACGACACGGTCAACTACTAACCTAAACGATTTGCAGCCAAATTGGCTGATGAACAAGATTCACAGTCACAGGACTCCACAGAGCTACTCGAGAGGCGATGGATGCTATAAGAAAAGAATGAGCCATGCGAATGATCAGCTAGTTGGGTTGCAGGCTTGCAGTATTCTAGGCTTCATGTCCCAGTACTGGTCGAACCGATGCCTCGCGTACTCCTTGTACTCAAAGTCGATGTTCTTGTTCACATGCTCCTGCGGAGATAGAGGAAGAACCGAAAATAACAGTCAGCTTTCATAGATTATTAACACCAGAGTAGATACATTCCAATTGCCTTTTGTTGTGGAGCTTACCGAGACTATTCCCCAGAGACCCCAGAAGAGATGGCTTGTGAGACTGTACTTTGCAATCAAGCCAAGCAATGTTTCGACTTCTACATCGGATGTGTTTTCACCTGACGAACAAAGGAAGCATTTAGGAACAGCACACTTGAGTGATGCACTAAAGTAGTTTTAGCATGCAATCGTGCATTCCAAGTATTCATCACAATTCCAGCACAGCAGAGTGTGGTGTTCCCAAAGAACTCTCCAATTACCTGAAGAACTAAGGTAGGCCTCAAGAAATCTCCGCTGTTCATCCATGTCTGAAATTAAGCAGGGGAATCAAACAAGTAATCAACATGTGATTAAAAAGGTGTAAGACACATAGCCATCCATTATTATATAATTTGGTACATTTGGTTATTGAAAAACTAACCAGGATATTTTGTAAAGTCCATCACGTGCGGTGTATCACTATGATAATCAGCAGCCATCTCACAGAAGTGATTCGCAATGTCGAACGCAACAGGGTTAAAACTGGCGTATTCATAGTCCTGAAGGATAGAGAGATTAACCAAAGTGCAATCAGCTACAGAAAATAAACAGGCAAACCAAACTGTCAATGTTCCTAGAATCACTAAGCAGCACAAAGAAAAATTATTAGCCGACTATAATAATTATTTTGTGCTCTTCTAAATATGCACCCAGGTGCTAGTTTATGCTTAAATAAGGATTGACAAATATTTATTGGTAAGCAGTATTGACTATAACCATAATTGAGAATTTTTCTTTTGTGCTCTTCTAAATATGCAACCAGGCGCTAGTCTACCTTTAAATAAGCATTCACAAATATATGTTGGTATCCATATAAACAAGGTCAGGTCAGTAACAGCTACTTACAATTAAGGTCACTTGTCTGGTCTCTTCGTATATCATAATGTTCCCATACTGCAAATCATTATGGCAAAATACTACTCTCTGATCAACCCCGGACAATACATTCTCCAGCTCCGCAATCTCATCGCCGAGCGTCTCCAACCGCAATTCCCTAGCCTCCTCAGTCGAGCACCTGCTGCGAGCTTCCTCAAGCCACCGCCTGATTCATACAATGCCCTGCAGTTAGCTTCTGGTCGCAATCACTTACATCTGCCACAATGGCATAAGAAGGAATCGCGATTCACCAAGCCTACCTCAGCCTCTGCCAGAGTGAGATGTCCTTGGGTCCAGGCATGTCGAGCTCGTGAAACTCCCGCAGCTTCCTGGCAATCAGGCTGGAAATCTCCGGGTCGCGCAGATCCGGCGCCGACAGCGTCTGAGCAGGTAACAACGCCAGCCACATCAGAAGGAGAAATGGCATTACAGTAGGAATAAGGAACAGCAAAGCTATTGCGTTGCGTACATACCCTGGCGTTGATGAACTCCTCGACGCGGCCCTGGGGGAAACGGCCGAGGAGGCGGGGGCCCTGGCCGTGGCGGGACATGCACTCGAAGGTGCGGACCTCGTCGGCGCGGTCGAAGAAGACCTCGACGCCCTGGCCGTAGATGCGCACGAGCACCTTGCGCGGGTCGCCCTCGCCGCCGGGCCAGGTGATGCGGAAGACCTCGTTGGTGAGGGCGCCCTGGAGCTGGTACACGACGAGCGCGGCGGGGTCGACGTCGGTGCCCCAGAGCTCGCCGGCGAGGCGGTGCAGGATGCGGCGCGCCTCCGCCGGGATGCGGTCGATGCTGGAGCTCCGCCGCAGCTCGGGCCCGGCGTCGGCGGCGGCGGCGGCCATTGGCGTCGGCGGCGCGCGGCGGAGCGGGCGATCTGCGGGGGGCGGAGGGGGGCGTGAGTCGCTTCCCGTTGAGTTCGCGAGAGCTGTTCGATGGGGAGGGGATTGGGGTGGTGGGGTTTTGGGCGTTGGAATGGCCGCGGGATCGGATCGGATCGGAATCGGGATTGTTGCTGGGGAAAAGCAGTGGCAGCTGGCAGCAGAAGCTTCCAGGGAAAAGTTAATAATTGCACGAGGAGCCACGTCGGCTGCTACGTTGCGCGTCTGGTGGACACGTGGGAGCGAGGGAGAGATGCGAGTTTCACTTTCAGTTTTTTCTAAATATAAACGGTTTAATCAGCATGTGATTGGATAGTTAAGAGGACAATGGTATTATCAGCCCATCATGATTTAAGTGGTAGACATGATGCTGGTGTTTGTATTTTTTTGGATTTATTCCAAGTCTTTTGGCGATGTGCGTTCAGTTGTTATAATATGTACTAAAAGTATAGCAAGGTGATACACGCGGGCTATAAGAGTATCATAATTTTTGTTTAGTTGGATGGGAGAGGAAAAAAAAAGCAAGTTATAGATTTACAGTCAACTTTATGGGTTCCAACATCCTTGGAGGAAAAGATAGCCGACACATTAATGACATAGTAACATGCATATATAACTAACTATTGTATGAATGGGCTAATAGATTGGCTATAAGTGATGTGGCAACTTCATATAGACGGTTATTATCTATACTATTAACCTTGTTCTAAGATCCCGACGATGCATTTAAGAAGAAAAACGACGCCCATAGGCGTCATTGCCACCAATTGGAGGCAAGGTTTTCACTCGACTATGCATCGCTAACCACCTGCTTGCGACGACAAGGACAGGTTAGATACGACCACCACCACCGTCCCACACCGAATAACGCCGACCCCTTGCGCCATCAATCACCACTACCACCAATAGAGTTAAACATTGGGACCTAGATAGGTTGCACGCTGAGTTGCCCTGTAGCCCGGCATGCCACCAGAACTAGCTGAAACGAAGGATTTCAAACGCTATGTGGGGACAAGATTTTGCATGAAAACCGAAGATTGAACCCATAAAGCTAGGGACCGAACTAAAATCGGTCATCTAAACTGGAAGGCCGAATTAAATTCGGTCGGTCGGTCTTCCTTGGATGACCGAATAACCCAGATAAGCCGAGTTAGCACAATTTTCTGGATGTTTATGACGCAATTAGCACAATTCCCAATCTTCTTTGGATATTTATGGCACAATTATGGTTGCATGCATCTACTACATGTACATGTTGTTTCAATTTTGAATTTTGGTTGCATACACCTGTTACACATATGTGTTGTCTAGTTCTGCTTGCATACACCTATACCGTGATGTACATGAATCTGAGTTGTAGCATGAAATTTGGTTTGTTCAGTCCAATTCTATAAAGACCAAAGACCGAATTCTTGGAAGATCAAACCGAGCAAACCGAAAAACGAACGCCCAGGCTTACCCCTGAGCACCCACTTTCATGCATGATGCCCACCATTCCCATGAACATGATGGGTCACCGTGTCAACCGGTAGATCTAGGCGTGCGGCCTAGATCCCTCGCGCGTCGTGCCTCCCGTAGCCCATCGTGCTCAACCTCCGCACTACAAGAACAAGGGAGGCCATCACCAAACCCACCACCCCGGCTTCTGTCGTCTCTTCTAGAGCGGGCAACCAACCAGGGTCATCGCTCCAAGAGCCCTCCCCGCTGTCGTTGTCTGCCAAAACGGGCTTTTCCAAATGTCCCGTCGGCAATGACGAGAAGAACAGATACGCAGTAGGGAAGGACGGGGGCGGCGGCTAGGGTTTGCCTGTGCCAGACCCTTGGATCGGTCAAAAAACCATGATAAGCTTCTATAAGTAGCTAAACTCTATGAAAAAGCTACAGAGCTGACGTTCCCTGGGAGTGGTTTTTCTAGAGAAAGCTCTTTGGTACGTCCAATTCCTTGTGTGAATCTTATATTAAAGCGTTGATATGTGGCAATCTCTGTTCGCTACCATGCACCCTCCCGAGGAATTACGCAAACGTTCACTCCCATACACCATCCACAAGGAATGAGACTCCATGATGTAGCATGGCAATTAATTAGAAGCATGTATGGCAATTTCTTTGCGTAGCATGGAAATTCGGTCTGTTGCGGCATGGCAAATTCCCGAACGTGTTGGCAAATTTTCCTTTTTCTTTAGCCTGGCAGTTCTTTCTGCTGCATTATGGCAAATTCCTAAATCACATGGCAATTTACTCTACTACAGGCAAATTCCTGATAATTCTTTGGCTATCATGACAAAAAGAAAAGACAAATCTTTCTGTAATAGCATGGCAAATATGTTTGTTATACCATGACAATTCCCAAGTGTTCTTTGGGAGTGGTTTTTAGGGAACACTCTGATGACGCCGTTCGCTCAAACGAGATTCCTGTAAGAATCACCCGTAAAAAAAAAAGAGATTCCTGTAAGAAATGCCCGATCATTCGCTCAGGTGACCTCCCCCTAAGGGAACGTCGTCGTGTTTTTTTTTTTAACATAGTACAGACGCAAGCACTCATATACACGCGCATACACTCACCCCTATGAACAAAATCTAAGCTTTAGAGACAAGGTAGCATTATATAGAGTAAAAACGAGAGTTCCTACTTCCCATTTTCCCTTCATTTAAAAAGATAGTCATGTAAAGTATGTTTTTAGTCCCTCAAGTTTCCCAAAAATATAGACTTGGTCCCTCAAGATTTTTTGGTATACATTTGGTCCTTCAAGTCTTAAAACCAGATAAGTTTGGTCCAAAACCAGATTTTAAGCACATTGACCGTGTTTGACCGGGTTTGACCATGTGTCACCAGGTTTGAATGATGAACAGTAAATTCAAAAGCATGTTGGTTGTCACAAAATTTCAAATTTTTTTAATTTGTTTCCAAATTTTTTTTAATTTACTGTTCATCGGTCAAACCTAGTCAACATGGTCAAACCCGGTCAACGTGCTCAAAATCTGATTTTGGACCAAACTTATCCGGTTTCGAGACTTGAAGGACTAAATATATACCAAAAAATCTTGAGGGACCAAGTCTATTTTAGAAACTAGCTCAAAAAACATTTAAAGATTAAGAAAGCAATCATACCCACGCTGCCATCGTCTCTTTCACGCTGATTTTACATCGCTCAGCACAGGAACTAGCAACCAAAGAATGCGATAAGAGCAGAGTAGATGAGGAGGGCTCAGTACCATTACATCGGTTGTTGAAGGAGACGGCGGCGGTGCCGGGACGTGCCTGGCGGATCACCGGCAGACGAGAAGGCCACAGCACCGACCAGCGCGGCCGTAGGGCTTGAGACATTGCCGCAGCGGGCCTCTGGCCGACGGCGACCATCCATCCAACCAGTGAACGAGCTAGCAGCTGAAAGAGATGGCAAAGATGCTGCCCGTGAAGTGTTCGGTTGGAGACAGACAAATTTCTTGTCGGTACCGGATAGTGGGTCATTTCTTACTGGTCGCGTCAGTACCTAAGCACATGCGGCCGGTCGCTCCTGAGGAGCAAGACACGCCTGGATCAGCACCAAGCAAATCCTTACGGCCGCTGGATGGGCAGTGATCATCACAAGCATCCCGTGATCTGACGGTTGCAGGACAGCGCCTCAAAAATATACTCCATCCATTTCTTTTTAGCCTCCATACTATAAAATTTGTCTCAAGTCAAATTTAATAAAATTTGACCAACTTTATAGAAAACTTTATCAACATTCACAATACAGAACATTAGATGCATCATGAAATTAATTTTTATATTATACAACTTTAGTATTCATACTATATAACTTTAGTATTTTACATGTTGATATTTTTTTAGATAAATTTGGTCAAACTTTGCGTAGCTCGACTTCAAGCAAATCTTATACATGGAGTTTGCAAATCTTATACATGGAGTAAAAAGAAACGGAAGAAAACTTCACCTGGCAACAAGCGAACAAGCTTAGCAAAACACTGCAAAGAGACTGGAAAAGGCGCAAACCACGGATCAAAATCCACAAAATTGCATAGTTTGGATTGATACAAATATACAATATAGCATACATTACAAACATCGTCTGTCCATGGAAGAAACGGCATCACCAGCCATGCCAGGAAAATCGACTCTGCCGAATAGGCTGCAAAATTGACCTCCAATTGGCTGTGTGTCACCTATAAGGCTCAAAATGCTTTATATACAAGCCGGGAGCCCCAATGGCCTCATCCACGTCACAGAATTCAGAGGAAGAAGGAAAATGGTTGCCGGGCGACTGGGCCAAAGAAAGCATGAAACATTTGCCGTTGTAATATACACTCCTGTAAGATTTATCCACCTTTTGGAGACAAAAAGAAGAGATGATTTACATGAGAGGGAGGTATGCACCCCCATGGCCCTTCCTCAGTATTAGCGGCCCGGCGTTCTCAGGGACCTTGTCCAGAACTGCATTGCAGCCCTCAAGGACATCGCTGAACCCAGTCGCCAGAGTTGCCAACTGCAGCCTCAGCCTCATATCCCTCGCTCGGCGCAGCAGGCTCCTGAATGATCTGCCGAGATGCTTTCCCCACTCTGCAGGCAAGCCTCCAGGCGAAAGCCAGACTGAGAAGTGCGACTGGTCGCCCCTGGCTGCAACCTCTGCCCGGTAAAATCTCGCAAGCTCCACGAGCATTGGTGGGTGCAGGGGCAGAACTAGTACAAATTCAGCCACAAATAGCTCGATGAGGTCAGGTTTCAGCATCTGGTTCCAGAAGACTGGGGCCCATTCCATTGGCTGATTTATGCTGTATGCTTCGGCAACAATGAGGGCCTCCTGGAACCTAGATTGATCCACAAAAATCCGGCGTGCATTGGTTTCTGTAAGACCAATCCATACAAGATCAGGTATTCGGATCTGAAGAGATAGGAGAGAAGCACGAGCGCAAGCACGATGAGTCCTTTGGCCAGCGTCAATTGTTGAAAGAATCTCAGCCGTCTGTACAAGGTTATGCATAGCCTTAAGGAGCTCATCATTCCGTCGTTCCTTATCATGCCGATCTAACCAGCTTTCCATGTACTGCTCTGCACGTGACTCAAGGAGGGAAGCCGCCTCATGTTTCATGTCGAAGTGCTTGTATACCTGCACCGGACACATATGTTGAAGGGAACATAACGAAACAGCAGAAAGACCTATCTCGTAATGACGACAGCCAAGTTGTAAGGAAACACCGCAAGTATGATGGAAACCAAAATCACGAATTCTTGTATATTCTTTGTTCTTCATGTAGTTGCACAGATGGTTCTGGCCCCCAAACAAGCTACTACTGCTCAGTACATTTCTGTTCCATACTAATTAAAAACTGGCATGGCATGCTGCTAATCAACAGATTTCATTTCCGCCCCGTACTAATGAGAAACTGTCATGATAGACTGCTAATCAACAGATTTTATGCTTCAGCAAAGCAATAGATCTAAATCCTGAAAAAGGGTTTGCTCAACGTTTGTATATATTGGGTTAATTTTCTTATGTTGGATTTTCCATCTATTCTTTACAAAATTATTAACACAAAACACAATGATACCCGGAAGTGTTTATGTGGTTAACAAAGTTTTTTTACGGAATGTGCTAAACATGTCTTTGGACCTAAATCTACTCCCATTCTACATTTACAGATTTGAGAGAGAGAGAGAGAGAGAGAGAGAGAGAGAGAGAGAGAGAGAAAGAGAGAGAGAGAGAGGACATATACCAGAGACAGAGCCTCATCATCATTTGGGTTGAAATGTTTCAGTGATGTAATAACAGCCAACCTAAACCCTCGAACTGATGCAGGTGCCACTGTGGCTGTGTCAGTGGAAGAATACTTTTGAAGTAGCAACTCCAATTGGCCATTTTCTATAAGGATGGAAAGGATGAAGCTCAAGGAGTGAAAATTGCTCACTCCAGTTATCAAGCGAGCTAAGCAGGAAAAATCCCCCTCTGAAACATATGAATCCACTCTATTAGCTGCAAATGTGACGAGAACATCCACACCATCAAGACAAGAAGATGACATGTAGAAGTGATGTGACAGTATAAGGAGTTCAACCTGCAACAACATTTGACATGGACTTAGAGACGGTAAAGAACAGCAAGAAATCAGTAAATTCTCAAACCAAACCTGAACATTAAAAATACTGAAATAAATATAATGCACAGCTCATATAAAAAGTATAGCTTCTGGTTGACACTGCAAATGTCATTTGAATATGGTTCTTCACTTCAACACATTAGCTCAATCACGAGAGAATGGGTACAGACAGAGCTTAGAAAACCACCGGTTACCAGCCCAGAAACCAGAACTGGACGGTTGCAGTTTTGCTGACACCCGGTCCCGGTCTTCAAAGCCCTAGCTCACCACCTAAACCTCATCATCTCTTATCTTTAACTACAAATGTTCAAAAAATAGCACGAAAGCAGAACATCATTAGATGGCAGAAACCCACATTCCAGTTTCATCTCCACATCACTCCACAACACAAACACCACCATCCAGCAGACACACCTCCTTCACTTGTCTCTGTGCCCCATCCCCGCCAAAGTTGCAGGCACCAGCACCACTCACCAGCCTGTCTGGCTGCATTATCAGTACCTCAATGCCCTCCAACACATCTGCCTGGTGTTGGCAGCTCAACACCCCACTGCCAAACTACCTCCCATATACAACTCATTGCCATCATCGCAACTCATCTGCCATAACCAAATCAAACCCCCCCCCCCCCCCCCCCCCCCCACACACACACACACATACAGTTAGTATTGTTCGCCAGCCCCACCAGACTATCCTAACACCCAAGATGCTGGAGGACAGGTTAACCATGAAAAACCTCGGTGTGCACCCCCAGTGTAGGTGACATACCATCTCCACACATCCCTCTGTTACATCACCTCTCTAGGCCAGTTACCACCAGTTCAGGGGATGGAAGGAATACTTGCAAAGTTTGAATCTTCTATATCTAAATAGCTATCCCCCACTAATCTATTTCTCTCAACATGCAAATATGCATAGGAAAAGACCCACTTTAACATGCAACTATGCATAGGAAAAGACCCACTTTAACATGCAACTATGCATAGGAAAAACCCACACCTCAACATGCAAATATGCATGATAATTTTCAACCTATTATGCTATTTACATTTAATAAAAACTTTACAAATACACAATAAATCATATGTATTCTCAGTTTTAGTTTTCAAATTATTACTCTAAATATTCATGTTCCATACAACCAAATCTTATTGAACTATATTGCAAAACATTCCCGCAACAATGTGCGGGGTATCATCTAGCAAATTAAAAAACTGAAACTAGATAAAAGAACCAGATCACACAAACCTCACAAGCATGTGGTACTTCATGCCCAGTCATTACCAAACGCATTAAAGCGTGACCAATTTCTGGTTCTGATGGGCATAGTTTTGCCCACTTCAAGAAGTCACTTGATCTCCACAATAGTGGTGCAGGGCCTTCTTCTTTTTGGGAGTCCAGATAACCTCCACGATGTGCAGCTAAAAGTCCCTACAATTATTGGACGTATCAGTCAAGATATGTAACATAATACGTATTTTTCCCACCAAAAACAAAGTGCACTGAGCAGACCTTCAGAAAGGAATCAGCAAGAATTCTTGCAATGCTAGATGCAGGCATGATGTGTGTCTCCACCAGAAATTTAGCTTCATCAAAAGAATCCTGAGCTTTCAGTGAAAGCAACTGCAGAAGTTCAATTGGCTGTTTCTCAAATGCTTCAGAAAATGGGAGTCCCAGTATTTTTGCAGTTTGCACAACCGCTATTATTCTCCTAATAAGAGCCCGTCCGCGCCCCTCGCCACATTTCACGGCTAATTTCTCCATAGCCTGAGATGAAATAACATTCTGATTGGTGGGTTGTACACTACTAGTCAACATATACCAACAAAATTTATCATACAAAAATAGCGAATGTGACATTACAACTATGGACCAAAGCAATGGCTAATATTGACCAGATCCTAGGCCTAAGCTCCTAGCACTAAATGTCCATTTTTAATTCCACGCCTGGATTAGAGACTTCGTACTCACAAGGATTGTTCAGGCCGACATGTACAAAGTCATGAAGAAACTTAAAAGCAGAATTTTCTTTGTTCAGGCCGATATGTAACATTAACGAGAACAGTCTGTTTCCAAAACGCAATGAGAACTTTTTCAATGTACCAAGCAACTATGTTGTAAATTCACACCAATATTTAATCTGGACGACAGTTTGCGATATTTATTGACTAGAGAAACAGCACACGGCTGCCAGCTTGCAACTATGTCGTTTGAGAATTATTTGTATACTCTCGACATAAAGATCATTCATTCCCAGCAAACCGCAGGCAAATATTTCTAACTCAACTACAACCATAGTGTAATCTTTACTACAAGAAAAAATGGTTGGAAAGTTGGATGAAAGCTATAGCTTTTGACCTTATATGTAACTTTTGTGGCAAATTAAACAGTGCAAGCCCAATAAACTAGAGAAAACATATGGTGTTTCTTTCATGCGCATGGCCAGTGTTTTCAGAACACAAATGCTATGTAAAACGCTTGCGTCGTGTCAGGAGTTCATTCCTTGTAAATTATGCCAAAATTAAATTGAAGCTCTCCACCCTAGTCTTTACTTTCAGATCAGTGTTATCAGAATATAAGTAACGTACATGTATCATGTCAAGAGTGTTCATTCTATCTATATTAATATTATCATGCAACATGCAAAAAAAAAAATTGAAGCTCCGCCCCAGAACCCGTACACTGCATAGAACACCTGAGCAAATGTAAACATGCATTACATCTATTTTCGTGTTTGACGATATTGCTGTTCTTTGTGCCTTTTTCCAGAAAAGGAAAAATTGCAAGCAGACATATTAAACTGTAATTTAACTATTTATGTTTAACTAATGTAAATAATAATTGTTGACATATGGTGTTCATTGTTGTTAACAGAAACTTCTGGCAAAATGAACGCAACAGTATAACCAAACCTGTGATGGATCAATCATATTGCTGCCACTTGCAATCTGGAGAGATTGAAGTATTGAAAGGGCTTCTGTGTCAAAGGATAATAAATTGATCTCTCCATCACCACCGTTATTTGCAACTCTTAACGCAACATCAACGAGGACAAGTTCTTCAGGAACATATGATGGAGATAACTTTTGTTGGAGTTGCTTAGCTGCAGTTATTTGCCCAAATTCTAATAAGGAGAGCACAGCCTTCTCCATATCTGCAGGCCTGACATGTTGCTCCCAACCAGACAGAGACGCTTCCATCTTTGCAAATTCCTCTTCAGATAGTAATTTTCTTGCTTGTTCGCCAATCTTAGAACGAAAGAAAACTTTAGAATTATCATCAGAATCATTGGTGCTACTTTCAACATTATCAGTGACACCTCGTCTAAGTGGTAGATTTGTTTTGCCCCTTCGCTTTGCTCTTGCATTATTTGTTGTTGTTGTTGTTGTTGCTTCACTGTTGTATTCAAAGAGTTGCAAATGTAGATGGTGTGATAAGTTATTGTCCCTCGTATCATTTCTTTCTGCAGCTTTCATGCTTGGCAAACTCATACTACTGTCTATTTTTGTGATGACATCAGCAGTCTGTTCTATAATACTGGTACTGTTTCCATTAGGTAGACTCTGAGAAACAACAGAAGATTCGCCATCAGCCTTAGAGTGAGTCTCTGACTCAACTGCCAGGAGCCAAACCCGAGTCTCAATTTCCCGGAGAAGATGAAGAGGATATACCCTGCAAAAAATGTATATATCGGTAAGAAGAAGATACGAATGAGCATATCAATATAGATTACAAGGGATCTTACGGAGAGGATTTAGTAATAGTTCCAGTAAGCCATTGTAAAGATAGCAGAAGTATTTCATGGAGCTCTCGTGCTGGTATCTCTTTCCCTAATGCTTCAGCATGCTTAAGGAAAAATAATCCAGCCTGCACACATAATTGAATGGGCATTATCATCACACGGAATTTACAGGGATAAGAGATCACATATGCATTTCACTGATTCAATCATCAAATACGGTACCTGTAAAGGTGGCAAAGAATATCTCATGAAAAGCGACTGACAGTGGCCCCACAAAGCTGCACGTTCTTGTGGAATATCCCAGAGAAACTCCTTCCATTCGGCAACCATAGCTTCTGCCTGAGAAAATGGACAGATGGATATCAGCATAAATCATAAGAAATTAGAGAGTAGAAATTAAATTATGAGCCATAGAGAAACTTAAGGATAAAAAGTTACAAACCTGTGATTCCGTCACATGATCAAAAGTAGATTCCCAAGCTATATCACTCGACTCCAGTTGCCTTGCCCAAGTACGAGCGTCCTCCCATCGTCCATCCTTCTCTAATGCTGCCAGGAGAGAAGCATCATCCATGGAATCGTTCCACTTGTAGATATCACCATCTTTGCATAAGGACGGTTCAGCCAGATTGATTTTCCAATAACTGCGGCCGAAGTAAGCTGAAGAAGAACCACCATCTGCAAAATCAACCGCTGCAAGGAGCTGTAGCAAACACCTCTTCTCATAAAGTGATGGGCAGGTTGAGAGTACTGCATCTGCGGCTTTTACAGCTGTAGCAACTACCCATCCTGTTATTGATGATGCTTCTTTGAACGAGTTTGATTGAGAGGCTTCATCTTTTATCCTTGCTGAAAATGATGTCAAATGTGCAGAAGCCTCGGACAAGCGCATTTGACAAAACGCCTTCAAGGTAACACAAACAAAATGCTCATGTTAGTTGGTATACAACTAGCAAAATATATAAATGGCCTGTTTTTACTAACCTGAAGAGAACGAATGAAGGGGAGAAGGGAGCAGGATGGCAGAAACAAGTCAAAGGATCGAAGTAATGGTAGGAACAGCTGTTGTTCACACAGCACTGCTACTATACTTGATAAAGATGCAAGCCTCTCATCAATATCAACTGGAATTTCAGTCTCTTCGGAGGTGGGCTTTCTTCTTTCCTGCTGAGCCTCAATATCGGAAGGATTGGAAGTTGCAGTACCATTTGGCCCACTTGCAATGTCCAGCGAAAAACCTGATTTGAAGCTATCTGGAGAGGCCTCCAAGAACCGTCTTCGCTTTGGATTCTTCCTGTTGTAACGATATTCAACATTCCTACTCACGCTTGGCAACTTATTTGTGACCTCAACAGCAGATCCAACATTCTTAGCTACTTTAGAGGAAATACCGTCCACCTTGATTAAGGACAACTCCCTGAAGACAAGAAATAGATGCCAACAGAACAAAATTACACAACAAGAAGAGCAATAAATCTTGCAAAATGCCGCATGCATCAAACCCCTACAATGCTCAATGTGTTACCTTGCAGCTGTAATCTCAAGCCAAACGCTTAAGCATGAGAGAAGAGTTACATCTGGAAAGCATGAAGCAATCAACGCCAATAAAGACCACTGCATTTGTTTCGCTTTATTCAGAAGTGCCTCCCCAGGGTTCTTTTGCTTTTCGCAAACAGCAAGTATGCAGAAAAGTTCCATGGGGTTGTCGCCATCAACAGACAAGAAAGATGGGTCCCTACTACCCGAGGGTATATTGCTAGACGATTTCCTTCTATTTGATAACGTGTTTTTCAGAACTGTTAGTATATGAGTCCTCAATCTTGAGTCCTTTATCTCTTTGGAAGCCTGAACGCAATACCAGGGAGAAGAGATGAGAATAGTGTTTTGTCAACAAGAATTATCAACAAACGCCTGCTATTTATGGTAAGAAAAATACCACTCCGATAACAACTTCAATTGGAAAACCAGCTCTCTGGGCTTCTGTTAGAAAACCAACCTGCCAAAAGCATGATCATCAGTGGGAGGACTTAAAATAAATAACATACCCACAAGACAACTAAAAAATGTGTCAGTACCCAATCATTGTCATTGGCCAGTAAAGCCAGATATTTTGTACTTAATGGGAGATGGTGCGCCAGACAGAATTCTGTAACCAAATTCCAATGTTGGCTGGCTTCATTTTGCTGAGACCGGTAAAGAGATGCATCACCAATGCCACTCAAAAGCCAAAATCCACAGGTTCTACCTTCGTCTAATAATGGCAAACGTGCTCGTTCCAGGTGCTCCAGTATAGCAATAAGAGGCTGTGATGGTTGTTCCCTTTTGGGACCCCTAGAGGTTTGCTTCTGCTCTAAAATCTGAAGATGATCAGACTGGACATAATCTTCAGCTAATGCTCGAGCAAGAGCAGGAGCAATATCAGCCCCATGGGAGAGCACATGTAACCCAGAGCTCCTTGGTGAAGATAGCTCACTTTGTTTATTCTGCTGAGCCGAGTTATAGTAGGAAGAGATGCACTGAAGAGCAGCAATATCTAGACGGAGCATGTTAGCACACATGCCACATAGTTCCAACAGGAATGTGCAGGAAGCAACCAGTGTGGAGTCCTCGAAGTTTGTGATAGCTAGTGGAGCCACCTGGAGAAATGATAACATATTGCAGCACACCCAAGAAAAAAGCATTAGAATTTTCAATAGATACTGAAAAAATTATTTCCAAATTAACAAATAGTATATAAAACTTCTTCCCGAAGCTTATGTCGATTATATGTTCTGCCATTTAGGCATTCAGCATTCTTGTAAATGGTATCAAAAGATAAAACTGGGACAAAAATAAACTTTGGCATATCATATCCAGGAAAAGATTTGGAATATCGCCACCTCTAAGTGACCAATGGGTACTATCTGTATAAAGTAGCTCTTGATTATATGCCCATCTCTACCTTCACTAGAAGTCCAAACTCTCCAATATTTATTCATCTTAGTGATCAGAATAACAAAACTGAATGATGATGATAACTAGTCTATTCGAAGAGTAAGTTTTTCAATCAGAGCGTAAAGTTTTGATGGATACTGGTATAACCAGTTGTTCGAGAGAAAAAAACAAGTCAGAAACATGAACATACCGATAGAAGAACTGATCGTTCAGTTTGACTTAAAGGAGCTAGGATCAATTGTACATCTGCTTGAACATCAGACTGTGTGGAGATCACTTGGCGCGCATTGGCTGATTTTAATTGCGAAGCTCTTTTACCAAGAAGATGCCTGAAAGCTGCTAGTGCTCGACCACGGTGCAAATGATGCTCCACCCTCAAGTCTTTCTCCTGAAGGGAGGAGTTAACTAATAATGAAATTACTGCTTTGGAAATAAACGCTATAATACGGTGAGAGAACACAACCAAGACTGGGGGCGATAACCCTAAGTTCAGAATATTACATGCAGTGTGGATTTAAGAAATAGTATATGCTAGTGGTGGGCTTATGCTATATGGATAAGCATCCTCCGCACTAGCTCTTGCCAGGATCAAGTATGCATATCTCCTATTCTTGACCAGTGTCCAAGTATGAGCACTAGCATACATTCAACATGACAAAACAAAATTCTGTTGTTCTAAATAGAGAAGTAACATGGCGCAAAAGTGATGCAAGAAAGAAAACAAAGAATCTGTTCTCAATAATGTATTAAGTACATTAGTACAAGACAGTGTACCTCAAGGGAAGAATATAGTTCTTCTTCAACACTTTTTTGAATGGATGCTTCTAAGGACAACGCATTGGTTTCACTATATCCAGTGGTATTGTATATGTAGTCAGTGACACCATGAGTAAATAACTCTTCAGATGACGGTGCACTCGATAGCAGTTGCATCCCAAAAGGGCCCTGATCACAGATTGTGGTCAATTATATAAAATAGAATTATCCTGCTATCATGCTGCTGGAAGATCAAGATTTACATGTACACAAAATATATATATGAGGGAAGTAAGTTTGGCATCTCAAAGACCCTTACTGCTTTTAAGTTAGCCTTGCATGTCTCAAATCTTATAGTGCTTTCCTTCATGGTAACCGATAATCACACACTATTAAACTAACATTTTTCTAATACATAATTACAGTACACTGGTATAGAAGAGATCTTTTTAAAAGAGACGATGTTATAGAAGAGACTGAAAGGGGGCTAAGAGCTTAAGACACATTTGCCAAACAGCTTATCTTGTTGACTTTGGTCCACTGCCCTTGGGCAATTAGGCATAAATTGGAACACAAAAACAGTGCTGTGTTGGTAACATTCTTGAAAGAGTGATTACTGTTTTAAATACTTCCATAGAGAAAAACTAAGATACTGAGAGAAAACACAACTGATCCACCAGAAGTGCTTTGGAACATCCGAAAAGATTTGTTCCAGAAGGAAAGGAACAATTTCCATGTATTTACGTCATAAGAACATAAAGTCAACTAATGTCATATGGGGTAGAACTAAATGCTTAATGATACCTATGCTGGAATTCAGAAATGTTAGCTGCAAGATGCTATCCAAAAAGCAGAAATAAACCTGTTCAAATAGTTGGATTAATCTTCTAATAGACTTTGGAAACCAACACGGGAGCATTTGCAACAATGAAGTGTCTCCTCCAGCAGAGGAAAAAATGCTATAGCGCCAGCACAAGTAATCTGACATTGCGGATTTTCCAGAAACTGAAAAAGAAAATGAATTTATTCTGTTTTATTAAGAAAGGACATAGTGAGTAGTTGGCTTCAAAACTAATAAGGGAAAAGAGTTGTATTTTGATTACCATTAGTTGGAGAATAATTTAGACAGCCATACCCATCTTGCCCAAAACAGGTGGAACGAAGTGTCTTCCATAGGGTTGGAAATTGCTGGAGACAATGACCTAGGTTCTCTAACGTGCACTGAGAAGACAATCCACGATTTCTGTTCACACTACCAGTGCATATGGACTTTTGAATTGGTGGTGAAGCATACATTAAGGTAGCTAGTGCAGACATTTCCCCAATCCGTTCAGCCATATCATCAACAGTATATAATATCTCATCTATCTCAATTGCAGTTAGATTGCCATGATTAACCATTTTCTGTGACAGATTCCAACGGGCGTTAGAAAAGGATGCCTCGTACTCATAACCTTTGACTCTGGAGAAGAGTAACCATTGTGCCCACTTGCAATCACCCTGAGAAATCCCATGACATAATAACCAAGTCAGAATATTTTTTTGTTAAACTGGGAAAAGGTCGAGCAGCTTAATCTTATATCTATAACATAAGGCAGTATTATAAGTACTTTGTCTACCACTACTGGACTAGTGACCATAAATTATAACATCATGTTCATAGTATCAGCAAACAGACAAAGCCGGGTCGGCCAATAATAGTTTGTATTACCACCATACTAGCTGGTCTAGAAGATACTGGGTATGGAAGTGTTAATATGCAGGGTAGCAAGTATGACAAAAAATTAATTGGTCCTCTATTAGACAGAGCAAGTTTGCAGAGAGAAGGGGCAACTGGTCACTTGCCAGGAAACCAGAAAAAAACAGGTGAGAAGCATGCATATGCAGATTCTCACTGAAATGGAATGTTTGGCAACTTGAACTTCAGATATTTTCCAAAGAATAATGTAAAACCAATTACTTGCATGCAGGAATCATGGAAAATTTGAACAGGAGCAAACCCACCATACTTATCATAAAAACTTGACTCCACATAAACTCTAATCATGTAACAGCCAAATTACCAAGTCGTATCCTAACAAAAGAAATAAGTTTATTTGAAACAACCAGCTGATTCCACTGCTAGGGGTCACAAAATTAGCAAGTTTGGTATGTTTAAATCAGAGCTGAGCACAAAGAACTCCAAATATCATAAACTAAAGGGATGCAGTATGACTTACTGCGGCTTCTTTGAGCAAAGGAATAGAGTCCTCCCCGAGGATCAAATTGCAGTTGTCCAGATAGAGATCGAGTAGGTATGGAGAATCATATTGCACACAAAAACGGATGACTAGTTTATGCAATGCTCTTTCACAAGCCTGGTGACATTCAACATCTGGCATCTCTGAAGCAATTAATGGCATAGAAGCTTCTTTCTTGGGGCCTATCTTGGCTGTATTAGTAAGTATGCCAGCTCGAGCAAGTAAAGGTATAATTTCGGTAGTACTTTGCCAGTACTCTTTCATAAAGATGTGTTTCTTTGCCAGTTGTTCCTGCATTAGCATTCTCATCCATGATGTTGATTCATGATTAGACAAGGATCTGAATATTTTGACATGTGGTACTTCAATACAAACAGGCTCTAGCTCCTCTGAGTCACATATATACATTTTATAATCAGGGACACTGACGTCAGACACAATGCTGTAACCAGCTCGTGAATTGTCCACATTAATGCTAAGTATCCCTTCCAGAAGTACACTGTCAGGAATCATGTCCAAGAGTTTGCAGACTTCCCCCACATCATCATGAGCAACAAAATATTCAAACTGAGATTCCCATGGGAGGTCCGATTGAGCAGAGATATGACAAGGCTGGTCCAGTATTATCTAAAGAACATACAATAATAAGAATCTTAGAACCATAGTTAAGAAAATAAGTAATACAAACCATAATCCAGAGTTTAGTGCGCTTTATAATCTATTCAACTGGCCAAAAATAATCTTATTCAACTGGCCAAAAATAATCTATTCAACTGGCCAAAAATATTGCAATGGCTAATTAAATGGCACATCATAAACATTTTCAATGCAAACAAAAGAACAATGCAAGGAAAAAAAAATAGGCAGAATCAGTAGTGTGACAAACTCTTCCATGCTCACTTCATTTTATAGAGAAAAAAATGCAAAATACACTTGATTTTATAATTAATAGTAACTAGTAAGAGCTAACAGAACAAGAAAATCCTTTGTACTTTTGTAGATGATGAGCTACAGCACATGGTTATTATCGGAAAGAAGGTGTAATCCCCCAGTTAACAAGTGAAAGGACAAGTCATGACTTACGCGGTCCACAGTTCTTTGATCCCAAGCATCAGACCACACAGCAGCACACACCCAATATCCATCGGAAAGGTTGCTTTGAGAGAACTTTAAATCAGCGTAATCGTTAACGTTCACCCAAGAACCAAGCACAGCTCCATCAACATCACCACATTCAATAGCAGGGTGGTTACGAATATGGAGAGCAAGCACTGGTTTATCTTCCCCTGGAAGTGTAACAATATTTACAGCATCATGAATAACGTTCTCCCTGCCAAGATATGTGTCCCAGAAGCTGCTGCTTGGGTAAAAACGCTTTTTCACAAAGGAAAAAAAGGTTGATCAGTACGGACAAACAGCACGCAAACATTTATTTTCTTTCTATGTGTTAAAAATGTATTACAGAAACAAAATATATTGTAAGAACAGAATTTTTTTCAATTAGCTAAAACAGGATGCAGAAGCAAACCTCAATCAGTGCTAAGGTCTCCAACATCTTCCACTCATTTGATCGCATGTACCCACGCTGTTTCATCTCCTCGGCTATTTGTAGCCTAAGTGACCTTCTGACAGTACCTTGCATAAGTTGTCTAAGGTCCGACTCTATGTCATCTCCTAGTCTTTCTAGTGTAGCTACAGCCAGTCCACTTTCACCCTGTAAAATTATGTGTTAGACTTCAGGAAATGATGGGGAGACACATTTTTAAGCTATGGGTACCTTCATTAACAGATCATAAACAATGGATCTTCCTATTTCATGAACTTCGGAGAAAACGTCATCAAAATCATCACCAGAACATGATTCCCTCTGGCGCAACAGTTGAAGCTGAAGAACTGCCAACGGTAGTCGACCAGATTGTAGTGCTTCACCGACTATTGTTTTCAAGTCAAACTTATTCATTTCCCAACGGTTCATCATATCCTTGATATTTCCTTGAGTAACCGGTCTTCCAACTTGAGTGGTTCTTTGATCAGTGTCAATGTCATGAGAAGTAGTAAGGGAGGATTCAACAGGCGTTAATGCTAACAGCCTGTTACTACCAGGAACAAACTCAAATGCAGTAGATGCTGATCCTTGTCTGTCAGGAGCATCTAAGCCAGCTGACAGTCCTGGTGAAACACCATCCACTACAACAACTGGGGATGGAGAATCATTTTGTAGTACTTCTTTGCCTATTTTCAGTGAGTTTTTATCATCTCCTTGCTATAAAGAATAACATACCAAATAAGTGTCCATTAGTCTATATCAGTAGGGTCTCCCCTGCTGTTTCTGCAAAAAATTGAAGATAAATTTAAGGACAGACCCAGTGCTAGAAGCTCCCACACCAAGTGGGGTCTGGGGAAGGATTATACGAGGCAAGCCTTACCCTGCACAGTGCAATGCAGAGAGGCCGCGTCGAACCCAGGACCTCTTGGCACAAGTGGGGAGTACTTCACCACTGCGCCAGGCCTGTCCTTCCATTTGAAGATAGACTAATTGTAAAAAAACAGCTATAATTATTTACCATCCGGACTGAATTCTGGTTCTTTGCAGTGATTCGGCCCTGGATACTTCTAATTACTCCCAAAAGGAAAGCCATTTCATGAAGCTTTACTGAATTGGCTGGCATGTCAGGGGAAAAGATAAATGAAAAGGAATAAACTCACAGATAACAAAGTGTGTGGGCATGTGCGTGGACATGTGTGGGAGAAGAGAAGTAACCTTTCTTTTGCTTAAGTAGCCCATAAGCCTTGATTGTTCTCGTTGCAAAGCGGACTGCTAAAACCATTAACCTGTTTTCACACTGTAAGCTTACAAATTACATGAAGCTAAAAGCTACAAGTATGTAACATATTGCAAGCTTGGTCATGGTCAACTCAAAGTATAACTAGTAGAAAGAATATAAGCCACGCCTCCTTGTGGGCATGTTCTAATATGTTCCACTGCGATTTGAAGACATGTCAACATCACATTATATTCGGTTGCATGCCACAACATAGATTTCAGTCCATTTGCACTAGATCATCAAATTATTTTTCTTGTATAAGCTTTGCAGGATGACAGAAAATATCAAAACATTTTATGTTACATCTAAAATTCTAAATTACTAAACAAAAACTTAAGTGTATACCATTCCAACTTCCACCCCATTTTCTGTACACGCGTTATTCTTGACCATACAATAAGATTGTATCTAATTAAGTATATATCTGAAGCATTTCCTACCTTCCATGATATTCCACGTGTAAACATTCTTTGACGAGACATATTTAGCACACAATACAATATCACATTTGAGTTACTTTAATTATTTTTATGAAAAAAATAAGGAGAAACATTTTTGCTTTGGTGCAACTAATTTATTCAGTTAAAAAAATGATGAATGTCTGAAAGTTCTGCTAATACTCTGCTTCTGCTCATGAATTTACCTAGTAATATGCAGCTCATGTCATTCCCTTGCAGAAGCAGGTGAAGATAATGAAAGATTGAAATGAATCATTCTTCTCGTAGGATTTAAAATGAACTCAATCCAATACAAAATGGTGCAATGAAGCTTAAGGTTTCGTGTTTGTCTAAATTAGAGAAGAATATATTTATATCATTACTAGGGCACAGGGCAATGAATCCTTAATTTCTTGGGTACCTACCCAGTACTTACTGAGGTCAATATCTAACTGAGTTTTTGTATGTATATTACAACATAAATAGATAGAGAAAAGCATGTTTCCAAGAAAGATTGTTTTTACAGAAGAATCCTAATTTACGAATATGGCTTATAATTCATGATAAATACTCCATCAGAGAAGAAATATACTAATCTTAGAAGAAGAGAAGAAATATACTTGGATGACACTGCAGCCTCATGATCACTTCTTGTGCTACATAATAGCCGATAAACAGATGCCAATAGCAGTTGCAAAACACCTTCTTCTGCAAGATCAACCTCCGCGAGCATATTCAACGATCTAGAAATGATTAATATTAGACAATTGTGCATAGTGATCAGTAGAACTGAGAAGAATTCACACACACACACAAGGTAGGTGAGGAATTAACTGAAAACTACATTCAACAAAATGAGACAAGATTCGTAGACAAAAAACATGCTTAGAGCGTAAAGTCGGAAGTAAGTATACACATATAAATGCATTGAAACTTGGGAGTTACATGCAACCATCTATTTCCACCTTCGAACTTCGGAATAAACCTAAGAAATTCTTATAAACGGAACACTTTCATCTAGATATTCAAATTCATTCCTAAAAGATCAAATATTTTATCAGCCTCCAAATAGATCATAAAGGTAGGTAAATATAGATAATTAGTCTTGCCATTCTTGTACGATTCATTTAACTATGGAGATAGTTTCCACTGTATACTGAAATTCTACATTAAACCAATACTTGGACTCCAAGCAATAGTAATGATACATCGGAATCGTCAAGAAACATGACCATGAACTACGTTTTGAATGTTCCAACACAAATCTAAGAAAACGAGGACTTGGAAGTAACTAAGTAAGAGCTATGAAGTTTAAGCTAAACTAATAACAAATGAAAATTATTTTAGCCCAGAAAATAATTGAGGATCTTACTGCTCCAGATCATTGATATTTGTGTAATGTAATGACAATTGCACCCAGCGCAGCCTAGAGATTTTCATGTCCCATCCTGCCAATGCAATAAATAGTATTAGATCACATGATGCTTTTCTCTAAAGATATAATAGCTGCACAGAACATCCAAACCATCAGCATCCAGGAGGTCTATCATTCTCAGCAGCCAGACTGTCAAATATTTATACATATATAATTGGGGAAATACACATCCATTGAAAAGGTTAAGAAGATTATTGCTTGTTGGATAGTTGCCATAGAAAGATATATGAGCAAAATGCATTACCATTTCTGTTAATAAATATGCATCATGTTCAGGTACTGGTCATGCTATTGAAGCTGATCATTGTGACTAACACCAGCACGGTGCACAATTCCAGCAAATGCTGATTGACCAGTCACCTATATCGGTATTGATTAACATTAACCAGATGAAAAAACTGTATAATGTGCGTGCATGGCAGTAACAATCTTGCATATAATGTTTACTGCACAAACATTTTTTAGCTTAAAAGTAGAAGCAAATTTGAGCTATTCTTTCAATCGTGATAAAATGATTGATCATGCCCGCAAAATACGTTTGAGTGGCAGGACACAGCATAGGACAGGCCACTCCGTAACTGAAATACTGAACTGGGTTGTTAGAGCTAACCGTAGTGAGACTAGCAGAACGACAAACAGGACGAAAAAATAAAGACAAGGCCAACTGAATGACAACGCACCATTCTCCCAGCAGAGCCTGTCTGCTAATGAAGGTCCTTCATACAACAATGCTTTATCCAAAACCTCTATTTGCCAGGCCTCCAATCTTGTTCGAAGTCTATTTACTGACAACAAATTCAGAGCATTGCATGCACTACCACCAGAAAAACCTGGTTGCCAAAATTGAGTGGCATCGATACGAGATGAAAAAGACGATACAGACACTGATGGCAGGACCACAGAAAGGTTATCCTGCGAAATCAAATACAAATATCCCTGAAAGGAGCAAACAGCAGATTCACCAGCAAAAGAAAAATCCTTCTGACATGGGAGGCTCCTGTCCAGAAAACCAGCATCAATATCTCTCTCGTCAAGTGAACATGAAGCCATAAGCAACTTCGTGTGAATAATTTTAACATGTTTATTTCCCTCTGCATTGCAACTTCTAAAGATCCTTGTCAGTCCAAATGGTGAGAGGCTTATTACATTCTCCTGTGATCTGCTTGGAGGAAGGACTACTCTTCGAACATGAGCAGAACCCGCCATTGTGGAAGGATAAGTTACCACATCTTTCATTTGTGATGTAGTACTGAAACCACTTGGCCAGCTATCCACTTGATTTTCATTACATTTACAGTATTTTCTTCTTTTCCTAGCTCTGACGACACCAGCATTGTCTCTATCTGAAAAATCATATACCATTTTGTCTGGATTAAGTGACCCTTGTCTAATTGGCTGATGACTGCAAAATGTTTGACTCCCGATCTCATGACCAGCAGTTTCCCAGGCAGCAAAATTATTGCCATAATGATTTATAGAAGGCTGGTCAAACTTTTCATGTGCATTGGCTTTGAAATTTAAGATATCGTCAGCATAGAACACATAGACTACCCCAGCCTCATCTACAGCAGCAACAAGTGGAGAATGTGGTGCCAAAACTAACCTCTTGAACATTCTGCCAACGACATTCCCAACACAGGTGCTTTCTCCTACATTTGTTACAGTGGGCAAAGGCATCTCCAGATCTATTCTGCACCGATCAAGAACACTAAACGAGCTGATAGGGTAACCAGTTTTCGCATTCCAAATGGCGACAAAACCCACTGCATTAAGGGAGGCAAGAAATATATCTGACAGTTGGAAATCGACCCACTGTGGATTAGGCTCCACATCATCATATGCAGTCTGAAGGTCTACCACAAAGTTCCACTGTATACCCCAATGGTTTAGCTCAAGGATAGCCACCAAAATATTTTTGGCGTTGCGTTGATGGACCTCGCAATTTACTGATTCATTAGGAGTTAAGACTAAACCGGTCAAATAACCGGAAGAGCTAGGCAAAACTTTTAAACATTCCCACTGGCAGCTGCATGATGCTTCAGCTACAGGTACATGACTTGGAAGATCTTCAGGAGATCCACTGACAGTTTCCATCCTAGTCTTCATAGCACAACTGCTTAACCAGAATTTCAGAAAGGACATAGTAATATCATATATGCTAAATGATACCACCTCTGCAGAATGAGGCAATGAAGACTTCAGAGGAAATCTGGCTTGGTATTTTCCATTGCAAACAGATGCACTGATTGTAGTCAGAAAAGAGCGAAAGCAGTTCCTTGCACCCGACTCGCCATCCTCCGACACTGAGCACTTGGTAGGAAACCATTCTTTCCACTCCCCATGCAGCTCTTCAGTATCACAATTGACTATTACTGCACTTTTGTCAGAATGACAAAACGCATGAACTGTGATAGAATCATCACCAGATAAAACAAGAAATTCACTGAAAGCCGGAACCTCAAGTTGACTAGAAGCATCACAGTAGTGTCCCCATGCTAAAGACTTCACTCTGGGAATAGAAGAAAAACACTCAAACACTGGCAAGCTACTATCTGAGAGAGCCATAGGTGATTCAACTTGTGATGGTTGGACATTGACAGTTGACAGAACAAGATCGCCTGGGTTGTAAAATCATAATCAGTAGAAAAAACAATAAGAGGAAGGAGATGATGATGATGAGCAAAGGAATATTAGAGCATAAAGGAAAGCAACAAAGCTTCACCATGTTCCGAGAGCAGTCCAAACAGGCGCCTTGTAGGAGAAATGGACGCTTCCCGGAATTTCGATAGTTCAAGACAGGGATGCAAGCTTTTCCATTTATATAACTGCAGTACAGTAGGCCCACCCTCCATCTCGTAAGATATGGGCATTGTTATTCTGCACCGGTTCACCTGCTAATGGTGGCAGCAAGCAACATCTCTTGCAAAAATAGGAAGGGAGTTAGCCAACATAATACAGAATAGGGAAGCTTCAAGCAAAACATTATAGCTCGCTGTTGCATATATACCAACACTACTCGCTAAATATATCGCTATTTCAAATAGTCACTAACCTAAACAATCCACTCTGAAAATGATTGCTCTTTGGAAAATAATACTCTGAAAATGATTGAGCGACCAAAAATTTAACAGGACAATTTGGTCCGAGTTTTTTATTTTTGTTTTTACTCAAAAATATCATAAACGAAGCAGAGAACTGCAATAAAACAGGAGAAACGATGGGACTAAAAAAATGCCTACAATGTGCTAAAATGAAATAGAGAATCTGCTCAAGGTCTGGGGGCAACTAACAGATGAAAACCACGACGAGTAAATCGGAACGGAGGGAGTAGCATCCAAAATGACAATTCAGATGATCAGTGGAGGGCAAAATAGACTCGAGATCAGACTAAAACCAAACCATGGAAGGGGATCAAAGTCCCTCAACTTGATTAGTTCATTGACTAACGAAGTTTCAGCAGAGGTGAAATTCGCTACTGTTACGGCGGATCTAGATGATGCCCCGAGCGTGCACCGGCACACCCCGAAATCGTGAAGGTCGGTGGGATTTCAACTAATCGCATGGATGAGAACAGTCAGCATACCTCAAACCCCGAATGGCCAGAGGCCGGGGCGGGGCGGGGACAGCGGGGACGCGATGCCCCGGCGATGAAGAGCGGGGGAGGCGACTGCGGCGGCCCGCGTGCGACGCGGGAGGCGTGGAGGGGCGAGATTGAGGCGTCGGCGGTGACGCTGAGGTAGGGCGCGGTGGTAGACCACGGGGGAGACTCCGCGGGGGCGGGGTCGCGTCCGAGGGAGACGCGGCGGGCGAGGGAGCTCACCGCGTGACCCGGCAACGCGGCGGTGGTAGTGGCCGCCCAATTTCTCGCTGTCTGTCAGCGTCTGTGTCTCTCCGTGCGGACAGTTGCCCCTCCTCGCTCGGCTTCTATGGCTTCGTGTTCGTTCGTGCGACGGGACATCGGATGCCAACGCGCGTCCGCACGTGCCGTCACGTGAGGCCAAGCTGTTTGCTGGTGCTCTCTGGGCCGTTGTCGCCTGTGTCGTTGTCTAGGCCTTGATTGGGCTACGATATGCTGGCCCAATCATGGAAATAAAAAATTCACATGCGAAAACCTTTACAAAATACATGGGGCATTTTTTTGATATACTTGCACATTTTTTGGTACATGGGACTTTTTTATTAAATTAAAATTTTACAAAATTAGTTAAATAAATATATTTTCTGATTTATATAAACCAATAGTGTCTTTAATGGACCACACCAAAATACATTCCATGTCATGATGGTCCGCGAACTGGTAACGTGATTTCGCCCCTATTGCCAGCAATAAAAGGCATATAGGTGCGACTGCCCGTACATACAATCGCAATACAAGAACCTCCACTAAGAAAACATTGCAGAACTCCCATGATTATTGCATGGAGCTCTTCCCGTGGGCAAATCGGTCAATGTCCCTCACCTCCTATGCGTCGTGGCTGAGGTGGGGCGATCACCACCGCATTTGTAGCTCTATGCTAGGGCTTCGTATCCTCCTCCTTGTCGGAGAAGCGAAATATATGATGACATTCGGAATAACGGTGATTTGGTTTGTTAGGTTGGTAGCTCATGAATCTGGTATGTTAGTTCATGTGGGCTTGTTTTGGTATTTGGTTCTGCAATTTGATACATTGACGTTCTTGATGGCATTCTTTTCTCTTTTCATGGTGTTGTGACGATGAAGAGGTAGACCTTCCTTTTGTGAAAGGGGCAAGGCCTGAGAAGAATCATGCCTTTTGTTCTCAAGTTCCTACTCATTATGGTAGGCGACACAAGTGGGATTGTAAGCCATTTTCGTGTTGTCTAGTAGGTATGGAAGCGACAAGCTTATCAACCTTTTGCACCTGCTTTTTTCAAATCCAATGTCAAAGAAGATATCCATGTATTGTGCTTGTACTATGTCCCTCTTAATAATAAATTAGGCGTGTCTCTAAAAAAATGAGAACCAAGAACCAGAAAAATGATGTTCTAGAAAGATGCAATATTCCCTAAAAAGGAGAAGTTGGGTCTCAGTTGTACATGCACCCTATTATATTGGAAACAAAAGGTGAAGAATCACAAAATTGGTCATTTTCCGGTTCAACAAAAAATGACCTTTCACCTAACTTTAATCAAATATAATCCTTTTGCGTAACAACAACCTCTGCGCTGTTGAACTTGGCTAGAATGCCATAGGAAACAGCTAAGCATTTCACCGGTAAAACGAAGATTACATGGGCAATGCCAAAGTCACTAGCTTTGAGCTATTAGAGCTTAACAAGACACTCTGTGGTGTTGACTGCTTTTAATTTGGTCACATCCCTGCATGTCTCATGGGTCAACGACATACTCTTTGGCACTAAGCTCTAATCATGTGCCAACGGACATCGGTTATACCTTTCATGCAAAGAGGTGACGGTAGTCCATGTGGTGGAGGAAACGGTTATGCCTCTCATGAAAAGAGGCGAGGGTAGTTCACGGATGAAAAAGAAAATCAAAATAAGAATAGAGAGAAGATCCGACCCAACTACTCCTACTCCTTCAGAATATAAGGTGTATTTTTACAAAATTCAATTTTTTATTGTTTTACCAAGTCTATAGAACAAAATATCAATGCCTAAAATACCAAATAAATAAAAGCTTAAAACACATTTCATTTCACTATAGAACTAAAGATATGAATATGATATTGTAGGTATGGAAATAGTTTCCTAATAGCTTGGTCAAACATAGAAATTTTTGGCATTTGGAAAAAATAATACACATACATTTTGAAACTCATGGAATATCTTTTTTAAAACGTTTGACATAACTTCTTGATGAGCATGGATTTTCTTCCTTTAACCAACCAAGGGTTGTGGCTAAATAGGCTATAAGCCCAATCAATTATTATTTTTGAATGGTTTAAAAAGATAATTCAATTGTGGTTCTCAACAAATACATTTGAGATCTAATTGAGGTTTGTCTGATGAAGAAAAACTATTTCCTTTTTACCTTTTGAGTGAACCACATGGATGGACACCAAATAAACGCAACCACATGTTGACATCTTATAAGTGTATATATTGGCAATAAGTACTTGGCCCTCACCAGTATTTGTGCACAATGCATTATATTTTCTATTCCAACAAAAACTATTTGCACACAACAAATTCATATGCTGGTAATAGTTATTAAAACTAAAATATGTATGAATGAGAATGTAACATTGCAACAAAAAAATGGGCAAGAAAGGCGCTATATTCTCTCAGAGAGCCCGGAACAATGTTCTAGCAGTCCTACATCAAAAGAAGACTGATCGATGTAGGGGAATCCACCGCTCCCACACAAGTACTATGCAGGGTTGAGAATGAATCCTCGGCACATAGCCAGGTATATCACATGAAAAAGATGCACTACGATAACAAGTATTTTTTGCAGTAAAAGGCGAGAGTACCACCATAGGAATATAGATCGAGGTAACACTATAAATAGATATTTCTACAAAAAAAATCACTTGCTTTATCATTGTAAAAAAATGCAATAATTGTAAAATAAAAATCTTAGTATGAACAAAATCGCAACAAATTCATTTATGTTATCGCTGTAAAATAAAAATGCGTGATAAAATCATTGTTTTGCAATAAAAGTTAAAATTTATCTTTATAAATGTAAATTCAATCGCAACAAAATTGGAGTAATTCTAGTTGAGCTATTAAAGCTTAATGCCATACTCTCTAAATAGTCAATTTGTTTGCAGCAACAATCTATCATTGTAAAAAACAATTTGTTGCACCAAAAACAAGTGTAACAAACATAAAAACTATGGCAAGATAAATGAACTATTACCATGAATTTATCATTGTAAAAGATAATTCCAATGACAACAAAACCAGAGTATTGCTAGGTTAGCTATTACTAGAGCTTAATGTCATACTCTATGGCGTTGACCCTTTTAATTCGACACTACATTTCCACATGTCTCAAGGGTCAACGCCATACTCTCTCGTGCAAAGAGCCGACGATGGTCCATGTGCTGGAGGAGATGGGTCATAGTTCGTGGATGAAAAAAAATAGAAAACAAATCGAGCTACCTACTCCCACCGTTTCAGACTATAAGATATATTTTTTAAAGTCAAACTTTTATATGTTTTACCAAATGCATAGAACAAAGTATCAACATCTAAAGTACCAAAAAATTAAAATATAGAAATATATTTCATTTTGTGATGGAGCTGAAGATACTAATATGGTATTTTAGGTATTGGAAATCTTTTTCGAATAAGTTGATCAAACATAGAGAGTTTTGGATTTTGAACGAATTAGTGCACCTTGTTATTATTTTGAAATGGACAGACTATCTTTCTATAGAATGCTTGACATGACTACCTAATGAGCCTTGTTGTCTTCCTTTAACCGACCAAGGGTTGTGGCTAAATAGGCTATAGGCCCAATCAACTATTTCATTTCAAATGATTTAAAAATGTTATTTTCACTCAATTATAGTTCTCTACAAATGTATTTATGACTTACTTGCGATTTGTTTAATGGAGAAAAACTAATTCATTTTTCTTCTTGAGAGAGGTGCACCAGCGGATGCAAATAAACACAACCATGCAGGGACATCACGTAAGCACAAGTCCATAGTTGACGTATATTGGCAATAGTACTTGGCCCTCACAAATTTATACTAAGATATTTTGAATACGTGCTATATTATATATTTTTATTATAATAAAAATGCTTTGCACAAAACAAATTTAAATGGTGGTAGTCGTCATTAAAACTAAAATATGTTTGAATGAAAATGTACTATTGCAACAACAACAAATGCTGGCAAGAAATAGAATATATCACACGGGAAAATGTGTTGCAAATAACAAGTATTTTTTGCAGCAAAAGTCGTGGGTATCACCACAAGAATATAAATCAGGGTAGCAACAAATAGGTATTGCCACAAAAATAAAAATCATTGCAACACATCATATTACCACGAAACAACAATTTGTGGCAATGAACTACTAGCTCTGTTTTGTTTCTTTTTTGTATAGTTTTCTTTTTCCGTTCGGACCTATTTGTATTGTTTTACCGATAATTAATATAAATATGCAGCAAAGTCCTGCTGTTTCCCTCAAAAAATAAAAAATAAGATGACAAAAACATACAAACTGTGGTGAGGTAAATACACCTGGAGTCAGAGAACTTGTGCGTGACAGTCAGTTTGGTGCATAAACTTGCAAAATACGTGTTTCTGGTCATCTAACTTGTCCTCCCGTTCATATACGGTGCTTTCGTTCGTATCTCTTGCACGCATGGCATGCCAACGTGGCAGGGGGCCACCGTCAGTGTGTAATCCGCGTGCATTTTTTAGAAAGCCCCCTTGCATTTTATTTATTAACGGAGAAAATCCTCAAATAATAAAATGAAAAATGCAGGTGCGGTGCCTAGGATTTGAACCCACTACCTGCTGGGTTTCACCACACATAGATCTAGTGAGCACAATTTTCTTTATATAAGCTGGATCATACGAATTAAAGTAGAGAGCAAAACCGGAGAAAGGTGTAAAAAAAGGGGAAGCCCCAGTTTGAACCTACGACCACATAAGCTCATGGCGTGTGTGAGCGCCAACCATCCGGCCACAATTATATAGACTTAAAGAGATAAAACACAATTTATCTTATGTATTCTTATTTCTTGTTTTCTATGTAAGAAAACAACTTATATTCTAAGTAAACTTTTCAGACAAATCAACTAGATTTTTTCTTTGAAGTCGAATAATTTTAAATTTAAAAATATAGGTAAAAGGAAATATAGTGCAGAATAAATGTACGTACATTTTTAGGACAAATCAACTAATTTTTTTTCAAATTTGAATAATCTACATAAAAGAAAAAATATTTCATAATAAATGTACATAAATTTCTTTCACACAAATCAACAGATTTTTTAATTCAAATAATTCTAAATTTGAAAATCTAGATAAATAAAATATAGGTCAGAATGAATCTACATAAAATTGTTAGACAAATCAACTAAAGTTTCGTTTGAATTCGAATAATTTCAAATTTAAAAATCTAGATAAAAAGAAATATAGTGCACAATGAATGTACGTATTTTTTTGGACAAATAAACGAAAATTTTCTTTTAATTCAAGTAATTTCCAATTTGAAAATCTAGATAAAAGAAAATATAGGTCAGAATGAATGTACATAAAATTTTCAAACAAATCTACTAAATTTTTGTTTGAATTAAAATAATTTAAAACTAAATAGTCTAGATAAAAGAAAATCTGTGCAGAATGAATGTACATAATTTTGTGTCGGAAAAATCAGCGGAAATTTTGTTTGAATCCAAATCATTTTAAATTTTAGAACCTAGAGAAAAGAAAATATAGTTCAGAATGTGTACTTTTATTCGAAAGAATATATACGTTAGTAGTCTGTATTTAACACAAGCAGATTAGGTGAGTTGGTTAGGAGGCATGCACTAACGCTGACATGGCATTGTTCGATCCCATACCGACCCATTTTTTGCAGCCCAATGTCGGGGTACACAAACAGGGGTGTATGTTTTCCCCTGACTTGTGCACGGACAGTGAGCCACGAATCTGGCAAGATTACAACACCCAAGGCAAGGCAAAGGTGAAGAGATAGGCTCTTTGAGGAATCAAAGGGTAAGTTGAGAAGACCAAGTCAAGCCAAGAAGCAAGACACCGCTAAGGGAAAACCTCCCTTGCCGGGCAGAAGAGCCTGGCAAGGTCAGGGTTGCCCCGGAAGCAAGCCTCAGGATCGCCCCGGCAGGCCTGCCGGGGCATACGAAGGCAAAACACCCCGCCAAGGCTTCACCGCCCCACCTCACAGCGACGCAAGTCATCAATCGGTGCGGTGTCATGCCCCAAGATGACTAAGTGGCTGCCTTTTGCCACATGGCAGCCATTTCCTACAGGAATCACCTCCAGATGACACCCGTCCTGCGACGTGTCATGCAGACAGGAGAGAAGGTGGCCAAACAGCCCGGCAAGGCGTGCCGGGCAGGCCATGATGTGACACTGAGCGGCGCATTTAATGCGTACTGCTCTGTCTGCAGAGTAGATATGATAGCACTGTTCACTATCTAATCAGTACACAATGACTGATTTGCCACTGTGGTGACCCCTTAATCTATAAAAGGAGGCCCATGTCAACCAGAGAAAGGATTCAGACCCCTGTATACTCATACGCGCGTAGCTGCTCTCGTCCCGAGGCAACCCTGTCGGGCAAGAGCGCTGCGTTTCCACCACCATCCACCATCAATCCACCAAAGCAGGAGTAGGGTTTTACGCCTCGCGGCGGCCCGAACCTGGGTAAAACTGCGCGTGTGATCTCTGCCGCGCTACGCTGCGCTCCTCCGCTCTTTGTGCAACGTGCTCAGTCCCCCTGCCGAACCAAAAGCGACCCTTGGCCCCATAGGTGGCCGTGGTTTCCCACAACATCTTTGGTGCACCAGGTAGGGGGATTGCGCTTGCGCGAACCCGAGAAATGTACGTTGCGCGTCACCTTCACCGCCATCTTCTTCATCAACGGCGTCACCACTCACGGCGCCCGAAGGAATGGCGGGGTTGGAGCGGGAGAGCGACGCCGCTCCCCCACCGACCTCGTCCAACCTCCGCCACCTCCGTACGCCATGGTCACAGCGGCGGCGGAAGCTAGCGACGAGGGCGACAGTACCATCCCGAACGGATCAGACAGTAGGAACGCCCTGCGAGCCCCGTTCGGGAAAAGGAGCGATGTGCAAGGGTATCGGATTTCTCTCCCTGCCACTCTCACTTATTGACAATCGAGCTACTCTGGGTTTTAGCATCATCAACGTCGATGAGCCCGCGCGATACTCGGTCCAGCATTTACTCTGCTCGGGAAAATCCTGAGTAGAACGCCGGTGCAAATCCGTTGGTTGACGCCCCGGCAAGGTCGTCCGCGCTTGCGTGACTTTCGTGCCAACTACCGTTGGATTGATCAAAAAGTGTGAAGAGGAGGGGAGAGGAACCGTCCATGCCTAACGTCGCGTCCTGCCGCCCACAAGATACTTATAATTCTAGCCGACCCTTGCCGGGACCTAGAAGTCGATATACGTGCGGCACCACCCTTCCCGGAACGTGCGAGCTCAGCAAGCAGCCGCAGCCGGGAAGAGTAGATGGAAGCACGAATAAGAGCTAAGTTTACTCAATCTTTGTTGTACTTATAAATCAAGAATTTGCGTTTGTTTATCCCTTGAATGCCGGGGTGTTCGTGTGAAGAAATCCTCCACAAAGATGGTACCTTTGCTAGATTCTTGTCTGCACCCCCATTCCGTTCTGAGCCTGCTCGCGGAATGGGCGGCTGCGCCGGAAACTACTAAGGAAAAACCTGCCGGGACGCATCCACGCCAAGATAAATGTTAAGGGCCAGACCCTTACGACTTTCGCGGCAATATGATACCGGCAGGCAACCAGAGCGTGCATAGAGATTAATCATGCGAACACCAATGGGGTAACATTCAAAAGGGATAAAACACGCAGTTCAGATTTAACAAAGACATCAAGTTTCACGCAAGCATAAATAGTACGATGTCTAAAAGCAGAGCATGCATCATGTTTTGATTACAGAGCAACGCAGCAACGGGCATGATTCAAGACCGGTCCTTGCGACCTCGGGGAGCAACAGGAACACCAAGAACCCTGTTAGCGAAAGGGGTGGCCTTCTCCTTGGTAGCAGAAATGTTCGCGCCACGCGGCGGCTTCCTGAAGCCGTCGGCAAGGTCGAGGTTCGGGTGGCGGCAGGCAATATTGCTCAAAACCATGAAGAGGGAATTACGGGCAAGCTTCCGGGATTCAGCCTCGAAGCGACCAGCTCTTCCCTCCTCATGCACCTTCAGCTTGTCGATCAGCTCGTTAAAGAAGGCCCCTAGCTTAACACTGGGGGCCTCCTGCTTGCTGGCCAAGTAGACTGGCCCCTCCATGCCCATCGCTGCGGTCTGGGCAGTGAGGCGCTCAGCAACATCAATAAAGCTCTTGATCCAGAGGTCAACTTGCTTAGACTGGTTCGCCAGTTTGTCCTCTGCATCCTTCCGGAGGCGCTTCGCGGTGTCCAGGTCTTTCGTCAGCTGCTGCTCACGGGCCCCGCTGGATTCTGCCGAGCTCTCCAGGGTGCTGATCCTGGCTTTCAGATCTTCGATGGTGCCGTTGGCGCTCTCGAGGTCTTGGCTCTTAGAGGAGAGCTGCGATTGCACATCCCTTAAGAGGATCTCTGCTTTTCGCGTCTCCTCCCTGAGAGTCTCGACCTCCTTGGCGCTCCCGGCAAGCTTTTCCGTCAGCTCGGCCACCTGCTGGTCGAGGTCCACCTTGGCGGAAGAGGCAGTGGCAAGGTCATCGGCAAGCTTCTTCAGCCGAGCTGCAGAGTCGACAGTAAGGGCATCCAGGGCGGCCTTGTGCTTGTCTTCCAGCTCTTGGGTGCGCTGCTGCACAAGGACCTCCAGATCATCGTCCTTGGCGCGGAGGGCAGCTTTGAGCCTCTCCTCCCAGAGAGAAATGTCCTGCTCCCTGGCATCTAGAAGTACTTTGCGGTCCGCCAGGCGCGCCTCCTGAGCGATGACATCTTCCCTTGCCATCGAGACTGTCTCCTGCTGCCTCAAGAGGACCTGGAACTGCTTGCCGTGCCAATTGCGCAGCTTGGCGCCTTTGTCCTTCAGCTTCTGGCCTACCTTGTTGGCGGACTTGCGCTGCTCCTTGAGCTCCTGCCATTTTTGGCTGTGCCGATCCCGCATCTCCTTGATGCACGTCACCACGGACTCCATGAAGGACAAATCCAAAGCGACGGCGACGTAGTCATCCACCTCTTCGACCCCTTGGTACAACGATGCCAGAATGCGCTGAAGCTCTTCGTCAAGCTCCGTGCTCGTCGCCATTGATGAGCCGGGGGCTCCAAGCCCAGGCTGTGCAAGCACCAGCGCCAGATGGCTTGAAGATGATGGCGGGGCCCCCGCCGAGGTGCCAAACAGGGGAAGGGGACCCATGGTTTGGAGAGGTATCTTCTCTTCAATCACCACCCCTGATCCAGACGTGCTACCAGGGGATTTTTCGGACTCCTTCAGGGGCCCCAGGGCACCCCCGGCAGCATGTTCCTACCCTTCCGTGGCAGCAATCTTGGCGGCCTCCTCTGCGGCGTCCTTCCCTATGCTGGCCACCTCATCCAGCAAATCTGGCTCCTCGTTTAGAGGGGCTGCAAGCAGATCCAGTAATCAATGACAGAAACACCAGATTGTTAACAAGTCAGGAGTACGAAGCAAGATAATGAAAAGGAACAGGGAAAGAAGAGTGAATAAGTTACCCGGAGAGGTCTGCCGGGCGGAAGCTTCAGTCTCTCCGGCAACGTTAGTTGCCGGGCCAAGGTCGGACTCTTCCGTGGAGACCCTTGGCGGGGATCCCTCGACCCGATCGAGGGGCAGAGTGGGCCCCTCCTAGAAAGGCTCGTCCAGGGTGGTTCCTTCTCCTCCTTTGGCTTCAGTGGTGGGGAGTTCTCCTTCGTCGCTCCCAACGGAAGGAACCACCCCTGCACATTCAAGCTGGGGGTTGGACTGGGGGCTTGATGCCGACAGACTCACGCCATCCCCTACCGAGCCCGTCCCTTCCACCGTCCTCGGTGGCTCTGTGCTTCTGAGCCGCTTGGTCCGGTGAATGAGGGGCTCTTCTTCTTCTTCTTCCTCCCTGACAAAGGCGGCGAGCAAAGATCCGTCAACAAGCAAGGAAACATGCGGAAATAACAGCAAGGAAGTGAGGAAGATCTTTCTTACTCCTCGTCGATGAGCATGGAGCTTAGCACAAAATCAACAGGCGGAGGAGATGCCCTGCTTCTCTTCTGGGGCGGGGGATCTGAGCTCTCCGGCAACATTGAGCCCTGCTGAGACGCAGGGTGCTCCGACGAAGACGAGCTCTGCGAAGAGCTCGAATCCAACTGGGAGAAGGAGTCGTCTTCTGTGGCTGCTGGCTTCTTGGCAGGAGGGGCCCTGGCCCCGGAAAGCCGAGGAGAGTGGCGGCGCGCGGCTTCGGGGATGCTGCTCCTGGAGGTGGTCTCCTTCACCTTCTTAGTGGCGGGCATAGGATCGGAGACTGCCGCTCCCCGGTTGGCTGCCCGCCTACGAGGGCGTTGATCCAAGACAGGCTCGGGGGCTTGAGGGCCTTCCGTGAGCCACTCCTCTCCAGGTTGCTCCACCTCCTCAACCTCTTCTTCCTCTAGAGCCTTTGCCACCATTGTATATAGGGCCTCGATCCCGGAAGGCTCGCCCCCGGCAGGCTCGTCCCCGGCAACCTCTTCCGAGACTTGCACCTCATCCCTGCCGCGGGAAGAACTTTTGTCTCTGGCCTTTTCCTTTCCCCTTGCTGCCTTCCCGGCCTTCGCCGCTGCTGCAGCTCGGGATGCCCTGTCCTCCTCAAGCCGCCTCCTGATGTACGCCTTCTCCACCCTGGAGGTGCGCTTGTACATATTGGCCTCCACCCTGGTAGCTCTTTCCACTAGGGTGGAGGACCACGCCAGCTCTTCGTCGAGCGAGGGTAACTGCCAGTCACTTGCAACTCCTTGAGCATCGCAATGCGGCATCCATTTCAAGATCTGGTCCCTGGCGGACTTGATGTTCAGAGGGATGATGTTGGCGGGCAATTTGAAAAGTTCAAAGCTGCCAAACAGCTGGTCGCACAACCAGGCATGGCCGTAGACTGACAAGTTGTTAGCCAGGCCAGGAAGTAACCTCATCCTATCTGCGGCATCCCCATAGAGCCACGCGAACCTGTCCCTCTTCTGCAACGGCGCGATACGGCGGAGAAGGAAGTCGGCCCCCACATGCTCAACGGTTAGCCCGGCAGCCTTCAGACGGGTGATCCTGTTTATTGCCGGGCGGAGCCTATCATCGGTGAGGCCAAGCTCCCTCCAGTCATTGCTGCGCTCAATGCATTCCGTCCGCGCCTGGCAGAACTCTGGGGCCTCCTCGTCCTAGATCCAACACCAATCTCCTCTCCACTCCTCCCATCTACTGCATTGTTGGCCAGAGATGTAATCCCAGTTCTCCCTTGGCACTACCCGTGGCATCCAACTTATGTTCCCGGAGCGGTGGTTTTTGTTCTCCACTCGCGGAATGAAATAGTGCCTGAACAGATCAACGTTGGGGGCGACTCCAACAAAATTCTCGCTCAAGTGAGCAAAGATCGCCATACACTGTTGGAAATATGCCCTGGAGGCAATAATAAAGTGGTTATTATTATATTTCCTTGTTCATGATAATTGTCTATTGTTCATGCTATAATTGTGTTATCCGGAAATCGTAATACATGTGTGAATACATAGACCACAACATGTCCCTAGTGAGCCTCTAGTTGACTAGCTCGTTGATCAATAGATGGTTACGATTTCCTGACCATGGACATTGGATGTCGTTGATAACGGGATCACATCATTAGGAGAATGATGTGATGGACAAGACCCAATCCTAAGCATAGCACTAGATCGTGTAGTTTGTTTGCTAGAGCTTTTCTAATGTCAAGTATCATTTCCTTAGACCATGAGATTGTGCAACTCCCGGATACCGTAGGAATGCTTTGGGTGTATCAAACGTCACAACGTAACTGGGTGACCATAAAGGTGCACTACAGGTATCTCCGAAAGTGTCTGTTGGGTTGGCACGAATCGAGACTGGGATTTGTCACTCCGTATGACGGAGAGGTATCTCTGGGCCCACTCGGTAATGCATCATCATAATGAGCTCAATGTGACTAAAGAGTTAGCCACGGGATCATGCGTTACGGAACGAGTAAAGAGACTTGCCGGTAACGAGATTGAACAAGGTATATGGATACCGACGATCGAATCTTGGGCAAGTATCATACCGGTAGACAAAGGGAATTGTATACGGGATTGATTGAATCCTCGACATCGTGGTTCATCCGATGAGATCATCGTGGAACATGTGGGAGCCAACATGGGTATCCAGATCCCGCTGTTGGTTATTGGCCGGAGAGATGTCTCGGTCATGTCTGCATGGTTCCCGAACCCGTAGGGTCTACACACTTAAGGTTCGGTGACGCTAGGGTTGTTATGGGAAATAGTATGTGGATACCGAATGTTGTTAGGATTCCCGGATGAGATCCCGGACATCACGGGGAGTTCCGGAATGGTCCGGAGGTGAAGATTTATATATGGGAAGTCATCATACGGTCACCGGAAGTGTTCGGGGTTTTTTCGGTATTGTACCGGGACCACCGAAGGGGTTTCGGGGGTCCACCGGGAGGGTCCACCTGCCCCGGAGGGCCCTATGGGCTGTATGGGGGAGGGAACCAGCCCCTAAGTGGGCTGGGCGCCATTCCCCCCTAGGGCCCATGCGCCTAGGGTTGGGGGAAACCCTAAAGGGGGCGCCCCCCTTGGCTTGGGGGGCAAGCCCCCTCCCCCTGGCCGCCGCCCCCCCTCTAGATCTGATCTAGAGGGGCCGGCCCCCTTCCCCCCTTGGCCCTATAAATAGAGGGGAGGAGGGAGGGCAGCAAGACTTGATCCAAGGCGCAACCCTCCCCCTCTCCAACACCCCCTCCTCCTCCGTTGAGCTTGGCGAAGCCCTGCCGGAGAACTGCCAACTCCACCACCACGCCGTCGTGCTGCCGGAGTTGTCTTCCCCAACCTCTCCCTCCTCCTTGCTGGATCAAGGCGCGGGAGACGTCACCGGGCTGCACGTGTGTTGAACGCGGAGGCGCCGTTGTTCGGCGCTTAGATCGGAATCGACCGCGATCTGAATCGCTACGTGTACGACTCCTCCAACCGCGTTCTTGCAACGCTTCCGCATCGCGATCTTCAAGGGTATGAAGATGCACTCCTCTCTCTCTCTCGTTGCTAGTCTCTCCATAGATTGATCTTGGTGATGCGTAGGAATTTTTTTTTGATTTACTACTACGTTCCCCAACATACACGCCATTGCATTTGGCGTGAAATCCAAGAGATGGAAGCCATAAATCACGATCATTGCTTCCAAGAAATCCGAGAAAGGGGAACAGAGGCCGCAGATGAAGTACACGCAAAAGAATCGGTACGAATCTGGCGGGTCCTGTTTCCCCTTCGCCAGAACTTTGGGCGCGCCGTGCCCTTTCGGGACTTCCCTCCCCCACAAATATCCATACCTTGCCTCAAGCACTTCACCATCCAGATTCAATGAAAAGAAGACAACATCTGCCCTCCGCTTCCTGTCCAGCTCCGACGCCCTCTTACTCCCCTCAGCGGCCGCCTCCTTCACCGCGGTCGCCCGCTTCCCCCTGGCGGCGATTTTCTTCCCCATATCTCCAAGATGCCGCGGGGGTGTGGGAAGGGAATGGAGAGGGGATTGGCGGCGGGTGCGGGCGAGGAAGAAGAGCAGTCGCTTGGCTTGCGAAGGAAGATGGTGGGGAGGCGAGGCAGACGATGAATGAGCAGTACCCTTCCGCGTTTTCCTCTCTTGAGGGACATGACATGTGGAAGGACGCGACTCTTCAGGAAGTTACCGTTTTGCATTAACTGCAGCAAGTCCCACGCCCCCACGACCCGCGGTAATTGCGTGAAGTGGACGTTGGATTTACTGGTCATCATAACAGACCACCATACGCGCGGCCTTCTTTCGCCACGTGTCCGTGCACTGTTTGGGCCCTAACCCAACGTGCCCAGCGACACGTATGGCTCAGGCCCGGGGGCTTCTGTCGGGGTACACAAACAGGGGTGTGTGTTTTCCCCTGACTTGTGCACGGACAGTGAGCCACGAACCCGGCAAGATTACAACACCCAAGGCAAGGCCAAGGTGAAGAGATAGGCTCTTTGAGGAATCAAAGGGCAAGTTGAGAAGACCAAGTCAAGCCAAGAAGCAAGACACCGCTAAGGGAAAACCTCCCTTGCTAGGCAGGAGAGCCTGGCAAGGTCAGGGTTGCCCCGGAAGCAAGCCTCAGGACCGCCCCGGCAGGCCTGCCGGGGCATACGAAGGCAAAACACCCCGCCAAGGCTTCACCGCCCCACCTCACAGCGACGCAAGTCATCAATCGGTGCGGTGTCAAGCCCCAAGATGACTAAGTGGCTGCCTTTTGCCACATGGCAGCCATTTCCTACAGGAATCACCTCCAGATGACACCCGTCCTGCGATGTGTCATGCAGACTGGAGAGAAGGTGGCCAAATAGCCCGGCAAGGCATGTCGGGCAGGCCATGATGTGACACTGAGCGACGCATTTAATGCGTACTGCTCTGTCTGCAGAGTAGATATGATAGCACTGTTCGCTATCTAATCAATACATAATGACTGATTTGCCACTGTGGTGACCCCTAATCTATAAAAGGAGGCCCATGGCAACCAGAGAAAGGATTCGGACCCTTGTATACTCATACGCGCATAGCTGCTCTCGTCCCGAGGCAACCCTGCCGGGCAAGAGCGCTGCGTTTCCACCACCATCCACCATCAATCCACCAAAGCAGGAGTAGGGTTTTACGCCTCGCGGCGGCCCGAACCTGGGTAAAACTGCCCGTGTGATCTCTGCCGCGCTACACTGTGCTCCTCCGCTCTTTGGGCAACATGCTCAGTCCCCCTGCCAAACCAAAAGGGGCCCTTGGGCCCATAAGTGGTCGTGGTTTCCCACGGCACCCAATATGGTATTTTAGGTATTGGAAATCTTTTTCGAATATGTTGATCAAACATAGAAAGTTTTGGATTTTGAACAAATTAGTGCACCTTGTTAGAGCATCTCTAGCAGACCCCGTATAATGCCGACCCGCAAAACGCATATACAGTTCGCGGAAAAATGTCTTTGCGGGCCGGCGCGGGCGGCGGCAGAGTCAGACCCCGCAAAACGGACCCATAAAAGAGCGAATATCCTTTTTTACGGGTCCGCTTTGCGGGGTCTGCTCGGCCGCAGCCCGCGTCGACCCACAAATCAGTAATTTGCATTTCAATTTCAGACATGAAAACACATTTCTTTGCTTTTTTATTTTTTTCGACGGCATTGGATACATGGTAATTCACAAAATCTTTGCTAGAATAGCAAGACCAGAGAAAACAAGAACCACAATTATGTATTTTAGAAGATATCCAACTTCCATAACTGCTCTCACTAGTTGGACCAATATCTTCTCCATGCCTTCGTTGTTGATCTGCGGATTGTTGATCTTGCATTCTACATTCTTCTTCTTTGATTATAAAGAAGTAGACGTTGCTTCCCCTCTAGTTTCTTCTCTAATTGCACATGCAGCCGCATCTGTTGCCTCAATTCTACTAAGGAGTGCACAAACATCTATTAAGTTTCTTTCTATCAACAAATTAATGTATTCTCCTTCCAAGAACCAAAATGAGCATCCATCTTCCTACACACATGACGATGTCCATAAGCTATCGAAATTGAATCGAATAGAGTGACAAAGCCGAATGGAAACAACAACATACCCCATCATTTTCGCATTTGAAGAATACCCATCCGAGGTGCTTGGGCGTGCTATAAGTTAGCCGCAGCACTGTCCGCGTGCAGTCATCGCACTATATGAGCGGCATCAGCGAGCCGCTGCGTGAGCGCCGAGCCCGGCGGACAACCGGCCGAATCCTTGCCGGCAAACCGACGACGGCGGCTACAGGACGAACCAGCACTTGCATGCGGCGCTGGGGCTTTGCCGGGGCTGCGCGGGGTGCTCCCCGACCAATCCATGACTTGGCGCAGCCACCTGTGGCCGGAAATGCCAAATCTGGCCGCTGCTACTTCTTGAGCTTGCGTTGGTTTTTCCCTTGAAGAGGAAAGGGTAATGCAGCAAAGTAGAGATAAATATTTCCCTCAGTCTGAGAACCAAGGTATCAATCCAGTAGAAGGTACAAGCAAGTCTCCAATCTATGCACCTGCACAAACAATCAAACACTTGCACCCAACGCGATAAAGGGGTTGTCAATCCCTTCACGGTCACTTGTAAGGGTGAGATCTGATAGAGATAGATATAAATGATTACTAAAACATAAAGCAAAATAAAAGTAAATAAATTGCAGTAAGGTATTTTTGGGTTTTTGGTTTTATAGATCTGAAAATATATGATGGAAAATAGACCCGGGGGCCATAGGTTTCACTAGAGGCTTCTCTCTTGAAGAAAGCATACGGTGGGTAAACAAATTACTGTTGAGCAATTGATAGAAAAGCGCAAAGTTATGACGATATCTCAGGCAATGATCATGAATATAGGTATCACGTCCGTGACAAGTAGACCGACTCCTGCCTGCATCTACTACTATTACTCCACACATCGACCGCTATCCAGCATGCATCTAGAGTATTAAGTTCATAAGAACGGAGTAACGTCTTAAGCAAGATGACATGATGTAGAGGGATAAACTCAAGCAATATGATGTAAAACCCCCATCTTTTTATCCTCGATGGCAACAATACAATACGTGCCTCGCTACCCCTACTATGTCACTAGGTGAGGACACCGCAAGATTGAACCCAAAACTAAGCACCTCTCCCATTGTAAGAAAAACCAATCTAGTTGGCCAAACCAAATCGATAGTTCGAAGAGAAATACAAAGATATCTTAATCATGCATAAAAGAGTTCAGAGAAGACTCAAATAATATTCATAGATAATCTGATCATAAATCCACGATTCATCGGATCTCAACAAACACACCGCAAAAAAGTATTACATCGAATAGATCTCCAAGAACATCAAGGAGAACATTGTATTGAAGATCAAAGAGAGAGAAGAAGCCATCTAGCTACTAGCTATGGACCCGTAGGTCTGTGGTAAACTACTCACACATCATCGGAAGGGCAATAGGGTTGATGTAGAAGCCCTCCGTGATCGAATCCCCCTCCGACAGATCACCGAAAAAGGCCCCAAGATGGGATCTCACGGGAACAGAAGGTTACGGTGGCGGAAAAATATTTTGGTGGACGCTTCTGGTGGTTTGAGAATATTTGGGAATTTATAGTGCAAGAATTAGGGTTGGAGGACTCCTGAGGGGCCCACAAGCCCTCAGGGTGCGCCCCCCTGGGGCGCGCCTAGTAGGCTTGTGGCCTCCTCGAGAACCTTCTGGCCCCCTCTCCAAGCTCCGTGGATGTCTTCTGGTCCAAGAAAAATCATCGTGAAAGTTTTATTCCGTTTGGACTCCGTTTGATATTCCTTTTATGTAAAACTCAAAAACAAGGAAAAAACAGAAACTGGCACTGGGCTCTAGGTTAATAGGTTAGTCCCAAAAATAATATAAAATAGCATATTAATGCATATAAAACAACCAAAACAGATAATATAATAGCATGGAACAATCAAAAATTATAGATGCATTGGAGACGTATCAGCCGCCGCGACGAACAGCAGCCGATCTGCTTGTTTCCGGCCCGCCGACGCAGGAGGAAGTGGTGGAGGGCAAGCTCGGGCGTGTGGCGCCCCTCCGGCGTGATCCCGCCGGCTAGTTTGGCCGGAATCGTAGGCGGCAGCCTGATACGTCTCCGTCGTATCTATAATTTTTGATTGTTTCATGCCAATATTATACAACTTTTATACACTTTTGGCAATATTTTATATGATTTATTTGGACTAACATATTGATCCAGTGCCCAGTGCAAGTTCCTGTTTTTTTTGCATGTTTTTTATTTCGCAGAAAATCCATATCAAACGAAGTCCAAACGCGATAAAAATTTACGGAGAATTATTTTGGAATATATGTGATTTTTCGGACTTGGAATCAACGCAAACGGGGGCCCACAGCCCCCACAAGACACCAGGGCACGCCCAGAGGCCAGGCGCGCCCTGGTGGGTTGTGCCCTCCTCAGATGTCGGTTGGAGCTCTACTTCGGGCGCAAGGAAGCTTATATCCGGAAAAAAATCGTGTTAAAATCTCAGCGCAATCGGAGTTACGGATCTCCGGGAATATAAGAAAGGGTTTTCAGCCAGATCTGGGGAACGCGAAACAGAAGAGAACAGAGAGGGAGATCCAATCTCGGAGGGGCTCCCGCCCCTCCACCGCCATGGAGGCCATGGACCATAGGGGGAACTCTCCTTCCATCTAGGGGGAGGCCAAGGAAGAAGAAGAAGGAGGGGGGCTCTCTCCCCCTCTCTCCCGGTGGCGCCGTGGTGCCACCGGGGCAAGGATCGTGACGGCGATCTACATCAACAACCTTGCTACCGTCTACACCAACTTTCTCCCCCTCTATGCAGCGGTGTAACACCCCTTCTCCCCGCTGTAATCTCTACTTAAACATGGTGCTCAACTCCATATATTATTTCCCAATGATATTTGGCTATCCTATGATGTTTGAGTAGATCCGTTTTGTCCTATGGGTTAATCGTGATCTTGGTTGGTATGATTGTATATTTTATTTATGGTGCTGTCCTACAGTGCCCTCCGTCTCGTGCAAACGTGAGGGACCCCCGTTGTAGGGTGTTGCAATATGTTCATGGTTTGCTTATTGTCGGTGTTGCGGGGGTGACAGCAGCCTAAACGCGGATAAGTGGGTTATGGCGTATGGGAGTAAAGAGGACTTGATACTTAATGCTATGGTTGGGTTTCACGACCTTAATGATCTTTAGTAGTTGCGGATGCTTGCTAGGGGTCCAATCATAAGTGCATATGATCCAAGTAGAGAAAGTATGTTAGCTCATGCCTCTCCCTCGTGTAAAATTGCAAGAATGATTACCGGTCTTGTTATCGATTGCCTAGGTACAAATGACTTTCTTGTTGACAAAAGCTATCCACTTTTATTACCTTGCAATTTATTTGTAGTTTTATTCTCGCAAAGTACTCGTAGTTTTATTCTTGCAAAATAATTTCATACTTGTTCTAGGTAAAGCAAACGTCAAGTGTGCGTAGAGTTGTATTGGTGGTCGATAGAACTTGAGGGAATATTTGTTCTGCCTTTAGCTCCTCGTTGGGTTCGACACTCTTATTTATTGAAAAAGGCTACAAACGATCCCCTATACTTGTGGGTTATCACGGCCCGGCGGCGGCGGGTGGGGAGAAGCGCGGGGCGTGGGGGAGAGGGGCGGCGGTGGGTGAGGAAAAGCGCGGGATGAAATGTTCGCCCCGCCAACCGCTACCGCTATATACAGGGCGCCGACGGGGCGAGGGGGGAACCCGCGTTTTCTCGGGTTGGGATGGGAATTATGTCGCGCCCCGCAAAAAAATTTACGGGTCGGACACGTTTGCGGGGTCTGATTGGGCAACATTTCCCGCGCCGACCCGTATTTTGGCGGTTATTTTGCGGGTCGCGGCTTGATGACGCACAAGTATAGGGGATCTATCGTAGTCCTTTCGATAAGTAAGGGTGTCGAACCCAACGAGGAGCAGAAGGAAATGACAAGCGATTTTCAGCAAGGTATTCTCTGCAAGCACTGAAATTATCGGTAACAGATACTTTTGTGATAAGATAATTCGTAACGGGTAACAAGTAACAAGTGTAGCAAAGGTGCAGCAAGGTGGCCCAATCCTTTTTGTAGCAAAGGACAAGCCTGGATGAATTCTTATATAAAGCAAAGCGCTCCCGAGGACACATGGGAATTACTGTCAAGTTAGTTTTCATCATGCTCATATGATTCGTGTTCATTACTTTGATAATTTGATATGTGGGTGGACCGGTGCTTGGGTGCTATCCTTACTTGGACAAACCTCCCACTTATGATTAACCCCTCTTGCAAGCATCCGCAACTACGAAAGAAGAATTAAGATAAATCTAACCATAGCATGAAACATGTGGATCCAAATCAGCCCCTTACGAAGCAACGCATAAACTAGGTTTTAAGCTTCTGTCACTCTAGCAACCCATCATCTACTTATTACTTCCCAATGCCTTCCCCCAGGCCCAAATCATGGTTAAGTGTCATGTAGTCGACGTTCACATAACACCACTAGAGGAAAGACAACATACATCTCATCAAAATATCGAACGAATACCAAATTCACATGATTACTTATAACAAGACTTCTCCCATGTCCTCAGGAACAAACGTAACTACTCACAAAGCATATTCATGTTCAAGATAAGAGGTATTGAATATCATTAAGGATCTGAACATATGCTCTTCCACCAAATAAACCAACTAGCATCAACTACGAGGAGTAATCAACACTACTAGCAACCCACAGGTACCAATCTGAGGTTTTGGGACAAAGATTGAATACAAGAGATGAACTAGGGTTTGGAGAGGAGATGGTTCTGATGAAGATGTTGATGGAGATTGACCCCCTCTCGATGAGAGGATCGTTGGTGATGACAATGGCTTCGATTTCCCCCTCCTGGAGGGAAGTTTCCCCCGCAGAACAGCTCCGCCAGAGCCCTAGATTGCTTCTGCCCAGGTTCCGCCTCGAGACGGCGACTCTTCGTCCCGAAAGCTTCCTTATGATTTTTTCTAGGTAAAAACCCTCCATATAGCAGAAGATGGACACCGGAGACCTGCCAGGGGGCCCACAAGCCCTAGGGGGGGTAGGACGAGCCCCAGGCTTGTGGCCACCTGGTGGGTCCCCTCTGGTATTTTCTTTGCCCAATAATTCTTATATATTCCAAAATAATTCTTCATAAATTTTCAGGACTTTTGGAGTTGTGCAGAATAGGTCTCTCAGATTTGCTCCTTTCCGGTCTAGAATTCCAGCTGCCGGCATTCTCCCTCTTTGTGTAAACCTTGTAAAATAAGAGAGAAAAGGCATAAGTATTGTACCAAAACGTGTAATAACAGCTCATAATGCAATAAATATCAACATAAAAGCATGGTGCAAAATAGACGTATCAACTCCCCCAAGCTTAGACCTCGCTTGTCCCCAAGCAGAAATCAAAATTGATAATCATGTCCACATGTTTAGAGATAGAGGTGTCGATAAAATAAAATACGGACATGAAGGCATCATGATCATCCTTAGAACAACAACATATTGTCATATAACTTCTTATGCCAAAGTAACAATTCGTTCACAAGGTAAAGTATGAATCAAAAACTTTATTGAGAACCAACAAACTATGATCTCGGTCATTGAAGCAATTGCAATTTATCATAACATCGAAAAGAGTCAATGTAAGAGCTTTCATATAGCAAGTTTCACATACTCAACCATCTTCTAGTCTTTCATAATTGCTAACACTCACGCGGTACTTATGAGATCAAAGCTTCAACCGGACACAGAGAAATATAGGGGCTTATAGTTTCGCCTCTCAACCTTTTACCTCAAGGGTAATGTCAACAATAATAGTTTATGAATATCTACATCCGAGTGGATATATATATCTAGATCTTCCCCAACATATAGTGCTTGCCAAAAGGAAAAGTATAAAAAGAAGAGGTGATGATCACCATGACTCTTGTATAAGGGTAGGTAATAAAATAAAAGATATGCCCTTCGTAGAGGGAAGCATAGGTTGTCATGCGCTTTTATGGTTGGATGCACAAAATATTAATGCAGAAGAACGTCACTTTATATTGCCCCTTGTGATAAAGAACTTTATTACGCAGTCCGTCGCTTTTATTTCTTCCATATCACAAGTTCGTATAAAGCTTATTTTCCTCACACTAATAGATCATACATATTTAAAGAGCAATTTTTATTGCTTGCACCGTTGACAACTTACTTGAAGGATCTTACTCAATCCATAGGTAGGTATGGTGGACTCTCATGACAAAACTGGGTTAAGGGATTTTGGATGCACAAGTAGTATCTCTACTTGGTGCAAAAGATTTGACTAGCATAGGATGAGAAGCAAGCTCAACATGTTGTAGGATCCATGACAATATAACTTCTATTCGGATATAAGAAAACATAACCCATTACGTTGTCTTCCTTGTCCAACATCAACCTTTTAGCATATAATATTTTAATGAGTGCCCACAATCACAAAAGATGTCCAAGATAGTGTATTTATATGTGAGACCTCTCTTTCTTTATTACTTCCTATCAATTGCAACAATGACCAAAACTATGTTTGTCAACTCCCAACAAGTTTCATGCAACATACTTCTTATATGTGAGGTCGTCACTTCCCATAAGATCATTATATAATCTTTTTATTTCCTTTATTTTTTTCTCAAGATCATAGCAAGAAAGCAAAGCCCTCAACTCAAAACTAATCTTTATTATATAACTCTCGAACTCGATTACATAGAGGGAACACAAAGCAAAACTCAAAGCTAGATCATACAAAAAACTTTTATTCTACTAGGTAATGATAAAACCAAAAGGATCGAACTAAGAAAAACGATAAAGGTAAAGATATGATGGTGATACGATACCGGGGCACCTCCCCCAGGCTTGGCGAAAGCCAAGGGGAGTGCCCATACCCATGTACTTAAGTCTCTTTCTTCGGGGGTGGTGGTGATAAAGTTGCATTCGTCTTCTCCAGCTTGCGTCTGAGGCTAAAAATTTCCTTCCTTAGATCATCATTTTCAAGCTCCAGCTTCAATATCCTTTTGCATAATGCCGCCTTACTTTCCTGCAGAAAACGGGATGGAATAGATGGGACCTTAGGAAGGCTTGACTTCTTGAATTCCACGTGCATATCTCCAGGTTGAGGTAGTGGATCTTCATCTTCATGAGAGCTTCCATCCCTTGTTTTCTCCATGTCGAAGTCTTCCTCCTCTTCTGTGGTCCAGCCGTAATCATCCACCTCCCCATAGACCTTTGGGTTTGCTATAAAATCAGCGACATAGCTCTCTCCTTCCGAATCTTGGGACGAAATATTTTCAGATCTGGCACAAAAACAGCTCGAAACAAGAATAGAGGATTTTGCTGTGGTACGGTGGTCAAAACCTTCGGGAGATCATATAATGAATTTTTACCGACCAAAAGAAGTGTTCTGCAAGAAAACGGAGTCCGGAGGGCACATGAGGTGGCCACAATCCTGGGAGGCGTGCCCGGGGGGGGGGGGGGGGGGGTTGGGGTGGGGGTAGGGCGCGCCCCCAAGGCTTGTCGCCTCCTCCTGCACTTTTCGGACTACTTTTTATTTTCCTAATTTTTTAAATATTCCAAAACGGAGTAAAATTGCTTCTGGAAAGGTTTTGGAGTCGGTCTACTTACCGTATCACATACCTATTCCTTTTCGGAGTCTGGAACATTCTGGAAAGTTTCCCTTATGTACTCCTCTGGTGTTATGGTATTAATAATATTGGTTTCAACATTTATGGGAGTACCTGAGATATAATGTTTGATTCTTTGCCCGTTTACCACCTTCGGGTTATTTCCTTCGGCGTTGTTGATCTTGATGGCACCGGAACGATAAACTTCCTCAATAATGTAAGGTCCTTCCCATTTAGAGAGAAGCTTTCCTGCAAAAATCTTAAACAAGAATTGTATAGCAAGACATAGTCACCTACATTGAATTCACACTTTTGTATCCTTTTATCATGCCATCTCTTAACTTTTTCTTTAAACAATTTGGTATTCTCATAGGCTTGGGTTCTCCATTCATCAAGTGAGCTAATGTCAAATAACCTCTTCTCACTGGCAAGTTTGAAATCATAGTTGAGCTCTTTAATTGCCCAATAAGCTTTATGTTCTAGTTCAAGAGGTAAGTGACAAGCTTTTTCATAAACCATTTTATATGGAGACATACCCATAGGATTCTTATAAGCAGTTCTGTAAGCCCATAATGCATCATCAAGTTTCTTAGACCAATTCTTCCTAGATCTATTAACAGTCTTTTGCAAGATCAATTTTATTTCTCTATTACTTAATTCTACTTGACCACTAGATTGAGGATGATATGGAGATGCAATTATGTGGTTAACATCATACTTAGCAAGCAATTTACGGAAAGCACCATGAATAAAGTGTGAACCACCATCAGTCATCAAATATCTAGGGACTCCAAACCTCAGGAAAATAACTTCTTTAAGCATTTTAATGGAAGTGTTATGATCAACACTACTAGTTGGAATAGCTTCTACCCACTTAGTAACATAATCAACAACAACCAAAATATGTGTATACCCATTAGAGGAAGGAAAAGGTCCCATATAATCAAATCCCCAAACATTAAATGATTCAATAACAAGTGAATAATTCATAGGCATTTCCTGACGTCTACTAATATTACCAATTCTTTGACATTCATCACAAGACAAGACAAACTTACTAGCATCTTTAAAAAGAGTAGGCCAATAAAAACCAGATTGTAATACCTTGTGTGCAGTTCTATCACCAGCATGGTGTCCTCCGTAGGCCTCGGAGTGACACTTTCGTAGGATCTGTTCCTATTCATGCTTAGGTACACAACGTCTAATAACACCATCTACTCCTTCTTTATAAAGGTGTGGGTCATCGCAGAAGTAATGTCTCAAATCGTATAAAAACCTTTTCTTTTGTTGGTATGTAAAACTAGGTGATATAAATTTAGCAACAATATAATTAGCACAGTCTGCATACCATGGTGTACTACGAGAAGCATTTATGACAGCTAATTGTTCATCAGGAAAGCTATCATCAATAGGTAGTGGGTCATCAAGAACATTTTCTAACCTAGACAAGTTGTCTGCTACGGGGTTCTCAGCTCCCTTTCTATCAATAATATGTAAATCAAATTCTTGTAACAAGAGAACCCACCTAATGAGTCTAGGTTTAGCATCTTTCTTTTCCATAAGGTATTTAATAGCAGCATGATCGGTGTGAACAGTAACTTTGGAATCAACAATATAAGATCTGAACTTATCACACGCAAACACAACTGCTAAAAATTCTTTTTCAGTAGTAGCATAATTCCTTTGAGCATTGTCTAGAGTTTTACTATCATAATGGATAACATTTAGTTTCTTATGAACTCTTTGCCCTAGAACAGCACCAACAGCATAATCACTAGCATCACACATAATTTCAAAGGGTAGGTTCCAATCAGGTGGTTGAACGATAGATGCATAAATTAAGGCTTTCTTAAGTATTTCAAATGCTTCTATGAAATCATCATCAAAAGCAAATGGAACATCTTTTTGCAAGAGATTAGTCAGAGGCCTAGAAATTTTAGAGAAGTCTTTAATAAATCTCCTATGGATACCAACATGACCAAGGAAACTTCTTATACCTTTGATATCTTTAGGACACAACATTTTTTCAATAGCATCAACTTTAGCTTTATCAACTTCAATACCTTTTTCGGAAATTCTATGCCCCAAGACAATACCTTCATTAACCACAAAGTGGCACTTCTCCCAGTTCAAGACAAGATTAGTTTCTTCACATCTCTGCAAAACTCGATCAAGGTCGCTTAAGCAATCATCAAAAGAAGTTCTGGAGAAATCATCCATGAAAAGCTCAACAATCTTTTCACAAAAGTCAGAGAATATAGCAGTCATACATCTTTGAAAGGTAGCAGGTGCATTACATAAACCAAAAGGCATACGTCTATAAACAAAGCTACCGAAAGGGCAAGTAAAAGTGGTCTTTTCCTGATCATCTTTTGACACAGGTATTTGAGAAAAGCCAGAATAACCATCTAGAAAGCAAAAATGTGTATGTTTGGGTAGTATTTCTAGCATTTGATCAACAAAAGGTAGAGGGTAATGATCTTTTCTAGTAGCTTTATTTAATTTATGAAAATCAATTACCATTCTATAACCTGTAACAATTCTTTGTGGAATCAATTCATTCTTATCATTTGGAACAACAGTAATACCTCCCTTCTTAGGGACACAATGAACGGGACTTACCCATCTACTATCAGCAATAGGATAAATTATACCTGCCTCCAGAAGCTTTAGTAGTTTTTTCTTGATCCTCTTGTGACACAGGTATTTGGGAAAAACCAGAATAACCATCTAGAAAGCAAAAGTATGTGTGTGTTTTGATAATCTTTCTAGCATTTGATCAATAAAAGGTAAAGGATAATGATCTTTCCTAGTAGCTTTATTTAATTTTCTAAAATCAATTACCATTCTATAACCTGTGATAATTCTTTGTGGGATCAATTCATTTTTATCATTAGGCACAACAGTAATACCTCCCTTCTTAGGGACACAATGAACAAGAATTACCCATCTACTATCAGCAATAGGATATATTATACCTGCTTCCAGAAGCTTTATTATTTCATTTCTTACCACTTCTTTCATTTTTGGATTCAACCGTCGTTGATGATCAACAACTGGTTTAGCATAAGGCTCCATATTAATTTTGTGCTGACATAGAGTGGGACTTATGCCCTTAAGATCATCAAGAGTATATCCAATAGCGGCACGGTACTTCTTCAGAGTTTTCAATAATTTCTTTTCTTCATGCTCTGAAAGGTTAGCACTAATAATAATAGGATATACCTTCTTTTCATCAAGATAAGCATATTTCAGAGTATCGGGTAATTGTTTAAGATCGAACACATGATCGCTCTTGGGTGGTAGAGGATCTCCAAGAGTCTCAACAGGCAAGTTGTGTTTCAAAACTGGCATTTGTTTAAAGAAAATCTCATCTAATTCCTTTCTTTCATGCATGAACATATCATTTTCATAGTCTAGCAAATATTGTTCTAAAGGATCAATAGGAGGCACGACAATAGAAGCAAGACCAATAATTTCATCTTTATTAGGCAATTCTTTGTCATGGGGTTGTCTATGAAATTTGGAGAAATTAAACTCATGTGACACATCCCCAAAACTTACACTAACTGTTTCTTTCTCACAATCTATTTTAGCATTAACAATGTTTAAGAAAGGTCTGCCGAATATAATGGGACAAAAACCATCTTGTGGGGAACCAAGAACTAGAAAATCAGTAGGGTATTTTATTTTCCCACACAAGACTTCAACATCTCTAACAATCCCAATTGGTGAAATAGTATCTCTATTGGCAAGCTTAATAGTAACATCAATATCTTCTATTTCAGCAGGTGCAATATCAGTCATAATTTCTTGGTATAAAGTAAAGGGAATTGCACTTACACTAGCACCCAAATCACATAAGCCATGATAACAATGATCTTCTATTTTAACAGAAACAACAGGCATGCCAACAACAGGTCTATGTTTATCTTTTTCATCGGGTTTAGCAATTCTAGCAGCTTCATCACAAAAATAAATAACATGCCCATCAATATTATCGACCAAGAGATCTTTAACCATAGCAATACTAGGTTCAACTTTAATTTTTTCAGGGGTGTAGGTGTTCTAGTGTAACTCTTACGGACTATGGCTGAAGTTTTAGCATGTTCCTTTATCCTAACAGGAAAAGATGGTTTCTCAATATAAGCAGTAGGAATAACAGGATCAACATTATAAGTAATAGTTTCCTCTTTAGCCTTAATGGGTTCTACTATTTTTACTTCAATGGGAGGATGATATTTAAACCACTTCTCCTTGGGGAGATCAACATGAGTAGCAAATGATTCACAAAAAGAAGCTACTATCTCAGAGTCAAGTCCATATTTAGTGCTAAATTTACGAAAAGCATCGGTATCCATAAAAGATTTAACACAATCAAACTTAAGGTTTATACCTGACTCCTTACCTTCGTCGAGCTCCCAATCTTCAGAGTTGCGTTTTATCCTTTCCAAGATATCCCATTTAAGTTCAATAGTTTTCTTCATAAAAGAACCAATACAAGAAGTATCGAGCATGGATTGATCATTACGAGAAAGCCGAGCATAAAAATTCTGAATAATAATTTCTCTTGAGAGCTCATGATTGGGACATGAATATAACATTGACTTAAGCCTCCCCCAAGCTTGAGCGATACTTTCTCCTTCACGAGGCAAAAAATTATATATATAATTCCGATCATGATGAACCAGATGCATTGGATAAACCTTCTGATGAAATTCCAATTTCAATCGGTTGTAATTCCAAGTCCCAATATCATCGCATAGCCAATACCATGTCAATGCCTTCTCCTTCAAATATAAAGGGAAGACCTTCTTCTTGACTTCATCCTCGGGCAAACCTGCAAGCTTAAATAATCCACAAACTTCATCCACATAGATTAGATGCATATCAGGATGTAGTGTTCCATCTCCTGCATAAGGATTAGCTAGAAGTTTCTCTATCATACCTGAAGGAATTTCATAATAAATATTTTCAGTAGGTTCAGTAGGTTGAGGTGCAACTCTTTGTTTTTCTAGCCGAGGTGAAGATACCCCGAACAAACCCCTCAAAGGATGATTTTCTATAGTAACAAGTGACAGTAAATTTTAGCACACTATATAAATTTTTCCTAACCAAATTCCACTTACCAAAGGCGCTTCACTCCCCGGCAATGGCGCCAGAAAAGAGTCTTGATGACCCACAAGTACAGGGGATCTATCGTAGTCCTTTCGATAAGTAAGAGTGTTGAACCCAACAAGGAGCAGAAGGAAATGACAAGCGGTTTTCAGCAAGGTATTCTCTGCAAGCACTGAAATTATCGGTAACAGATAGTTTTGTGATAATATAATTCGTAACAGGTAACAAGTAACAAGTGTAGCAAATGTGCAGCAAGGTGGCCCAATCCTTTTTGTAGCAAAGGACAAGTCTAGATGAACTCTTGTATAAAGCAAAGCGCTCCCGAGGACACATGGGAATTACTGTCAAGTTAGTTTTCATCATGCTCATATGATTCGCGTTCATTACTTTGATAATTTGATATGTGGGTGGACCGGTGCTTGGGTGCTGTCCTTACTTGGACAAGCCACCCACTTATGATTAACCCCTCTCGCAAGCATCCGCAACTACGAAAGAAGAATGAAGATAAATCTAACCATAGCATGAAACATGTGGATCCAAATCAGCCCCTTACGAAGCAATGCATAAACTAGGGTTTAAGCTTCTATCACTCTAGCAACCCATCATCTACTTATTACTTCCAATGCCTTCCCCTAGGCCCAAATCATGGTGAAGTGTCATGTAGTCGACGTTCACATAACACCACTAGAGGAAAGACAACATACATCTCATCAAAATATCGAACGAATACCAAATTCACATGATTACTTATAACAAGACTTCTCCCATGTCCTCAGGAACAAACGTAACTACTCACAAAGCATATTAATGTTCAAGATCAGAGGGGTATTGAATATCATTAAGGGTCTAAACATATGATCTTCCACCAAATAAACCAACTAGCATCAACTACGAGGAGTAATCAACACTACTAGCAACCCACAGGTACCAATCTGAGGTTTTGGGACAAAGATTGAATACAAGAGATGAACTAGGGTTTGGAGAGGAGATGGTGCTGATGAAGATGTTGATGGAGATTGACCCCCTCTCGATGAGAGGATCGTTGGTCATGACGATGGCTTCGATTTCCCCCTCCCGGAGGGAAGTTTCCCCGACAGAACAGCTCCGCCGGAGCCCTAGATTGCTTCTGCCCAGGTTCCGCCTCGAGACGGCAGCGCTTCGTCCCGAAAGCTTTCTTATGATTTTTTTCAGGTAAAAAACCTCCATATAGCAGAAGATGGACACCGGAGACCTGCCAGGAGGCCCACAAGCCCCAGGGGCGCGCCCCCCAGGCTTGTGGCCACCTGGTGGGTCCCCTCTGGTATTTTCTTCGCCCAATAATTCTTATATATTCCAAAATAATTCTTCGTAAATTTTCAGGACTTTTGGAGTTGTGCAGAATAGGTCTCTCAGATTTGCTCCTTTCTGGTCCAGAATTCCAGCTGCCGGCATTCTCCCTCTTTGTGTAAACCTTGTAAAATAAGAGAGAAAAGGCATACATATTGTACCAAAACGTGTAATAACAACCCATAATGCAATTAATATCAACATAAAAGCATGATGCAAAATGGACGTATCACGGCTTTATACGGGGTCTGCTAGAGATGCTCTTATTATTTTGAAATGGACAGACTATCTTTCTATAGAATGGTTGACATGACTACCTAATGAGCCTTGTTGTCTTCCTTTAACCGACCAAGGGTTGTGGCTAAATAGGCTATAAGCCCAATAACCTATTTCGTTTCAAATGATATAAAAATGTTATTTTCACTCAATTATAGTTCTCTACAATTGTATTTATGACTTACTTGCGATTTGTTTAATGTAGAAAAACTAATTCATTTTTCTTCTTGAGAGAGGTGCACCAGCGGATGCAAATAAACACAACCATGCAGGGACATCACATAAGCACAAGTCCATAGTTGACGTATATTGGCAATAGTACTTGGCCCTCACAAATTTATACTAAGATATTTTGAATATGTGCTATATTATATATTTTTATTATAATAAAAATGCTTTGCACAAAACAAATTTAAATGGCGGTAGTCGTCATTAAAACTAAAATTTGTTTGAATGAAAATGTACTATTGCAACAACAACAAAATGCTGGCAAGAAATAGAATATATCACACGGGAAAAATGTGTTGCAAATAACAAGTATTTTTTGAAGCAAAAGTCGTGGGTATCACCACAAGAATATAAATCAGGGTAGCAACAAATAGGTATTGCCACAAAAATAAAAATCATTGCAACACATCATATTACCACAAAACCATAATTTGTGGCAATGAACTACCACTTGTTGCGAACCTAGTTAGCTCTTTTTTGTTTCTTTTTTGTATATTTTTCTTTTTCCGTTCAGACCTATTTGTATAGTTTTACCGATAATTAATATAATTATGCAGCAGAGTCCTGCTGTTTTCCTCAAAAAATAAAAAATAAGAGTGACAACAAACATACAAACCGTGGTGAGGTAAATACACCCGGAGTCAGAGAACTTGCGTGACAGACAGTTTGGTGCATAAACTTGCAAAATACGTGTTTCTGGTCGTCTAACTTGTCCTCCCGTTCATATACGGTGCTTTCTACAGTATCCATTCGTATCTCGTGCACGCATGGCATGCCAACGTGGCAGGGGGCCACCGTCAGTGTGTAATCCGCACGCATTTTTTAGAAAGCCCCTTGCATTTTATTTATTAACGGATAAAATCCTCAAATAATAAAATGAAAAATGCAGGTGCGGTACCTAGGATTTGAACCCACTACCTGCTGGGTTTCGCCACGCATAGATCTAGTGAGCACAATTTTCTTTATATAAGATGAATCATACGAATTAAAGTAGAGATCAAAACCGGAGAAAGGTGTGAAAAAGGGGGAAGCCCCGGTTCGAACCTACGATCACATAAGCTCATGACGTGTGCGAGCGCCAACCATCCGGCCACAATTATATAGACTTACAGAGATAAAACACAATTTATCGTATGTATTCTTCTTTCTTGTTTTCTATGTAAGAAAATAAATTATATTCTAAGTAAACATTTCAGACAAATCAACTAGATTTTTTCTTTGAAGTCGAATAATTTTAAATTTAAAAATATAGGTAAAAGGAAATATAGTGCAGAATAAATGTACGTACATTTTTAGGACAAATCAACTAAAATTTGTTCAAATTTGAATAATCTACATAAAAGAAAAAATATTTCATAATAAATGTACATAAATTTCTTTCAAACAAATCAACAGATTTTTTTAATTCTAATAATTCTAAATTTGAAAATCTAGATAAATAAAATATAGGTCAGAATGAATCTACATAGAATTGTCGGACAAATCAACTAAATTTTCGTTTGAATTCCAATAATTTCAAATTAAAAAATCTAGATAAAAGGAAATATAGTGCACAATGAATGTACATATTTTTTTGGACAAATAAACGAAAATTTTCTTTTAATTCAAATAATTTACAATTTGAAAATCTAGATAAAAGAAAATATAGGTCAGAATGAATGTACATAAAATTTTCAAACAAATCTACTAAATTTTTGTTTGGATTCAAATAATTTTAAACTAAATAATCTAGATAAAAGAAAATCTAGTGCAGAATGAATGTACATAATTTTCTGTCGAAAAATCACCGGAAATTTTGTTTGAATCCAAATCATTTTAAATTTTAGAACCTAGAGAAAAGAAAATATGGTTCAGAATGTGTACTTTTATTCAAAAGAATATATATGTTAGTAGTTTGTATTTAACACAAGCAGATTAGGTGAGTTGGTTAGGAGGCGTGCACTAATGCTGACATGGCGCCTGTTCGATCCCATGCCGACCCATTTTTTGCAGCCCAATTTGTTTAAACCATACACTGACTTGTACGAACTTAAAAACAACTAAGGGTATTTCTTCCAAAAAAAATCATGTGTACTGCACTTCAGCCGCTCCCAGCCACTGACAATGGGCCCTGTCCACGCTGACATGCCACGCAGGCAGCGAATACATCCGCGTATGGGAAATGTGATCGTATTTGCACGTCCGTGCAAGTTTGATGACCAGAAAGACGTATTTTGCAAGTTTGTGCACCAAACTGACCGCCGCGCGCAAGTTCTAAGACTCTCAGTGTATTTAGCTCAACTGTGGTTGTAAAAGATAAATTCTACTCCCTCTCACTTTAGTGATCTAAAAGCTTTTACTCCCTCTGTCTAGGTGAATAAGTCATCTTAGGTTGTGCACCGTGACCAAGGAGGAGGAGAAAACGAGAGAATTTAATATTTATTTGCTAATTAATAGTATTGCATGCAATGAACTAACCACTGCACGTCGTGTTTGGTAGCCTAAGTCATTGAAAACATGCACGCCCTACATCTCTTATTGGTTGATACGTCAAGAAACAAGAAACGAGGTGGGAGTTAATGCACCGCGGCTAAGTGTTTTGAGATTATTTGATTTTCGTAAGGTGACTTACACACCTAGACGGAGAGTACTTTAGCGATCTAAACGCTTTAGTATATTTCTTTACGAAGGAAGTATATCGTCTTCTTTCCGTTGCAAAGGACTGTTGCAATGGGTAGAAATCCTAGGGTGCACTACTTGATTTTGGTCAAATTTGCCAGCGAAACCACACGAGTAAAGGCAGCACAATTCCCCCAAAAGATGAATTGCTTCACTCGGAAAGCTAACAGGCGACTCCTCGGATTATGTGTCGACGATCCAAATTCCAAAATGGAGCCTTAAATTTACCAGACGCAGGTGGTTGAAGCAACACTACAGTTGCACTATATAAAGCGAGACCTAGCCATGAACAGCTATCACTACGACGCAAGCTCTCTGCACTGGTAGCTCACGGCAGAGCGGCGAAGATGGCCACCACGCGCCACACCGTCCCCTTCGGCTCCGCCCTGATCAACACGACGGTCACCAGCGACACCGACGCCGCCGACGAGTGGGTCCGTCGCGTGCGCGTCGCCAATGACCCTGCCGGCCGCGGCCTCATCGTCGGCCTCGACTGCGAGTGGAAGCCCAACTACAGCTCGTGGACGACCTCCAAGGTCGCCATTCTGCAGCTCTGCGTCGGCACCAGCTGCCTCGTCCTCCAGATGTTCTACGCCAACCGCGTGCCGGCAGCCATCAGGGGCCTCCTCGGCGACCCCACGGTGCGGTGCGTCGGCATCGGCGTCGGCGAGGACGCCGCGAAGCTGGCCGATGACTACGGCCTTGTGTGCGCCGCACCGGTGGACCTGGAGGCCCGCTGCAACGAGTACCTCGGCATCGGCGGCCTGGGCAGGACGAGGCTGGGGCTCAAGGGCTACGCCAGGGAGGTACTGGGCCTGACCATGGAGAAGCCGCGGCACGTCACCATGAGCAACTGGGAGAGGCGCCAGCTTGACGTCGCGCAGGTCCGGTACGCCTGCATTGACGCCTACGTCTCCTACAAGCTGGGCGAGCGTCTCCTGGACAACTGACGTACGGCTAGATACTATTGCAGCTTGTCACTTGGAAAAAAATGAGATCATGGTCACTTGCAGCTTGTCACTTGGAGCTACGTAGTATTAATTATGTGGTGCTTGATCGTATTCGGTAACCTACCTTAATCGTTTTCTGCAACTTCTGTTTTGGACTTTGCCAATGTGGTGCTGCAACTTGGAGTAAGCATGTTCTATTGTGTTGGTCGTTTGCTTGTATCCTCGACAGTTAACGCAATGTGGCCGGGCGGATCGAAATGTTTAATTTTAGTACTCCTGAGATGCACTTCGCTTCTGAATTTCTGTTTGTTTTTCACTCACCAACATGCATCAGAATGCATATCGTTTGGTATTAGAAGAACGCCAAGAAGACACGATCGAAAGCATACAAAAGGAACGAAACAAATATATACCTCGTAATAAAGGGGTTATTGCTTCTGGCGGTATTGCCCTCAAAGTTGTAAAATATTACCTTCCGATGCCACTCGTAAGTGACAAAAACAATTTGTTTTTTTTTTCTTAAATTCGGCGTCCATCGTGTTTTATTCATGTATATAGCCCTTAGAATCCACAAGTGCACAATTTCCCGAGTGGCTGGAGCCTTCCACTTCCACTTGGGAGACCAATGTTTGAACCCGTTTCTCCACCTTTTTCTTTTTAGAGCTGCCTCGCCCAAGTGACATTGTTGCAATTTCGGCCCAGTTATTTTCTTTTTAACGTTTCTTTATTTTTGAAGATTCAAATACTTTTAAAATATTCATATCTTTAAAACTCTAACTCCAAATTTAGAATGTTATATATGAAAATAGTTAAAAAAATGTTTACATTCCAAATATGATATTAGCTTTCATGTTAAGCATGTCTAAAATTATGTTTATTTTGCACCCTTAATTAATATTTTTTTTCTTTATATGGGGTATTTTGAAAATGTCTATTCGTTATGCATGTCCTTACATATCGATTGTTTTTTATGGAGATATCTAATATGTTTGCAACCAAATTAAGTCTTGACTTGGATTACAGTTGCAAACACATATATCAACAAGGCAGAAATAATGCTCTTGTGCACATGTTATCATTGAGTACTAAATTGTACTTTGCTATTTTCAGTCTAATGCACTATTTGTTGAGTATGATTGTGGAGGAACGCAGCAAGGACGTGAATTGATACCGACAAGTAGGTTGATATTTTCGTTGTCTATAAACTGGACACAACTTCAGTAGACTTAAAGAATCGTCCCACTTTATGTTTGTGCACAACACCACTTATCATGTTGTTTCTCGTATGGCACCATAAAAGATTTGAAGTCATTTGCTGGTGTCGTCGAGTGTGTGTATGAGGGGCGATTTTTTCTCCCGTTGCAACGCACATGCATATTTGCTAGTGAAAATACAAAATGCTAAGAGACCCAAAACCAAAACACGCAAAAGCGAAAGAAGAGAGGATATAAACCGCTAAAAGAACAAAAACTAGTGGTCAGGGGGGCAAGAGTATTTTAAATTTCTCCATTGCATTGACTGATGCTGCAAAAGTATTCAGTGTCAGCATAATATTAGGCCTGAACATCGAACTCATTTTTCTAGCTGGCAAGTTCTCTGGTTGGTTATCCTATATTGTTTGAAACACTTCTTCAATTTTTCATGCATTTTGTTATGATTTTATTATTTTGATAGCGCTTGAGAAATAACTTCGTCCAATTAGATTTAAGGATTTTTGTGAGCAGCTAGAGTAAAAAGACATTTTTCTCTAAGCTGAATAAGACACAGTCACTCCAAACAATGTTACTACCTAGGTACCTCCTTGAAGAGCTAGTGAGACTACTGCAAAATAGGTCGACACAGTGCAAGGCGTGTATGTGGACCCGACTATTTAAGGGGTTATAGCAAGTGTTGCTTTGTTAAACCGTTTGAAATACTTTCTCGCAGGCTACTGATAAGAGTTGACGAAGATCCTTTCACCATCGCAAGCGGTTATTACTAAAGACTAACTGTGAAAACTTCATAATCGTCTTGAGCCGAGAGTCATTTGCTCTAATCGAGCTAAAGCAAGTGGTTTTTCTACCCAAACACCAATTATTTCCCGCTCATGCTTATATTATGGCCAAGTCTTGGGTCACAACCAAGTCTTCCCTTCCCCTTGACATTGTTAATAACCAAGTTGTTAGGGCATATTTCTCCCTTAGTGGTTTTGGTGATTGATGACTATTTGTGGATTAATCATGTGCATTGAGCATTTCAGATATTCTATCATATGGCACTGGCGATTTTATTCCCCTCGGTGATATAGAGTGAAGACGGTTTCTTTCTGTCGTTTCTTTTTCGATGGAATTGAGTCGTAGAAAACCGTACTGTTAAGAGGGGGTCCGCTTCGGAAAGGTTTGGGTGAAATCAATGCGTACACATTCCCATGTGCACCCACTCACCTTCCCAGCAACTTTGGAGTTCCGACTGTTCTCTGTCTTGGGAGTTGTTGAAGCTACTTACCACTGCCGCTGGCACTACTGCTTATTGTGGGCATTTTCTCTTCAACGGTTGTAGGACGGTAGTAGGGCAGTAGTGCCGTTCTAGTGGTACTACGACATTACTGATACCCCCACCATCGTTGTCTTCTCTATAGCCCAGAGGAACTAGCGGCAGTAGGGCGGTAGTACCACGCGAGCGGTACTGCCGCTTCCCACTACCTCACAAACTACCACTTATTTCTACTTTATGTAACAATTTCCATTCCTTTTCACGGTTGTAGAGCGGTAGTAGCCGGTGGTAGTACCGTTTCAGGCAGTACTTACGTTCTACCCACCTCTACCACCGTTGTTCCACTATGCTCTGTGACACCAAGCAGTAGTACCGCTTGGTAAGGACGATAGTACCGCTCCGGTTGCACTACCGCTCTTGTATTCATGTACTCACATGCACTAGCTGGAACTGCTGCCTCTAGCGGTAGTACCGCTCTCGTGAGCGGTAGTACCGCTTGAGCGCGACTTTAAGGCAGATAATGGTTGGATTGTTCCCCCACTATATAAAGGGGTCTTCTTCCCCAAGAAGACTACCTCTCATCCTCTGAAGCTCCATTGTTGCCCTAAAGCTCATTTTCGCCCGATCGCTCTCCCTAGCAAACAAAACTTGTTGTTGCACTAGGGTTTGGAGGAGAAGGCCTCGATCTACACTTCCACCAAGAGATATTTGATTCCCCCCACTAATCCCTTGCGGATCTTGTTACTCTTGGTTGTTTGGGCACCCTAGATGGAAGAGGTCACCTCTGAGCCACAATCCATTGTGGTGAAGCTTCGTGGTGGTGTTGGGAGCCTCCAATTCAGTTGTGGAGATTGCCCCAACCTTGTTTGTAAAGGTTCGGTCGCCGCCTTCAAGGGCACCACTACTGGAATCACGACACCTTGCATTGTGTGAGGGCGTGAGGAGAATACGGTGGCCCTAATGGCTTCTTGGGGAGTATTGTGCCTTCACACCGCTCCAACGGAGACGTACCTTCCCCTAAAGGGAGGGAACTTTGGTAACACATACCCGTCTTCACCGACTCCACTCGTGGTTACCCTTTACCTTTACTTTGTGCAAGCTTATATTGTTTTGTATCCTTTGCTTGCTTGTTGTGTTGTTGTTGAGCTCATGATGTAGGTTGTCACCTAGTTGCATATTTAGGCAACCTATTTTATTGTTAACCCTAATTTGTTTAAAAGAGCTAAAAATTGGTAGTTGCCTATTCACCCCCCTCTAGTTACCATATCAATCGTTTCACAAGTCTTGGAGCCGTTTCTTCCTAACCCTAGTTGTAGCTTGACCTGTCGTCCTTGTCTCTATCAACGTTGCAAAAGGTGACATTGGCTCCTTTACTGTTGTTTCACATTAAAGCTAGTCAGAGTCCAGTGACATGAGATGGTTCACTGTGTGGATCCAGGGAAGATCCGGAGAAGGCATGTGATGACTCGCCGGGAGGGATCCCGAGAAGGCTCGTGGAGGCGCTTTGCGGAGGATTCTCCATCCAGGGTTTTGGTTATCTCATGAACTTATATGAGATGGGTTTCCAAACTTAGGATTAAGACCACCACCAAATATAAGGGTGTGCTTGATTGGTGTATAAGTCTTAGTTTGTGGTTGCTGATATTCAACTGCTTGAACTTATTTTACAATTTGTTGCTGAGAAATGTTCATGAAAATGGAGAATGTGTTGATTACCAAACAGTAAAAACCAGGAAAAAGTCGATTCGGCAAACGAGGTCACAATCCACACACACTGACATTGCCACAACTAACCTTACTTATACTACAATTGCCATATGAATATCATGTGTCATGAACAAATTGACCGGTGGTAGACTTGGGAGAAAAACTTGGTCTCATTGTATGAACATATAAAAATATAAATATGTCAAGTCAAAGCTATAATAATACCAAACACATGTTTATGAAAGGGTGTGACACAACTAAGACTAGATGTAGCAATTTCGGATTGTCAACTAAATATGTGAAAGTGCACTCACACCAATATAACTTAATTTTTCATATTTGTATTTCCACACCAAAAGCACACGATTTCATAGATTTTGACTTATGGGAGAGATACCGACTTGATTGGTAGTAGGGCTGCAAGAAAAGCTCGAGACTCGTGAGCCACTCGAGATTGACTCCTATTTTGACTCGACTCGAAAAGAAATGAGCTGAGTATGAACACTTTATGTAGCTCGATAGAGAAACGAGTTAATCTTGAGCCAACACTGGCTCGCTCGATTTTAGCTTGATGTTATATAACTATATTAAATAATCTTGATGTAAATTTAAAGAAAGGGTCTGACTATATAACATCTAGATGTGAGATAATATCTCACATCTAAATTGTGACATCAGCAAAATCTCACATCTAAGTTGTGACAGCTGTTGTTGTTCTATTATTTGTTTTTTCCCGAGTGGAGCGCAACAAAAAGAAATGTAAGTTGACACGGTGTGCTACATAGGAATTGAACTTGGGACCTCATGCTTGGGAAGCTGTTGTCGTTCTATTATTTGTTTTTTCCCGAGTGGAGCGCAACAAAAAGAAATGTAAGTTGACACGGTGTGCTACATAGGAATTGAACTTGGGACCTCATGCTTGGGAACGACAGCTCCTACCACTCCAACAAATAGATGTTGTTAATATTTAGGTAACGGGGAACATTTAAAAACATAGCATCGTGTCCAGATTAGAAGACATGTTTGAAATTTTTTGAAACCTTTTTTTACAAATTGAGATTTTTTTAAATGTCAAATATTTTTGAAAATACAAAGAATTTTAAAATTTCGAAAAATATTTTTCAAATGTGAATACAATTTATAATTTCTTTTTTTGAAACATAAGAACAAAATTTGGTATTCTGTCTCGAACAAATTTTGAAAACATGGACATTTAAAAAAAAATCCCCAAACAGTGTTTAGAGTGTAGACACTTTTGAAAATTCTAAACAGTTTTTTAAAAACATGAATAAATATATTCTATATTTATTTTAATAATAAATATTCAAAAAAAATTTGTTTGAACCATTTGTTTTTTTGACATTTTTAAATGTTCATGCATTTCAAAAGAATGTTTGTGATGTTTAAAAATATAAATGTCCATGACAATTTTTGAAAAGAAACTTCACGCATTTAAAAAAGTCATGATATTTTCTACAATTTTTGTATGCAATGTAAAAAAAATGTTCGCATAATTTTTAAAAAAAATTTCATACAATTTAGAAAAAAAATGATATGTAGGAATTTGATTTTTTTCCCATGTATTCTAAAAAGTGCTCGGGTCTGTATTTGAAAAAATATTCATCATGTATTTAAAAAAATGTTCAATGTGTGTTAAAAATGTTCCTGTGTATACAGAAAAATATACCATGTGTATTACAAAAGTGGACATGTATTTGCAAAAAACAAATATAACTACATAGGGGTACTGGGTTGGGAACGAGTTGCATGCCGAGAGTGGACATGCAACTATGTCGGGCATGAGTTGCATGTTTGGCTTGGAGATGCAACTAGGTCGAGTGGGTTTACATGTTGGGGTTGGACATGGAACTAGATAGAGGTCGGGGCAAGTTGCATGTTGCAAAACAAATCACAAGTCTAGTTGCGAGTCAAGGGTGTTGCGAGTCAATGGTGGACTTGTAACTAAGACAAGTATATAAAACAATTATATGAGTTGTGAATTGAGGGTGGACTTGCAATTGAGATGAAAAACAAAAGACATCCCAATTGCGAGTCTAGGGTGGACTTGTAATTGAGACAACAACAAACTATGGGCCCAGTTGCGAGTCAAGGGTGGACTTGCAACTGGGAGAAAAAAAAAGGTCGGGACCCAGTTACGATTCGAGGGTGGACTTGCAATTGGGACAAAAAAAGTAGCACCCCAGTTGAAAGTCGAGGGTGGACTTGCAAATGGGACAAAAAAGGTCGGGACCCAATTGCGAGTCGTGGATGGACTTGCAACTGGGACAAAAAGGCAGCGTCCCAGTTGCGAGTCGAGGGTGGACTTGCAACTGAGACCAAAAAATTGAAGATCGGGCCCTAGTTGCGAGTCAAGGGTGGACTTGCAACTGGGACAAAAAAGGTTGAGCTCAGTTGTAAGTCGATGGAAGACTTGCAACTAGGACAAAAAAGGTTGATCCTAGTTGTGAGTCGATGGTGGACTTGCAACTGGGACATAAAAAGGTCGCGTCCCAGTTTAGAGTTAAGGGTGGGATTGCAACTGGGACAAAAAAATCCAGGCCCTGGTGGCGATCAAGGGTGGACTTGCATTTGTGAATAAAATAGACCGTGCTCCTGTTGCGAGTTGAGTGTGAACTTGCAACTCGGACCAAAAATGTTGAGGTCCTGTTGCGAGTCAAGGATGAGATTCCATGCTAAGCGGGTCATTCTCACGATGGGTGCTTATTCACTTGTCATTGCATGAGAGAGGCTGGTAATTGGATGCCCAGTCCCATGATCAAAACGAAAAATAATGAAACAAAGTCCCCCGGAAAGTTGATACACTGATACAGCGAGGTGCTATACAAACGGTTTTTAACCCATTTCCGCGACAGCATTCTGAACCGTCGCCGAGTGAGTGTGTGCGATAGGGGGGGTCCTTCCCACATGACCCAGAAACCGTCGGGGATAGGCCCTCCTGGCACACACGCTCGGTAAAATGAGGTCGTGTGCGACGGACGAGCGATCAAATACGGTTATACGTACAGTTGTGGTAAAAAAAATACAATTATACAGGCCAAATAGTTTTCGGTCGTAAGTACATCCCACATAATCAGTCCCGGCTAAATGTTTCCATTCGTATGTACATTCCACACAGTCAATGCAAGGAACACGTTTCCGTTAGTATGTACATCCCACACAGTTAATCCAAGAAGTATGTTTCCGTGCGTATATACATCCCACACAGTCACACTAAGGAAAACGTTTGCGTTATTGAATGCATCACACATGGTGCGTAGAAGAAACTGTATGGCATAGGCTGTCCATCACACACACTTTTTATGTGGTAAACGTTTGGGCAAGGTGGCCTAACGCAAACAGTTTTCAAGAGGATGTCGTGTGTGATTGTTCATTGATCTAACACGGTTTATTCCTAAAAACTGTGTGCGTTGCCTGAGGTCATCGCCCACGGTGTTTTCTCAATAACCGTTTGCAATAGAAAAACCCAATTAGCAGGCTAATTGTCCTATTATTAATAATCCATTTATTAATATAATTGACATTTCATATTAAGCACCCAATATATTTCATTTTCATATTAAGGAAGCAAGATTTCATAATTGAAATACATCAGAGTACTACATCATATAGCTTCAGCACTCAGCTACCCCATTACACAATTGCACCAGCACCAAGTTTCACATGCAACATCTATAACCTTTCGAAATTAGCATCATAGACGGTACATAGACAGATGAATCTCATCTGGAAAACTGCTGAAGCGGAAGACGAATATTGAGCCTTCATTGATGTTGAAGGTCTTTGCAACTTTAGGCCAGTGCCTATGGATGATTGACCGTCCATCCTTCGTCCTCTTCAGGAACACTTCATTATTGAACCATGGGTGTTGTATGAATACCTTCCTCGCCTCCTGACCATACATGTGGTTTGAGAGGTAATCATCAGTGAACTGCTTTGGAAAGGCCTGAAAACAAGGATGTGCATAAATATCTTCTCTATATTGGAAATGGGGGCAAAGGAATAAAAAAGCCAGTGTATAATAGTTAGTACCATCCTGTAGTGAACTGATGTCTTCTTCATTGTGCAGACAAAGATCTTGTTATTTTTTGTCGCTAATTTCTTTACCCTAACAATCTTTATGAGTTTCTTGACTTGACTGATATTCATGGACAACTCATTTCCCCATATGCAAAAAGGGTCGAACAGTGGGTCAAAACCTCTGACAGCAGGACCTACATGTGCAAGACCAAATTGTTAAAAACCTAATATTTAAAAACAAGAAGTGGAAAGGTGTGTTATTAACTGCAACAGGCCTAATATTTAAAAACAAGCAAACATAGTCATTCAAACTTGTATTGTGCAGGTCTAAGTACACTAGTTATTGGCCCTGTTTGGATCCATGGGTTAGAGTTAAATTGAGCTAGTTTGGGCTCAAATAGCCCTAAAGTATTCAAACATGAGGGCTAGATTGAGCTAGTTACGTCTAACCCACCCAAAACAACTATCCCACCCAAGAGGTGCTAATTGGGACTAGTTCTCCTAGTGCATTTATTGGCCCTGTTTGGATACTCTAACTTAGCTAGAGGTTAGAGTTAGTTTCTAGATCATGACTAACCCTGAACTAACTCTAGCCAAAGTGGTGTTTGGATGACAGGGTTAGATTGACAATAAATGCACTAGGAGAACTAGCTCCAATTAGCACCACTTGGGTGGGATAGTTGTTTTAGTGGGTTAGATGCAACTAGCTCAAACTAGCCTTCATGTTTGGATACTTTAGGGTTATTTGAGCCCAAACTAGCTCAAACTAATTCTAACCCATGGATCCAAACAGGGCCATTGTCAATCTAACCCTGTCATCCAAACACCTCTTTGGCTAGAGTTAGTTTAGGGTTAGTCATTGTTGGGTATCATTGTTATTTAGGAAACGTAGGATAGCATAGGATTTATTCTACCTTGACTTGTACTCCAAGATGACCATGTACTCCTATATATATGCCCACAAGGCTCAAGCAATACAATCAACTATTCCACCAATCTCTCTCTCTCTCTCCCTTTTAACTGTCATGAGCTAGAAACTAACTCCAACCTCTAGCTAAGTTAGAGTATCCAAACAGTGCCATTGTTAAATCAAATGGAAAGGCGTGTTAAATACTCCCTCTGGTCCTTTTACTCTACATATAAGAATTGTCTGAAGTCAAACTTCATAAAGTTTGACCTTATTTATATGAAAAAATATCAACATCTACCATGCTAAAGTTATACAATATGAAAATTTAAGTCATGACACATCTACTGATATTGATTTCATATTGTGAATGTTGGTATTTTTTCTATAAAGTTGGTCAAACTTTACGAGGCTTGACTTTAGACAAATCTTATATGCGAACTAAAAAGATTCGGAGGGAGTACAACATGCTTAACAGCAACCAAATATAGTCATTCATAGAGCTATTGAAAGAAATTGGTATTGATGAAATTGAACTGCACAGTTCATACTAGCATATATAGAACATCACACTGTGAATAGCTGAAATAAACAAGGCATACTACCAACAACCAAAGATGGTAATTGAAACTGGACATATGCTAACTAAAAACAACCGAACAACCATAAACCGTAGAAATAAACAAGGCGTAATGCAAACAACCAAATATAGCAATAAATACTGGACAGGTTCTCACTACAAAAGGGGTTCGAGAAAACAAATCATGGGTTTCCTCACTTGTCACAGATTGGCTCCTCCTCGTGGTCGCCGTCGATGAGGTCTGACTTGCCAGCTGAGGATCCCAAGCCAGCGTCGCAGAACGTGTCCTTCAGAAATGACAAAAGGGGCTCAATGGCGATGAAGGATGGCAAATTGTTCATAACGAGCCGCAACAGATCAGCGGCAGGACCATCGATGAGATCGACGACTGTCGAACCCGAAGGGTTGGGGGTGGGCAACTTAACCTGTGATATAGCCCGCGTCAAGTCGTCAATGTCGACGACCTCGATGTCGTAGCCGGCGTCCGCGACATGCCAGAATACTCTACCCCGCTGATTGAAAGGCTCAATCCAGGTCCAGTCATCGTCATCAGCTTCCTCGGTGGCCTCCTCACCGACGTCGGTCAAAGAGGCCGCGGTAAAGCTCTTTTGGGCCATTCGCTCCTTGAGCCCCCCGGGAAGCGTAGCCGGGCTTAGGCTGCGACGCTCTGGAGTAGGGGAGGAGGTTGTGGATGGGGATCTCTGGGAAAGGGGGCGTTTCGCAGGCATCATCTAAGAAACTCAGGGCGGCGAGGGTATGTATATCGGTGGGTAAACTGCACGAGCAGACTGGCGGAGGTTGACGATGGCGGCGGCGGCGACGACGATGAGCTAGCTAGGTTTGGAGTGCGGGAGGGATGGTGTGTATGTGTGTGAGCGGGGGATTTTGGGTGAGGCGAAGGATTTGGGGTGTGTGTGTGGAGGGGGTCCAAGGTGGTGTTTGAGGAAATGCCGCGGGTACTGAAAATTTTACTAGGCAGGAGTAAAATGGCGGGGCTACCGAAAATTTGGATCAAGGGATTGAAGCAGAGCGGGCCGGGAGTAACGAACATCACACACGGTTAAAACATAATAATCATGTGCTATCAAATAGAAAAACCTCCAGCCGAGCAGATATTTTTGAGATTGCGAGGGATGCAGGCGGGAATAAAATGCCGGGGCTACTTAAAATTTGGATCTACTGATTGAAGCAGAGCGGGAGTAACAAACATCACACACGGTCCACACATACTAATCGTGTGCTATCAAACAGAAAAACCATCTAGGCGGGTAGATATTTTCGAGATTGCGACGGAGTAGATATTTTCGAGAGGGGGAGGGAAGCCTCGTGGAACCCAATCTACTGTGATCATGTGGGTGACAGGGGCAGGGGCGCGGCACACGGGTAGTCCCAGGGAACCGTGTATGTTTCGTACCCGATCGCAGACGGTTGCTGCGTTCGACTCATCTGCTGTTTATAAATTTGGCGAAAAAAATGCGGGAAAGGGTCAGAACATGAACACACTTGCATGTGGACCAAATATATGTATGAAAAGGGTGGTTTGATGTTCAAATACCCAATGCACACCATTGATGTGGCACCTGTCGCACAAAGCACACATTATTATTGCTAGCCCCCCCCCCCACAAACACAAACACACACACTTCGTGTTGGCAGGAGGGGAATCCTAGCTATGAACACATGCCCCCAATAATAGCTAGGTCCGACATCTCACCCTACCGTAACACAAAACCGAAAGGAGTACATCATGGTCAACCCCCCTTTGCTTCCGATCAAATGTGGACCGTGTGCGGGCCCACAGATGTGTTCTTCTGCCGTTAGATGGGTGAGACCTCATACGAACCACACCTGCGGGTGGCCCGATATGTGTGTGTGTGTGTGAAAATGATGTGGTGTGATATTTAAATAACCAAATCACAAATTTGATGTGGCACATGTGCATCGCAAATTAACCGGACATCCCCGACCCCACGGAGGTTCATCTAGTGCGAAGTAGTACCCCCCCACACACACACTTTGGGTCGGTGGGAGGGGGCATCTCACCAAGGCGTATTGTAAGACTGACCAAGAAGAATCACCACCTTGGTCGTATAACCTCTCTTGTTGTTGGTTCAAAGTCATGCATGGACGTCCACACGCGGCCCCACAAAATAGGCTAGCTTGTCGCCGATAACCACGCGAGGGAGTGCCTAAAGACAACCACTACGTGCATGTGGCCCAAACATATGTATGAAGTGTCATGTGGTGTTTGAATATACCCAATGCACAACTTTGATGTGGCAGCGTGCTTTTGGAACCGGAAAGTCCCCACACAGAGCGAGGGTTCACGATGCGTATACTATATATATAGGGATTCATGTGTATGCGAGCCCTCGAACTTAGGTCTCGAATCTCACCATGATCGACATACGACTATACGGTAACGCGAACCAAGAGAAGAAGAATCCACCCTGGTAACCTCTCTTGCATTGTTGGTCGAAGTGATGGACGTCCACGTGGGCCCACGAATATATAGGCCGTTGATGATAACCAAGCAAGGGAGAGTGTCCAAAGACAACCAGTGCATGTATGTGCCCCAAACATATGTATGGACATGCGTGATGCATGCATATATGTTTGAATACCAAAAGCACAACATTTTGATGTGGTGCATGCATGCGTCGAAAATCGCACAGTCCCCACACAGATCTGGTTCATGACGCGTCGCGTGCTCGCCCTCCCCCACTTCGACCCGGTGGGAGGGATTCGTGCGTACACATGCGCTCGAAGTATAGTTGCATGTACCGTACCGTATAAGATGAACCAAAATTTAATCCCCTCCTAATTATAAGTCAAATTAACCTCTATCGCTGTCGTTCGAAGTGATTGACCAAGCGGGCACACAGAGATGGACGAAGCATCTCACCGATAACCCCGTGAGTGAGAGCTAGAGGACAACTGCCATCGCTTGCTTGTGGGCCAAACACATGTATGGAGATGTGTGGTTGTGATGTTTGAATACCGAATATACATGCAGAACTTTGATGTGGCACCTGCCTCGGAAACCTTTAAGTCCCCCACACGAACCGAGGTTCATGACACGTAGTATATATATGTTGCCCCCTCCCCTCTTCGACGCGTAATATATACTCCTACGTACCGTAACACAACCCGAAAATAATCCTCCTTGTTCGTCAAATTACCTTTGTCGTTGTGTCATATATTAGATGGACGACGACCTCACGGGCCCATGGAGGGAAGAGTCACAGGCGAATGAGTGACAACCATCGTCTGCACGTGGCCCAATGTGTTGGTGATGTTTTTAATACCCAATATGCACAACTTCTCTGTGGCACCTGCCTCGGAAACCAAAAAGTCCCCACACGGAGCGAGATCGTTCATGACATGTGTGTAGTATGTGCTGCCCTGGCCCCCTCCTCCCCTCTTCGACGCGTACTATATACTCCTACCGCAACACAACCCAAAAAGAAACCTCCTTGTTGGGTCAAAGTGATGGAGGACAACCTCGCGGGCCCACGGATGGAAGCATCGCACACGAGTGACTGTCCTATATGACGCGTAGTATTGCCCCCGGCCACCCTCTTCAACGCATACTATATATATACTCCTACCGTACGTAACAAAAACCAAAAAATGACCATCCTTGTTGGTCAAATTAAACTCTCTCATCGCATGTCATAGTGCTGGATGGCGACCTCGCGGGCCCACGCGAGTGAGTGTCCTAGGACCACCGCGTGCATGTGGACCAAAGATGCATGTCAAACTTTTTCTGCAGCGAACATGCGACCATAGGAGTTTAGTGTTAAAAATTGAAAAAAAAAGATAACATTTGTCCGTTTTTATACATTGATTGGTTTCCTAGGGATTTAATGTGCAAAAAATCAAATTTGATCTACATGAGACCCGTGATAGTGCACGAAAATGGATTGCAAAATCATATGTGTATGTGTCCCTGGGTGCATGTTTAGTCCCCATGCAAGAAATTTCTAACATCGAGAATCTTGATTTTAAAATACAGTAAATCCAAAACTAAGTTGAAATTCATGAAACTTATCGTTGTGTCATATGGACACCAATAGACTGTGATATTTTTTTTTCAAATTTGAGACAAGTTTTGATATAATCTTCTTACATACATGAAATTATCAATAATTATCAACCAATATCGCAAACAAACTCTTTATTTGAACCATGTGCGTTAGACCAACAATGTACGTGCCGTGCTTTGGTTAAGCAATAAAGCGGCAGAATTAATCATCAAAAAGGAAAAATCAATATAATACGTGCCGCGCATGCGTCCCGTGTGCCGTACAATCATGCGTGAGTTGACGAGACGCATGCTAGCAGGCAGACCAGGAGGCCGATGCATGCGAGTGTTCGCTACGCACTCACCATGGGGCAGGCTAGTAGCTGTGTGAAATGACGGTAGGCATGCCAGCAGTCCGCTGTGCAGGCTCACCGGGAGGCGAGCCAGCCCTTTGACCGCCGCCCACCTCGCTCCCACTGCTCCATATTAATGGCGTGCCCGATCCACTAGTCATAATAGGCGGCCGCACACCCCGTCCACAGTTGTCACCGCCGCATGGTGTGTATTATGATTTTGCTGAAGCGCACCATCGGTGGGAGTGGCGATGCCGGGGCTGGTGAAGCACCCACACAATGCATGAAGCTGGGCGCAGAGGTTGCTGTCACCGCCGACGAGGTCTCGCGCAGGCAGCAGCATGACCTTGACTTCGTCGCCGTCGTCGTGCCTCCCCAGCCGGAGTCGGAGGTCCACAGCTACTCCGGCAACGACTCCGACTCCGATGGAAAACCGGTTAGTCCCCCCCCCCCCGCCCTTTTTGTTGGGAACAGAAATCCTTGGTTATGTTCACCGAGTCCATGAAATCAGAGTAAGATTCGTTAGATCCATGTAGTGTATTGATTGTTTGAATAGTATCTATGGTTAGTGATTAATTGTTTGTTCTGTACAAATATTTTTTTTGCTAATAATCCGACTAGGGTTAGCGTGCGTGCTAATAATTTGTAGCCAGATCTTGAGAATTGATTTTGAATGTCCTACATATATGTTTGTGCCTTTTTTTTCTTTCAGATCTTGAGAATTGATTTTGAATGTCCTACATGTATGTTTCTGCCTTTTTTTATTTGTGCGCACAAGTTTTATATAATCTTGGAGTACGCTTTTGGTACTATTATTATGTTCTATGCTCAATGAAGAGTTTGTCCATGGGTACCCTATCAATGGTGCTGGATTCTGTCAAGACCTTACATATCAGTACGTGGTGTTTTGATCTGGACATGATTATCGGCTTGCTGCAATGCTTTCCATGTCTGGAGAATTTGTATATAGAGGTGATGATATCAAGCACATTGATGTACTTTACTATAACTAACCGTTCAGCTGTACTATTTTTTTAGACTTAACTGTTTTCAGTCTTCATGTCTATTTAGGCTAAAGGACATGGACAAAAAGATATAACCAATCGGTGGCATAAGAAGCACCGGGATTTTCTCAGTTCTCATGACATTTGTTTGAGGACAATAACGCTGGAAGGATATGCATCCAACCATGCAAACACTAGCTTTGTCACATTCTTCCTATTGAAAGCGAGAGTACTATCATCCATGAGAATTAAGTTTTTTAACAAAAACTTTCTCATGGATGGACACGTTGAACAGCATAAAAAGAAGTTTCAGGTGGACAAAAGGGCTTCTGAATGTGCTCGACTTCTATTTACAACAACTTGTCTTCATGTACCAGTAGATTTTCTGGTCCAGGATCTTGATTTTATGGATCAGACCGATCCATTTGATTGTGACTGCCGAAAATTTTGGTTGAGTTAGTTGTTATTGTCCTGTTCAATCTGGATTTTGTGTAAACCTGATGAACAATTAATCATCGTGCTTTTGTACCTTCTGTAAGCTAGGGTTAGATATTGCTGCCCTTTTCAACTCGGCTTTGACCCATATTTTCTTTCATACAAACCGGAGCTTCTATCAAGAAGCCTCATGGTTCCGAGAGGGAACTTGGTCACATGATCTGTGTGCGAAACGACATACGTTGTATCTTCCCGCCTTGATTTATTTTACAGAGGCAAAATGCAAATGTGCTAAACATATGAAATTATTCAGGGTTCGTTTCACCATTTTATACATTGATTTTCCTAGGCATTTTTAACAAATAGCTACCACGTTATTATCGCAAACGATCGTATTAGTCCAACCGTGGGCGTTCAACTAACCATTTACTACCGTGGGCAGCTGTTTGATTAGACGGGACGACTGTGAGCAGTCCGCCACGAGCGCTGCAATTTATTGCTGGTTTTGGGCTTTTGTTTCGGCCGCCTCAGGAAGTTACGTAGAACAGTCCTCCGTTCTCATCTACAAGCACCGCCACCGAGGATCGCCACCTGCTGCGAGATGGAGGACGAGCCGGCCAACAAGCGGGGCGGGTCGAGCCAGAACCGCAAGAGCCTACGGCGAACGTGAACTTCATCAGCAGCCTTCCCGACGAGATGTTGGTAACCATCATATCCCACCTCCCCATCAAATATGGCGTGCGGACCACTATCCTCTCGCGGCGGTGGTGCCCCCCTCTGGCACTCCACCCCCCTGGACCTCATCGTCGACCACGAGTTCTGCAGCGGGGAGCAGCAACGCCTGGACGCATTGTCCCACGTCCTCGCCACGCACCCTGGGCCGGTCAGACGCCTTGCTATCGGCAGGCTCAGTCCCCACAACAAGACCGAACCCAGGTTGCACTACTGGTTCCTATCCCCAACCCTGGATCGGCTCGAGGAGCTCAGCTTTCATGCTGGACGTCCTTGCTTGCTGCCGCCGTCCGTGCTCCGCCTCGCGCCCACGCTGCGCCGCACTACATTCAGGCGGTGCAATTTCCCCCGGATCTATGCTGCGCGCGCTCTTCATCTCCCTAAACTTAAGCACATCGAGCTCATTCTCATCCGCATCTTGAAGGAGGATTTGGAGCGCCTGCTAGTCGGCTGTACAACGCTCGAGTAACTTCGTCTTCATGCGATGGATGGGTTCAGTAGCCTCCACATCACCTCGACGAATGTCCGTGCAATTTATGTGCATTGCTGGCGCCGCCCAAGGCTGTCAGTTGAGGTGTTTCACGATATTGTCATTGAGAATGCCGCCCTAATCGAGTTTTTCCTGTTTTTTACTGTTTGGTAATCAACACATTCTCCATTTTCATGAACCCTAGGCCTTGTTTTCAAGCATTGCAATACCATTTTTGCTCACTTTTGTTACTAGTTACCTTGTTGTTTTTATATTTTTAGATTACAAAAACCTATATCTACTATCCATACTACACTTGTATCACCATCTCTTTGCCGAACTAGTGCACCTATACAATTTACCATTGTATTGGGTGTGTTGGGGACACAAGAGACTCTTTGTTATTTGGTTGCAGGGTTATTTGAGAGAGACCATCTTCATCCTATGCCTCCCATGGATTGATAAACCTTAGGTCATCCACTTGAGGGAAATTTGCTACTGTCCTACAAAACTCTGCGCTTGGAGGCCCAACACGAGTCTACAAGAAGAAGGTTGTGTAGTAGACATCATGATGCAGTACAATACAGGTAAGTATTTCCCTCAGTTATGAAACCAAGGTTATCAATCCAGTAGGAGAATCACGCAACACCTCGCTAGCAGTACCTGCACACAAAATAACAAATCCTTGCACCCAACACGACCAAGGGGTTAGCAATCCCTTGGCGGTTAATTGCAAGATTAAATTTTATGGTGATAGATAGATCGAACAAAATATAAAATAAAATAAATAAAGTAAAATTGAAGCGAGGTATTTTTAGAATTTTTAATATATGATAGAAGTGGACCCGGGGGGCCATAGTTTTCACTAGAGGCTTCTCTCTTGAAAATAGCATACGGTGGGTAAACAATTACTGTTGGGCAATTGATAGAAAAGCAAATAATCATGACGATGTCCAAGGCAATGATCATGTATATAGGCATCACGTTCGAGACAAGTAGACCAAAACGATTCTGCATCTACTACTATTACTCCACACATCGACTGCTATCCAGCATGCACCTAGAGTATTAAGTTCATAAAGAATGGAGTAAGGTAATAAGAAAGATGACATGCTGTATACAAAGTAAACTCACCCATGAATAAACCCCATCTTTTTACCCTTAATAGCAACGATACATATATGTCATGTCCCTTTCTGTCACTGGGATTGAGCACCGCAAGATTGAACCCATTACAAAGCACCTCTCCCATTGCAAGATAAATCAATCTAGTTGGCTAAACCAAATAAATAGATCGGAGAGAAATACGAAGCTATAACAATCATGCATAAAAGAGTTCAAAGAAAACTCAAATAATATTCATGGATAATCTGATCATAAACTCACAATTCATCGGATCCCAACAAACACACCGCAAAAAGTCATTACATCGGATAGAACTCCAAGAACATCAAGGAGAACATTGTATTGAAGATCAAATAGAGAAAAGAAGTCATCTAGCTACTAACTATGGACACGTAGGTCTATGGTAAACTACTCACGCATCATCGAAAGGGCAACAAGGTTGATGTAGAGCCCCTCCGTGATTGATTCCCCCTTCGGCAGAGTGCCAGAAAAGGTCCCCAGATCGGATCTCGCGAGAACAAAGGCTTGCAGCGGTGGAAAATGTATTTCGTGGACTCCTTTGTTGGTTTCCTGATTTTAGAGAATTTATAGAGGTGGAGTTAGGTCAAACGGAGTCACGTGGGGTGCCCACGAGCCACCAAGGTGTGCCCTACCCCTTGGGCGCGCCCTGGTGCCTTGTGGGCCACTGCTCCATCTTCTCATCCCCTCCCAAAGCTTCTAGGGTCTCTTATGTCCAAAAAAAAATCACCAAAAAGTTTCGTGGCATTTAGACTTCGTTTGGTACTGATATTCTACAAAACCAAAAATGAGAAAAAAACATCAACTGGCACTGGGCACTAAGTTAATAGGTTAGTCCCAAAAAATTATATATAATTGCTTGTAAATGTATATAAAACATCCAAGATTGATACTATAATAGCATGGAACAATAAAAAATTATAGATATGTTGAAGACATATCAAGCATCCCCAAGCTTAATTCCTGCTCGTCCTCGAGTAGGTAAATGATAAAAACAGAATTTTTGATGTGGAATGCTACCTATCATATTCATCATATAATCTTTTCTTTTGTTACTTGGACACTTGGACTTGAATGATTCAAAGCAATAGTCTATTATTTGACATGAAGACATCGATACTCAAGCATACTAACAAGCAACCATGTCTTTCAAAATATCCACGCTAAAGAAAGTTATCCCTAGCCATTATGCTCAATCATTGATCCATTCATGAAACACAGTCATATTAGCTACACCCAATACACAAGGATGACAATAGTGTTCCCTAGTTGGTGCTTTGTAAGAGAAGATGGAAACTCAAAATAATTTTTTTTTGCATAAAAGTAAATAAATAAGCCCTTCGCAGAGGGAAGCAAAGATTTGCAGAGGTGCCAGAGCTCAAGGCTTAAATTGAGAGATAAAATTATTTTGAGAGGCATGCTTTTCCTGTCAACGAAAACGACCGAGAATTCCCAGTATCTTCCATGCTAGACACATTACAGGCGGTTCCCAAACAGAAAATAAAGTTCATTTCCTTTCCACCATTCTTTCACAATCCATGGCTAGCCGTATCCACGAGTGCCTTCCATACCAACACTTTCCAAGGAATTTATTATTATCATCATATTAATTTTTTTCATTTCAGGACTGGGCATCCCTTTTACCTGCCACACTCTCGTGCAATGACAAAATGAATAAACACTCATCATGAGAATAACCCACCTAGCATGGAAAATATTGGCCACTCCCTGCCGCTTCATGAGCGGTACGGGCACTGTCGTGGTTTTGTCATGACAGATGTCCTAGTGTGAGGACTTAGACGTGAGGCCATTACAACCAGGTGTTTAGCTTGTCGGGGTTGATCGGAATCAAGAGACATGGATTTACCTAGGTTCGGCCCCTCACCAATGAGGTAAAAGCCTACTTCCTGCTTAGGGGTTATTGCTGGATGATCAATTACAAGGGAGCGGATTCGCTTGACCTAGCTATTGATCGATTGTCACTTAGTCTATCTACCTCAGGGACTCACCTTTATATATCGGTCGAGGCCCTGGGCTTACAAGAGTCTGGGTCGTAATACAATTCGTGGCCAAGTATACTTCTGATTTGTCTTGCTTCCTAAGTAAGAAAACATCCAGGCGGCTTACACCTCTAGGCTCTGAGTCTCCGTCTTCGGATACTAGGCCGCAAGCCGGCCTGCTTGGTGAACTGCCCTGCCAGTCTTGTTTCTTAGCGCCTCGGCCCATCTTGAGTCTTGCTCATCAGCCGCCACCTGGATGACCTGACCCATTATGGCGGGTCATATCATGGGGTTATATCCCGAACATTAGCCCCCAGATTAATTTGAATTTATTCATGTCAATCTCCACCATCTTAACCTGGCGGCTTATCTTTTAATCATATCTGGGTCTTCTCCGGGGTCATGAAATGTCGGCTTATGACTCTTCTAGACTTGTTGTTTTTTCACATCTTCTCGTCGACGATGTCCCATTTGAAAATCTTGAGAAATCATGATGACATCGTAACGAATCTTTATGCATATGCATTTAACCTGAAAATCGAGGCGTCTCTGGCTCCGAAAGTTACTGTGTCCCCTCATTTTTCGCACCTGCCATTTACCCTTCGGCTCTTCGCCTTATAAATACACCCGAGGGGTCCTCCTTTTACTTTTACCTTGCCCCCATCTCTTCTTCTTCCTCCTCGAGCCCAAGCTCTTCGCCGCGCCACTGCTTCTGTTCGTCCGTCACCGGCCGACCCATCCAGGACTGCGGCACCATCCAATCTTCGCCGGAGCTCGACCAAGCACCTTCGCCGCCCTTCTCAGGAGTCAAGGTATACTATACTTCCCCTCTCAAATCCACATTAATTCCACTGTAGTTCGTCGGAGTTCTCCATAGTTCATCCATGTTTCACTGTCGCCACCTGTTTAGATCTAGCATTTCTCGTAGGTTCTCTGCCGAACAACAGCGGTGCTAGCCATAATCCCATTATTGCATCTAGGAATTCTAATTTCTCAGTAAAACTCGTGGATAGACTGGCGGTCACTTCCGGTGCTCATCATAGGGTTAGGAAATATTTTCCACTTTTTGTACTATATGCAGATCCGTAATTGTAGCTGTTTCGGTAGAAACCTGTTTGTACCACACTTAGCAAAAACTAAAAATTTCCAATCTGCCATAAGACGCCCCTTATGTTTGCCGGCTCATCATTATGACTGTAACCCGCCATGTCTAGAAATTGCTCTGTTAGATACCAACTCATAATTAGGTGACTCATCTGTTGCCAATAGTTATGCCATCTTATCCTTAACCATAGCTGTTAATGCATTGCTATTTGATCACATAGCTTCATTTAAGCGAGTCATCATTTTATAAATAACCCGCCATTCATGCTTCCATAGTTCTTAACCTTTATTCAGGCGACTCATCATGTCAATAACCACAATCTGCAACTGGGTGCCATCCCAAGTTTCTCATCTCGTACTTGATGACTATAAAGACAAGGCCTTCTGCCGGCTCAAGGGGAAATTGGCTGGCGAGCCGCCCAAGGAGACGAAATTCCCTAACCGGCGAAGGAGAAGTCGTGGTCTTTGTCGACCATCTCCTGAGAGGCTTTTGTTCGCGCGAGTCAAAATTCTTCCGGGACTCCCTAAATCTCTTCAACCTTCATCCTCAAGATCTTGCTCCGAATTCTATATCCAACTTGTGCCAGTTTTAAGTTTTATGTGAAGTATATCTGCAAATGGAGTCCATAGTTCCTCTCTTCAAAGAATTCTTCTACATCAACCATCAGTCAGAGTTTGCTGATGGCCCCAGCCTAGAACTCGGCGGGGTCTCAATCCAGAGGCGGAGAGATGGTTCCTTTCCTCCAGTAACTCTACCAAGCCATCCAAAAGGATGGATTAAGACTTGGTTCTATTGCAGAAACATAGCTCCGGCTGATGAAAACCCCTTACTGGGTTACAGATCTGACCAGCTTCCGATTGATTTTGACCTTCCTAGCTAGGTTATTCCAGAAGAGCATGCTCAAGCTGCCCCTGTCTATTCAAGGCTTAGGGCTTTAATGGCCAACGGGTTAACGGCGGTTGACTTAACCCGGTGTTGGGTTACTTGGAGAATCCTACCACTGAGTCGCCGGCCTGATTTAATGTGCAACTACTCGGGCGACTCAAACGATGCCTAACGGTACAGATCTGATAACCTAGAAGCTGATGAGATAAACAAGATTGTGAAGAAACTGCTTGGGGAGACTGAGGATAACTGCAACAAGACAGGGATGTGTCCTTTCTTCAAACTTAATCCGGCTCCTCCAGTAAGTATACATGTAATCATTTGTCCGGCTCATCATTCTTTACCTTTTCGGTATTTCACTTGTTAACCTTGTTCAATTATGCAGGCCGACTCTCCAATTTGGAAGAGGAAAAGAATACAAGCCAGCAAGACTAAAACTGCGCCGGCTCAAAGAAGGAATAAACCTGCTGCTGTGAATGAGGCGACAGCAAGGGGCAAGTCACCAACAGTTGACAATTAGTCGGAGGTAGAACTTGATTCCCTTGGACGTCTTTTCATTGAACTTGCTGACGCTTCTTATTCTCAGGGTGACGCTGCCACAAGCCGGGCTGATGATGCTGAGGTAATTTCCATTTCTTCCAGCTTAGAATCCTTGTCTCACAAGCGCACTAGGCGGGTCGTTCGGAAAGTAAGTTTTCTCATCCAGATGCTCATTTAGACCCAAACTTTATTTTGAAGATAGCCCAGTTTGAGTCAAGGCACCAAACCCGGAGTGGCTCTGGAGAGCTGTTGGTCGGCTTATCCCATCACTACTGCAGGATGCTACTAACGTGACACTACAATCAGAGATCCTTCGATGAAACTGTGTGCGATGCATTAATCGCAAACGATGATGTAAAAAAACTGTCAAAAACGATGCAAAACATTTGCGATGGCGGAGACATCAAACACGGTTTAGATTTTAGTTGCATGTGCGATGCGGGGCATACGGTTCAGTTCAATGAACTATTTGCGATGAGGCAGAACAACAGAAACGGGCAGCCAGATGAAGGTGTGTGCGATGTACCGCATACAGTTCACTCAGATAAATTGTTTGTGATGAGGCGGAACAACAGAAACGGGCAGCCAGATGAAGGTGTGTGCGATATACGGCATACAATTCACTCGGATGAACTGTTTGTGATTAGGTGGAAGAAAAGAAACGGTGAGCTAGATCATGGTGTGTGTGCGATAGAGGGCAAACAGTTCTCTCAGATGAACTGTTTGCGTTGAGCCAAGAGAACAGAAACGGTTCAATTTAACAAGATGTGTGTGATACGTGGCAAACAGGTCTGTAATCAGAAATGTGTGCGAAGGCCGATAATAACACAGACGATTGTTGCTACTAAGACGTGTGTGTTATGCAATGGGATTGGATATAGAACAACAACATATATACACACACACACACTTATAAGGACATGGTTGCATAACCAAATTAAACATCCAATTACATAGGTGGCTACTACACACATGACATTTGCACACAACAAAGTAAACTATTACATGCATAATTACATAGGTGGCTACTACACACATGACATTTCCACACACCAAAGTAAACTATATATTACATGCATAATTAACTAGGATAAACGATCATCTGATCATCATCTACTTCTTGTGACGCTTGTCGCTACTGCTCTACTTGTGGCTCGATCCGGCCTCATCAATTTCGGGAGCGAGGCACTTCCTCATGTCAACGATCCACCTGTGCATCTCTTAGCATGTGTACACACTCTTGGCCGGGAACCTGAGGTGAGGTTCATCCAGTTGCCACATCTAGGCCTCGTGCCAGGATACGGGACTTGTTCTGTTGGCATCCTGCTTCATCTTTTCGTAGTAGGGGTCGATGATGGCCGAGGCGAGTTCAACCAGGGAGTCCTTCTTCGTGCTTCCCCAGACCCTGTAGTGGTCACGGATTTTGACAAGGTTCTTGCAGGCCAAGCCCGTAACCATGGGCGCTTTTACATCGTTGGAGGTTTCCACCGTAGCGACCTTGTAGTCGGTGCTATTGACAAACCTGGCAAAATGGTCGCAAGGCTCTGTGGCCATGCAGTAGTGGTAGATGAGGACATGATGGCGCACGCACAACTGGGCGACGACAACCTTCTGATCTTTGCCGGGATGACCGCCGGTGTACTGGAGGTCGATGCCGACCACCTTGTACTTGTCTCGAGCAAGCAACTGCTCCGCGGTGTTGATGTAGTCCTCCACCATGGCTGGGTCGATGGTGTACACCACCGAGAGATCCGTCTCCCTCGTGTGGGTCTCCACTTTATGCTCGCCAAACTCCATTGGAGCACTGCTAGATATCCTCTCTGTATGTGTCGTCGTGGGTGGGCTTGTTGTGTTGTGGGGCGAGATCGAAAGGTTGAAGAGACTAAGGTTATAGTGGCCGCGAGAATTAATGGGGAAGCCGGACGGCCTGGAATATCCGCACGCCCGGATGGCAGTTCTAATTTGCAGCACGTAACTCCATTGTGCCGCACGTAACTGCATCGTGGCGACGTGCGCGGTGCAACCGCTTGCATATGGGGTCCCCAACGTGATCATGCGCAGGCCCCAACCGCTAGTAGAGTGCGCGCACAGGGACGCGAGCAGAGCGCTCCACGGTCGCCTCAACGGCGAGCAACCATATATATGCATATAAAAGTTGAACAAGCAAGGAAAAGCTCTCCACAAGCCGAGCGCGTAACGGCGAGCAGAGCGCGCCGAGGGACATGAGCAGAGGCCGGCACAGTGATACGTGGCAAATAAGACAAACTATGCGAGCGATGGCGGAGACATCAAGCACGAATCAGGTTAGAGTTGCGTGTGCGATACGTGGCATACAGTCGATCCATCCGAGCTGTTTGTGATGGAATAAGCCATGTGTGTTGTGGGCAAACGCTTGCTGGTATACAACCGTCTGCGATTGATGAATTCATCACCGACGGGTTCCCTAGTGTGGTCCGTGTGCGATATGATATGCTCTGTCTACACAACATCTATGCTCAATGTACAGAAGACCAACATATATATACTTATAACAGGACATGATTGCAAAACCAAATTAAACATCCAATTACGTTATATAACAAATACCATAAATATTGCAAGGTTCAAATTCCAGCATTACAAGGCCCAAATTCAAAGATTACAAGGTTCAAACTATTCTGACACATAAAATTCATCTTCTTCAGAATCTTTTTCATGCATTATTTCTGCGAAAGGATCAGCCACCGAGAAGTCATATAGCGGCTCGATACAGTGACTTCCGAATAATCTATCATATGAAGTTACAAACTGAAATACAGCTTCTGCAGAGCCTTTTCCATTCAGCTGTAGATGCCCGCGCTCTTTAGCAAACCATTCACTTCTGCGCAGTAAATATAGGGCAAACCTCATTACCTTGAGCAACCTTGCTTTCTCAACAAAGAACCTGGTGAATTAAATTTCTGGTGTGGTGCCTCGGTACTCGTTAAAAGTAATTTCTGTGAAATGAAGATCAAGGCATTAAATGGGATTGTTATATTCCCCAACATTTTCTACTTTTGGGCCTGCTAGTATCTACAAACGAAGACAACATATTAGTGCCTAGCTGCAGATTTGAACACTTCGGGCCTCTTTGATTTGCAGGATTTCTAAAATACACGAAAAGAGTGAAATGCCACCTTCAATCTTTCATGATAACCTTTTATCACGAAAGCATGTCAGGTGAAGGAATAAAACGCGTAGAACACTAGCATCTCAAAAAATATATATATTGAAATCCTCCAAAAATCCTTTAGAACTCATTCTACATTTGTCATTGTAATCATGGGTAAAAGTAACAAAAAATTGAGCTCCGTTGTGGTTAACATTCCCCGGCGAGTACCCGCCGTCCTCCTCCGCCAATCCAAGAAGATCAGGCCCCTGCCTTGATGCTCTCCCGCACCACGCGCCTCCATTACCTACCCCACTCAATGCATGCGGCATACGTGGCTAAGGATAAGGGCGTGGTGGGAAGAGTGAATTGGCAGTTACCCGCCCGTGCGTTAAAGTCATTCACGGGCCATTACAAGAATGGCCCCACCACAATTGGCGTTGCATGATGCGCGGGAAAACTGGAAAGTGACCCAAGCTCAAGTTAATGAAGAAGCAAAGAAGATCTCAAAGGGCGGAGCCATCCTTACATTTCTGCCTGTGCACTGGTTAGGGCCTACCCCGACGACGCCCAGCGGCGCGTTCGTGCCAGGCCCGGGGGCTCCTGTCGGTGCAACAGACCCTGGGTCCATTGCACAGACTGTGCACAGGCCAGAGACAAGATTACAAGACCAAGATCAGACCAAACAAGGAGGATCAATTCCTTTGAAGGATCCAAGTGCAAGTCGAGAAGGCCAATGTGAGCCAAAGGAACAAGGCATCGCTAAGGGAAGGACCTACCTTGCCGGGCAGGCGAGCCCGGCAGGGTTGGGTTTTGCCCCGGAAGCAAGCTCCTAGATCGTCCCGGCAGGCCTGCCGGGGCTGGCGGAGGCGAGCCCCTCCACCGCTCCACCTTACAAGCGACGCAAGTCATTAATCAAAGCGGTGTCAAGCTCCAAGGTGACTAAGTGGCTGCTTTTTTCCATATGGCAGCCTACAGCAAACACCTCCATATGATACCCGTCCTGAGACGTGTCAAGCGAGCAGGCGTGAAGCTGGCAAAACAGCCCGGCAGGGCCTGCCGGGCGAGCTGTGATGTGACACTGAGCGGCGCATTTAATGTGCTCTGTCAGCCTACAGAGTTAGATATGATAGCACTATTAGCTATCTAATCAGTGCGCAAAGACTGATTTGCCACTGTGGTGACCCCTTAATCTATAAAAGGAGGCCCATGGCGACCGTAGAAAGGGTTGGACCCTCGCATATCCATACGCGTGTAGCCACTCTCGCCCCCAGAGCAACCTTGCCGGGTGAGTGTGCTACGTTCACCACCATTATCCACCATCAATCCACCAAAGCAGGAGTAGGGTTTTACGCCTCACGGCGGCCCGAACCTGGGTAAAGACTGCCCGTGTGATCTCTGCCGTGCTGCGCGACGCTTCTCCGCTCTTTGTGCAACGTGCCCATCCCCCCACCGAACCAAAAGGGGCTCATGGCCCCATAGGTGGCCGTGGTTTCCCACGACATCTTTGGCGCGCCAGGTTGGGGGATCACTTGCGCGAAACCGAGAGTGTACGCTGCGCGTCATCTTCATCGACATTTTCGTCGTCGACGGCGTCATCGACTATGGCGCCCAAGAGGAAGCCCGGAGCTGCAAATCACCCGTCCACCTCGAAGGCTCCGCCGCCCGCGACCGCCGATGTTGCGGGGAATGCAGAGGCTCACGAGGGTGTGGATGTTGCGGGGGACGTGGTTGGCGCAGGCGGCGCCGTCACCACCTCCCCCACGGCCGAAGCAGGAACGGGAGGTACAGGGGAAGGACAGCATCAGCAACATCCCAACGGCCATGCTCCATGAGGTACGGATGGAGGGATCATTCCGCCTGAACCCTTTCTCCTCGCCAACGGGCGCAGCCGCAGTGATGATGCTCGTTCTGGGGCGAATCGCAACCCTCCGGCCGCCCCTGCTGCGGGAGCGACCGCAGGGCACGTGCCACCCCCAGGGCAGGCTGACCCAGCTACTGTGCCCAACGGAGCCGCTGGCCCTCAGGCGCCTCCGCCGTGTCATCATGCCGTCCAAACGGCTGGTTCGTAGTAGCAAGGGTGCGACGCGGTCACCACCGCCAATATCAGGAGCCGAGCAACACTACGATCTACATCGTCATAACCTATGCCAAGCACTACCTCAGAGGCCATGGCGCGAGCCCAACTGCTGTTGAGATTTCCACCGGCAGCAGACCAGATGGATGAGTGGCGAGCCACCATCCAAAGTCTGATTGGTTTTGCCGAGGCAGAAGGATCACAGTGGGCCGGACCGCCACGGCCTTCCCAGGTAGCAACGGCGGCTCGTGCGGCTGGTCGTGCGGGAGGGGCCACCCTCACGGTGCAATCCCCACCACGGCAAGCCACCCGAGAGCCGCAAAACCAAGCACCCGATGACGCCTTGATGGCCTCATCAGACCCTCGAGCGCCTCAAGGCCGACAGCGTGCCCCGGGGGGCAGGCGAAGGGAAGGCACGCGCATCATCGACGAGTGGCGCCACGACAACCCCCGCTGGTCCAATGGGTGTGATGGCCCCAACATCGACGAGCCCGCGCTCGGAGATAGTGGGTGCCTACCTTTCGAGGTTGGGTGCCCTGCCTTCACCCGTGAGCTGCGGCAAGTCCGTTGGCCGTCCACTCGCACGTTCAAGCCAGAGATACCCGAGAAGTATGATGGAAGGCTAAACCCGGCAGAGTTCTTGAGCATCTACACCATCGCTGTTCAAGCTGCAGGGGGAAGAGATGAGAAGGTGTTCGCTAACTACTTCCCTTTGGCCCTCAAGTCAAATGTGAGGTTTTGGCTGATGCACCTGCCAGAGAACTCCATTTCGACCTGGGCTGACCTGTGCCACGAGTTCATTGTTGCCTTCACGGGCAGCCATCAAGAACCAGGGCGGCCCAGCGACTTGCAGCTTCTCCAGCAGAAAGAGGGAGAAACTCTACGGAAGTACTTGCAGAGATTCAGCCAAGTCCATAGAAATATCCACCCAGCTACCGTGATAGCTGCCTTCCAATCCAACGTGCGCAACCACAGGATACGTTCATAGATGAATGTTCGATTGCCCAAGACTGTGAAGGAGCTCTACACTTTGGTGGACAAATGTGCTCGGGTGGAGGAGGGGAGGAAACTTTTTGGAGAGGAAGATTGCATCGACATCGACTCAGAAGATGACGACGAGGCCATCAGTAAGAAGAAGAAGAAGAACAAGAAGCACAACAAGAAGCGCAAGGATAAGACAGTGATGACTGTTGAGGGGTCAGGCACGCCTAGTACCAGCAAGAAGGCCAAGGCTGAAGCCCCCGGCAAGGAGGCTACCACATGCGCTGACTGCCGGGAGGCGGCGACTGCTGAGAAAGCTGGGAAAAGTGATGGGCCGTACTGTAAGATTCATCGGACCAAGGGCCATGATCTCTAGGAGTGTCATCAGGTTGAGCAGCTCATCCAGAGATAGAAGGCTGAGTATGAAAAGCGCGATAAGGAAAAAGGTCAGAATGGCGCTGGCGGGAAGGGCCGGGGTGGTGAAGCAAATCGCCCAGGCAGGGCTCCTCGGAACAAAGGGAAACCCGCCAAAGGCCGAGAGAAGGAGGATTGGAGTAATGAGAGTGATGGAGGGAATGAAGAGGAAACCAGCGAGCAGGAGTTCCAGAAGGCCACTGACGCCCTGTGCATTGACGGGGGTGCATCTTTGCACTCCTCTCACTGCCAACTTAAACAGTGGGCGCGTGAAGTCAATGCCGTGGAGCCAGTGACAGATTCTCGGAAGCCGCTCAAGTGGTCACGCATGCCCATCATCTTTGATGAAGAGGACCACCCTGACCGCATTACCGCGGTAGGGTGCTTGCCGTTGTTGGTCTCACCAACAATTCGCAACCTCAAGGTCACAAAGATGCTGGTTGACAGCGGGGCCAGGTTGAATCTGATTTCCCCAAAGGTTATCAGCAAACTCCAGATAGCAGAGGGCGAACTTAAGGCCACAGGCATGTTTCAAGGAGTCAATCCCGGCAGGAGCCGTCCTAAGGGAAAGGTTACGTTGCTAGTGACATTTGGAGGAGAGTTGAACTACAGGACTGAGAAAGTTGTGTTTGATGTGGTTGACCTCCCCCTGCCGTACAACGGGATCCTTGGGCGCCCTGCCCTGGCCAAATTCATGGAAGCATCCCACTATGCCTACAACACCTTGAAGATGCCAGGGCCGATGGGCGTCATTTCCGTTCTGTCGGACAAGAAAGACACAATTATTTGCGTGGATAAGATGTACCGAGATGCGGTCACGGCAGAGGTCGCGGAAGCCACAGTTCCCGCCAAGGAAAAGCATAGCAGAGGCACTGGCAAGGAATCCGGGAAGCGTACCTCTGCGGGATGTGCCGCGCCCGTTGATGACACGCTAGAGAGTTCCAACAGCATGAGATCCAAGGCTGCTCCACCCCAAGTGAAAAAGGTCACGGCAGGGCTGGCAGGCGCTGATGGTACTTTCACTATCAGCGCCACCCTTGATGACAAATAGGAAAGCGCGCTCGTTGCCTTCCTGCGGGCGAATATCAATGTGTTTGCCTGGCAACCATCTGATATCCTCGGTGTTCCCAGGGAGGTAATCGAGCACCATCTTGCTGTCTGCCGACATGCCCGGCCCATCAAGCAGAAGGTTCGGAAGCAGGCCTTGGAGCGGCAGCAGTTTATTGCCGAGGAAATCAAGAAACTTGAAGCAGCTGGTTTGGTCAGAGGAGTACTGCATCCAACATGGTTAGCAAACCCAGTGGTCGTGCACAAGGCTAATGGAAAATGAAGGCTTTGCATAGATTTCACGGATCTGAACAAGGCATGCCCAAAGGACCCATTTCCCTTGCCGCGCATCGACCAGATCGTGGATTCTACTTCAGGATGTGAGTTGCTCTCTTTTCTAGATGCATACTCTGGATACCATCAGATTTTTATGTCCAAGGAAGACGAAGAAAAGACCTCATTCATCACCCCATGCAGCACATACTGCTTTGTGCGCATGCCTTTCGGGTTGAAGAGTGCCGGGTCCACTTATGCAAGAGCAGTCCAGATTGGCTTTGAACCACAGTTGCACAGGAACATTGAAGCCTATATGGATGATATTTTGGTCAAGACCAAGGACAGATCAACCCTCATCCAAGATTTAGAAGAGACATTTGCTAATCTGCGCAAGATCAACTTGAAACTAAATCCGGAGAAGTGCGTGTTTGGCGTTCCCTCTGGTAAGCTACTTGGTTTCTTTGTGTCCCACCGTGGGATAGAGGCCAACCCCAATAAGATCAAGGCCATTGAGCAAATACAAGCACCCAAGACAGTTAAGGATGTGAGGCGTTTGACAGGATGCATTACCGCGCTTAGCAGATTCATCTCCAAGTCTGCCGAGCGCGCCTTGCCGTTCTTCAAGATTTTGAAGAGGGCAGGACCCATGAAGTGGACCCCGGAAGCAGATGCAGCACTGCAGTATTTGAAGGCCTACTTGTCTTCTGTGCCTACTTTGGTCACACCCAAACCACAAGAGCCATTGCTGCTATATCTGGCAGCAACTAATCAAGTGGTTAGTGCGGCCCTAGTAGCGTAGCGGGAAGTAGAAGAAGCAGCAACCTCAGCAAGTGTCCCACCCGGGGAAGAGGAAGAGAGCGGCCCGACAAGGCCAGATACAGATCAGGACAAAGAGGAGCCCGGCAGCGGAAACAACCCCAAGGACACGGCGAGGAAGAAGGTGGTGCAGCGCCCAGTATACTTCGACAGCTCACTGTTGCAGGGGGCTAGATCCAGGCATTCTGGCGTGCAAAAATGGATCTTTGGCCTTGTCATGGCCTCAAGGAAACTGCGCCACTACTTCCAAGCCCATGAGATCTCGGTTGTCACCCGCTTCCCGTTGCAAAGGATACTTCAAAACCCAGAGGCCACCGGCAGGATAGTGGAGTGGGCATTGGAGTTATCCAGCTTTGGCCTGAAGTTTGAAAGCACATCAACAATCCAGAATAGGGTGTTGGCAGAGTTTATTGCAGAATGGACGCCAACCCCTGATGAAGAAGTACAGGAAACAGTTATCCCCGGCAAGGAAGCGCCCCAAGAATGGATCATGTATTTCGATGGTGCCTTCTCCCTACAAGGTGCAGGGGCTGGCATGCTTCTCGTGGCTCCCACTGGAGAGCACCTGAGGTACGTCGTCTAGATGCACTTTCCTCGGGAGGAGGCGACCAACAATACAACATAATATGAAGGGCTTCTTGCCGGGCTCAGGATTGCCACAGAGTTGGGAATCAAGAAGCTGATCATTCGAGGAGATTCACAACTGGTGGTGAGACAAGTCAACAAGGATTACCAAAGCCCATTGATGGAGGCATACATCGAGGAAGTGAGAAGATTGGAGGAGCGCTTTAACGGGTTGCAAACAGAGCATGTACCCCGTGCGGAAAACAGCATTGCTGATCACCTGTCAAAGTGAGCTGCGCAGAAGCTTCCTGTGGAACCAGGAACTTTTGTTCTCCATATTACTCAGCCCTCCGTATCCCCGACAACAATGGCCCGAAAGAGGAGGAAATTGGACTCCGGTAAGCCTCTCCTGGTAGAGCCTTTCGGGGCTCCTGGCAGGGACCCTGCCGGAAACAACTCCCCTTCGATTGCCGGGCTACACCCTCCTGCCGGGCCACTGGTCCCCGCGGTCGAGGGATGCGCCCCCACGAATGAGGAGGTGCCGCTAGTCCTCCTTGCCGAGCCTCAGGCTCCAACTTGGGCAAGGCACATAGTCCATTTCCTCCAAACCGAAGAACTTCCCGAAGAGTAAGAAGAAGATGAAAGAGTAGCCGGAGGGCTAGTATGTATCAGTTTATCGATGACACACTATACAGAAGAAGGCCCAACGGAGTGAAATTGCAAAACTCATGGAATATTGAGCATCTCTGCAAGTTCTACCCGTAAGGCGTGGCTGCCTGGCAGGGCCCGGCAACCACCCTTTTGTACAGGCCTTGCCTCAGCTGCATGTAACCCATTGTACAAAGCCAGACGTAGACCCTGAGCAACAGAGAAATAAATGAAGCGTTGGGGGCCCCCGACAAGTTGCATGCATGCATAAGCATATCATAAGCATCACATGATTCATGTAGATAGGTTGCATGATCATGTAGATAGATTGCATCTGGCATCATCTTCATTTGCATAAACTGCAGGTTCCTGCCATGGACTTAGTCCTAGGAAGAGGATGCGAAGACAAGCCAGCACTGCGGTTGATACGTCTCCAACGTATCTATAATTTATGAAGTATTCATGCTGCTATATTATCATTCTTGGATGTTTTACAATCATTTTATAGCAACTTTATATCATTTTTTGGGACTAACTTATTGACATAGTGCCCAGTGCCAGTTGCTGTTTTTTGCTTGTTTTTTACATCGTAGAAAATCAATACCAAACGGAGTCCAAACGCAGCGAAACTTTTTGTGGATTTTTTATGGACCAGAAGACATCCAATGGGCCAGAGCAGCACCTGGGGGTGCCCCGAGGGGGGCACAACCCACCAGGGCGCGCCTGGGCCCCCAGGCGCGCCCCGATGGGTTGTGCCCACCTCGGTGGCCTCCCGCATCGCCTCTTCGCCCTATAAATTGCCAAATATTCCAAAAACCCTCGCGGAGACCCTAGATCAGAAGTTCCGCCGCCGCAAGCCTCTGTAGCCACGAGAAACCAATCTAGACCCCGTTCCGGCACCCTGCCGGAGGGGGAAATCATCACCGGTGGCCATCTTGATCATCCCGGCGGCCACCATGATGAGGAGGGAGTAGTCCACCCTCGGGGCTGAGGGTTTGTACCAGTAGCTATGTGTTTAATCTCTCTCTCTCTCTCTCTCTCTCTCGTGTTCTTAGATGTCACGATCTTGATGCATCGCGGGCTTTGTTAATATAGTTGGATCATATGGTGTTTTCCCCTCTCTATCTTGTTGTGATGAATTGAGTTTTCCCTTTGAGATTTCATTTTATTGGATTGAATACTTTTATGGATTTGAGAGCACTTGATATATGTCTTGCATACGAATACCCGTGGTGACAATGGGGTATTATATTGATTCACTTGATACATGTTTTGGCACTCAACTCGCGGATTCCCGAGGTGACATTGGGGTAATCTATGCATAGGGGTTGATGAACGTTCTTGTCTTTGTTTCTCCGATAGAAATCTTGGGGCACTCTTTGAGGTTCTTTGTGTTGGATTGAGCATTACGAATCTGAATTTGCTTTGGTGTTATTTTAGTACGAACTCTTGGATAGATCAATCGAAAAGAATAGCTTTGAGGTGGTTTCGTACCCTACAAACAATTTATTCTTATGTTCTCCGCTAGATAGGAACTTTGGAGTGATTCTTCATCGCACGTTGAGGGATGGTTATATGATCTAATTATATTAGCATTGTTGAGAGATTGCACTAGCGAAAGTACGGACCCTAGGCCTTGTTTTCAAGCATTGCAATACCGTTTGTGCTCACTTTTGTCACTTGCTACCTTGCTGTTTTTATTTATTCAGATTATAAAAATATATTTCTACCATCCATATTACACTTTTATCACCATCTCTTCGCCGAACTAGTGCACCTATACAATTTGCCACTGTATTGGGTGTGTTGGGGACACAAGAGATTTCTTGTATTTGGTTGCAGGGTTGTTTGAGAGAGACCATCTTCATCCTACGCCTCCCACGGATTGATAAACCTTAGGTCATCCACTTGAGGGAAAATTGCTACTGTCCTACAAAACTCTGCGCTTGGAGGCCCAACACGAGTCTACAAGAATAAAGTTGCGTAGTAGACATCAGCGGTCTCCGGCAAGCCAAACAGATAAGTTCCATCTCTTATCCATGCATGTTCCGTGAGTAGGACTTGTGCATATGAAAACCTCTCCGCCTCGGAAACAAAGGTGCTCCCATCTACTGACACAAACACTGCTTCGGTCAGGATGGTCATAGTGGCCTTTGGCTGAAAGGGGTTGGCGGGGGGCTGGTCTCTCCCAATGGGTTCTGCGCCCGGCAGGCTCAGCCTCACGGCAGCAGTCCTATGGGGTACCGGCAAGGTAGCTTACTAGGATCTACTTGTTTACATGAAAGTATGGAGGCGTTTCACCTCTGCATGGATATCATACATGCACAAGTGCCCGACAAAGTGTAACACCCCAAAAATCGGGTTATCGATTTTTGTGCTGTTATTCCTTCCTAGCTTTTCTTTCCCGAATTTTTCCTCTGGAATCTGGTGAATGACCAGGTGAATTCAGACAATCCTCAGCCTCTCCATGAATTTTCCATGCTCCTGTGCCAGTCAAGTTCCCGTCTGTAAACCCCGAACCTCATTCAAACCCTAGTTCCAAAATATCGGAACTGGAAATCCTGCCTTTGCGTTTACAAAGGAACTATCATTTTTCTTGCTCAGTTGATCCTCCCAAAATTTCTGGAGATCATCCTTCACTCATAAACCCTAGATGTGCAAAAATATTGCCAAGTCATATGCAATATTTCTCATCTAGAATTAATTCCTTTTTCTTCCTTTCCGAGGAATTAAATCCAGAATAATATCTATCCATCTCCAAAGATCATGAAAACTTGTGGAGATATTCTTTGTGATCATATTGAGCTCTCATAAAAATATTGGCCATAATTAAATAGGGGAAATTGCATTTTCCTATTTAAAGCCAATATATCAATTTGGGGCCTTTCCAAAGGAACTACCATTTTGGTAGTTGGGAAAAATCCCAAATAATTTGTGGAGCTTGTCCTACCCCTATATTCACTATTTCCATCAAGATCTCAAGTTACACCCATTAAATTTTGAGCACAACACCACTTTGCAAATTCTGTTCAGATTTTCAGTTTGCAAAGGAAGTGCTTGATTCCTTGATCTCCTTGGGCTGAAATTTTGCAGGGTGATTCATTATGATATATTACCCCTGTATACCAAAAATGAGCTCATTCCATCAAGTCAATCTTCCTCAGTAAATTATCTAAGTTTCTGTCCAGATTGCATCTCTGTGAAGGAAGTACCCTCATAGATGATCAATTTGAGCTGAAACTTTTCCAGACAGTTCCTATGACCATATCATCACTCTACACCAAGAATCATTCAAATCCATATAGCCATTTGACCCCAGCATCATCATTTGCGTTTCTGGTCAGTGGGCAAGGTTACAAAGGAAGTACCAGCTAGCATTGTCCATTTGTGCCCAAATTTTTCCAGCATGACTACCTTAGTGGATGACTCACCCCTGCCCAAGATCATGCCCATGGGTGCACTGTGGTGGCCACACCACATGACAAACACCTTCCTGCCAGTTGTTGTTTGACCTTGGTGCAGTCACACCAGAGCCCCCTGTTCTTGGTTGAGGGGTCAAGTCAGCTCAGTGATGCGTGTGGAAACCTCCAGACATCGTTTGGCATCGAGCAAGACGTGGCAAGGCGATGGCCGCGTGGTGACCGCGACAAATACTGGTACAGCGGGCGCCCTGTGCATTGGAGCTCTCGGGAGGCCACCTCCAGTGGGTTCTAGCTTGTTCGGGAGCGCCGACGAGCTCCCCACCATGTGCGTGAGTCTTCCAGGGCCCTCTTCCCCTCGTCTCGAAAGCTCGTAGTGCCTCTGCCGACATCGGTTCTTCGCCGGTCCTCGCCGAGCTCTGGAGACTTCCGTCCGCCGTCGCGTAGCTCCGCCTCTAGCCTATATAAGGCGTGCCCCGAATCCCTCTCCTGACCAGCAAGCCTAGCTCGCCCCTCCCTTGAGCTCCCGCAGCTCTGCCCTCTTCCTTGGCCGAAGGCCACCTCCGGACTCCCACGGCGACTCCAGCCCCGTGGCTAGTTCCCCTCCCTCTCCTCTGCCCCTAGCCTCCTCTTGGAGCTCGCAGGTCGCCGCTGCCCTCACCTCCGGCGAGGGAGCCCTGTCGGAGCGACCTCTCCCTGGCTCGGTTCCGGCCATGGTGGCCGAGCCATGGCGCCGTCGCTGTGCTCTGAACCGGGCAGTCCTGCGGCTACTAGTGGGCGCGACGAGGTGCGGTGGAGCCTCTGCACTCGTCGGCTGGACCTCCCGCGTCCCCCTGCCACAGCTGCGCCGGCGGCCGGCCGCCTCGGCTCTGTTCTGTCGGGAGGAGGAGACGATCCAGAGGGAGAGAAGAGAGAGAGATAAGGCCGGCCCCACCCAAAAGTCAACGGGCCCACACGTCAGGATAAGTGGAAGCGTAAAATCCGAAGTACGCTTTCAGTTTTTCCCAGCCGCCGGCCGAACCTGTTATTTTGTGAACATCCGTCCGTTAAGCACTGAAATGGACACTATTTTGTCCGTTTCACCGCCTAACGAACGAACGGCCCTAACTTTGCGACCGTAACTCCGATTGAGGTAAAACCAACGCCCACGTCTTCAGATCGACGAGCCCGTTCTGATGGCGTCATTTTCATAATGTTTTCACACTGTGAAAATGGCCATTTTGCCCTTGCCCTTCGATCAGCCCCTCCGAGAGGGAAACTTTTCCGGCGAATCTTCCCGGAGTGTTATTGCACTTCCACCCGGTGTATTCCTCTACCCCAGGCAAGCCAACCTCTTCCATGAGCTCCGGACTTGCGTGATGACTTTGCTTGCACCCTGTGTGTTCATTGTAGTACATCTGTATCACCTGTTAGCCTGCACTTGCATACACCTGTTATGTCATCTGTTTTAGATGTTAGCATTACGTTTCATCTAATATCATACGTTGTTTCCATGCCATGCCCTGCCATGCTAGTAACAATATTTTGGATACCGTTATCATGTGAGTACCATGATCTGATATCTTGCCATGTTTGTCAACGTTGTAATGATTCTGCTATGCTGATGTTAAGTGGCTGTTCACACTTATAATTGTTAAGGTAATGGTGGGATGATGGAGATATATTGATAAACCTAGTCGGTTGATCAGAGTCACCTGTCCGGGCTTATCTGTGCAACCACATTTGCTGGTATGGGACGGCCTTGACTTGGTCTGATCGCGTGCTCTTTCACCGGTACCTCCAAAGAGGGAGGATTATGAGCGCGCGCTGCCCTGGCCCGGTAGGCGGCGATAACCCTGTGAGCCTAGTTGAGTTGTTTGGGTACCCGTCCCCGTTTGGGACAGTTTAGTTTGGCCACGACGGTGGCAGGGTGTCACGAGGTGACACGGGGCCACCCAGGGCTTGACTCCAAGAAGGAGTGTGATGGCCGGTGGTACGATGGAAGAGTCACGGGTCAGACAGGTTTCGTCGGAACATCGTTGGTCCACCCGAATGGGAGTACGAGGCCATGAGTTCCGTGGTGTGGGTAAAGTGTACAACCTCTGCAGAGTGTTAAATCTATTCGAATAGCCGTGTCCACGGTATTGGACAGCCCGTCCAGACCTCATTAGGCGATCAACCGTAATGATGATAATGATGGTGGAAGAACCTGTCCTGCATGGACATCAGATGTTGTCAGGAGTATGGTATGTTAGCCATGAGATGGCAATGGAGGAGATGGTTAGATGACCGAAAGACTTGGATTTGGATCAGGTTCAGATTGGATCATGAGATATTCGGAATATGGACTATTTACTTGATGCATGCTTTACTTTACTGTACTTTACTTCAGTAGTTACTTTGCTAAGATAACCCCGTTATATCGTGATGATTAATGCTGCTGGATGTTTAAACATGCCAGATAATTTTGCTACGACATGATGATTAATAATGCTAGATAGGTATGCTATGCTATGCTTGATTCGTGATTTCCTGTTAATTCCATGCCATGTTTAGAATAAATTCTTGCATAGCATAGGGTTGGCTTTGTCATCTGCTTGTTTGGGTGCTATGTATTTGGTTGTCTTGCGAGTACATTCAAAGTACTCACCTGGCCTTGCACATGGCCAGTTGCAGGAGAAGATTCGTCGTGCTAGATCGTAACCCAGCCAGTCCTGTGAGTTATGTAGCCCAGCCATAGACGATGTCACCGCTGAGCCAAGACCTTCGCTGCCATCTTAGTTAGCCTTGGAGCTATGTAATATTGTTGTAAGCAACAGTATTGTAATACTCCATTTAATATAATAAAGCCATTTTGTGCCTGGAATTGCTGTATCATGTCTTTGATGTGCGTCAGGTCTCATCCTGGGACTGGCGTGCGTCGGCCCTCTATCGGGGTGCCACACAAAGCTTATCTTTTTCATTAATATGCTGATCAACAAGTACAAATCTCACAGAACATAAACATGGATACGAGAGGTTACATTATTTGAACTAAAATTTGGCAAGTGCCTACAGATTTAAGATTAAAAAAAGATAAGTGCCCCGTGACCTCCTCTTTTCGTTTTCCCTCCGCCAGGTATTGCGGTGGGAAGAGAAGACGGCTAAAAGGGCACCCAAACAGGAGCCCACCCCCGATCCTGTCATGGCCTGCTGGGCGTGGCCTAGAGTGGCGATGCTGCGAAGGAGGGGGACGGAAGGAGCAGCTCGGCGGTGCCCTGGTCACCACCTCCAGGACCAGTCAAAAGCCCCAGCGCAAGCGCCGACAGGGAAGGCCGTCGGAGCTCAGCTGGAAGACCGCTGGAGGAGGCGAAGGCACCAAGAGAGCGACCCCCTCCCCGGTGATCGGGAGCCTGGTGATGACGGTGCCGAGGAGGGGAGGGGAAGAACAGGAAGACGAGGCGGCAGGACGTCAGTACGAGACGAACGCGTCGGTGCCATCGTACTCCGACCTGACGGTCTGCCTCCCGCCTTCTCCGTCTTCCCTAGCTTCATCTTCATCAACACTGCTCCAGGAAGACGCCGGGCCCCCAGCCCGGCACCTCCGCCGAAGAGACGGCGAGCAGCCGCAGCAGCCAGGAGGCTCGACACGCGCCACTCCCCACCTTGGCGGGTAGGAAGACGCCGCCGTCCTTAGCAAGAATGCGAGATCCGCCGGAAGGAGTAGTGTTGGGATTACCAAGGACCCCATATACTGCATCCCAGGCAAGCATCAAGAGCCCTGGACACCTCACCAACTGGGCGGCGACCCCCGGCGACGCGCGGCACCAGACCAGACTCACTGCCCAAGCATCAGCATGAGCATTTGACATCGTCGACAACTCCAAGCTAGGACCCGGGGCCCGACCCCGGGCTCTTCCTTTCAGTATACCCAGAAGAAGCAGAAGGCGGAGGAGGAGAGGAATGTGGATGAATGCCTCCGCTCCTCCTTTTATAGGCGAGCTGGGGATGGGGGCTGATTCCCCGGCGAGTACCCACCGTCCTCCTCTGCCAATCCAAGAAGATCGGGCCCCTGCCTTGATGCTCTCCCGCACCACGCGCCTCCATTACCTACCCCACTCAATGCATGCGGCATACATGGCTAAGGATAAGGGCGCAGTGGGAAGAGTGAATTGGCAGTTACCTGCCCGTGCGTTAAAGTCATTCATGGGCCATTACAAGAATGGCCCCACCACAATTGGCGTTGCCCGACGCGCGGGAAAACCGGAAACTGACCCAAGCTCAAGTTAATGAAGAAGCAAAGAAGATCTCAAAGAGCAGAGTCATCCTTACATTTCTGCCTGTGCACTGGTTAGGGCCTACCCCGACGACGCCCAGCAGCATGTTCATGCCAGGCCTGGGGGCTCTTGTCGGTGCAACAGACCCTGGGTCCATTGCACAGACTGTGCACAGGCCAGAGACAAGATTACAAGACCAAGATCAGACCAAACAAGGAGGATCAATTCCTTTGAAGGATCCAAGTGCAAGTCGAGAAGGCCAAGGTGAGCCAAAGGAACAAGGCATCGCTAAGGGAAGGACCTACCTTGCCAGGCAGGCGAGCCCGGCAGGGTTGGGTTTTGCCCCAGAAGCAAGCTCCCAGATCGTCCCGGCAGGCCTGCCGGGGCTGGCGGAGGCGAGCCACTCCACCGCTCCACCTCACAAGCGACGCAAGTCATTAATCAAAGCGGTGTCAAGCTCCAAGGTGACTAAGTGGCTGCTTTTTGCCACATAGCAGCCTACAGCAAACACCTCCATATGACACCCGTCCTGAGACGTGTCAAGCGAGCAGGCGCGAAGCTGGCAAAATAGCCCGGCAGGGCCTGCCGGGCGAGCTGTGATGTGACACTGAGCGGCGCATTTAATGCGCTCTGTCAGCCTGCAGAGTTAGATATGATAGCACTGTTAGCTATCTAATCAGTGCGCAAAGACTGATTTGCCACTGTGGTGACCCCTTAATCTATAAAAGGAGGCCCATGGCGACCGTAGAAAGGGTTGGACCCTCGCATATCCATACGCGTGTAGCCACTCTCGCCCCCAGAGCGACCTTGCCGGGCGAGTGTGCTATGTTCACCACCATTATCCACCATCAATCCACCAAAGCAGGAGTAGGGTTTTACGCCTCATGGCGGCCCGAACCTGGGTAAAGACTGCCCGTGTGATCTCTGCCGTGCTGCGCGACGCTTCTCCGCTCTTTGTGCAACGTGCCCATCCTCCCACCGAACCAAAAGGGGCTCATGGCCCCATAGGTGGCCGTGGTTTCCCACGACATATTTGAACATCAAACCACCCTTTTCATACATATATTTGGTACACATGCAAGCGTGTTCGTGTTCTGACCCTTTCCCGCATTTTTTTGGCCAAATTTATAAACAGCAGACGAGTCGGACGCAGCAACCGTCTGCGATCAGGCACGCAACAGACATGGTTCCCTAGGACTACCCGTGTGCCGCGCCCCTGCCCCTGTCACCCACAACATCACAGTAGATTTGGCTCCACGAGGCTTCCCTCCCGCTCTGAAAAATATCTACTCCCTACAATCTCGAAAATATCTACCCGCGTAGAGGGTTTGCTGTTTGATAGCACACGATTCGTATGTGTGGACCGTCTGCGATGTCTATTACTCCCGCTCTGCTTCAATCAGTTGATCCAAATTTTCAGTAGCCCCGGCATTTTTTTGAACTGGAGCCCCGACATTTTACTCCCACCTGCATCCTTTGCAATCTCAAAAATATCTGCTCGGCTGGAGTGTTTTTCTGTTTGATAGCACACGATTATTATGTTTTAACTGTGTGTGATGTTTGTTAGTCCCGCCCCGCTCTGCTTCAATCCCTTGATCCAAATTTTCGGTAGCCCCGCCATTTTACTCCCGCCTAGTAAATTTTCCTATACCCGCGACATTTCCTCAAACACCACCTTGGACCCCCTCCACACACACACCCCAAATCCCCCGCTCACACACATACACACCACCCCTCCCTCGCTCGAAACCTAGCTAGGTCGCCGCCACCACCGCTCCGCCTCCATCCTCAACCTCTACCGGTCTGCCCGTGCAGCTTACCCACCGATATACATACCCTCGCCGCCTTGAGTTTCTTAGATGACGGCTGCGAAACACCCCCTTTCCACAGATCCCCATCCCCACCCCTCCCCCACTCCAGAGCATTGCGGCCTAAGCACGGCTACGCTTCCCGGGGAGCTCGAGGAGTGAATGGCCCAAAAGATCTTTACCGCGGCCTCTTCGCCCGATGTCGGTGAGGTGGCCGCCGAGGAAGCTGACGATGATGACTGGACGCAACCTTTGAATCAGCGGGCTAGAGTATTATGGCATGTCACGGACGCCGGCTACGACATCGAGGTCATCGACAGCGATGACTTGACGCGGGCTATGTCACAGGTTAAGTTGCTCACCCCCAACCCCTCGGGTTCGACAGCCGTCGATCTCATCGATGGCCCTGCCGCTGATCTTCTGCGGCTCGTAATGAACAATTTGCCATCCTTCATCACCATAGAGCCCCTTTTATCATTTCTGAAGGACACGTTCTGCGATGCTGGCTTGGGATCCTCAGTTGCCAAGTCAGACCCCATCGACGGCGACCACGAGGAGGAGCCAATCAGTGACAAGTGAGGAAACTCATGATTTGTTTTGCCATTCCTCTTCACCGGGGGAATCCCATGATTTGTTTTCTCGAACCCCTTTTGTATTGAGAACCTGTCCAGTATTTATTGATATATTTGGTTGTTTGCATTACGCCTTGTTAATTTCTATGGTTTTTGGTTGTTCGGTTGTTTGTAGTTAGCATATGTCCAGTTTCAATTTCCATCTTTGGTTGTCCGTAGTATGCCTTGTTTATTTTAGCTATTCACAATGTGATATTCTATATGTGCTAGTATGAACTGTGCAGTTCAATTTCATCAATACCAATATTAACAATAGCTCTATTAATGACTATATTTGGGTGCTGTTAAGCATGTTGTACTCCCTCCAGTCCTTTTTAGTTCGCATATAAGATTTGTCTAAAGTCAAGCCTCGTAAAGTTTGACCAACTTTATAGAAAAAAATACCAACATTCACAATATAAAATCAATACTATTAGATGTGTAATGACTTAAATTTTCATATTGTGTAACTTTAGCATGGTAGATTTTGATATTTTTTCATATAAATAAGGTCAAACTTTATGAAGTTTCACTTCAGAAAATTCTTATATGCAGAGTAAAAAGGACCAGAGGGATTATTTAACATGCCTTTCCATTTGATTTAACAATAACTAGTGTACTTAGACCTGCACAATACAAGTTTGAATGACTTTGTTTGCTTGTTTTTAAATATTAGGCCTGTTGCAGTTAATAACACACCTTTCCACTACTTGTGTTTCTTAACTAGCGTGCTTAAACCTTCGCCATGAAGCTACCATTTGGAGATTATGTTCTCTACCATGGATATATTTGGTTGATGTTTAGCCTGTTGTGCTTAACATGCCTTTAGATGTACTTACACAGGACACTATTGGGAACATCTGCTGTTTACCATCGAGGTTACTTTCATCCCATGGCTTATATATACTCACTGTTTAGGATATCGGTAGCTGGTACCATATAGGCCGGGGCTGATAAGGGATTAATCGTTGAATCGGACATTTAACTGAATATATCTGTAACCCATTTATCGGTAGGTTACCTAGGGCCGTATCTAACATATCTGAGGCTACATAGCAAGATGGATTGTACTGAATGACTAAATATGCAATCCTAGGCCACACAGCAACAAGGAAGGGCTGTTTGGTTCTAGGCCTAGGAGAGCCACACTTTGCCATACAATGTTGCCAAACTTTCCAAAGGGTTAGTTCTTCAAAATGAGAGCCACAAGTTGGCACGCCTAAGAGAATCTTGCCACATTTTTTGAGTGTATGTGATGTGGGAACATAGTGTGGCTTGCCTAAGATGTGGCTTGAACCAAACACACACCTAAGTTGGTCAAACTTGCCTAAGCTTAGGTGTGGCAACCTTTGGTAAACATAGTCTCAAACCAAGAGTGTTACCTTAATGTTCTGATGATGTCTAGATATACATAGAAGAGCAGCAAGAACACCAACAACACAACAACAGTTAACTACAGTTAATTGGCTGATATTTGTAGAAATGTAATAAACTCCCTCTGCCCCATAATATAAGATGTTTATTAATCCACGCCGTGAATATATTGGATGCTTTAAGATCTTATATAATGGGACGGAGGGAGTGTTGTACTACATCATTGGTAAAGATCCGTGCTTCGACCCTTTCTGCGTATGGGGCAATGAGATATTCATGAACCAGCTTCAAGAGAGGAAACTGATAAAGATTGTTATTAAAATGGGTCAAAAGATGTCAATCGAACTATTTGTTTACACTTTATGCAAGACAACAGTGAACTGCAACATGGTAAGTAAGAACTCTGTAGCCTTCTTTTTACTACCCATAATGAGTTGTGTCAGATGACAATGTCTGGATCTTTTCCTTTGCAGTGGTTCTCGAAGCAGTTTACTCAAGATTACCTCTCAAACTACATGATTGGTGGGCATGCAAAGGTTAAAGTATTTCTACCATAACACAATGACTATCTAGATGCCCTCATGAGTCATGAAGACAGTGAAGGATGGGCGGTCGTCCATCACAAGGGGTTGGACTGAGTCGTGCGTGCCTTCTGCATGGAGGAGAGCACAATATGGGCATTCCGCTTCACCTTGTTCAGTAACCAGAATGTCTTTTGCATCTTTCTTTATGGTGTTTAATAGTATAAGTATAAAAACCCTGGTTCATCATTCTTTATTTGGTGCTTATGTAATTCTTGAACATGTGTATCTGTGAATCGAATAATGCATTGGTTGTTTAACCTGATGGATATGAATAAAGCTATATCATACTTTCAATATGGAGCCTGATGCTAAGCCAGTTGTTGATCACCAGCGACGATTAAATCCTAAGATGAAGGAAGTGGTAAGAAATAAAATATTAAAGCTCCTAGAAGCAGGTATAATCTATCCTATAGCTGATAGTAGATGGGTAAGTCCTGAAAGTGCGTTATATCGACTAGAGGGGGGGGGGGTGAATAGGTGATTTTTACAAATTCGTCACTGAGGAATTTCAAGGTGAGGAAATTCCTAAGCGACGAACTACTTAGCAGCGGAATGAGTACTCAGATGCAAGCATAACAGAGCAGTAGCACAGTCATCATGATGAAATGAAAACAAGCACAGAGTACGAGTAGCGTAAACACAGGATAAGCAGGCTGAAGACAAACTGACTGAAGAATTTGAACTGAGGAAATTGAGAAAGTCTTCAGACAAAGTCTTCAAACAGTAATGATCAAATACATAGCAAGTATGCGAGGAAATGAAAGGGGTGAGGAAATAGAACCAGTAGCTCGGTGAAGACACTGATTTGGTAGACCAGTTCCAACTGCTGTGACAGTTGTACGTCTGGTTGGAGCGGCTAGGTATTTAAACCTGAGGACACACAGTCCCGGACACCCAGTCCTGAACACACAGTCCAGGACACCTAGTCCTCACCGTATTCTCCTTGAGCTAAGGTCACACAGACCTCGCCCAACCACTCGTGGTAAGTCTTCAGGTGACCTCCAAACCTTCACATACTCGGTCACTCGGCAATCCACAATTTCCTCTTGGATGCTCTAGACCATGACGCCTAACCGTCTGGAGGATGCACAGTCCTCAAAGGTAACAAGCGTCGGTTCCACACAGGAACAATCTCTTCAGTGATGCTCAATCACTTTGGGTTTGTAGGTGTTTGGGTTTTTGGGTTTTTCCTCACTTGATGATTTTCGCTCAAAGTCCTCGGAGGATGGGATGCTCTAAATGACAAGTGTCAATCTATTTCTTGGAGCAGCCAACCAGCTAGTGGTTGTAGGGGGCGGCTATTTATAGCCTAGGGAGCAGCCCGACATGATAAGACATAAATGCCCTTCAATGATATGACCGTTAGGTGGGTAGGATATTTGGACAGCTGGCGCGCAGCACAGCAACGGTCGGATATTTGAGTATCAAATTCCTCAGGGCTATCATAATCCTCACTTGTAGGCAATTCGCACTGGCGAATTCCTAACTCCTCAGTCAGAACAAATTCCTCAGAGAACAGAAGAACTTCGTCTCTGTCACTGAAGAACTTGACTAAACTGTATGAGATTTCCAATGGCTTCACTCGAAAGGATTGGGTAGGTGTAGGATTTTGAGTTGAGCATCACTTGGAAATTTTTCCTTAGTTTTACCTCGACCCCCTTTAACAGTACGGTGTTTCCTATGACTCAAGAAGAAGAAAATGAAACTACGAAAACAAAAGTCTTCACGCTTCATAATCCTCGCATGAATATCAAGTCTTCAGGGTCACACCAATTTCTTCACTTTCAAAGTCTTCAAGAAAACCAAAGTCTTCAGTTGAAGACATTCATTTTTAGGGGTCGACAATCATCATAAATAACAAACTCCTCATAGATTTATAGACCTGTGTACACTCACAAACACATTAGACCCTTAACCTATAAGTCTTCAATACACCAAAATCACTAAGGGGCACTAGATGCACTTACAATCTCCCCCTTTTTGGTGATTGATGACAATATAGGTTAAGTTTTCAACGGGGATAAACATATGAAGTGTAAATACTAATATTGAGGAATTTGATTGCAAGATATAGAGGAACTCCCCCTGAAGATGTGCATATTTGAAGAATTTGCTTTGAAATAGAAAATGCACATTGTTGAGTAATATCATGGAGATCTCCTCCTATATCTTGAAATTCATACACGCATTTATCATATGATATGAAGAATTTGAAATGCATGATGAAATATGGTGTCTGACGGAATTCAACATGCGTGCATTAAGGTACTTGAGGAAATAAGCATGCAGAAAGCAGTTCAAAAGTATCAGACCACCATAGGACTTAAGTTTACAACTCATCAGAGCAAACACCTCAGAAGAGCAAGAGTTGAAACTTAACAGAAATATAGCCCATATATAAGACCCGCTTGAAGACTAAACTCAAATTTCTCCCCCTTTGTCATCGAATGACCAAAAGGGACGAAAAATGAGGACTAACACCCCTGAAGAATATCATCATCATGTCGATGGAGGAGCGCCAGCATTGTTGGGGTCGACTGTTGAGGTAGGGCCTGCCGCAGTGTCGTTCAAGTATTCAGCTTCATCCGTCTCGCGCGATGAAGAATATGAACTGGCAACAAGCTGAGGAACTTTGACTTTCTTGAATTTCTTCGAAGGTGGCTGGGACCAGTCAAAGTCCTGTTGGAAGCCCATCTCCTTGAGTTCTTCAGCACTATGAAGATTAGACAGAATCGCCCAAGTGCGGTCAAAGACTTCATGCAAGTAGTAGTGATTCTTCTTCACAGTATTTTGAGTGACTGTCATGTTCTGAAGAATTGCACCAAACTGACGCTTGACCCACTTGTGATTTCGATCAACTTTCTGATGAAGACTAAGGAGAAGTTCACGATCAGTCATCACACGTGGAGCTGTGGCTTGAGGATGATGTTCTGAAGCTTTGGCGGCAGAATCTTGAGTTGCAGAGTCATCATTGGTGGAATAGGAAGTAGCTTTGCAAAACTGTCCATCCAATGGACGAGTACCTTCATCAATAACAGCAGCTTTGCCCTTCTCGTCAGCTGAGGAAATAGTCCGTTTGAGGACTTCAATAGGGGGCAAATAGCTGAGATGATTTTGAAAGTCAGCCATGTAATGAATTGAAGACCTTGATCTGATGAATCTCATGATCCAGGGAGCATAAGGCTTCAACTCAAAAGGTGACAGTGCAGCATTGGCCAAAGTCCTCATGAAGAAATCGTGGTAGTTGATAGGAATACCGTGAATGATATTGAACAGCAGATTCTTCATAATGCCAACAACTTCTTCATCATCAGAGTTGTGGCCCTTGATTGGACTGAGGGTTTTGGTCAATATGCGATAGACTGTCCTTGGCACATAGAGCAATTCCTTGACGAGGAATTTGGTCCTTGGAGCTTGGCCTGGCTTCAAAGGCTTCATCAGCACTTGCATCAGATGATCAGACAGTTCAGGTTCAACATAGAGTAGCCTAGCACCTTCAGTGGGAGGACTGACTGGGACGGCATGAAGCAATTCAGAGGCCGGTGCTTTGAAATGAGTATTATCGGTCGTCCAGTCCAATACCCATGAATTGACATCATCAACATTTCCAGTAATGTGCAGCGTGGCGAAGAATTGAAGAATGAGTTCTTCATTCCAATCGCAGATGTCGGTGCAGAAATGGAGTAACCCAGCGTCATGAAGAACACTGAGGACTGGTGTGAAGCAGGGCAGCGATTCCATATCTACATGAGGAATTTGCTCATGTTCAAAGATCTTATCCTTATCAACCAACAATGAGGAGTAGAAGTTCATCTGGCTTGCAGTCCAGAAACGCTTGCGACGAAGACGAGCAGAGTCATAGGGATTGTAGTCAGTGAAGAATATGTGCTCGTTGAAGAAATCCTCAGCATTAAACTTCTGCTTCTTGGAGTGAGGGTTCTATGGCTTGGGCTGAAGATTAACAGTTGAAGAATTTACAGCCTCTTGAGGTGTAGCCACTGGAGCCACTGGCTGAGGAATTTCAGCAGCAGCCTTGGCCTTCATTTCTTCAGACATATGTACATCAGCGCTAGTGACTGGAACTTCTTCAGGTATAGAGTGAAGTGAAGCTTGACGTTCATCAGAGCCCGTATGAATTTCTTCAGTTTGCACAGGAGACTGAGGAACATGATGTAGAGGGGTTGTCAAAGGTGAATTGGGGTGATGACTTTCCCAAAAGTCATCATTCAGAATAGGTGTTGTAGACCCAATATCCACATCCTCATCTTCTTCAGTTCCTTTGACGCCTGCCTCTTCAGCTGTGAACTGAGGCATGGGCGATGATACCAGTGGGGTTGAAGGGAAAGTATCCACTTCAATTTCTTCATCCATCTGCTCTGTCGAAGCAGCAGAAAGAATTTCTTCATCAGATTTACTTGGAGTTTCATATTCCTCACCAAAGGGAATGATCTCCTTTGATGGCATGCTTGATATTGGAATAGCATCAATTGGGTTTTCAGATGAACTCCTCAAAGTCTTCAATTTCTTGGGGGCTGAAGACTCTGAAGATGCAGATGCTTTCCTTTTCTTCACAGCTGCTCGCTCTGCAGCCTTGGTTTTCTTCGCTTCTGATGCAGAAGGAAGGTTGATGCTTGTCATCGGTGCAGGAGGAGCAGAGGAAATTGGTTGAATTTCTTCAGGCACAACTGATGCAGTTGCCCTGGCTTGTTCAGATTCCTCAGTCACAGTAGCAGATGCTTCAACTGGCCTGGATTGCTCTTCAGGCGCAATATTGGAGGTTGCCCTGGCATTTTCTTCAGAGACTGGAATTTCTTCATCAGCTCTGGCGCTTTCATTTTCTTCAGCAGACTGAACAGATGTTCCAGTCTGAGGAAATTTGGGTTGCGATGAAGCTGCAACACTTGGAGTAAATCCTTTTGCCATTCTGACGAATCTGACTTTGGCACCTAGCCAATCTGCATGGAATGCATGAAATTCATCACTGAGTGCTTTGATCTCAGCCAGCATAGTCACAAGTTCTTCAGGAGACATTTTCACAACATTGTTCTTCAGAAAACGCTCCTTCTTGTACTGAGCCTTCTTCACCTGCCTGGCCTTTTCAAATTTCCATTTTTCTTCATTTATGAAGGCCGTCAACATGTGACTTTGACCAGGAGTGAGGTTTAATTCAGGCAAAGGTGTGTTAGGGTTCTTGTGCCATAGATCAATAAAATCAAGGATCTTCCTTGGATCCAGCATGAGGGGCACAGCACTGCCTTTGGCTCTAGCGGCCCTTTGTTGTCGATCTCTGATGAGCTCAGCTAATTCTTCATCATCAGCTTCGTCTTCGCTTGACGGAACCTGAAAGGCGACTTGCTTCTTGTGAGGACTTGGCCTTGTGCCTCGTCCAGCAGTGGCCTTTTTCTTCAGCAAGGTCAGAGTTGTTGAAGACTGAGGTGGAGCTGAAGAACTTGCATAGACTCCTGAAGCAATTGAGATTCCAGTAGTCCTTTGGCATGTGGCAAGATGCACAGGTGCTGAGGACTTTGCAGGAGCAGCTGAGGATTTTGCAACCGAGGGAGTTTGAGCTGCTTTTGAGGAATTTGCTTGAGGAACAGGCCGTGAGGGCATTGCAGCTGAGGAACTTGTCTTGACAGCTGATTTCTTCATCATAGCCTTCTTAGGCTTGATAGCAGAGGCCTCAGCGGCGGCAGCAACAGAATCTTCATTGAATTTCTTTACTGCCTCTTTAGCCACTTTGGCCAGCTTGGCTTGACGCTTAGCCCACTCCTGAGGAAATTCCTCACCTCTTCTGATGCTAGTGGGATCAACTTCTTGGCCAGGAGCCAATGGAGGTCTTGGACATGGAGGGTTAACAGAAAATTTCTTCATGTACTTGGGAGTGACATAGCGATATTCCCTCCATTCTCTTGCCCATCTCCTCTCAATCTTCTGAATGCGCACTTTGCGCTGATTTTTGTTCTCCTTGCCATGAGTTGCTTCATCAGGAGTACAATATTCATCATAGATGTCATCAGGGATCTCAAAAGCAGTATTTGTTTCTGGCCTCTTTCCTCCCTTCTGAGGTCTTTTACCATCAGCCATTTTCTTCACTTGAGGGTTTTGAACAATTGAATTTTCTGATGAGGTGTGCAATTTTTCTTCAAGGAACGCTGCAAATGAGTTAAGTTGATGAGAACCTAGAGATTCAGCAGCGGACATGTGTACCTGTGAACAGAATATAGGTGCGAAGAGTTTTGGAGAGGTCATATGCGTTCTCAGAAGATTTTCAAAAGTATCAAGTTTGAGGAAGATGACCAGGGGTGTCTTGAGGAATTTCACTAAGCATTTTTGACTTAGGTTCCAGAGTTGTGTAGATTGAAAATCCACACAATTGAGGAATCTTGAAGAAAAACGTTGCTTAGAGAAACTGATCAAGGACAGAAGCAAGTTGGTGTTTAAGAACATGAAAGTTGAAGAATAAACACCTTTTGAAGATTTTGTGGAAATCATCAGAATCAACAAGGGCAGTAAAAATAAATTTTATTTACCCTTGACGAAGAACACGACGAACTGAGAGTGGCAGTGGAGATGTTCGTCCGTTCAGATCTTCCACGCCCTAACTTGGTGATGGAAAATAGCTACGGCGGCGGCGGAGTGAGGATTTCCGTGGCCGGCGTGAGTACGACGGCGACGAGGTCGAGGTAGTGAAGCTCTTCCTCACCGGCGACGATGGAGTGTAGCGGCGGCGCTAGGTCTGAGAGCTCGAGCGAGGGAGTAAGATCGAGCGGGGTAAATGAGCTCTGAGGAGATCGTGTTAGATCGAGGGTGAATAGATAAATCTTATCGAGGGATAAGGAACGGTTTGAACGGCAAAAGCCGAAAATTCAGATAAGAATATTTTAATGTTTCATTCGCAAATTCTTCAGCTGTCAAGGACACAGTGAAGACTTTGAACGGGTTTCAAATAGAACGCACATGAAGAATTTGTGAACGGACTGGATTGACTTTAGCATTGAGGGGGAACGGGTCCGATCACATTCACTTAGAAGAAACACAACTTGAAGAATTAGCAATAAGTGAATGCTGTAGAGGACAGAAAACTCAAATATATATATATAGTCAATGAAGAACATAGACGGAAAAGAGTGAAGATTTTGCAAAGTTGAAGAATTTGAAAATTTGAAGAATTTGCACAATGATGAAAAACTCAAATTTTGAAGATTTTCAACTTTTTGTGGTGGCGTGACCCACTGTGTAAGAATGATGATTTCAGGCACCGCGTACAATTGTCGTAGGGCTCTGAGAATCAAATTCTTCATTAATTTCTTCACACTTAGAGGGTTAGTCTTCATTGATTGAAGAAAAACGTTTCTTCGTGTGTTGCACATCTAAGTCATCAATTTGCATAAGTGTTAGGATGTGTGTCCTTTTCAAAGGACATTCGAAGATTCTAAGATATTTAGCTCACACCGCAACTTGCTAAATCTCTTCTCATCCAAGGGCTTTGTGAAGATATCTGCTAGCTGTTCTTCAGACTTCACGGGATCAATAGAGATGTCACCCTTCAACACATGATCTCGAAGAAAATGATGACGAATCTCGATGTGCTTTGTCTTCGAGTGCTGAACTGGGTTATGAGCAATTTTGATGGCACTCTCATTGTCGCAGTAGAGTGGCACATTCTTCACATTGATGCCGTAGTCCTTGAGGGTTTGCTTCATCCATAGCAATTGAGCACAACAAGAACCAGCAGCAATATACTCAGCTTCAGCAGTAGAGAGTGATACGCAGTTTTGCTTCTTCGAGGACCAACATACTAAGGATCGTCCAAGGAAATGGCATGTGCCTGAAGTTGACTTGCGGTCCACACGATCACCGGCATAGTCAGAGTCAGAATATCCAATGAGATCAAAAACCGAGCCCTTGGGATACCATAATCCAAGTGTTGGAGTGTGAGCTAGATATCGAAGAATATGTTTCACAGCCTTATAGTGTGATTCCTTTGGTGTAGCTTGAAAACGGGCACACATGCAAGCACTAAGCATAATATCCGGCCTAGATGCACATAGGTACAATAAAGAACCAATCATGGAGCGGTATACCTTTTGATCGAAGTCTATTCCATTTTCATCAGTGCATAGATGGCCATTTGTGGGCATAGGGATTTTGACGCTTCTGCATTCTTGCATATCGAATTTTCTCAGAACGTCCTTGAGGTATTTCTCTTGAGAAATGAAAATGCCATTATGTTGTTGACGAATTTGAAGACCTAAGAAGAATTTCAATTCTCCCATCATGGACATTTGATATTCCTCACTCATCATGTAAGCAAATTCGTCACTGTAATGTTGGTTAGTACAGCCAAAGATAATATCATCAACATATATTTGGCACACGAATAATTCATCATCATAGGTTTTGGTGAAAAGAGTTGGGTCGAGTGAACCGGGTTTGAAGCCTTTCTTCATGAGGAATTCCTTCAGAGTATCATACCACGCCCGAGGGGCCTGCTTGAGGCCATAGAGGGCCTTATTGAGTCTGAAGACTTTGTCAGGATGTTTAGGGTCTTCAAAACCTGGGGGTTGAGCAACATATTCTTCTTCCTCAAGCTTACCATTGAGGAATGCACTTTTCACATCCATTTGATATAAGATGATATTATGATGGTTAGCATAAGCAAGCAATATGCGAATAGCCTCAAGTCTAGCAACAGGTGCAAAAGTCTCATCGAAATCAATTCCTTCAACCTGTGTGTAGCCTTGAGCTACAAGACGAGCCTTGTTCCTCACCACTAGGCCATTTTCATCTTGCTTGTTGCGGTAGATCCATTTGGTACCGATGATATTGTGCTTGCATGGGTCCGGTCGCTTGACAAGCTCCCACACATTGTTCAGCTTGAATTGATGTAATTCCTCTTGCATTGCTTGAATCCATTCAGGCTCCAGAAATGCCTCATCAACTTTGGTGGGCTCTGTGATAGAGACGAAAGCAAAATGCCCACAAAAGTTAGATAAATGTGAAGCTTTTGAGCGAGTCAGAGGACCAGGTGCGTTGATGTCGTTGATGATTCTCTCAATCTGTACTTCATTTGCAACGCGGGGATGAGCAGGTTGACGACTTTGATTTGGCTCAGCATTTTCTTCAGAGCCATTTTCTTCAGATGCGCCAGCATGCTATTCTTCATGTTCTGGAATGATTTCTTCAGCAGATTCTTCGGTAGGAATGATATCCTCAGTAGCTTTGAACTTGATGGTTTCCTCAGGCGTCTTTTCATCTAGCACAGGAGGTAGGTGCTCTCTTTGCGAGCCGTTAATTTCATCGAACCGCACATCTATAGTTTCAACAACCTTGTTGTGATAGGCATTGAAGACCCTGTAGGTGTGCGAGTCCTTTCCGTAACCAAGCATAAAACCTTCATGTGCTTTCGGTGCAAATTTAGAATTGTGATGTGGATCTCTAATCCAGCATTTAGCACCGAAGACTTTGAAATAACTCACATTGGGTTTCTTGTCAGTGAGGAGTTCATATGAGGTCTTCTTGAAGAATTTGTGAAGATATACCCTGTTGATGATGTGGCATGCAGTATCAATTGCCTCAGGCCAGAAGTGACGAGGTGTCTTGTATTCATCAAGCTTGGTGCGAGCCATCTCAACAAGAGTCCTGTTCTTGCGCTCCACAACGCCATTCTGCTGAGGAGTGTATGGGGCAGATAGCTCATGATTAATACCAAGTTCATCGAGATAGTCATCAAGACCAGTATTCTTGAACTCAGTCCCATTGTCACTACGTATATGCTTGATCTTCACGCCGAAATTCGTCGAAGCCCTTGAGGAAAATCGTCTGAAGACTTCCTGCACTTCAGTCTTGTAAGTAATGACATGCACCCATGTGTAACGAGAATAGTCATCAACAATGACAAAGCCATATAGAGATGCTGCATTTGTTAGTGTGGCATAATGAGTAGGGCCAAAGAGATCCATATGAAGCAATTCAAAAGGACGAGAAGTAGTCATGATAGTCTTCGAGGGGTGCTTGGCTCTGGTCATCTTTCCAGCCTCACAAGCCCCACAAAGATGATCTTTGAGGAATTTGACACCCTCGATGCCAATGACGTGCTTTTTCTTCACGAGCGTGTGTAAGTTCCTCATGCCAGCATGATCCAGTCGTCGATGCCATAGCCAGCCTTCTGAAGCTTTAGCAAGTAGACAAGTGGCAGGCTGTGGTCCTGCAGAGAAATCAACAATATACAAGTCTCCTCTCCTAAAGCCTTCGAAGACTTTGGAATTGTCAGATTCCATGAGCACTAAGCAACGATATTTGCCAAAGACAACAACCATATCAAGATCACAAAGCATTGAGACAGACATGAGGTTGAATCCGAGGGACTCGACAAGCATGACTTTATCCATGTGTCGATCCTTTGAGATTGCAACCCTACCTAGACCCAATACCTTGCTTTTGCCTTTGTCAGCGTAGGTGATATGCTTCAAGTGTGATGGAGATAAAGGAGTGTTCATCAGTAAGCTCTTGTCACCGGTCATGTGATTTGTACATCCACTATCGAGGACCCACTCAGTAGCTTTGGGTAAATCATCCTTGGCACCTTTTGCCATGAAGCAATAGGTGGGAGCATAGTCATCGTTGCCGTCATCAGCAGTGTTGGGGAAGCCATTTTCCTCAGTGTTGAAGATGGACTTGCTAACGTAAGCAGTAGCGAGGGCTAGGCTCGCCACACCAGAGTCTGACTCATCAGATGCCTCCTCTTCCTCATGTTCCTCAGATTCAGCTTCAGAGTCCATTTCCTTGCCAATGAATGCCCGAGCTTTCTTGGAGCTGCTCTTCTTGTGAGATGAAGACTTTGAAGATCTTGACGATGAGGACTTTGAAGATTTCTTCTTCCTCTTAGAGTCATCTGAACTATCATCCTTGTATTTCTTCTTCTTTGATTCCTTCTCCCACTGAGGACAATCAGTAATGTAGTGACCAGGTTTCTTGCATTTATGGCAAGTTCTCTTCTTGTAATCACGGGATGAGGAATCTGATTTCATGTCATCACCTCTTGAGGATTTTCCAAATCGGCCACGTCTAGAGAACTTCTGGAATTTCCTCACGAGCATTGCTAGCTCCTGACTCAGTTCTTCAGGATCACCAAGGCTACTACCAGAATCTTCATCTTCAGATTCAGAGACTGCCTTGGCTTTCAGTGCATGAGATCTACCATAGCTCGGTCCGTAGAGATCTCTCTTCTCAGCTAGTTGGAATTCATGAGTATTTAGCCTCTCGAGGATATCAGCAGGATCAAGTGACTTGTAGTCACCACGTTCTTGAGTCATCAGTGCCAGTGTATCGAATGAAGAATCGAGTGACCTCAGCAATTTCTTCACCACCTCATGGTTGGTGATGTCAGTGGCACCCAGTGCTTGAAGCTCGTTTGAAATGTCAGTGAGGCGATCAAAGGTTTGCTGAACATTTTCGTTGTCGAGTTTTTTGAAGCGGTTGAAGAGATTGCGAAGAACGTCAACTCGAGAGTCACGTTGAGTTGAGACTCCTTCGTTGACCTTGGACAGCCTATCCCAGATAAGCTTAGCTGTCTCCAAAGCACTCACTCTGCCATACTGCCCTTTGCTCAGATGTCCACATATGATATTCTTCACTTGAGAGTCGAGTTGCTTGAATCTCTTCACATCAGCAGCGTTTACGGAAGGAGTGACAGAGGGAACACCCTTTTCCACAACATACCAGAGGTCGTTGTCAATTGCCTCAAGATGCATGCGCATCTTGTTCTTCCAGTAGGGGTAGTCCGTCCCATCGAAGGTAGGACACCCAGCTGAGACCTTGATCATGCCTGCAGTCGACATAACTAAAACTCCAGGTGGTTAAACCAAAATCACACAGAACAAGGGAGTACCTTGCTCTGATACCAATTGAAAGTGCGTTATATCGACTAGAGGGGGGGTGAATAGGCAATTTTTACAAATTCGTCACTGAGGAATTTCAAGGTGAGGAAATTCCTAAGCGACGAACTACTTAGCAGCGGAATGAGTACTCAGATGCAAGCATAACAGAGCAGTAGCACAGTCATCATGATGAAATGAAAACAAGCACAGAGTACGAGTAGCGTAAACACAGGATAAGCAGGCTGAAGACAAACTGACTGAAGAATTTGAACTGAGGAAATTGAGAAAGTCTTCAGACAAAGTCTTCAAACAGTAATGATCAAATACATAGCAAGTATGTGAGGAAATGAAAGGGTTGAGGAAATAGAACAAGTAGCTCGGTGAAGACACTGATTTGGTAGACCAGTTCCAACTGCTGTGACAGTTGTACGTCTGGTTGGAGCGGCTAGGTATTTAAACCTGAGGACACACAGTCCCGGACACCCAGTCCTGAACACACAGTCCAGGACACCTAGTCCTCACCGTATTCTCCTTGAGCTAAGGTCACACAGACCTCGCCCAACCACTCGTGGTAAGTCTTCAGGTGACTTCCAAACCTTCACATACTCGGTCACTCGGCAATCCATAATTTCCTCTTGGATGCTCTAGACCATGACGCCTAACCGTCTGGAGGATGCACAGTCCTCAAAGGTAACAAGCGTCGGTTCCACACAGGAACAATCTCTTCAGTGATGCTCAATCACTTTGGGTTTGTAGGTGTTTGGGTTTTTGGGTTTTTCCTCACTTGATGATTTTCGCTCAAAGTCCTCGGAGGATGGGATGCTCTAAATGACAAGTGTCAATCTATTTCTTGGAGCAGCCAACCAGCTAGTGGTTGTAGGGGGCGGCTATTTATAGCCTAGGGAGCAGCCCGACATGATAAGACATAAATGCCCTTCAATGATATGACCGTTAGGTGGGTAGGATATTTGGACAGCTGGCGCGCAGCACAGCAACGGTCGGATATTTGAGTATCAAATTCCTCAGGGCTATCATAATCCTCACTTGTAGGCAATTCGCACTGGCGAATTCCTAACTCCCCAGTCAGAACAAATTCCTCAGAGAACAGAAGAACTTCGTCTCTGTCACTGAAGAACTTGACTAAACTGTATGAGATTTCCAATGGCTTCACTCGAAAGGATTGGGTAGGTGTAGGATTTTGAGTTGAGCATCACTTGGAAATTTTTCCTTAGTTTTACCTCGACCCCCTTTAACAGTACGGTGTTTCCTATGACTCAAGAAGAAGAAAATAAAACTACGAAAACAAAAGTCTTCACGCTTCATAATCCTCGCATGAATATCAAGTCTTCAGGGTCACACCAATTTCTTCACTTTCAAAGTCTTCAAGAAAACCAAAGTCTTCAGTTGAAGACATTCATTTTTAGGGGTCGACAATCATCGTAAATAACAAACTCCTCATAGATTTATAGACCTGTGTACACTCACAAACACATTAGACCCTTAACCTATAAGTCTTCAATACACCAAAATCACTAAGGGGCACTAGATGCACTTACAAGTCCTGTTCATTGTGTCCCTAAGAAGGGAGGCATCACTGTTGTCCCTAATAATAAGAATGAACTTGTCCCACAAAGAATTATAACAGGTTATAGGATGGTAATTTATTTTAGAAAAATAAACAAAGCCACTAGGAAGGATCACTACCCCCTACCCTTTATTGATCAAATGCTAGAAAGGTTATCAAAGCATACACATTTCTGTTTTCTAGATGGATACTCTGGTTTTTCCCAAATACCTGTGTCACAAGAGAATCAAGAAAAAACTACTTTTACATGCCCTTTTGGTACTTCTGCTTATAGAGGTATGCCTTTTCATTTATGCATTGCACCTGCTACCTTTCAAAGATGTATGACTGCTATATTCTCTGACTTTTGAGAAAAGATTGTTGAGGTTTTCATGGACGATTTTTCCGTTTACGGAACTTATTTTGATGATTGCTTAAGCAACCTTGATCGAGTTTTGCAGAGATGTGAACAAACTAATCTTGTCTTGAATTGGGAGAAGTGTCATTTTATGGTGAATGAAGGTATTGAAGGAAATATGCCCTAGAGGCAATAATAAAGTTATTATTTTATTTCCTTATATCATGATAAATGTTTATTATTCATGCTAGAATTGTATTAACCGGAAACATGATACATGTGTGAATACATAGACAAACAGAGTGTCACTAGTAAGCCTCTACTAGACTAGCTCGTTAATCAAAGATGGTTATGTTTCCTAACCATAGACATGAGTTGTCATTTGATTAACGGGATCACATCATTAGGAGAATGATGTGATTGACTTGACCCATTCCGTTAGCTTAGCACTTGATCGTTTAGTATGTTGCTATTGCTTTCTTCATGACTTATACATGTTCCTATGACTATGAGATTATGCAACTCCCGTTTACCGGAGGAACACTTTGTGTGCTACCAAATGTCACAACGTAACTGGGTGATTATAAAGGTGCTCTACAGGTGTCTCCAAAGGTACTTGTTGAGTTGGCGTATTTCGAGATTAGGATTTGTCACTCCGATTGCCGGAGAGGTATCTCTGGGCCCACTCGGTAATACACATCACTATAAGCCTTGCAAGCAATGTAACTAATAAGTTAGTTGCGGGATGATGCATTACGAAACGAGTAAAGAGACTTGCCGGTAACGAGATTGAGCTAGGTATTGAGATACCGACGATCGAATCTCGGGCAAGTAACATACCGATGACAAAGGGAACAACGTATGTTGTTATGCGGTTTGACCGATAAAGATCTTCGTAGAATATGTAGGAACCAATATGAGCATCCAGGTTCCACTATTGGTTATTGACCGGAGACGTATCTCGGTCATGTCTACATAGTTCTCGAACCCGTAGGGTCCGCACGCTTAAAGTTCTGTGACGATTTGTATTATGAGTTTATGTGTTTTGATGTACCGAATGTAGTTCGGAGTTCCGGATGAGATCGGGGACATGACGAGGAGTCTAGAAATGGTCGAGAGGTAAAGATCGATATATTGGAAGGCTATATTCGGACATCGGAAAGTTCTGAGTGATTCGGGTATTTTTCGGAGTACCGGAGAGTTACGGGAATTCGTATTGGGCCTTAATGGGCCATACGGGAAAGGAAAGAAAGGCCTCAAGGGTGGCTGCGCCCCTTCCCCATGGACTGGTCCGAATTGGACTAGGGAAAGGGGGCACCCCCTTCCTTCCTTCTCCTTCTCCCTTCCCCTTTTCCTATTCCATGTGGGAGGTGGAATCCTACTAGGACTAGGGAGTCCTAGTAGGACTCCACACCTTGCGCGCGCCCTGTGAGGGCCGGCCTCCTCCTCCCTCCATCCTTTATATACGTGGCCAGGGGGCACCCCATAGACACAACAATTGATCATTGATCTCTTAGCCGTGTGCGGTGCCCCCCTCCACCATAATCCACCTCGATCATATCGTAGCGGTGCTTAGGCGAAGCCCTGCGTCGGTAGCATCATCATCACCGTCACCACGCTATCGTGCTGACGAAACTCTCCTGTGAAGCTTTGCTGGATCGGAGCTCACGGGACGTCATCGAGTTGAACGTGTGCTGAACTCAGAGGTGCCGTGCGTTCGGTACTTGGATCGGTCGGATCGTGAAGACGTACGACTACATCAACCGCGTTGTGCTAACGCTTCCGCTTTCGGTCTACGAGGGTACGTGGACACACTCTCCCCTCTCGTTGCTATGCATCACCATGATCCTGTGTGTGCGTAGGAAATTTTGAAATTACTACGTTTCCCAACAGTGGCATCCGAGCCAGGTTTTATGCGTAGATGTTATATGCACGAGTAGAACACAAGTGAGTTGTGGGCGATACAAGTCATACTGCTTACCAGCATGTCACACTTTGGTTCGGCGGTATTGTTGGATGAAGCGGCCCGGACCGACATTACGCGTACGCTTACGCGAGACTGGTTTTACCGCCGTGCTTTGCACACAGGTGACTAGCGGGTGTCAGTTTCTCCAACTTTAGTTGAACCGAGTGTGGCTACGCCCTGTCCTTGTGAAGGTTAAAACAGCACTAACTTGACGAACTATCGTTGTGGTTTTGATGCGTAGGTAAGAATGGTTCTTGCTCAGCCCGTAACAGCCACGTAAAACTTGCAACAACAAAGTAGAGGACGTCTAACTTATTTTTGCAGGGCATGTTGTGATGTGATATGGTCAAGACATGATGCTGTATTTTATTGTATGAGATGATCATGTTTTGTAACTAAGTTATCGGCAACTGGCAGGAGCCATATGGTTGTCGCTTTATTGTATGCAATGCAATCGCCCTGTAATTGCTTTACTTTATCACTAAGCGGTAGCGATAGTCATAGAAGCAATAGTTGGCAAGACGACAACTATGCTACAATGGAGATCAAGGTGTCGCGCCAGTAACGATGGTGATCATGACGGTGCTTCGGAGATGGAGATCACATGTACAAAGATGATGATGGCCATATCATATCACTTATATTGATTGCATGTGATGTTTATCCTTTATGCATCTTATTTTGCTTTGTTTGACGGTAGCATTATAAGATGATCTCTCACTAAATTTCAAGGTAAAAGTGTTCTCCCTGAGTATGCACCGTTGCCAAACTTCGTCGTGCCGAGACACCACGTGATGATCGGGTGTGATAAGCTCAACGTTCATCTACAACGGGTGCAAGCCAGTTTTTGCACACGCAGAATACTCGGGTTAAACTTGACGAGCCTAGCATATACAGATATGGCCTCGGAACACTGAGACCGAAAGGTCGAGCGTGAATCATATAGTAGATATGATCAACATAGTGATGTTCACCATTGAAAACTACTCCATTTCACGTGATGATCGGTTATGGTTTAGTTGATTTGGATCACGTGATCACTTAGATGATTAGAGAGATGTCTATCTAAGTGGGAGTTCTTGAGTAATATGATTAATTGAACTTAAATTTATCATGAACTTAGTACCTGATAGTATTTTGCATGTCTATGTTGTTGTAGATCAATGGCCCGTGCTACTGTTCCTTTGAATTTTGATATGTTCCTAGAGAAAACTAAGTTGAAAGATGATAGTAGCAATGATGCGGACTAGTTCCGTGATCTGAGGATTATCCTCATTGCTGCACAGAAGAATTATGTCCTTGATGCACCGCTAGGTGACAGACCTATTGCAGGAGCAGATGCAAATGTTATGAACGTTTAGCAAGCTCGATATGATGACTACTTGATAGTTTAGTGCGCCATGATTTACGGCTTAGAATCGGGACTTCAGAAACGTTTTGAACGCCACGGAGCATATGAGATGTTCCAAGAGCTGAAATCGGTATTTCAGACTCATGCCCGTGTCGAGAGGTATGAGACCTCTGACAAATACTTTGCCTACAAGATGGAGGAGAATAGCTCAACCAGTGAGCATGTGCTCAGAATGTCTGAGTACTACAGTTGCTTGAATCAAGTGGGAGTTAATCTTCCAGATAAGATAGTAATTGACAGAATTCTCTAGTCACTATCACCAAGTTACTGGAACTTTGTGATGAACTATAATATGCAAGGGATGACAAAAATGATTCCCGAGCTCTTCGTGATGCTGAAATCAACGAAGGTAGAAATCAAGAAAGAGCATCAAGTGTTGATGGTTAACAAGACCACTAGTTTCAAGAAAAAGGGCAAAGGGAAGAAGGGGAACTTCAAGAAGAATAGCAAGCAAGTTGCTACTCCCGGGAAGAAGCCCAAGTCTGGACCTAAGCCTGAAACTGAGTGCTTCTACTGCAAAGGGACTGGTCACTGGAAGCGGAACTGCCCCAAGTATTTGGCGGATAAGAAGGATGGCAAAGTGAACAAAAGTATATTTGATATATATATGTTATTGATGTGTATTTTACTAGTGTTCATAGTAGCCCCTGGGTATTTGATACCGGTTCAGTTGCTATGATTAGTAACTCGAAACAGGTGTTGCAAAATGAACAGAGACTAGTTGAGGACGAGGTGACGATGTGTGTTGGAAGAGATTCCAAGGTTGATAAGATCACCATCGCACACTCCCTCTATTTTCGGGATTAGTGTTGAACCTAAATAAATGTTATTTGGTGTTTGCGTTGAGCATGAATATGATTGGATCATGTTTATTGCAAAATAAATGTTATTTGGTGTTTGCGTTGAGCATGAATATGATTGGATCATGTTTATTGCAATACGGTTATTCATTTAAGTCAGAGAATAATTGTTGTTCTGTTACATGAATAAAAACCTTCTATGGTCATACACCCAATGTAAATGGTTTATTGAATCTCGATCGTAGTGATACACATATTCATAATATTGAAGCCAAAAGATGCAAAGTTAGTAATGATAGTGCAACTTATTTGTGGCACTGCCGTTTAGGTCATATTGGTGTAAAGCGCATGAAGAAACTCCATACTGATGGACTTTTGGAATCACTTGATTATGAATCATTTGATGCTTGCGAACCATGCCTCATGGGCAAGATGACTAAAACTCCGTTCGCTGGAACAATGGAGCGAGCTACGGACTTATTGGAAATAATACATACCGATGTATGCGGTCCGATGAGTATTGAGGCTCGCGGCGGGTATCGTTATTTTCTGACCTTCACAGATGATTTGAGCAGATATGGGTATATCTACTTAATGAAACACAAGTCTGAAACGTTTGAAAAGTCCAAAGAATTTCAGAGTGAAGTAGAAAATCATCGTAACAAGAAAATAAAGTTTCTACGATCTGATCGCGGAGGCAAATATTTGAGTTACTAGTTTGGTCTTCATTTAAAAAATGTGGAATAGTTTCGCAACTCACGCCACCTGGAACACCATAGTGTAATGGTGTGTCCAAACGTCATAACCGTACTTTATTAGATATGGTGCGATATATGATGTCTCTTACCGATTTACCACTATCGTTTTGGGGTTATGCATTAGAGACAACTGCATTCACGTTTAATAGGGCACCATCTAAATCCGTTGAGACGACACCGTATGAACTGTGGTTTGGCAAGAAACCTAAGCGTCGTTTCTTAAAGTTTGGGGCTGCGATGCTTATGTGAAAAAGCTTCAGCCTGATAAGCTCGAACCCAAATCGGAGAAGTGCGTCTTCATAGGATACCCAAAAGAAACTGTTGGGTACACCTTCTATCACAGATCCGAAGGCAAGATATTTTTTGCTAAGAATGGATCCTTTCTAGAGAAGGAGTTTCTCTCGAAAGAAGTGAGTGGGAGGAAAGTAGAACTTGATGAGGTAGTGGTACCTTCTCTTGAATTGGAAAGTAGTTCATCACAGAAATCAGTTCCAGTGATGCCTACACCAATTAGTGAGGAAGCTAATGATGATGATCATGAAACTTCAGATCAAGTTACTACAGAACCTCGTAGGTCAACCAGAGTACGTTCCGCTCCAGAGTGGTATGGTAATCCTGTTCTGGAAGTCATGTTACTAGACCATGACGAACCTACGAACTATGAGGAAGCGATGATGAGCCCAGATTCCGCGAAATGGCTTGAGGCCATGAAATCTGAGATGGGATCCATGTATGAGAACAAAGTATGGACTTTGGTTGACTTGCCCGATGATCGGCAAGTCATTGAGAATAAATGGATCTTCAAGAGGAAGACAGACGCTGATAGTAGTGTTTCTATCTACAAAGCTCGAATTGTCGCAAAAGGTTTTCGACAAGTTCAAGGTGTTGACTACGATGAGATTTTCTCACTCGTATCGATGCTTAAGTCTGTCCGAATCATGTTAGCAATTGCCGCATTTTATGAAATCTGGCAAATGGATGTCAAAACTACATTTCTTTAATGGATTTATTAAAGAAGAGTTGTATATGATGCAACCAGAAGATTTTGTCAATCCTAAAGGTGCTAACAAAGTGTGCAAGCTCCAGCGATCCATCTATGGACTGGTGCAAGCATCTCGGAGTTGGAATATATGCTTTGATAAGGTGATCAAAGCATATGGTTTTATACAGACTTATGGTGAAGCCTGTATTTACAAGAAAGTGAGTGGGAGCTTTGTAGCATTTCTGATATTATATGTGGATGACATATTGCTGATTGGAAATGATATAGAATTTCTGGATAGCATAGAAGGATATTTGAATAAGAATTTTTCAATAAAAGACCTCGGTGAAGCTGCTTAAGTATTGAGCATCAAGATCTATAGGGATAGATCGAGACGCTTAATAAGACTTTCACAAAGCACATACCTTGACAAAGTTTTGAAGGAGTTCAAAAAGTATCAGTCAAAGAAAGAGTTCTTGCCTGTATTCAAGGTATAAAGTTGAGTAAGACTCAAAGCAAGACCACGGCAGAAGATAGAGAGAGAATGAAAGTCATTCCCTATGCCTCAGCCATAGGTTCTATAAAGTATGCCATGCTATGTACCAGACCAGTTGTGTGCCTTGCTATGAGTTTAGCAAGGAGGTACGATAGTGATCTAGGGATAGATCACTAGATAGCGGTCAAAGTTATCCTTAGTTACCTGAGAGGACTAAGGAAATATTTCTCGGTTATGGAGGTGATAAAAGAGTTCATCGTAAAAGGTTACGTCGATGCAAGCTTTTACACCGATCCAAATGACTCAGAGTCTCAATCTGGATACATATTGAAAGTGGAAGCAATTAGCTAGAGTAGCTCCGTGCAGAGCATTGTAAACATAGAAATTTGCAAAATACATACGGATCTGAATGTGGCAGACCCGTTGACTAAACTTCTCTCACAAGCAAAACTTGATCAAACCTTAGTACTCTTTGGGTGTTAAACACATGGAGATGTGAACTAGATTATTGACTCTAGTAAACCCTTTGAGTGTTGGTCACATAGCGATGTGAACTATGGGTGTTAATCACATGGTGATGTGAACTATTGGTGTTAAATCACATGGCGATGTGAACTAGATTATTGACTCTAGTGCAAGTGGGAGACTGAAGGAAATATGCCCTAGAGGCAATAATAAAGTTATTATTTTATTTCCTTATATCATGATAAATGCTTATTATTCATGCTAGAATTGTATTAACCGGAAACATGATACATATGTGAATACATAGACAAATAGAGTGTCACTAGTAAGCCTCTACTAGACTAGCTCGTTAATCAAAGATGGTTATGTTTCCTAACCATAGACATGAGTTGTCATTTGATTAACGGGATCACATCATTAGGAGAATGATGTGATTGACTTGACCCATTCCGTTAGCTTAGCACTTGATTGTTTAGTATGTTGCTATTGCTTTCTTCATGACTTATACATGTTCCTATGACTATGAGATTATGCAACTCCCGTTTACCGGAGGAACACTTTGTGTGCTACCAAACGTCACAACATAACTGAGTGATTATAAAGGTGCTCTACAGGTGTCTCCGAAGGTACTTGTTGAGTTGGCGTATTTCGAGATTAGGATTTGTCACTCCGATTGCCGGAGAGCTATCTCTGGGCCCACTCGGTAATGCACATCACTATAAGCCTTGCAAGCAATGTAACTAATAAGTTAGTTGCGGGATGATGCATTACGAAATGAGTAAAGAGACTTGCCGGTAACGAGATTGAGCTAGGTATTGAGATACCGACGATCGAATCTCGGGCAAGTAACATACCGATGACAAAGGGAACAACGTATGTTGTTATGCGGTTTGACCGATAAATATCTTCGTAGAATATGTAGGAACCAATATGAGCATCCAGGTTCCGCTATTGGTTATTGACTAGAGACGTATCTCGGTCATGTCTACATAGTTCTCGAACCCGTAGGGTCCGCACGCTTAAAGTTCTGTGACGATTTGTATTATGAGTTTATGTGTTTTGATGTACCGAAGGTAGTTTAGAGTTCCATATGAGATCGGGGACATGACGAGGAGTCTCGAAATGGTCGAGAGGTAAAGATCGATATATTGGAAGGCTATATTCGGACATCGGAAAGGTTCCGAGTGATTCGGGTATTTTTCGGAGTACCGGAGATTTACGGGAATTCGTATTGGGCCTTAATGGGCCATACGGGAAAGGAGAGAAAGGCCTCAAGGGTGGCTACGCCCCTTCCCCATGGACTGGTCCGAATTGGACTAGGGAAAGGGGGCGCCCCCTTCCTTCCTTCTCCTTCTCCCTTCCCCTTTTCCTATTCCATGTGGGAGGTGGAATCCTACTAGGACTAGGGAGTCCTAGTAGGACTCCACACCTTGGGCGCGCCCTGTGAGGGCCGGCCTCCTCCTCCCTCCATCCTTTATATACGTGGCCAGGGGGCACCCCATAGACACAACAATTGATCATTGATCTCTTAGCCGTGTGCGGTGCCCCCTCCACCATAATCCACCTCGATCATATCGTAGCGGTGCTTAGGCGAAGCCCTGCGTCGGTAGCATCATCATCACCGTCACGACGCCGTCGTGCTGACGAAACTCTCCTGTGAAGCTTTGCTGGATCGGAGCTCGCCGGACGTCATCGAGTTGAACGTGTGCTGAACTCGGAGGTGCCGTGCGTTCGGTACTTGGATCGGTCGGATCGTGAAGATGTACGACTACATCAACCGCGTTGTGCTAACGCTTCCGCTTTCGGTCTACGAGGGTACATGGACATACTCTCCCCTCTCGTTGCTATGCATCACCATGATCCTGTGTGTGCGTAGGAAATTTTGAAATTACTACGTTTCCCAACAGGTATTGTCTTCGGGCACAAAATTTCTGAGCGTGGCAATGAAGTGGATAAAGCCAAAGTTGATGCAATTGAGAAAATGCCATGTCTTAAAGATATCAAAGGTATAAGAAGTTTCCATGGTCATGCTGGTTTCTATAGGAGATTTATTAAAGACTTCTCTAAAATTTCTAGGCCTCTTACTAATCTCTTGCAAAAAGATGTTCCATTTGTTTTTGATGATGATTGTGTAGAAGCCTTTGAAACACTTGAGAAAGCCTTAACTTCTGCACCTATTGTTCAACCACCTGATTGGAACTTACCTTTTGAAATTATGTGTGATGCTAGTGATTATGTTGTTGGTGATGTTCTTGGACAAAGAGTTGATATGAAATTAAATGGTATCCATTATGCTAGTAAAACTCTAGACAGTGCTCAAAGAAATTATGCTACCACTAAGAAAGAATTCTTAGCAGTTGTATTTGCATGTGAAAGTTCAGATCTTACATTGTTGATTCTAAGGTAACTATGCACACTGATCATGCTGCTATTAAATACCTTATGGAAAATAAAGATGCTAAACCTAGACTTATTAGGTGGGTTCTTTTGTTATAAGAATTTGACTTGCATATTATTGATAGGAAGGGAACTGAGAACCCAGTAGCTGATAACTTGTCTAGGTTAGAAACTATTCCTGATGACCCACTACCTATTGATGATAGCTTTCCCGATGAACAAGGGTAAGCTTTATATCATGTATTACTTATTTTTTCTCAGCCTCGCATACACTTCATCATGCTGTCTTGTTTGCAGAGCCAAAGCTAAAGCCAAGAAAAGAAGAGTTGGCGAGTCATCAACAACCCCTGAAATCCCTGAGTCGGAGGACCAGACCTTGGTGACCCCTGAGACCCATACTAAAATTCCCGAAGACCATCATGATGACCAAGTTGAGCCGCCGCAGCCAAGTGAACCAGCCGGAACTAAGGTGATGGACGTTGAGACTAACCCGGCCGGTGATCTTAACCCGCCAGGTCCTGCCCCAGCTTCAAGTCCCGCCAAAGCGGCTGAAGATGTTCTTCATGAAAAGAACGACGATGAAGTTACCATTACTGGGGAGGCTTATAAACCTCCAGAAGTCTCCAATGTGCTGACCAAGCCCATAGCAAAATATGAGGCACACTTGTTCGAAAAGGGGAAATCAAAACTTGACCTGCCAAGCTACGAGGATTTTAGCGCGGACGAGCTGCACTCCGGCTATTTAAGTTGCCTTTCCACGAGCCGAGACTTGGAAGCCAGTATGGTTAGTATGATGAAGAGGAAGTATGAGCTAATCTCAATTAGACTGCCATCAATATACATATCCTCATGTAGCCCCCAAGTCTTAAATATAGGAAGACTTGTGTGTGTTTAAGACTTAGACCAAAAATCTGGAAATCTTATGAGGTAGCCCCCAAGGGCCGAGTTATCATTTCAATGATAAGCCGGTTCTTCAAATATATGTCTTGTTAAAAGAAACATTAGTTAGTCCCCAAGGGCCGGCTCATCTTCATGAGATGAGTCGGGTCTTTCAGATAAATAATCTTTGAAGAAGTGACCTGTAGCCCCCAAGGGCCAACTCATTTTTATGAACTGAGTCGGATCTTCTCGTGTTATTAATGAAGAAGAAAAATGACATGCATTAGCCCCCAAGTGCCGAGTATGTTGCTTGCAAAATGCTTGGGACTTCAACAATAAAGTTAATCTGTCTCCTTGACTTGCAGGAAGCTTTGAGCACGACCGAGTCAAAATTGACCGGCTTGACAAAAGATCTTGAATCTGAACAAGCTCTACGAGCCAAGGCTAAATCAAGCCTGCAGTCTTCTTTAGAAGAACTTGAAAAAATTAAGGTAGGCTTTGAAGCAAAAAAGAAGTCCTTTGAGACGGAGAAAGCCGCCCTGATCAAACGCGCAGAAGACGCCGAAGCCAATTGGCACCGATCACTGAAGAGCTGGCCGGGTTAAGATGTCATATCGCCCAAATGGTGCATGCCATATTTGGTAAGCAATCTCCTGAGTTGATACTGTGCAAGATAACTCACATATGAATAATAACTTGCCTGGCGACTTACACACTTCAACTATTTGCAGGCAACAAAACTCGCAACCTCCAAGACAACAACTTGATGAAACTAAAGGCTGTATACTCTCTAGCAGAACAATTATATGCTGGAAGTCTCTTCACCATCAGAGCTATCATGGGTGAAAAAGAGCCAGTACAGTTCATAAAAGACATACTAAGGCGCCTCTCAACCATCCCAAAGAAAATTGAAGAGCTGAAAAGATCAGCCGCCCGTGCAGGTGCCATGACTTCTTTTAGCCGGGCCATAGCTTATGCACCAGAGTTGGACCCGGAAGAAATGGCCCATGGGTTTCCACAGTATAAGGATGATGGGTCAGATTTTTCAGTTGGTGACTATACCCGTTGTGTGAGGGTGACTCGAGTACTGGCGAGTCAACTTGTCAAAGACATGGACCTGAAGAGATATCAGGCGGCTTATGACAACAAAATTGCTCGAGTTCAACCGCCAACCATTGAAGCCGTGGATTTGACCCCTCAAGGACGTAAGCATATCTTTGCCCCTGATGTTGACCCATCCCCTATCTTGAATGACGAAGCCATCTTCCAACCTTTAACGGATATCAACTGGAATCTGGACAACCTTCAGATCCAAGAAGCAGAAGACCCGGTGCAGGATAATCCAGAGGCATCAACTACTAGAGATCATCAAGGAGCTAACCCGGACGACACAGAAGCCGGCTTGCAGGAGTAGTTGATACTCTGCCCCGAAAACTTTGAATGAGTATTGTGGGCTCAGCTGGAGTCTTGTAATAGTTGTAGCAAAACAGTTGGTTGCCTTTGCCGTGCCTTCGTGCACGTTTAACTTTTGATCAAACACCAGTCCAATGGCGATGAATTTAAACCAAGAGTGTGCTGATAACTTGCCTTGGATGTTATGCTTAACACGTGCTGCTTTTGCTTGCACTTATATCCGATAAGTTGCCTATAGCAATTTATAAGTGCAGAAACTCTTTATGTCTGCAAAAAATTCCACCAAGGTATAACTGATGTGAAATAACCCGGTGATTTATCCATTGGCGACTTATAGTCATGATTAATTTTTGAAAAAAATGGTGGGTTGATAACCCGGCGACTCATGGTCATTAAAGGCTCAATGCTGATCACAAACAACCCGGAAATCTTTTGACCCGGAGACTTATAGTCATTGCAATAATGTGATCAATGGCCAAAAATTCCTATAAAAACAGAGAAATAATACCAATATATATATATATAAATATATATTGAATTAATTGTAAGTCGGCTTTTGAGGCTCGACAAAAAGACTGGATTTCGAGGCTCAAGTCTTGCTTCAATGAAGCTGGCATGATAGCCCTGGTTTATCCTTGCTTTCTGAAAGTCGGCTCTCACGTGACTTAAGTCGCTGTTTTAACCTTGACAAGTTCAGGGTCATAAAGATTGACTGTCAAGAGTACGGCGGGTCACCTTTTCGGAGTAGCATCAAGCAGACAGGCAGGTTTAACCAGCATATTGTGGCGTTTTTGCCGGGTCAAGAGGGTGAGGAAGCTAAACTGGATGAGTTGGAAGCCCCCAAGTAACCTATGATCAACAAATAAAAGACTCATGCACAATATATGAGATGAAACGACTGAGGCCCCGAGTTTCAGGGATGCCGGCTTTATTATATTTGACCATAAAAAAACATATACATCATGTATGTACAATAGCTAGAGCCAGTGGCTCAAGTGTAGTAAGGCCGAAGATGAGCTATGTTCCAGGGCCTTTTGGTCTCCTCTTCAAAGGTACGCGACTTATTGTGTTCGCGTATGTCGATGAGATAGTATGACCCGTTGTTTAGTTTTTTACTAACCAGAAAGGGCCCTTCCCAAGGAGGTGAGAGCTTATGCATGCCTGTCTGATCTTGAATCAAACGGAGCACTAAGTCGCCCTTCTGGAAAGTGCGGCTCCGAACTCTACGGCTGTGATAGCGACGTAGGTCTTGCTGATAAATCGCCGATCGAGCCACCGCGAGATCACGTTCTTCTTCCAAGGCATCCAAAGAGTTTTGATGAGCCGTCTCATTATCTACTTCAACGTAAGCCGCCACACGGGGCGAGTCATGACGGATATCACTTGGAAGAACTGCCTCTGCGCCATAAACCATGAAGAACGACGTATAGCCTGTTGATCTGTGGGGGGTAGTCCTTATGCTCCAAAGTACAACAGGGAGCTCTTCGACCATACAACCCAGAATACGTTCCAAGGGAACCATGAGTCGAGGCTTGATCCCTCGTAATATCTCCTGGTTAGCATGCTCAGCTTGACCATTGGACTATGGATGAGCCACAGATGAAACATCAAGACGGATGTGTTCCTGTTGACAGAACTCTTTCATAGCACCTTTAGATAGATTTGTTCCTTCATCAGTGATGATACTATGAGGATAACCAAAGCAGAAGATCAGCTTTTTAATGAACTGAACTGCAGTTGCCGCCTCACAATTGCTGTCTGGCTCTGCTTCAACCCACTTGGCGAACTTATCAACTGCAACCAAAAGGTGAGTCTTTTTGTCCTTAGATCTCTTAAACGACCCAACCATATCAAGCCCCCAGACCGCAAACGGCAAAGTGATTGGGATCATCCGCAACTCTTGAGCCGGTACATGAGCTTGTCTTGCAAACTTCTGGCAGCCATCACATTTGTGAACAATGTCCTCTGCATTAGCATGAGCAGTTAACTAGTAAAAATCGTGTCTGAAAGCCTTGGACACTAAAGATCTTGACCCGGCATGGTGACCATACTCCCCAGCTGTCAGTGCAACAGACCCTGAGTCCATTGCACGGACTGTGCACAGGCCAGAGACAAGATTACAAGACCAAGATCAGACCAAACAAGGAGGATCAATTCCTTTGAAGGATCCAAGTGCAAGTCGAGAAGGACAAGGTGGGCCAGAGGAACAAGGCATCGCTAAGGGAAGGACCTACCTTGCCGGCAGGCGAGCCCGGCAGGGTTGGGTTTTGCCCTGGAAGCAAGCTCCCAGATCGTCCCGGCAGGCCTGCCGGGGCTGGCGGAGGCAAGCCACTCCATCGCTCCACCTCACAAGCAACGCAAGTCATTAATCAAAGCAGTGTCGAGCTCCAAGGAGACTAAGTGGCTACTTTTTCCCACATGGCAGCCACTTCCTACAGCAAACACCTCCATATGACACCCGTCCTGAGACGTGTCAAGCGAGCAGGCGCGAAGCTGGCAAAATAGCCCGGCAGGGCCTGCCGGGCGGGCTGTGATGTGACACTGAGTGGTGCATTTAATGCGCTCTGTCAGCCTGCAGAGTTAGATATGATAGCACTGTTAGCTATCTAATCAGTACGCAAAGACTGATTTGCCACTGTGGTGACCCCTTAATCTATAAAAGGAGGCCCATGGCGACCATAGAAAGGGTTGGACCCCCGCATATCCATACACTCGTAGCCACTCTCGCCCCCAGAGCGACCTTGCCAGGCGAGTGTGCTACATCCATCACCATTATTCACCATCAATCCACCAAAGCAGGAGTAGGGTTTTATGCCTCACGGCGGCCCGAACCTGGGTAAAGACTGCCCGTGTGATCTCTGTCGTGCTGCGCGATGCTTCTCCGCTCTTTGTGCAACATGCCCATCCCCCCGCCGAACCAAAAGGGGCTCATGGCCCCATAGGTGGCCGTGGTTTCCCACGACATCTTTGGCGCGCCAGGTAGGGGGATCACTTGCGCGAAACCGAGAGCGTACAGTGCGCGTCATCCTCATCGACATTATCGTCGTCGACGGCGTCATCGACTATGGCGCCCAAGAGGAAGCCCGGAGCTGCAAATCACCCATCCACCTCGAAGGCTCTGCCGCCCGCGACCGCCGACGTCGCTGGGAATGAGGGGGCTCGCGAGGGTGTGGATGCTGCGGGGGACGTGGTCGGCGCAGGCGGCGCCGCCGGCACCTCCCCCACGACCGAAGCAGGAACGGGAGGTACCGGGGAAGGACAACATCAGCAACATCCCAACGGCCATGCTCCACGAGGTACGGATGGAGGGATCATTCCGCCTGAACCCCTTCTCGTCGCCAACGGGCACAGCCGCAGTGATGATGCTCATTCTGGGGCGAAATCGCAACCCTCCGTCTGCCCCTACTATGGGCGCGACCGCAGGGCATGCGCCACCCCCAGGGCGGGCTGACCCAGCTACTGTGCCCAATGGAGCCGCTGGCCCTCAGGCGCCTCCGCCGCGTCATTATGCTGTCCAGATTGCTGGTTCGCAGCAGCAAGGGCGCGGCACGGTCGCCACCGGCAACGTCAGGAGCCGAGCAACACTACGATCTACATCGTCATCACCTATGCCAAGCATTGCCTCAGAGACCATGGCGCGAGCCCAACTGCTGTTGAGATTTCCACCGGCGGTAGACCAGATGGATGAGTGGCGAGCCACCATCCAAAGTCTGATTGGTTTTGCCGAGGCGGGAAGATCACAGCGGGCCAGACCGCTACGGCCTTCCCAGGCAACAACGATGGCTCATGCGGCTGGTCATGCACGAGGGGCCACCCTCACAGTGCAATCCCCACCACGGCAAGCCGCCCGGGAGCCGCAAAACCAAGCACCCGATGACGTCTCGATGGCCTCGTCAGACCCTCGAGCGCGTCAAGGCCGATAGTGTGCCCCGGAGGGTAGGCGAAGGGAAGGCGCGCACGTCATCAACGAGCGGCACCGCGACAACCCCCTCCGGTCCAATGGGTGTGATGGCCCCGATGTCGACGAGCCCGCGCTCGGAGATAGCGGGTGCCTGCCTTTCGAGGTTGGGTGCCCTGCCTTCACCCGTGAGCTGCAGCTAGTCCGTTGGCCGTCCACTCGCACATTCAAGCCAGAGATACCCGAGAAGTATGATGCGAGACTAAACCTGGCACATTTCTTGAGCATCTACACCATCGCCGTTCAAGCTGCTGGGGGAAGGGATGAGAAGGTGTTCGCCAACTACTTCCCTTTGGCCCTCAAGTCAAATATGAGGTCTTGGCTGATTCACCTACCGGAGAACTCCATTTTGACCTGGGCTGACCTGTGCCACGAGTTCATTGGTGCCTTCACGGGCGGCCATCAAGAACCAGGGCAGCCCTGTGACTTGCAGCTTCTCCAGCAGAAAGAGGGAGAAACTCTACGGAAGTACTTGCAGAGATTCAGCCGAGTCCACAGAAATATCCCAGATATCCACCCAGCCGCCGTGATAGCTACCTTCCAATCCAACGTGCGAAACCGCAGGATACGTTCCAAGATGAACGTTTGGTTGCCCAAGACAGTGAAGGAGCTCTACACTTTGGTGAACAAATGTGCTCGGGTGGAGGAGGGGAGGAGACTTCCTGGAGAGGAAGATTCTGTCGACATCGACTCAGAAGATGACGACGAGACCATCAGTAAGAAGAAGAAGAAGAATAAGAAGCACAACAAGAAGCGCAAGGATAAGACTGTGATGATCGTTGAGGGGTCAGGCACTCCTAGTACTAGCAAGAAGGCCAAGGCCGAAGCCCCCGGCAAGGAGGCTACCACATGCGCTGACTGCCGAGAGGCGGCGGCTGCCGAGAAAGCTGGGAAAAGTGATGGGCCGTACTGTAAGATTCATCGGACCAAGGGCCATGATCTCCAGGAGTGTCATTAGGTTGAGCAGCTCGTCAAGAGGTAGAAGGCTGAGTATGAGAAGCGAGATAAGGAAAAAGGTTAGAATGGCGCTGGCGAGAAGGGTCGGGGTGGTGAAGCAAATCGCCCCGGCAAGGCTCCTCGGAACCAAGGGAAACCCACCAAAGGCCGAGAGAAGGAGGATTGCAGTAATGAGAGTGATGGAGGGAATGAAGAGGAAACCAGCGAGTAGGAATTCCAGAAGGCCACTGACGCCCTGTGCATTGACGGGGGTGCATCTTTGCACTCCTCTCACCGCCAACTTAAACAGTGGGCGCGTGAAGTCAATGCCGTGGAGCCAGCGGCAGATTCTCGGAAGCCGCTCAAGTGGTCACGCACGCCCATCATCTTTGATGAAGAGGACCGCCCCGACCGCATTACTGCGGTAGGGTGCTTGCCGTTGTTGGTCTCACCAACAATTTGCAACCTCAAGGTCACAAAGATGCTGGTTGACGGTGGGGCCGGGTTGAATCTGATTTCCCCAAAGGTTATCAGCAAACTCCAGATAGCAGAGGAAGAACTTAAGGCCATAGGCACGTTTCAAGGAGTCAATCCCGGTAGGAGCCGTCCTAAGGGAAAGGTTACGTTGCCAGTGACATTTGGAGGAGAGTTGAACTACAGGACTGAGAAAGTTGTGTTTGATGTGGTTGACCTCCCCCTGCCGTACAACGGGATCCTTGGGCGCCCGACCTTGGCCAAATTCATGGCAGCATCCCACTATGCCTACAACACCTTGAAGATGCCAGGGCCGATGGGCGTCATTTCCGTTCCGTCGGACAAGAAAGACGCAATTATTTGCGTGGATAAGATGTACCGGGACGCGGTCGCGGAAGCCACAGTTCCCGCCAAGGAAAAGCATAGCAGAGGCACTAGCAAGGAATCCGGGAAGCGTACCTCTGTGGAATGTGCCGCGCCCATTGATGACATGCCAGAGAGTTCCAACAACAAGGGATCCAAGGCTGCTCCACCCCAAGTGAAAAAGGTTACAGCAGGGCTGGCTGGCGCTGATGGTACTTTCACTATCAGCGCCACCCTTGATGATAAATAGGAAAGCGCGCTCGTTGCCTTCCTACGGGCGAATGTCGATGTGTTTTCCTGGCAACCATATGATATCGCCGGTCTTCCCAGGGAGGTAGTCAAGCACCACCTTGCTGTCTGCCCACATGCCCGACCTGTCAAGCAGAAGGTTCGGAAGCAGGCCTTGGAGCGGCAGCAGTTTATTGCCGAGGAAATCAAGAAACTTGAAGCATCTAGTTTGGTCAGAGGAGTACTGCATCCAACATGGTTAGTAAACCTAGTGGTTGTGCGCAAGGCTAATGGAAAATGGTGGCTCTGCATAGATTTCACGAATCTGAACAAGGCATGCCCAAAGGACCCATTTCCCTTGCCGCGCATCGACCAGATCATGGATTCTACTTCAGGATGTGAGTTGCTCTCTTTTCTGGATGCATACTCTGGATACCATCAGATTTTTATGTCTAGGGAAGACGAAGAAAAGACCTCATTCATCACCCCATTCAGCACATACTGCTTTGTGCGCATGCCTTTCGGGTTGAAGAGTGCCGGGTCCACTTTTGCAAGAGCAGTCCAGATTTGCCTTGAACCATAGTTGCACAGGAACATTGAAGCCTATATGGATGATATTGTGGTCAAGACCAAGGACAGATCAACCCTCATCCAGGATTTAGAAGAGACATTTGCTAATCTGCGCAAGATCAACTTGAAACTGAATCTGGAGAAGTGCGTGTTTGGCGTTCCCTCTGGCAAGTTACTTGGTTTCTTTGTGTCCCACCATGGGATAGAGGCCAACCCCGATAAGATCAAGGCTATTGAGCAGATACAGGCACCCAAGATAGTTAAGGATGTGAGGCATTTGACAGGATGCATTGCCGCGCTTAGCAGATTCATCTCCAAGTCTGCCGAGCGCGCCTTGCCGTTCTTCAAGATTTTGAAGAGGGCAGGACCTATGAAGTGGACCCCGGAAGCAGATGCACCGCTGCAGGATTTGAAGGCCTACTTGTCTTCTGTGCCTACTTTGGTCACACCCAAACCACAAGAGCCGTTGCTGCTATATCTGGCAGCAACTAATCAAGTGGTTAGTGCAGCCCTAGTAGCATAGCGGTAAGTAGAAGTAGAAGCCACCTCAGCAAGTGTCCCGCCCGGGGAAGAGGAAGAGAGCGGCCCGGCAAGGCCAGATACAGATCGGAACAAAGAGGAGCACGGTAGTGGAAGCAACCCCAAGGACACGGCAAGGGAGAAGGTGGTGCAGCGCCCAGTATACTTCGTCAGCTCACTGTTGCAGGGGGCTAGATCTAGGTATTCTGGCGTGCAAAAATTGATCTTTGGCCTTGTCATGGCCTCAAGGAAACTGCGCCACTACTTCCAAGCCCATGAGATCACGGTTGTCACCCGCTTCCCATTGCAAAGGATACTTCGAAACCCAGAGGCCACCGGCAGGATAGTGGAGTGGGCATTGGAGTTGTCCAACTTTGGCCTGAAGTTTGAAAGCACATCAACAATCCAGAGCAGGGTGTGGCGGAGTTTATTGCAGAATGGACGCGAACCCCTGATGAAGAAGTACAGGAAACAGTTATCCCCAGCAAGGAAGCGCCCCAAGAATGGATCATGTATTTCGATGGTGCCTTCTCCCTACAAGGTGCAAGGGCTGGCGTGCTTCTCGTGGCTCCCACTGGAGAGCACCTGAGGTACGTCGTCCAGATGCACTTTCCCCGGGAGGAGGCGACCAACAATATAGCAGAATATGAAGGGCTTCTTGCCGGGCTCAGGTTTGCCACAGAGTTGGGAATCAAGAAGCTGATCATTCAAGGAGATTCACAACTGGTGGTGAGACAAGTCAACAAGGATCACCAAAGCCCATTGATGGAGGCATACGTCGAGGAAGTGAGAAGATTGGAGGAGCGCTTTGACGGGTTGCAAATAGAGCACGTACCCCGTGCGGACAACAGCATTGCTGATCACCTGTCAAAGTGCGTTGCGCAGAAGCTTCCTATGGAACCAGGAACTTTTGGGGCTCCTGGCAGGGACCCTGCTGGAAACAACTCCCCTTCAATTGTCGGCTGCACCGTCCTGCCGGGCCACTAGTCCCCGCGGTCGAGGGATGCGCCCCCAAGAATGAGGAGGTGCCGCTAGTCCTCGTTGCCGAGCCTCAGGCTCCAACTTGGGCAAGGCACATAGTCCATTTCCTCCAAAGCGGAGAACTTCCTGAAGAGCAAGAAGAAGCTGAATGAGTAGCCCGGAGGGCCAGTATGTATCAGTTTGTCGATGACACACTATACAGAAGAAGGCCCAAACGGCGTGAAATTGAAGTGCATTTGCCGGGAAGGAGGAAAGGAACTGCTGGCAGATATACACAAAGGCATGTGCGGCTCCCACATTGGATCAAGGGCTTTGGTTGGGAAAGCATTCCGGCAAGGATTCTATTGGCCCACAGCCCTCCAAGATGCGGTTGAGCTCGTCACCAAGTGTGAAGCCGGTCAGTTCCATTCCAAAAATATCCATCTGCCTGCCCAAGCACTCCAGACAATCCCTTTGTCATGGCCGTTTTTGGTCTGGGGGCTCGATATCCTCGGCCCTTTCCCCTGAGCTGCCGGGGGCTTTGAATTCTTGTTCGTTGCAATCGACAAGTTTACAAAGTGGCCGGAAGTAGATGTCGTGAGAAAGGTGACTGCTCAGTCAGCTATCAAGTTCTTGAAAGGATTGGTGTGCCGCTTCGGGGTCCCTTCCCGGATCATCACCGACAACGGCACCCAGTTCACGAGCCGCGCCTTCATGCAATATGTTCATGCCCTCGGAAGCAAGATCTCATTTGCCTTTGTCGCACATCCCAGAAGTAATGGACAAGCTGAGAGGGCGAACACTGAAGTGCTGCGAGGACTCAAGACAAGAACATTTGATAAGCTGTGGAAGCACGACAGGCGATGGATCGATGAGCTGCCGGTGGTTCTTTGGTCCCTCAGAACGACAGCAAACCAAGCTACCGGGCAGACTCCCTTCTCCCTAGTCTATGGGGCAGAAGCAGTTATCCCCACGAAACTCATTTACGGGTCACCTCGAGTGCTTGCCTACGATGAAGTAGCATAGGAACAGCACATGCGTGAAGACGACGTGCTTCTCGAGGAGAACCGTCTCCGGGCTGCTACACGTGCTGCACGCTATCAGCAAGCCCTGCGTCGCTATCATAGCCGCAGGGTTCATGCCCGGTGTTTTGAGGAAGGCAACCTTGTCCTTAGGCGCGTTGAGTCCGCCAAGGGTACAAACAAGCTGTCGCCGAAGTGGGAAGGCCCTTACCGGGTAGTACGAGTCACCAGACCTGGCGCAGTCCGTCTGGAGACCGAAGATGGCATTCAATTGCAAAACTCATGGAATATTGAACATCTCCGCAAGTTCTACCCGTAAGGCGCGGCTGTCGGGCCCTGCCCGGCAGCCACCCTTTTGTAGAGGCCTTGCCTCAGCTGCATGTAACCCCTTGTACAAAGCCAGGTGCAGACCCTGAGCAACAGAGAAATAAATGAAGCGCTAGGCCCCCCTGACAAGTTGCATGCATGCATAAGCATATCGTAAGCATCGCATGATTCATATAGATAGGTTGCATGATCATGTAGATAGATTACATCTGGCATCATCTTCATTTGCATAAACTGCAGGCTCCTGCCGTGGACTTAGTCCTAGGAAGAGGATGCGAAGACAAGCCAGCACTGTGGTCTCTGGCAAGCCAAACAGATAAGTTCCGTCTCTTATCCATACATGTTCTGTGTGTAGGACTTGTGCATATGAGAACCTCACCGCCTTAGAAACAAAGGTACTCCCATCTACTGACACGAACCCTGCTTCGGTCAGGATGGTCGTAGTGGCCTTTGGCTGAAAGGGGTTGGCGGGGGGCTGGTCTTTCCCAATGGGTTCTGCGCCCGGCAGGCCCAGCCTCATGGCAGCAGTCCTATGGGGTGCTGGCAAGGTAGCTTACCGGGATCTACTTGTTTACATGAAAGTATGGAGGCGTTTCACCTCTGCATGGATATCGTACATGCACAAGTGCCCGACAAAGCTTACCTTTTTCATTAATATGCTGATCAACAAGTACAAATCTCACAGAACATAAACATGGATACAAGAGATTACATTATTTGAACTAAAATTTGGCAAGTGCCTGCAGATTTAAGATTAAAAAAAAGATAAGTGCCCCGTAATGCCTTTTATTGTCCCTCTCCTCCTAGGCATGGCGGTAGAAGGCGAAGAGGGCAAAAGGAGTGCCTGGGCAGAAGCTCAGCCTGACCCTGTCGGGCTCCAGGAGAGGTTGCCCGGCTGGGGCGAGAGGGCGTGGACGAAGGCGACGGTGAAGAGACCGGCGGAGACGACCCGTCAACCACCACCACCAAGGCCAGCAGGACACGACAGGGCTAACGGAGCTGCAGCCCGAGAGGAAGCCTGCCGGGGTCCAGCTGGAGGACTGCTAGAGGAGCCATGGGGCACCGTCACCACCTCTGCACCCAACTTCCCGGCAAACCACCTTGCCTAGGAGAAAACACAGGTGCAGATGATGGTGCTGCCGCCTGATGAAGATGGTGCGGGCGACGTTCAGTCGGAGTCGGAGTCGTCGCCCTCCCCGTCACTGCCGTCGTCATCGCCGTCACTGTCCTCCTTGTTGCTTTCGCTCGAGGAGGAGCTTTCGTCCTCGGTCGAGCTCTCCGCGCAACACCCTAAGCGAGCTCCTGAGCGCCCAAAGACCTTGACGGAAAGCAGGCCACTCTCCATTAATTTAAACTGGAGAACACGCCCCTCCAACAAGCTATGGGCTCGAGCAAAGGTCTTCCAGCCGCGGCGGAAGTACATAACATGAGGAGCAGAGAAGTCAACATCCACCCACATGCCACCATTCCCACAGCCCCTCATGTGCAACCTCAGTGCACGCGGCTGTTCGAGCTCCATCACCCTTGCAAATGGAGTAGGGAGGCGGAGGTGGCTGCGCGGAGGCTTATACAGCCTGATGACGAACTCCAAGGGTTGATCTCCGACGTGGCCTTCCATCGCGGAGGGGGGGGGAGCGTCCGGTGCGGGCGCAATTGAGGCGCCGCCCCGGCCTCCTCGACCGCGCACACCGCGACGACCTCGGCCGCTCCCCCTTTCGCCTCCTCTCACAGCGGGTTCAGCCCCCACATCATCAAGAGGAGGGGGGAGACGCTGTCGATGTCGGAGTAAATGACCACGGGTAGCCACATCAGCCCCCCATGGTATTTCAAGACATCGGGGCCGGCCGCGCCCCTCACGCTCTCCGGAAGCACGACCGCCTTCTTGGGCCGGCTGGTCCAAAGGGCTGGCTGCTAGAAAGCGACAAGACCACAGAAGGCGGCCGCAAGGGGGCTGACTCCTGGCAGACGGCCCCTCACCCCTCGAAGTTAGCACCACATTACCACGACAAGACAAGGCATGGCTACAGTACGGCCTGCCACCCCCGAACCCAGGATGGGACTTGGCCGTAGAGCCGTGTACTCGGCGGACACCCCCCGCCCAGCGCGACACTGTAACCACGCAGTCCGTGACATCACTGGCGCCAGAGGGAGCCAAGCTCCCACGACGGGCGGTCAGTACGGCCCATAGGCGGCGGGCCCTACCTGTCCGCGAGCCACCCGAAGGCGGCCCACCTCAAGCAGGCGGCAATAAGGGAGGGCCGACTCCTAGCAGGCGGCCCTTCTCCCCCTTGAAGTCTGTGCGCCATCAACCAGATAAGACGGGGTATGGCTACACTGAGCGCCCGTCAGGCGGCGGACTGTAGCCACGCTCCCTCCGACAAAGCCTTCGTCATCAGGGGCGAGGCTACAGTATAAAGCAGTCAACATGGCCCGCAGACAGCGGGCCCTACCTGATGGCTGAGATCATGGCAGTCGGCGGGGCCCACCAGGCGGCGGGCCCCAGCGGTCGGCGGAGAAGCCGGCAACCAAAGACGCTGACGGCCGGGTCCTACACCCGGCCGAATTACCATTGTACCCCTGGGGGGTAGGCCTATATAAACCCCCCAGGCTCACCCATGCAAGGGGTTCAGGCCAGCACCCACACCATTCACACATACACGTAGAGAGAGGAGTAGAGCTAGCCTTGCCCTTCTCCCTCCTCTAGCCGAAACAGCTCAAGGAGCAAACTTGTAGCTACTTTGTTGATCATAGTCATCATGTGGAGACCCCACAGAGCAGGACCAGGGGTGTTATCTCCTAGGAGAGCCCTGAACCTGGGTAAGATTCGCAGGCGTATGCTGTCTCGCTCACTCCCGCTTCTAGAGCCCGGTGACGTACTCTTGTCCCCATCCATGATAAGCCACCCCCTGGCATATGTCGGACGATATCCCCGACATTTGGCGCCCACCATGGGGCAAGGTGCACCGTCGTCCGGAAACACGTTCTGGACGGGAACCCTCTTCCTTCCTAGCGAGCGCAGCCAGCCCGGCACGCCCGATGGCGTTTGCGCCGACATGGTGCGTGGCACGGAAGCCGCCTGTGCCACGAGCTGCCTCGGTGATCTCATCGGCGGGATCGGCCTCCCCGACGAGCCCGCACCCGACACGGGCGCTGCCATCTCCGAGAGCTGCCTTGTCGACCTCCTTGGCAAGCTTCACATCGCCGAGCCGGCCTTCGACCTGGAGTCCGTTGGCTCCACCGACCCGCCCGTCGACATGGTCATCGACGCCGACGCCGCGTCTTCTGATGCCTTCCCCGGTGATGTGGTGATCTTCGATGACCCGCTTCCTGTTGCAGACAGCAGCGCCAGCACCAGCACCGTTACCGAGGTGCTAGTCATCAACCATGATGGAGCCTCCAGCGAGGCCGGCCGGGACCCGTTGCAGGCGGCAATGCGGGACCTGTCCGCGCCCATAGCGCCCGGTGCGAACGGCGAAACGCTGGAGGCGTGCTGCGTCGCACTCCTCGACAGCGCCAACAAGTTGGCAGCCATGAGACGCCTCACCGAGGCCTACCAGCGCGAGATCGATCGCACCGTCTGCGGCACGCCGGCTGCCGGCAAACCCAGCCGCGTGGGCATGGTCCGGCAGCGCGGCGCAGCCATCGCAAGCATGCTGGGGGCCGACCGCCCGGTCTACGCCACGCCAATGGAGAACTTACGCGCCGCCCAGGCGGCAGCAGATGAGCTGGACCGCTTGGAGGGCGACGAGCGCCGCTGCATGACGGAGCGCGTCCAGCAGCTCATCGACACGGCTGCCATGCAGCAAGAGGCCGGCCGCCGCGTGGTGGAACCCGGCTTGCAGGATGAGAACCTTTCCCCTCACCGAGAGCACGGCGCGACCTCGCGGACGCCGACAGCCGGCGCCCGCGACCGAGGAAATCAAGGGCCGGCTGTTAGCCACGGCCGGACACGCGTCACCATCGAGCGCGACCAAGACGGCCGCCCACGAGCAGTGGAACAGCGAGATGATCGACCGCCTCCCCCGCGCAGGGAGAGGCGCGCCTCCCCCCCGCCTGTTGAGCATCCGATTCTCGGAGACAGGCTGCGACCCCGTGAAGGAGTCGGAGAGAACGACGCCCACCTCCGGATCGACCGCTTGGCTCGATCCCTGGCGTTAGAAGAGGAAGATGCGATCGGCCCACCTTGTTTCGGCCCCCACATTCGCGATGAGCCCTTCCCCAAAGGGTTCTCGCTTCCTCGAGACACCCCCAAGTACAACGGTTCCGTGAAGCCGGAGGATTGGCTGGTTGACTACTCCATCGCTGTTAGCATAGCAAACGGCAACAAGCGCGTTGCCGTGAAGTACGTTCCGCTCATGCTCCAGGGCACGGCCCGGACATGGCTAAACAGCCTCAAGCCCTACAGCGTCAACAGGTGGCTGGACTTCACCGAAGTTTTCATCCGCAACTTCACCAGCACCTACAAGCGGCCGCCCAAGCCTCGCCAGCTCTCCCTATGCGTCCAAGGCCCAACCGAGTCCACCCGCGAGTACTTGACACGGTGGGCCAAACTGCGCAACTCCTACGAAGGGGTGCATGAGGTGCAAGCCATAGAGTACTTCACTACCGGGTGCCGAGAGGGCACCTTACTCAAGCACCGACTCCTCTGCGACGAGCCAGCCACACTCGATGAGCTGCTGATCATAGCGGACAAGTACACCACCGTCGACTCCTCCATGAAGTCGGAGCTCCGAGTGGATGCATCTGGAAAGATGCTCCCTCCGGCCCCTCAGACGCCTGCCGGTGACTCTAGTCGGCGCCAGCAGTCGAACGACAACAAACGCAAGGCCCAGCAGCCGGCTTCCACCAGCCGGCAGGTGGCAGTAGTTGAAGACCAACAGCCGGAAGAGCAGCCCGGCCCCAAGCGTCAAAAAGGCAGCAAGCCTGCTTGGTTGCCCGCCTTCTCCTTCGAGCAAACCCTTGATGCTCCCTGCAAGTTCCACAGCGGCACGAAGCCGTCCAATCACACCACCCGGAAGTCCACTGGCTCACCCGCATTGCCAAAGGCGAAGGACTGCCCCCTCCGCCTGCTAGCCCGCCGGCTCCGCCTCCTCAGCAGCCGGCGGCCCGCCCCGTCGGCGCAATCCAAGATGAATTCCCCAAAGAACACGGAGCCTACGTCGTCTTCACCAGTGTGGCCGACGACAGGCACGACCGGCATCAGCCGCACTGCGAGGTGAACACGGTCGCTTCTGAGGTCCCAGAGTTCATGCACTGGTCCGAGAGGCCCATCAGCTGGAGCCGCGCTGACCACCCGGAGGTGATGCCTTCTCCGGGTTCCTACGCCCTGGTGCTGGATGCCACCTTTTCAATGGAGCGACGAGCCTGTCGCTTCTCCCGAGTTCTGATAGACGGCGGTAGCAGCATCAACATCCTCTACCGTGACACCTTGGAGAAGCTGTGTGTCAAGGAGAAGCAGCTCCAGCCCAGCCGGACTGTCTTCCACGGCATTGTACCTGGCCTTTCCTGCTCTCCAATCGGCAAGATCAAGATAGATGTCCTCTTCGGAGACAAAGATCACTTCCGCCGCGAGCCAATCTGGTTCGAGGTGGTGGACCTGGAGAGCCCCTACCACGCGCTCCTTGGCCGACCTGCTCTGGCCAAGTTCATGGCGGTGCCGCACTATGCCTACCTCAAGATGAAGATGACGGGTACCAAGGGCATTATCACCATTGCCGGCGACTACCAGAAGTCGGCCACATGTGCTGTTGCCAGCAGTCGGCTGGCCGAGTCCCTTGTCATCGCTGCGGAAAGGCGGCTCCTTGACCGGGTTGTGGCCATGGCCGGCAAGCAGCCGGACCTATCACCGGATCCCAAGGAGTCAGAGGCCCAGGGCTCCTTCCAGCCGGCCAAAGAAACCAAGAAGATTCCCTTGGACCCTGAGCACCCGGAGAGATTCGCTGTCGTGGGGGCCCACCTCGATAGTAAATAGGAAAGCGAGCTCGTCGATTTCCTCCGTGAGAATCAGGACATCTTCGCATGGTCTCCCAAGGACATGCCGGGTGTTCCGACGGATTTTGCCGAGCACAAGCTACATGTCAGATCGGATGCAAAACCAGTTAAGCAACCCCTCCGCCGCCTGTCAGAAGAGAAGAGAAGAATCGTTGGCGAAGAGATCGCTCGGCTTCTGGCGGCCGGCTTCATCATGGAAGTGTTCTTTCCAGAATGGTTTGCCAACCCAGTCCTTGTACTGAAGAAGAACAACAAGTGGCGCATGTGCATTGATTACACCAGCCTCAACAAAGCTTGCCCCAAAGATCCATTTGCTCTGCCTCGAATAGACCAAGTGATTGACTCCACAGCCGGATGTGAGCTATTGAGTTTTTTGGATGCCTACTCTGGCTACCACCAGATCAAGCTGAACCCGGCCGATCGGCTGAAGACCGCCTTCATCACACCATTCGGAGCCTTCTGCTACCTGACCATGACATTCGGCCTGAGAAATGCCGGTGCCACATTTCAGCGTTGCATGCAGAAGTGCGTCCTCAAGCAACTCAGCAGAAATGCCCACGTCCATGTAGACGACATTGTGGTGAAGACGGAGAAGCGTGGTACCCTCCTGGAGGATCTCAAGGAGACCTTCGATAATCTACGCCGTTGTCAAATCAAGCTAAACCCAGAAAAGTGTGTCTTCGGAGTCCCAGCCAGCCAGCTCCTTGGTTTCCTTGTCCCAGAGCGCGGCATCGAGTGCAACCCTGTGAAGATCAAGGCCATTGAACGGATGGAAAGGCCCACCCGGCTGCGAGACATCCAGAAGTTCACCGGGTGCTTGGCATCCCTCAGCCGTTTCATCAGTCGGCTGGGCGAGAAGGCTCTTCCCCTGTACCAGCTAATGAAGAAAACCACTCACTTCGAGTGGAATGACAAGGAGGACGAGGCCTTCCTCCAGCTCAAGAAAATGCTGACTACGCCGCCTGTCCTGGCGGCTCCGGCTGCTAAGGAGCCCATGTTCCTCTACATCGCCGCCACCAGCCGGGTGGTTAGCACTGTCATTGTGGTCGAGCGCCCGGAGGACGGCAAGGCACAGCTGGTCCAGAGGCCCGTCTACTACCTGAGTGAAGTGCTGTCGGCCTCCAAGCAGAATTACCCCCACTACCAGAAGATGTGCTACGGCGTATACTTTGCCGCCAAGAAGCTCAAGCAGTACTTCCAAGAGCACTCCATCACGGTTGTCTGCACTGCCCCACTTGCCGAGATCATAGGCAACAGAGCCATCGAGCTAGCTCCCCACACCATCTTCTACCAACCCCGCACCGCCATCAAGTCCCAAGCGCTGGCCGACTTCCTCGTGGACTGGGCCGAGACCTAGTACTTGCCGCCGGCGCCAGATTCCACCCATTGGCGAATGCACTTTGATGGCTCAAAGATGCGCACCGGTCTGGGAGCCAGCATCATCCTCACCTCTCCCAAAGGCGACAAGCTCAAGTACACGTTGCAGATTCACATTGCCTCCTCGAACAACATGGCCGAGTACGAGGCGCTCGTACACGGACTCCGACTGGCCAAAGAGATTGGCATACGCCGGATTCTATGCTACGGCGACTCGGACTTGGTAGTCCAGCAGTCGTCTGGCGACTAGGACGCCAAGGATGCAAACATGGCGAGCTACCGCTTCCTCGTCCAGAAGATCAGTCGATACTTTGACGGGTGCGAGTTCCTTCACGTACCACAAGCCGAGAACGAGCAAGCTGATGCCCTGGCAAGAATCGGCTCCACCCGCCAAGCGATACCAGCCGGCGTTTCCCTTCAATGCCTCCGCAAGCCGTCTATCAAGCCTTCGCCGGAATCAGAGTCCATCTTTGTGCCGGCTGCTCCTGGAATAGTCGGATCTGACTCGGGGGCTGCAACAGCCGGCCTGGGGACTTCGGCAGGCGGCTCGGGGACTGCAGCAGTCGCACCCGGCCCGGGGGCTGCGGCAGTCGGCCCAGGGACGCCGGCAGGCGGCTCGGGGACTGCAGCAGTCGCACCCGGCCCGGGGACTTCAGAACCCGGCCCGGGGGCTGCAGCAGTCGGCCCGGGGACTTCAGTGACACAACAAGCGGTGGCCGACTCCAACCCGCCTCCTCCCAACCCAGCCGCCCTGGTTCCACTGGCCGTGATGACAGTGGTCGAAGCACCATCATGGGCGCAGCCCATCCTCAACTTCCTGGTATGCGGAGAGCTACCAGCCGACGAGACTTTGGCCCGGCAAGTGCAACACCGGGCAGCAGCATACACGATAGTGAACAAAGAGCTTGTCAGACGCAGCGTGACTGGCGTCTTCCAGCGCTGCGTTGAGCCAGAAAAAGGCAAGGCAATCCTCAGAGACATCCATCAAGGCAAATGCGGCCACCACGCGGCCTCCAGATCCCTTATCGCCAAAGCTTTCCGCCATGGATTCTTCTGGCCGACTGCTTTGGACGACGCCAAGGACTTGGTCAAGAAGTGCAAAGGGTGCCAGAAATTCAGCTCCAAGCAACACCTGCCGGCTTCCGCACTCAAGACCATCCCCCTCACTTGGCCATTTGCCGTCTGGGGGCTGGACATGGTGGGCCTGTTCAAAACAGCACGCGGCGGCATGACCCATTTGCTGGTCGCTGTGGATAAATTCACCAAGTGGATTGAAGCAAAGCCAATTAAGAAGCTGAACGGTCCAACTGCGGTGACCTTCATCACTGATATCACCGTCCGGTACGGCATACCGCACAGCATCATCACCGACAATGGCACAAACTTTGCCAAAGGAGCCTTGGCCCGCTTCTGCGTGACACAGGGCATCCGACTGGACTTAGTGTCCGTTGCCCATCCGCAGTCAAATGGCCTAGTCGAGCGAGCAAACAGCCTCATCTTGTCCGGCATCAAGCCCCGACTGGTCGAGCCGCTGGAGCGCTCGGCCAGCTGCTGGATCGAGGAGCTACCGGCTGTCCTCTGGAATCTCTGGACCACGTTGAACAAATCGACCAGCTTCACTCCCTTCTTCCTCGTGTACGGGGCCGAGGCCGTCATCCCAACCGACATCGAGTTTGACTCGCCTCGCGTCACCATGTACATGGAGGCGGAGGCAAGGGAGGCGCGAGAAGACGGCGTCGACCTGCTGGAAGAAGGCCGGCTGCTGGCACTCAGCCGGTCCGCCATCTACCAGCAGGCCCTACGCCGCTACCATAGCCAGAAGGTCAAGCCACGATCTTTCCAAGAGGGGGACCTTGTGCTCCGGCTGATCCAGCGAACAGCCGGCCAGCACAAGCTCTCGGCCCCTTGGGAAGGACCCTTCGTCATCAGCAAATCCTTGGGCAACGACTCCTACTACCTCATCGACGCGCAGAAGCCCAGGGCACGCAAGAGGGACGATTCCGGCAAGGAAACGGAGCGCCCATGGAACGCAAATCTCCTCCGAAGATTTTACAGCTAATACAGTATGTACCACGCTACCTTGCGTATTAAGAGTGAAGGCATCGGGTCCCTCGAGGAGCACTCAGGGACTACCCTTTTTACCTGTACGATAAGTTTATGCCTGAGAATGTGTTGTTTCATTACTCCGCCTGGCATCGGGTTCCGACCAGTCGGCCCGGGGGCTCGCCGCCTTGTTCTATATTGGTGCCACCTGCAGTCGGACAAGTAGTGTGCAGACATCTAAGCCCTCTCTTGCCCTAAGCCGCAGCTTGCAGAGCGACTGTCCGGCTGGCAAGAGCTAAAGGCAGGAAACGGTGTCCACATGAAAAATGGCTAAGGAAAAAAGCATCAACATAGGCTAAGCCGGCTCCTCGCCTCACCCTCCGGCTGCTGAGCAGCCGGCCGACCGGCTTCTCACTTGACTTGTTACGTTCTAAAACGGCCAAAGTACTTGTCTTCCTAAACGGCCAAGCACCGGACCCAGCCATAGACCGCAGAGCGGCTGTCCGGCTGGCAGGGCGGTAGCCAAAGGAAGGCAGCAAAGGAAAAAGCCAAAAAAAGAGCAGAAAAACAAGGCAAAGTCAGAACCCGGCAGAGCACAATTTGTACGAATAAAGTTGATTTACATAGCAGAGCTCATAGCCAGCATTCAACAAAGTTTGAATACACCCCCAGCGGGTGGAATTGCGCGAATTTAACATGCTTGTTCAAAAGATTACAAGAACAGGAAAGATAAGACAAAGTGGCCATCTAGGCCAAAGGAGCAGCAGGCGGGTCCGACAGGTTGGCAGAGGCAGCGGCGCCGGATGGTGGAGCGGCCGACTGAAGGGTCTCGACCTGATCGCCCCCGGCAGCAGTCGGTGCGGTAGCACGCGGCTCGTTGGTCGAGGCTTGGTCGGGCTGAGGCCGGCTGTCCGCTCCGTCGTCCGGCGCGTTGTCTTTGCCGTCCTCATCCTCTTCATCCTCGCCCTCGTCGCTGGAGGCGATCTCTTCCGCCAAGTCCCCCGCATCCACCGGGTTCAGCCCGAACCAGTCGAGCAGCACCTCAGCGCCTTCCTCGTCCAGCTCGGGGATGAAAACAGTGGTGTCGGCATACTCGGCGATCGCTGCCGCGCGTTGAGTAAGCGTAGGGCCCACCACCACTAGCTCCGGTCCGGCCTCCTGCCGGAAGGTGGCCAGCTGGGCCAGGTCCAACCCAGGATACCATGCCTTGGCGAACTCCAAGGCCGTCCGCGCACCTGCCCGAGCCGCGGTGCCCTTCCAAGCCTCGAAGCGGCCGACTGCTACCTCCAGCCAGTCGGCAGTCCGACTGGGGGTGCATGGAATTTGAGCATCGGGCCAAAAGGCGGCCAACACCTGAGCCCCGACGCGCTGCAGGCGATGAAGCATCCTGTGAGCCAGCTGCAGGCGCGTCCTGACAGCCAGAAGCTGCTCGCCGAGATTTCGGGGCGCGTTGGGCGCAATGTCCGCGCCCGTTTTCCTCCGCATGTCGCGACGCGCCTCGATGGCCTGGCTGACGGCGACAGAGTGACCTGGAAAGTATTCTGCACAAGAAGAAGATTAAAGATTAGAAGCCAGAGGCCGACTCCTGCTGCAGTCGACGGCTGTTCAAAAGAAGAAGTAACTTACCATCAATCATATCCTCGATCCCGCCGTCGGTCAGGAGTCTCTCCTTCTCGGCCCAGTTCGAGCGTTGAGTCTCGAACTCGGCCTTGAGGGAGTCTTCTTCCTCCTTCAGCTTCCGGAGCTCCGCCTTGTGCCGCTCCGCCTGGTCCGCCAGCTCCTTGGCCAGGCGGTCGCATTCCTGGGCCGCCTGGCTGTGCTCCTACTCCTTGGTATGGAGCGCGGACTCGGCCTCGCCCAGGCGCTGCCGGAGATCTGCGGCGGCCTCTGCCAAAAACGAAGAAAACCATCAACACAAATGGAAAGTAGTTGCCGGGAGATCCGGCCAAACTGCTCAGCAGTCGGCCCGAATCTCGGGGACTACACCCAGCGGGTCCGCTGACGCGCCCCCGCAAGCAAGAAGACCAAGTACTTACTTCGGCTCTCCGTCAGATCGGCGGTCCGCTTGGTCAGCTCCTGGAGCTGAGAGTTGTAGGCGGCCGCAAGGATGTTGTGGTAATCCTGCAACAAAGACAACAGAAGAAGGTAACGAGTCAGTACTCGGAGCTCGACCTGAAGTTCCGAGCCGCCTGCTCAGCAGTCGGCCCGGAACTCGGGGGCTACACCCAGTGGGTGCGCTGGCGCGCCCCCACGGAAGATTACAAAGAAATGAAAACAAAAAACGTACCCGGACGGCCGCCCGCGTCGCCAGGAACTCCTGCGTGTACTGCTGGAGAGCGGCTCCTTGGGCGTTGAACCGAGCCAGGACTTCCTGCGAGGCCGCGTTCAAAACACCCGTACCACCCCCAGACATCCAATCCGGTGGGGTGGCGCTGGTAGCCTCGGCGTCGGGCGCCGACGAGCTAGCGGCCCCGACCTCTAACGGCCGCGGTGCTGAGGCCGCCTTCCCCGCACGCCGACGCGCCGGGATACGGATTGCGGAAGTTAGACCCACCATCAACTCGCCGCTGGCTAGCGGCACCAGCGACGTGTCAGGACGACTGCCCTGGGCGTCTGCAGCCGGCGTGCGCGGGGGCACCTCCGCCTCCAAGATAACAAGGTCACCTCCCCTCTCTCGGACCGGCTGGTCATCACCGGCCCCTCCAGTCAGAGCCTGGACCTCCAGCACCATAGGCTCCGCAGATTGCGGACCGGTGGACTCCGGAGCCTGGCTGCGGGATGCCTCCTCCGCCTACGCCTTGGCGGCCGCGGCGTCGGCCTGCGCCTTGGCGGCCGCGGCGTCGGCTTGGGCCTTGGCCACCGCGTCGGCCTCCGCCTTCTCCCGGGCCGCAGCTTCCCGATCCTCTCACGCCTCCCGCGCGTTCTTCTTCATCGCCTCCTAGAGGGCAGCAAGTGGATCCACGCGACGGGGGCTCGGGACGTCGTCTGCCGCCCCGACCACCGAGCCGGACGGGGCTCGCGACAAGGAAAGTGGGGAGCTGCGCGCCAAGGGAGGATGAGAGTAAAAAGATTGCAAAGATAGAAGAAAAGCAAACGCAAAGCAAGATGGAAGAAAGGACAAGGCACTTACGCGGACACCAGCGGGAGCCGCTTTGGGGCCTTATGGAAGAGGGCCGCCTTCGCTGCAGCCTCTTGCCGCTTGGTCACGGCGGCCGAGGTCTTGGCCTTCTTGGGCCGGCTGCCGAACAACCCGGCGTCGGCACGACGCTTTGGTGCGTCGGCTGCTGCGGTCGGCGCGGCCGAGGAGCTGGCGCCCGCCCTGTCGGCGCCATGGGCATGGCGCAGCTCTTCATCCTCCTCATCATCGTCCGGCCAATCCCCAAGGCCGCCTCCTAAGGAGCCGCCTGCTCGCTCGCCGCCACCGCCTATGGCATCGTCCTCCTCCTGAGCGGCCGCCCCCAAGTCGGGGTCGTCCACATCACTCACCGACTGGTCCGCCTTGTACTGGTGACCCGGGGCAGGCGTGTCAGTGGTTGTCTGGCCTGGGAAGCGCTGCACCAAGGCCGACTGGTCAGGCGGAAGAAAGAACCCGGATGAGTAAAGGAAAAAAGAATAAGGAGACGTACCGGAGGCGGCGGGTTGGCCCGGCTGTACGGCGGCTTGCCAAATTGCCACTCCGTCTCCGACAGCTTGCAGTCGGAGAAGAAGTTCACCATGCGGACCACCTCCACGTCCGGCATCACCTTGGTGGACATCCGGCACGGATCTCGGTGCCCACTCATGTCGCTGATCAAGTAGGGCTGGGCTTGGAGGGGCAGCACTCGGCGCTTCACGAACGCGGTCAGCAGGTCTGAGGCCTTGAGGCCCTCCGACGCCGTCATCTCCTGGAGCCGGAGGAGCGCGGTGGAGCACGTGGCCGACAGGGTTCTCGGCCGGAATTTCCTGTTGGTGTGAGGCTCGACAGGCGGGCCGGCTGTGTAGGCCGGCAGGTTGACGTAGTCCCGCGTCGAGTGGATGTTCTCGACGTAGAAGTACGACTTCTGCCACAGCTTGGCCGACTGCAGCAGGGCGAGAGCCGGGAAGCGGACCCCGGATCCTGTGCGCCGCACCGCGACGCAGGCTCCGCACTCGGCCGCCTCGTTCTTGGCGGCGGTGCCGAGCTTGAGATAGAAAAACTCTCCCCACAGCTCGAGTGTGGGGAGCGTGCCGAGGTAGCCCTCGCACAGGGTGACGAAGGCGGAGAGCAGCACCACCGTATTCGGAGTAAGATGGTGGGGCTGCACTCCGTAGAAGTCCAAAAATGAGCGGAAGAATCCGCTCGCCGGAAGGCCGAAGCCACGGAGGAAATCCGACCGGAAGACGCCGCGCTCGCCGCCTTCCGGCGCCGACGAGATCTCCCTTTCGGGGGGGACACGCACCTTGACGTTCGATGCGTTGGGGAGCCGCCGCGTCTGGCGGAGGAACTCCAAGTGCCCGTCGTGGACGTTGGAGCCGTCCCAGTCGCGCACGCGGCCACTTGGCGCCATGGGCTCCGTGCTCGGCGGCGGCGCAAGGTGGCTGCGGCGCGTGAAGGTCCGGCGACGGCGGGCTGCGGCACCGCGGCAACAGCAAGAGGAAGAGGAAGGAGAAAAGCAAAGAGAAGGGAGAGGAGGGCGCGCGTGCGTTCTGCCGCCCCCCTCCCCCTACTTATAGCCCTCTGGCTACGGAGCCGAGGGGGCGAGACGTGGGGGGCGCAAGATTAATTGCGCCCACTCCCCCCACGACCCCGCAATTACAGCGTCGTGATGGCGTGTATTAATCACACCCGGGAATCGGAACCGCCCGCCTCGGCCGCAGCGGATCCGCACGTGCGCCGAGACCCTGTAGTGGCGGGCCCTGGCCTGCGGTGACATCTCGTTGCGCACGCGGGCTGGCAGGTCGACCTGGCCTGCTGGCGCCGCGTGGCAGGCGAGCCATGGGCGGCAAGCCTGTCGTCCGGTTGGCATCTAACCCGGCCTCCGCTACGACGATTCGAATTCACCAGGCGGCCGGCCTGGCCTTGGCCGGCTCCTGGCAATCGGCCTCTCCAGAAGACGGACGAAGCCCAACTACCAGGCCACTCAGAGTAGGAAGCTGCTGAGGCTCCTTACTTTTCAGCCACGGTGCCCCACCAGCTTCGGGGACTACTGTCGGAGTAAATGACCACGGGTAGCCACATCAGCCCCCCATAGTATTTCAAGACATCGGGGCCAGCCGCGCCCCTCACGCTCTCCGGAAGCACGACCGCCTTCTTGGGCCGGCTGGTCCAAAGGGCCGGGTGCTAGAAAGCGGCAAGACCACAGAAGGGGCCGCAAGGGGGCCGACTCCTGGCAGACGGCCCCTCGCCCCCTCGAAGTCAGCACCACATTACCACGACAAGACAAGGCATGGCTACAGTACGACCTGCCACCCCCGAACCAAGGATGGGACTTGGCCGCAGAGCCGTGTATTGGGCGGATACCCCCCCGCCCAGCGCGACACTGTAACCACGCAGTCCGTGACATCACTGGCGCCAGAGGGAGCCACGCTCCCACGATGGGCTGTCAGTACAGCCCGCAGGCAGCGGGCCCTACCTATCCGTGAGCCACCCGAAGGCGGCCCACCTCAAGCAGGCGGCAATAAGGGAGGGCTGACTCCTAACAGGCGGCCCTTCTCCCCCTTGAAGTCTGTGCGCCATCAACCAGATGAGACGGGGTATGGCTACAGTGAGCGCCCGTCAGGCGGCGGACTGTAGCCACGCTCCCTCCGACAAAGCCTTCGTCATCAGGGGCGAGGCTACAGTAGGCCCTACCTGACGGCTGAGATAATGGCAGTCAGCGGGGCCCACCAGGCGGTGGGCCCCAGCGGTCGGCGGAGAAGCTAGCAACCAGAGACGCTGACGGCCGGGTCCTACACCCGGCCGGATTACCATTGTACCCCTGGGGGTAGGCCTATATAAACCCCCCAGGCTCACCCATGCAAGGGGTTCGGGCCAGCACCCACGCCATTCACACATACACATAGAGAGAGGAGTAGAGCTAGCCTTGCCCTTCTCCCTCCTCTAGCCGAAACAGCTCAAGGAGCAAACTTGTAGCTACTTTGTTGATCATAGTCATCATGTGGAGACCCCGCAGAGCAGGACTAGGGGTGTTATCTCCTAGGAGAGCCCCGAACCTGGGTAAGATTCGCAGGCGTATGCGGTCTCGCTCACTCCCGCTTCTAGAGCCCGGCGACGTACTCTTGTCCCCATCCATGATAAGCCAACCCCTGGCATATGTCGCACGATATCCCCGACAGTCGAGCAGAAATCCTCGTCGCCACCACCGGAGTACCACCACGCCCTCGGCCCCTCACCATGGCAAGCAAGGGAAGCTTTGAAAGGGAGAAGGAAGGTGTGTGAGCAGACACACTACTACTACCCCCCTTTTTATAGGAGAACGAGGCAGGGGGCTGGCCTCTCGTCCAGCTGGCGACCGCCCTGCTCCTCCAATGTGGTTCCCCTGCGCCTCCAACGGCTCAGGGAATCAGAGCCGCCCCTCTACACCACTCGGCGACGCCTGGCTTTCTGCCATGGCGCCCGTTCCCGCGCCCTCCGCGTCCACCACCTACCCTACGCAATGCATGAGGTACATGTGGCGGAGGCACCCCGGGGCAGGAGGCAAGTGGGATAGCAGTTTCCAACCCCGTGATCATGGGGCGTGGGCTGCCCGCAGATCGTGGTTCAGTTTCTCCCCTAAAGATTTCGCACGATGCGCGAAAAAACCAGAAACTGACCCGAGCTCAGGTTAATGAAGAAGCAAAGAAGATCTCAAAGGGCGGAGCCGTCCTTACATTTCTTCCTGTGCACTGGTTAGGGCCTACCCCGACGACGCCCAGTGGCGTGTTTGTGCCAGGCCCGGGGGCTCCTGTCGGTGCAACAGACCCTGGGTCCATTGCACGGACTGTGCACAGGCCAGAGACAAGATTACAAGACCAAGATCAGACCAAACAAGGAGGATCAATTCCTTTGAAGGATCCAAGTGCAGGTCGAGAAGGCCAAGGTGGGCTAGAGGAACAAGGCATCGCTAAGGGAACGACCTACCTTGCCGGGCAGGCGAGCCCGGCAGGGTTGGGTTTTGCCCCGGAAGCAAGCTCCAGATCGTCCCGGCAGGCCTGCCGGGGCTGGTGGAGGCAATTCACTCCACCGCTTCACCTCACAAGCAACGCAAGTCATTAATCAAAGCGGTGTCGACCTCCAAGGAGACTAAGTGGCTGCTTTTTGCCACATGGCAGCCACTTCCTACAACAAACACCTCCATATGAGACCCGTCCTGAGACGTGTCAAGCGAGTAGGCGCGAAGCTGGAAAAACAGCCCGGCAGGGCCTGCCGGGCGGGCTGTGATGTGACACTGAGTGGCACATTTAATGCGCTCTGTCAGCCTGCAGAGTTAGATATGATAGCACTGTTAGCTATCTAATCAGTACGCAAAGACTAATTTGCCACTGTGGTGACCCCTTAATCTATAAAAGGAGGCCCATGGCGACCGTAGAAAGGGTTGGACCCCCGCATATCCATACACTCGTAGCCACTCCCGCCCCCAGAGCGACCTTGCCGGGCGAGTGTGTTACGTCCATCACCATTATCCACCATCAATCCACCAAAGCAGGAGTAGGGTTTTATGCCTCACGGCGGCCCGAACCTGGGTAAAGACTGCCCGTGTGATCTCTGCCGTGTTGTGCGACGCTTCTCCACTCTTTATGCAACGTGCCCATCCCCCCGCCAAACCAAAAGGGGCTCATGGCCCCATAGGTGGCCGTGGTTTCCCACGACACCAGCATGAATTTCATGGAGAATCTCACGTCCTTCCTTAGGAGACACGCAACGTTGGAACACGTCAGTCACACTGCATCTGTGCAACTCGCCATTGACAATTGCCATGGCTTAGACTGCCGGATGATCTGTCGCGCCAAGAGTTTGTCCTCTGGAAGCTTACCTCGAGTCAAATAATCCAGGGAACGCCTTGTCCAATCTGAAGTAGCTCATAGAGCTGCCACAAGCTGCCCTTCCGGGCCAGGAATAGCCAGATCCTCCTCTGAAGGTAACTAGACAGAAGGGTTCTGCAACACGTCAAGGAACACATTAGAGGGAACCGGCTTACGCTGATAACCGAGCCGAGATAAAGCATCAGCCGCCTCGTTAAGCTGCCAGTCTATGTGATCCACTTGATAACCTTTAAATTGACCAGCAATATTAGTCACTTCTTGACGATAAGCCGCCATGAGCGGGTCCTTAGAATCCCATTTCCCTGAAACTTGTTGTGCAACGAGATCTGAGTCGCCCAACCATCTGACCCGGCTCAAGTTCATTTCCTTGGCCATGCGGAGCCCGTGTAGCAAAGCTTCATACTCAGCTGCATTGTTAGTACAGGAAAACATAAGCCTCAAAACATAACAAAACTTGTCACCTCGTGGGGAAGATAAAATAACACCAGCCCATGGGCCTTCCAATTGTTTGGAACCATCAAAGTGTATCGTCCAATATGTATTATCTGGCCTCTCCTCAGGTGTTTCCAACTCTGTCCAATCGTTAATGAAATCCACCAGAGCTTGAGACTTGATGGCAGTCCTGGGCACATATTTCAGATGATGTGGCCCAAGCTCAATTGCCCACTTAGCAACCTGGAATGTAGCCTCTCTGTTTTGTATGATATCCCCCAAAGGAGCTGAACTGACCACAGTGATTGGATGCCCAAGGAAATAATGCTTCAATTTGCGACTCGCCATGAACAACCCAAATACCAATTTTGGCCAGTGTGGATATCTTTGCTTGGACTCTGTCAAAACCTCACTGACGTAATAAACTGGCCGCTGGACTGGATACTCTTTCCCTGCCTCCTTGCGCTCCACAACAACCGCCACACTGACAGCTTTATTATTAGCCGCCACGTACAGGAGCATCGGCTCTTTGTCAATCTGATCCGCCAAGATAGGCGGCTCAGCCAACTGCCATTTGAGCGCCTCAAAAGCCTCATTAGCAGCATCGCTCCAGACAAAGTGATCAGTCTTTTTCAACATCTGGTACAAGGGAATGACCTTCTCACCCGGGTGGCTTATAAACCAGCTCAGGGCTGCAATACGACCCGCCAAGCACTGAACGTCATTGATGCAGGCCGGCTTAGGCAAAGAAGTGATAGCTTCAATCTTCTCCGGGCTAGCCTCGATGCCCCATTCTGAAACCATAAAACCTAGCAATTTTCCTGCAGGCACACCAAAAACACACTTGGTCAGGTTAAGCATCATCTTGTACACCTAGAGATTGTCAAAAGTTATCTTTAAATCATCAAGCAGGGTTTCTTTCTTCCTTGACTTAAGCACAATGTTGTCAACATAAGCATGAACATTGCATCCAATCTGCCCATGAAAGAAATTCTGAACACAGCGTTGGTAAGTCGCATGCCACTCTTGAGCCCAAACGGCATAGAGACATAGCAAAAAGCTCCAAAGGGCGTGATAAAAGTTGTTTTCTCTTGATCCTCAACCACCATCTTGATCTGATGGTAACCAGCATAAGCATCAAGGAAATATAGGCTCTCACAACCCGTCGTGGCATGAATGATCTGGTCAATATGAGGGAGAGCAAACGGATAAGCCGGACACGCTTTGTTGAGATCTGTGTAATCAACACACGTACGCCACGTGCCATTCTTCTTGAGCATAAGCACAGGATTAGCCAAGCACTGAGGGTGGAAAACTTCAACTATGAACCCTACAGCCAAGAGCCGGGCCACTTCTTCTCCAATAGCTTTACGTCTCTCTTCGTTAAAATGACGGAGGAACTGTCTAACCGGCTTCATCTTAGGATCCACATTTAGGTGGTGCTCAACGAATTCTCTCGGTACACCCGGCATGTCAGAAGGTTTCCATGCAAAGATGACTCAATTCTCACGAATGAACTCAATAAGCGCCCTTTCCTATTCGGGATCCATCTCGGTCCCCATAGTGAACTGTTGAGTAGAATCACCAGGGACAAAATAAACTTGCTTTGTGTCCTTGGCTGACTTAAACTTGAGGAGAGGGTCCTCTCGGTGGTGGGTTTCTTGAGAGGGGTCATATCAGCCGGGTCAACTTTGTCTTTGTAAAATTTGAGCTCCTCAGCAGCACAAGCCGTCTCTGCATAAGCAGCATCTCCTTCTTCGCACTCCACAGCTATCTTGCGATCCCCATGGACCATAACTGTGCCTTTTGGTCCTGGTATTTTAAGCTGCAAATATATATAACAAGGGCGAGCCATGAACTTTGCATAAGCCGGCCATCCAAACAGTACATGATATGGACTCTTGATCTTGACCACCTCAAACCACAGTGTTTCTGCTCTGTAGTTATACTCATCACAAAAAGCCACCTCTAGGGCAATCTTCCCAACAGGATAAGCCGACTTGCCAGGAACCACTCCATGAAACACAATAGAAGACGACTTGAGAACCTTCTCTGTCATATTCATCCGTCGAAAAGTGTCATAATACAGTATGTTGATGCTGCTTCCACCATCCATAAGTACCTTAGTGAACTTATAACCGCCCACTTGAGGGGCCACCACCAAGGCCAGATGACCCGGGTTATCAACCCGGGGCGCGTGATCCGCCTGGCTCCAAGTTATCGTGTGCTCAGACCACTTCAAATATTGCAATACTGCCGGCTCAACCACGTTGACTGCTCTCTTAAGGACCTTTTGGTCACGCTTGCAGGTACTCGTAGTGAAAACATGATACTAGCCACTGTTTAGCTACTTAGGATTACTTTGATATCCTGATTGGTTGCTCTGCTACTGATTACCTTGACCAGACTACTGATTATAACCACCATGATTCCCTTGGCCCTGATAACCAGAACTTGAGCCGCCACCGCCAAAGACGGCTCCCGAGAAGCCCCCTGGGCCTGACCTGCCTTGGGGACCATTACCATTGCTAGGATGCTACTGAAACGCCTGATTCGTGTACTCCTGCATAATATAACAATCATTCCAAGCATGAGAAGATGGCTTGTTAGGATAAGTATGCTTTGGACACGGCGCGTTAAGAGCCTCTTCATAATTCTTAGGTTTTCCCCTAGTATACGACTACTTGCCAATGCGACATTGATTCTTGTACCCAGTGTTGGTGTTGGCCACAAAATCTGACCCGCCATCATCATGGTATTTGCGTTTTCCACCATTACCAGGGTTATTACCATTATGCACTGGAGCATTCTGCTGCTGACTCTTACCACCACCATTTTTCTTGCCTTTGCCATATTGGTCATCGTCCGAGTTAGGATCCTTCGTGCCATCAGAGTCTGCGTACCTGGTAAGTGCATCCATGAGATTGCCCATATTCAGGCATTTGCGCTTAAGCCACCCTAGCTTCTGCTTAAGAGGCTGAAAGTGACAGTTCTTCTCCAGGATCAGAACGGCTTGAGCCGGCCCAATGTTGTCTGAAGAGTGGATGATGGTGGCGACCCGGCGAGCCCAATGATGGGCCGACTCATCCTCATGCTGCACACAGTGCTCCAAATCAACAATTGTCATTGGCTGCTTGCAGGTTCCTTGAAAGTTCTTAATGAAGCGTTCCTTCAACTCCGCCTAGGTGTTGCTAGAGTTAGGGGTAGATTTTCCAACCATGTGCGAGCCAGACCCTCCAACATCATAGTAAAATACTTGGCACATACTGCATCGCTGACCTCCAACATATCCATCGCCAGTTCATAGCCCTCGATCCAAGCCGCCGGCTCAAGATCTGCTGTGTAATTAGGAATCTTGCGTGAACCCTTGAAATCCTTAGGCATGCGTTCATTTTGCAAAGCCGGCACTAGGCACGGCACTCCGATGGTTCTGGTGTTTGACCCGGCTCCCATCAAAGTTGAAGAAGTCACTGGGGGCGGCTGATAAGCCCCCTGGTTTGCTGCCTCCGCCTCACAGCAGGCCCTCGCCCCATCCACAATTGCCTAAGCTTCAGCATGCGTATTACGGGGCGGGTTACGACATTGCTCACTGCTAGACACTGCTGGCGACTCGGCATGTAGGCTGTAGCTACGGCTCGGCAGGGGAGTTGAGTGCACACGATGCCAACTATATGAGTAATTAGCTTGCTGAGCAATTGCTGTCTGCAACAGTTCAATGGCGTTCTGGGTTTCCACTGCGACCGACAACTCACCGACGATAGGGAGCGCGGTGAGCCGGGTTGCCACTGCCACCATGTTGTCCACTGGGTTGGAGAAGTGACCCGACGGTGTCAAGAAATGTTGTGGTGGCGTCTAGACAAGGGGCGGGTCTGGAACCGGCTCTTCCCTCCGGGTCAGCTCCGGCCGATGAGGGTTAGCCGCCTCCCTGTTTCCGGGCACATCAAAGGTTAATTGGGGTATAACCGGTGCTCCTGGAGTGCTTGGGCTGCTCCTGGCATGTTAAACAAACATGTGGGCTCATAACCCGGAGGTAAACGGCTCTGGTGCCTCCTCTGGAAGACTGCATTGGATGCATTCTGGTCAAGGCTTAAACACCAAGCCTCTGCCCTCAGGCGATCCGCCTCTGCATTAATCTAAGCTTGCAACATGGCTGTCCGGGCATTTTCAGCGTTGATATCCTCCTGAGCCTTGGTCATCTGCTCCCGAATCTTTGCAATCTCTGCATTGTGTTCTGCCTAGTTTTCCACAGTGACCTTGGTTCCCAAAAGCCGTCAGGGTAGTCATCAGTTCAGACAGAACTTGAGCCGGACGCTGAAGGGTCTGTTGTTGCCGTTGCTCCAGCCATCGTGGAATTGAGAGCCGACGTCGTCCCTGCCATGAAGATGGCAGCTCGGCATGGCTCATAGGGGTCCGTAATAGTGTTTCCATCGATACAGCCCCCAAGCCCGCCATCCTGAAGCTGGTAGATTGACTCCGTGTCATCGGTCGAGGACTCACCATCTGACTAGATGAGAGTCTCTCCTCCGGATGCGGAATTTTCTGCGAGTTCCACGCCTTGCGTGAAGCCAATGAAGACATGCTTCTGGCCGGCTTGAAAACGGGCGGGTTGCGTGCGCCGAGCCGGCTCGATGAGGTCGGTGCAGATGTCTGGCTCGGGTTCAGATCCACCGATCTTGCTGATGAATACATGAATGTTGCCGAAGGGGACCCGGTACCCAGACTCGATTGAGTCGGCCTCGGGGCCCCAGCAGGCGTCGTCGATGTAGAGCTTGCCGCGGCGACTCTTCGTCATCCTGCCTATGGCGTATCCCTTGATCCCTGGGAAAGAGCCCTTCAAGAACTTGAAACCACCGTGCACTGGCACCAACTGTCGTGGTTTTGTCACGGCAGATGTCCTAGTGTGAGGACTTAGACGTGAGGCCATCGCAACTAGGTGATTAGCTTGTCAGGGTTGATCGGAATCGAGAGACACGGATTTACCCAGGTTCGGCCCGTCATCAACGAGGTAAAAGCCTACTTCCTGCTTAGGGTTTATTGCTGGATGATCAATTACAAGGGAGCGGATTCGCTTGACCTAGCTATTGATCGATTGTCACTTAGTCTATCTGCCTCAGGGACTCACCCTTTATATATAGGTCGAGGCCCTGGGCTTATAAGAGTCCAGGTCGTACTACGATCCGTGACCAAGTATACTTCTGATTTGTCTTGCTTCCTAACTAAGAAAACATCCAGGCGGCTTACACCTCTGAGCTCTGAGTCACCGTCTTCGGATACTGGGCTGCAAGCCGGCCTGGTTGGTGAACCGCCCTGCCAGTCTTGTTTCTCAGCGCCTCGACCCATCTTGAGTCTTGCTCATCAGCCGCCACCTGGATGACCCTGCCCATTATGGCGGGTCATATCGTGGGGTCATATCCCCAACAGGCACACAAAATGGAAAATTATTTTGAAAAATTAGAGTTGGCACATGCAAATTTACTTGTAACGGCATGGAACTACCGCATATAGGTAGGTATGGTGGACTCATTTGGCACAAACTTTGGGTTTAAGGAATTGGATGCACAAGCAGCATTCCCGCTTAGTACAAATGAAGGCTAGCAAATAGATTGAGAAGCGACCAACCAAAAAACAAAAACGGTCATAAACATGCATTGAACATAACTAACACTGAATAATGCACCATAAGTAGGATATAACTTCGTTTCATAACTATTGACTTTACGTGCTTGCATAGGGAATCACAAACCATAACACCAATACTCTTACTAAACCACAATTACTCACTAACATGACTCACATATTATCATCTCCATATATCAAAACTATTGCAAGGAATCAAACTTATCATATCGAATGATCTTTCATGAAAGTTTTTATTATATCCCTCTTGAATATTCATCACTTTGGGACCAAATTCATATCTTGTGCAAATTAGCATTACTATTATCAACTCTCAAAAAGATATAAGTGTAGCATGAGAGTGAAAATATTTCTTCAAAATATAATCTTATCAACTCTCAAAAAGATATAAGTGAAGCATGAGAGTGCATGTATTTCTTCAAAATATAATCTTATCAACTCTCAGAATAAGATAAATGAAGCATGAGAGTGCATGTATTTCTTCAAAATATAATCACCACCGTGCTCAAAAAGATTTAAGTAAAGCACTAGAGCAACTGCCTAGCTCCAAATATTTAAGTGAAGCACATAGAGCATTCTAACAAAGCATGATAAATGTGTGGCTCTCTCAAATAGGTGTGTCCAGCAAAGATGATTGTGACAAACTAAAAAGCTGTCGGTGCAACAAACCCCTAGGTGTGTTGCCCGGACTGTACACAGGCTCAGAAGAAAGGTTACGGCATTCAAGACAAGTCCGAGCAGAAGAGATGGGTCTTTGAGAAATCAAAGGGCCGATCAGGAAGACCAAGACCAACCAAACAAGCAAGATATCACTAAGGAAAAACCTCCCTTGCCGGGCAGTTGAGCCTGGCAAGGTCGAGGTTACCCCAAGACAAGCCTCAAGACTCCCCCGGCAGGCTTGCCGGGGACGCCAAGGGCGGATTACCCCGGCAAAGCTCCACCGCTCCACCTCACAGCAACGCAAGTCACCTATCGGTACGGTGTCGAGCCCCTAAGTGACTATGTGGCAGGCCATTTCTGAGGAAGAATGCCCCCAATGACACCCCTCCAGGCGATGTGTCGCGCGGACAGGCAAAAAGGTGGCTGAATGGCACGGCAAGGCTTGCCGGGCTACGCTACGATGTGATACTAAGCGGTGCATTTAATGCGCCCTGTCCTGTCTGCAGAGTTAGGTATGATAGCACTGTGGCTATCTAATCATTGGATAAATGACTGTTTTGCCATTGTGGTGACCCCTTGACCTATAAAAGGAGGGTCGTGGCTACCTTAGAGAGGATTCGGACCCTTGTACTCTCGCACACGCGTAGCTGCTCTCGCCCCGAGGCGACCTTGCCGGGCTAGAGTGCTGCGTCTCCACCACGGTCCTTTCATCAATCCACCAAAGCAGGAGTAGGGTTTTACGCCTCACGGCGGCCCAAACCTGGGTAATTCTGCCCGTGTCATCATTGTCGTGCTGCTCTATGCTTTCCGCTCTTTGTGCAATGCGCTCTTCCCCCTTGCCGAACCACAAGGGGCCGATGGCCCCATAGGTGGTCGTGTGATACCACGACATCTTTGGCGCGCCAGGTAGGGGGAAGCGCTTGCGCGAACCCGAGAGTGTAAGCAGCGTGCCATCTTCATCATCGTTTTCTTCATCAACGGCTTCATCGTCCATGGCGCCCAAGAAGAAATCCGGTGCTTCAGCTCACCCGTCCACCTCGAAGGCCCCCTCGCATGCGGCCACTAATGTCGTGGGGGCTGCAGCGGAACATGGGAACGCCGACGCCGCGGGGAACGTGACTGGCGCAGGCGGCGCCATCACCGTTCCCCCTGCGGCCGAAGTAGGAGCGGGAGGCACCGGAGGAGGGCGACACCAACAACAACCCGGCGACCATGCTCCGCAAGGTGCGAGTGGGGAGAACGCTCCGTCTCCGCCTCCCCACCTCGCCGAGGGACACAGCCGTAGCGGTGGCGCTCGCTCTGATGCAGATCGTAATCACCTAGCTACCCCTGTTGCGGGTGCGGCTACCGGGCCCGCGCCACCCCCAGGGCAAGCTAGCCGAGATGATGCACCAAATGGGGCCATCAACCCCCAAGCGCATCCGCCTTGTCGTCACGCCGCCCTGGCGATTGGCTCGCGACGGCGAGAACATGGCGCCACCACTGCAGGCACCATCAGAAGTCGGGCGACGTCGCGATCCGCACCATGCCAAGCATCGCTTCGGAGGCCATGGCACGGGCCCAGCTCTTGTTGAGATTTCCGCCAGCGGCCAATCAAATGGATGAGTGGAGGGCCACTATCCAGAGCTTGATTGGTTTCGCTGAGGCGGGAGGATCACAGCAGGTGGGCCCGCCACGACCTCCACTAATGGTGGCAATGGCCCAAGCCGCTGGCCGCACCGAGGGAGCCATTCCGACGGTGCAGTCCCCTCCAAGACAGCCAGCGCAGGGGCCGCAGCCAGGGCCACGCGACCAAGAACCCGACGACATATCAATGGCTTCGTCTGATCCTCAGGCACATTGAGACCAGCGATGGGTCCTGGAAGACAGGCGGAGGGAAGACGCGCGCATCACCATCGAGTGACGCCGCAACACCCGCCGCCAGTCTGATAGGCGCAATGGCCACGATGTCGAAGAACCCATGCCCGGTGGGGGAGGGTACCTGCCTTTCAAGGTTGGGTGCCCCGCCTTCACTCGTGAGCTACGGCAAGTCCGTTGGCCATCTGCCCGTACGTTCAAGCTAGAGATACCAGAAAAGTGCGATGGAAGATTGAACCCGGTAGAGTTCTTGAGTATCTACGCCATCGCTGTTCAAGCTATTGGAGGAAGGGACGAGAGGGTGTTCGCCAACTACTTCCCTTTGGCACTCAAGCCAAACGTGAAGTCATGGCTGATGCACTTGCCAGAGAACTCCATCTCAACCTGGGATGATCTGTGCCATGAGTTTATTGGCGCCTTCACGGGCGGCCATCAAGAACCAGGGCGACCCAGCGACTTGAAGCTCCTCCCACAGAAGGAAGGAGAGAGTTTCCGGAAGTATATGCAGAGGTTCAGCCGGGTGCACAAGAACATTCCAGACATCCATCCAGCAGCTGTGATAGCTGCGTTCCAGTCCAACATGCGCAACCGCAGGATACATTCCAAAATGAACATTCGCTTGCTCAAGACTGTGAATGAGCTATACACTCTGGCGGACAAGTGTGCCCGAATAGAGGAGGGGAGGCGACTCCCCGGTGAAGAAGATGGCATCGACGTTGACTCAGAGGACGACAACGACACCACCAATCAGAAGAAGAAGAACAAGAAACGCAAGGATAAAGCAGTGATGGCTGTTGAAGGAGTGAGCACTCCTAGTACCGACAAGAAGGCCAAGACCGAGGCTCCCGGCAAGGAAGTTGCCACGTGCGCTGACTGCCAGGAAGCCGCGGCTGTCGAGAAGGTTGGGAAGGCTGACGAGCCGTACTGCAAGATCCATCGGACTAAGGGACACGATCTTCAAGAGTGTCATCAAGTTGAGCAGCTCGTCAAGAAGCAGAAAGCTGAGTATGAGAAGTGTGACAAAGAGAGAGACCAAGATGGTGCTGGCGGGAAGGGCTGAGGTGGCAGAGGAGGTCACCCCGGCAAGGCCCCTCAGTATCAAGGGAAACCGGCCAGAGGTCGTGAGAAGAAGGAATGCGATGATGGGAGTGATGAAGGAGATGAAGAGGAAACCAACGAGCAGGAGTTCCAGAAGGCCACTAACGCCCTGTGCATTGACGGAGGTGCATCCTTGCACTCCTCTCATCGCCAGCTCAAACAGTGGGCACGTGAGGTCAATGCCGTGGAGCCAGCGGCAGATTCTCGGAAGCCGCTCAAGTGGTCCCGCACGCCCATCATCTTTGATGAAGAGGATCACCCTGACCGCACCACTGTGGTAGGGTGTTTGCCATTGTTGGTTTCGCCAACGATTCACAACCTCAAAGTCACAAATATGTTGGTTGACGGTGGGGCCGGGTTGAATCTGATATCTCCCAAGGTCATCAGCAAGCTCCAGATAGCAGATGAAGAGCTCAAGGTTACCGGTACTTTCCAAGGCATCAACCCCGGCAGGAGTCGTCCTAAGGGGAAGATCACACTGCCGGTAATGTTCGGGGGGGAGTTGAACTACCAGACCAAGAAGATCGTGTTTGATGTGGTCGACCTCCCTCTGCCATACAATGGAATCCTTGGCCGCCCTGCCCTGGCAAAATTCATGGCAGCATCCCACTATGCCTACAACACTTTGAAGATGCCAGGGCCGATGGGCGTCATTTCTATTCCATCAGACAAGAAGGACGCAATCATATGCATCGATACGAAGTACCGGGAAGCAGTCACTGCAGAAGGCGCGGAAGCTACCGCTCCCGCCAAGGAAAGCAAGAAAGGGAAGAAAGCTAGCAAGGACGCCAGCAAAGAATCCGGGAAGAGTGCCTCTTCGGATTGCGCTGCGCCCGTTGATGATTTGCCGGAGAGTTCCAATAGCAAGAGATCAAAGGTTGATGTGCCTGCTGCGAAGAAGGTCCCGGCAGGGTTGGTTGGCGCTGATGGTACATTTACTATCAGCTCCACCCTTGATGACAAATAGGAAAGCGCGCTTGTTGCCTTCCTGTGGGCGAATGTCGATCTGTTTGCTTGGCAACCATCTGACATCCCCGGTGTTCCCAGGGAGGTAATCGAGCACCGCCTTGCTGTCTGCCCGCATGCCCGACCCGTCAAGCAGAAGGTCTGAAAGCAAGCTTTGGAGTGGTAGCAGTTTATTGCCGAGGAGATCAAGAAACTCGAAGCTGCTGGTTTGGTCAGAGGAGTGTTGCATCCAACTTGGTTAGCGAATCCAGTGGTGCTGCGCAAGGCGAATGGGAAATGGAGGCTTTGCATAGATTTCACAGATCTGAATAAAGCATGCCCAATGGACCCATTCCCCTTGCCACGCATCGATCAGATCATGGATTCCACCTCTGGATGTGACCTGCTTTCCTTTTTGGATGCCTACTCCGGGTACCACCAGATTTTCATGTCCAAGGAAGATGAAGAGAAGACCGCGTTTATAACCCCCTGTGGCACGTACTGTTTTGTACGTATGCCCTTTGGGTTAAAAAGCGCTGGATCCACTTTTGCAAGGGTAGTACAGATTGGCTTTGAGTCTCAGCTGCACAGGAATATTGAAGCCTACATGGACGATATAGTGGTCAAAACCAAGGACAAATCAACTCTCATTCAGGACTTGTAAGAGACCTTTGCAAATCTACACAAGATCAACTTGAAGCTGAACCTAGAGAAGTGTGTGTTTGGCGTTCCTTCCGGCAAGCTGCTTGGCTTCTTTGTGTCCCACCGGGGGATAGAGGCCAACCCCGACAAGATTGCATGCATGCATAAGCATATCAAGAGCATAGCATGATCATATAGATGAGGTCGCATGTAGCACTGTTTTCATCTGCACTAAGTTGCAGGGTTCTTGCCGTGGACTTGGTCCCGAAGAGAAGAAATGGAGACAAGCCTACATAGCGGTCCCCGAAAAGCCAAACAGATAAGTTCCTTCTCCTGTTCTGTAAAGAGAAAACCTGTGCATATGAAAACCTCGTCACCTTTGAAACATAGGTGCTTCCATCCTTTGTCCCGAACGTTGCTTCAGGCAAGGTGGTCGCAGTGGCCTTTGATGGAGAGGGTTCGACGAGGGGCTGGTCCCTTTTTTATAGTTCTATGCCCGGCAGGCCATACCCCGCGGCAGCAAACTAAAGGTACCGGCAGGATAGCTTGCCAGAGGAAACTTGTTTACTTAAACGTATAGAGGCACCTCACCTCTGCATGGACATGATACATGCACAAGTACCCGGCAAGGCTTGTCTTTTTCATTAATATGCTGATAAGCAAGTATAGATCTTACAGAACACTAACATGGATAAAGAAGATTACATAATTTAGACTAAAGTTTGGCAAGTGCCTACATGTTTTAGACTGAAAAAAGATAAGTGCCCCGTAATGCCTTTCTTGTCCCTCTCCTCCTAGGCACTACGGTGGGAGGTGAAGAAGGCAAAAGGAGCGCCTGGGCAGAATCCCAGCCTGACCCCGTCAGGGCCTGCCGGGAAGCCGCCTGACAAGATCGAGAGGGCGCGGGCGAAGGTGATGGTGAAGAGGGCGGCGGAAGAATCCCCCTAGCCACTGCCACCAGGGCCAGCAGGACGCGGCAGGGCGAACGAAGCTGCAGCCCGAGGGGAAGCCTGCCGGGGTCCAGCTGGAAGGCTGCTGGAGGAGCTGAGGGCACCGCCCCCACCTCTGCATCCATCTCCCCGGCAAATCTCCTTGCCGGGAAGAAGATGCAGGTGCAGATGATGGTGCCGCCGCCTGATGGTGATGGTGCGGCTGGCGTTCAGCCGGAGTCGGAGCCGTCGTCCTCCCCGTCGGCGCCGTCGTCATCGTCGTCACTGTCCTCCTTGTCGCTATCGCTCGAGGAGGAGCTTTCGTCGTCGGTCGAGCTCTCTGTGCAGCACCCTAAGCGAGCACCCGAGCACCCGAAGACCTTGACGGAGAGCAGATTGGCCTCCATTAATTTAAAATGGAGGACATGCCCCTCCGACAAGCTGTGGGCGCGTGCAAAGGTCTTCCAACTGCGACGGAAGAGCATAACATGGGGGGGCGGGGAAGTCCACATCTACCCGCATGCTGCCATTACAGCAACCCCTCATGTGCAACTTCAACGCGTGCGGCTGTTCGAGCTCCATCACCCTCGCTAATGGAGTAGAGAGACGGAGGTGGCCGCGCGGGGACCTGTGCAGTCTGATGATGAACTCCAGTGGTTGATCTCCGACGTGGCCTTCCGTTGGGGGGTGAGCGGCCGGCAGAGGTGCAATCAAAGTACCTCCCCGTCCTCCTCGACCCCGGGCACCACGACGGCCACGACCTCGCCCCCTCCCACCTCCTCTCGCGGCGTGCTCCGCCCCCGCGTTTTTGGTAGGAGGAGGGAGGTGTTGTCGAGTAGAAGCCATTGTCGCCACCGCCGGAGAGCCACAACGTCCTCGCCCTCTCACCATGATGGGCAACGAATGCTCAGGGAAGGGAAGGAGTGAAGCCTATGCACAAACGCCCCGCTCACACCCCCTTTTATAGGCGAACGGGGCAGGAGGTTGACTCCTTAACCTGGAGGCAACCACCCCGCCCCTCCAATCCGGCTCCCCCTGCCCCATCAACGGCTCGGGGAATCAAGGCCGACCCTTTGCGCCAATCCAGGACGCCTGGTTTTCTGCCATGGAACTCATTCCCGCGCCCTCCGCATCCGCCACCAACCCTACGCAATGCATGCAACACATGTGGCAGAAGCACCAGGGGCGGGGAAGGTAGTGGAATGGCAGTTATCACACCGTGAGCGTGGGACATGAGGGGCCCACGGATCGTGGCTTGGATTCCCCCTGTAATGCCTTGCGCGACGCACGGGAAAACCAGAAACTGACTCAAGCACAGGTTAATGAAGAAGCAAAGAAGATCTCAAAGGACGAGCTACCGCAACCCGCTCGCTTGTGTACTTGACAGGGCCTACCCCGACTATGCTCGAAAGCGCATTCAGGCTAGGCTCGGGGCTCCTGTCGGTGCAACAAACCCCCAGGTGTGTTCCCTAGATTGTACATAGGCTCAGAAGCAAGGTTACGACATTCAAGATAAGCCCAAGCAGGAGAGATGGCTCTTTGAGAAATCAAAGGGCGGATCAAGAAGACCAAGACCAACCAAACAAGCAAGATATCACTAAGGAAAAAACCTCCCTTGCTGGGCAGGCGAGCCTGGCGAGGTCGAGGTTACCCCAAGACAAGCCTCAAGACTCCCCCGGCAGGCTTGCCGGGGACGCCAAGGGCGGATTACCCCGCCAAAGCTCCACCGCTCCACCTCACAGCAACGCAAGTCACCTATCGGTGCGGTGTCGAGCCCCCAAGTGACTATGTGGCTGTTATTTTCTATGTGGCAGGCCATTTCTGAGGAAGAACGCACCCAATGACACCCGTCCAGGCGACGTGTCGCGCGGATAGGCAAAAAGGTGGCTGAATGGCACTGTCGGTGCAACAAACCCTGGGTCTGTTGCCCAGACCATGCACAGGCCTAAAAGAGCAAGGTTGCAACATCCAAGTCCGTACCAAGCAAGGAGAGATCAGCTCTTTAAGAGATCAAAGGGCAGATCAAGAGGACCAAGACAAGCTAAATGAGCAAGACACTACTAAGGAGAAAACCTCCCTTGCCGGGCAGGCGAGCCTGGCGAGGACGAGGTGGCCCCGAAGTCAAGCCTCAAGACCGTCCCGGCGCTACGCGGGCAAACGACCCCGCCAAGGCTCCACCACTCCACCTCACAGCGATGCAAGTCATCGATCGGTGCGGTGTCAATCCCCCAAGTGACTAAATGGCTGTTATTCGACACGTGGCAGCCACTTCCTATGGAAATCACCTCCAAATGACACCCGTCCAGAGACGTGTCAAGCAGACAGGCAAAAAGGTGGCCGAGCAGCCCGACAAGGCTTACCGGGCATGCCACGATGTGACACTAAGCAACATATTTAATGTGCCCTGCTCTGACTGCAGAGTTAGGTATGATAGCACTGTTCGCTATCTAATCAGCACACAATGACTGATTTGCCACTGTGGTGACCCCTTGATCTATAAAAGGAGGGCCATGGCAACAATAGAAAGGATTCGGACCCTTGTACACTCGTACGCGCGTAGCTGCCCTCGTCCCGCGGCAACCCTGCTGGGCAAGAGCGCTGCGATTTCCACCACAATCCACCATCAATCCACCAAAGCAGGAGTAGGGTTTTACGCCTCGCGACGGCCCGAACCTGGGTAAAACTGCCCGTGTGGTCTCTGTCGTGCTGCGCCACGTTCTCCGCTCTTTGTGCAATGTGCTCATCCCCCCTGCTGAACCACAAGGGGCTGATGGCCCCATAGGTGGCCGTGGTTTCCCACGACATCTTTGGTGTGCCAGGTAGGGGGAAGCGCTTGCGCGAACCAGAGAAGCGTACGCAGCGCGTCATCTTCATCACCTGCTTCATCAACGGCTCCATCATCCATGGCGCCCAAGATGAAGCCCAGGGTTGCAGCCCATCCGTCAACTTTGAAGGCCCCGTCGCACGCGGCCGCCGACGCCGCGGGGGCTACGGGGACGCACGGAGACATGGACGCTGCAGGGGACGTGGCCGGCGCAGGTAGCGTCGTCCCCACCTCCCCTGCGGCAGAAACGAGGGCAGAAGGCACCGGGGAAGGACAGCACCAACAGCATCCCAGCGGCCACGCTCCATGAGGCACGGGTGGAGAAATCATTCCGTCTGCACCTCTCCGCCTAGCTGAAGGGCACAGCCGCAACGGTGGCACTCACTCTAGGGCAAATGGCAACTCTTCGACCGCACCCACCGCGGGTGTGGCCGCAGGGCGTGCGCCACTCCCGGAACGAGGTGCCCCAGCCGATGCGTCAAACTGAGCCGCTGGCCCTCAAGCGCCTCCACCTCATCACCATGCCACCCTGGCGACGGGCTCACGACGACGAGAGCACGGCGCAGCTACTACCGGTACCATGAGGAGCCAGGCGACGCTACGGTCTATGTCGTCATCCATGCCAAGCACCACTTCAGAGGCTATGGCGTGGGCCCAGCTGCTGTTGAGATTTCCGCCGGTAGCCAATCAGATGGATGAGTGGAGAGCCACCATTCAGAGCCTGATTGGTTTTGCCGAGGCGGGAGGATCACAGCGAGTTGGCCCGCCATGTCCTCCCCAGGTGATGACAACGACCCGCGCTGCTGGCCGTGCCGAAGGGGCCACCCCCACGGTGCAGTCCCCTCCGCAGCAGCCTACACAGGGGCCACGACCGGAGCCACGCGATCAAGAACCCGACGACATCTCGATGGCTTCGTCCGGCCCTCGAGCACGTCGAGACCAGTGGCAGGCCCAGGAAGACAGGCGAGGGGAAGACGCGCGCGTCACCATCGAGCGGCGCCATGACACCCACCGCCAGTCTGATAGGCGCAATGGCCCCGATTTCGACGAGCCTGCACCCTGTGAGGGTGGGTACCTACCTTTCGAGGTTGGGTGCCCACCTTCACTCGTGAACTACGGCAAGTCCGTTGGCCATCTTCCCACACATTCAAGCCAGAGATACCAGAGAAGTACGATGGGAGATTGAACCCGGCAGAGGTCTTGAGCATCTACACCATCACTGTTCAGGCTGCCGGGGGAAGAGATGAGAAGGTCTTCGCCAACTACTTCCCTTTGGCACTCAAGAAAAATGTGAGGTCTTGGCTAATGCACCTGCCGGAGAACTCCATCTCAACTTGGGCTGGCCTGTGCCATGAGTTTGTTGGCGCCTTTATGGGCGGCCATCAAGAACCAGGATGGCCCAGCGATCTGCAGCTCCTCCCACAGAAGGAAGGAGAAAGTCTGCGGAAGTACATGCAAAGGTTCAGTCGAGTGCACAGGAACATCCCAGATATCCACCCGGCAGCTGTGATAGCCGCATTCCAGTCCAACGTGCACAACCGCAGGATACGTTCCAAAATGAACGTGCGACTACCCAAGACTGTGAATGAGTTATACACTCTGGTGGATAAGTGTGCTCGCATAGAGGAGGGAAGGCGACTTCCCAGTGAAGAGGATGGCGTCGACATCAATTCAGACAATGATGACGAGGCCACCAGTCAGAAGAAGAAGAATAAGAAACGCAATAAGAAGCGCAAGGAGAAAGTTGTGATGGCCGTCGAAGGATCAAGCACACCTAGTACCGGCAAGAAGGCCAAGGCCGAGGCCCTCGGTAAGGAGGTTGCCGTGTGCACTGACTGCCGGGCGGCCGCGGCTGCCGAGAAGGCTGGGAAGGGTGATGGGCCGTACTGCAAGATCCATAGGACCAAGGGCCGTGACCTTCAGGAGTGTCATTAGGCTGAGTAGCTTGTCAAGAAGCAGTGGGCTGAGTATGAGAAGCGTGATAAGGAGAAAAACCAGGATGGTTTGGCGGGAAGGGCCGAGGTGGCAGAGTAAGTCGCCCTGGCAAGGCTCCTCAGAATCAAGGGAAGCCTGCCAGAGGCCATAAGAAGGAGGATTGCAATGATGAGAGTGACGGAGGAGATGAAGAGGAAACCAGTGAGCAAGAGTTCCAGAAAGCCACTAACGCCCTGTGCATTGACGGGGTTGCATCTCTGCACTCCTCTCACCGCCAACTTAAACAGTGGGCGCGTGAAGTCAATGCCGTGGAGCCAGCGGCAGATTCTCAAAAGCCGCTCAAGTGGTCCCGCATGCCCATCATCATTGACGAAGAGGATCACCCTGACCGCACCACCGCTGTAGGGTGCTTGCCGTTGTTGGTCTCACCAACAATACACAACCTCAAAGTCACAAAGATGTTGGTTGACGGCGGGGCCGGGTTGAATCTGATATCTCCAAAGGTCATCAGCAAACTTCAGATAGCAGATGGGGAGCTCAAGGTTACTGGCACGTTCCAAGGAATCAACCCTAGCAGGAGTCATCCTAGGGGAAAGATCACGCTGTCAGTGACGTTCGGAGGGGAGTTAAACTACCGGACTGAGAAGATCGTGCTTGATGTGGTTGACCTCCCCTTGCCGTACAACGGAATCCTTGGTCGCCCAGCTCTGGCCAAGTTCATGGTGGCATCCCACTATGCCTACAACACCTTGAAGATGCCAGGGCCGATAGGAGTCATTCCCATTCCGTCAGATCAGAAGAACGCAGTCATATGCGTGGACAAGATGTACCGGGAGGCGGTCGCTGCTGAGGCTGCAGAAACCACTGCTCCCGCCAAGGAAAGTAAGAAAATGAAGAGAGCTAGCAAGGATGCCCGCAAGGAATCCGGGAAGCGTGCCTCTCCGGAGTGTGCTGCGCCTGTTGATGACTTGCCGGAGAGTTCCAATAGCAAGAGATCCAAAGCTGCTGCACCTGCTGTGAAAAACGTCCCGTTAGGGCTGTCTGGCGCTGATGGTACCTTCACTATCAGTGCCACCCTTGATGACAAATAAGAAAGCGCGCTCATTGCCTTCCTGCGGGCGAATATCGATGTGTTTGCCTGAAAACCATCTGATATCCCCGGTGTTCCGAGGGAGGTAATCGAGCACCACCTTGCTGTCTGCCCATATGCCTGGCGCGTCGAGCAGAAGGTCCGGAAGCAAGCTTTGGAGCGGCAACAGTTTATTGCCGAGGAGATCAAGAAGCTTGAAGTAGCTGGTTTGGTCAGGGGAGTGTTGCATCCCACATGGTCAGCAAATCCAGTGGTGTTGCGCAAGGAGAATGGGAAATGGAGGCTTTTCATAGACTTCACAGATCTAAATAAGGCATGCCCGAAGGACCCGTTCCCCTTGCCGCACATCGACCAGATTGTGGATTCCACTTCCGAGTGTGACCTGCTTTCCTTTCTGGATGCCTACTCCGGATACCACCAGATCTTCATGTCCAAGGAAGACGAAGAGAAGACCGCATTCATAACCCCATGTGGCACGTACTGCTTCTTACGGATGCCCTTCGGGTTAAAGAGCGCCGGATCCACTTTTGCAAGAGCAGTAAAGATTGGCTTTGAATCCCAGCTGCACAGAAACATTGAAGCTTACATGGATGATATTGTGGTCAAGACCAAGGACAGATCGACCCTCATCCAGGATTTCGAAAAACCTTTGCTAATCTATGCAGGGTCAACTTGAAGCTGAACCCAGAGAAGTGTGTGTTTGGAGTTCCCTCCGGCAAGCTACTTGGCTTCTTTGTGTCTCATCGAGGGATAGAGGCCAACCCCGACAAGATCAAGGCTATCGAGCAAATTCAAGCACCCAAGACAGTCAAGGATGTGAGGCGTTTGACTGGATGCGTGGCTGCACTGAGCAGGTTCATTTCGAAGTCTGCCGAGCGCGCCCTACCGTTCTTCAAAATCTTGAAGAAGGCAGGACCCGTGGAGTGGACCTCAGAGGCAGACGCTGCACTGCAAGATTTGAAGACCTACCTTTCCTCTGTGCCCACCTTGGTCGCTCCCAAACCACAAGAGCCGTTGCTGCTATACTTAGCGGCAACCAATCAAGTGGTTAGTGCGGCACTGGTGGCGCAGCGGGAAGTGGATGACGCGGCAGCCACAACCACTGTCCCCTCTGAAGAGGAAAGCGAACCCGTCCCAGCAAGACCAAAGTCAGTCCAGAGCGAAGAAAGGTAGGGCAGCGGAAGCAGTTCTATGGTTGCGGCAAGGAAGAAAATGGTGCAGCGCCCAGTGTACTTTGTCAGCTCTCTGTTACAAGGAGCTAGATCGAGGTACTCTGGCATGCAAAAGTTGATTTTTGGACTCATCATGGCCTCAAGGAAACTGCGCCACTACTTCTAAGCCCACGAGATCACAGTTGTCACCCGCTTCCCCTTGCAATGCATACTCCGAAACCCCGAGGCCACCGGCAGGATTGTGGAATGGGCTTTGGAGTTATCCATCTTTGGTTTGAAGTTTGAAAGCACATCAACTATTCAGAGCAGAGTACTAGCAGAATTCATCGCAGAGTGGACACCAACTCCTGTTGAAGAAGTATTGGAGACGATCATCCCCGGCAAGGAAGCACCCCAAGAATGGATTATGTATTTCGATGGTGCCTTCTCCCTACAAGGTGCAGGGGCTGGTGTGCTTCTTGTTGCCCCCACTGGGGAGCACCTTAAGTACGTCGTCCAGATGCACTTTCCCCGGGAGAAGGCTATGAACAATACTGCAGAGTATGAAGGGCTCCTTGTCGGGCTCAGGATTGCAACAGAACTGGGAATCAAGAAGCTGATCATCCGCGGAGATTCACAACTTGTAGTGAGACAAGTCAACAAGGATTACCAAAGCCCATTGATGGAGGCATACGTCGAGGAAATGAGAAAGTTGGAGGAGCGCTTTGACGGATTGCAAACAAAGCACGTGCCCCGTGCGGAAAACAGCATTGCTGATCATCTGTCAAAGTGCGCTACGCGAAAACTCCCTGTGGAACCAGGGACTTTTGTTCTCCATCTGACTCAGCCCTCCGTATCCCCGGCAACAATGGCCAGAAAGAGGAGGAAACTAGACTCCGGCAACCTCACCCGGCAGAGCCTCCCGAGGCTCCTGACAAAGAGCTTGGCGGGAACAACTCCCCTTTCATCAGTGAGCTAGACCATCCCGCCAGACCACCGGTCCCTGTGGTCGAGAAGTGCGCTCCTGCGAATGAGGAGGTGCCGCTGGTCCTTGTTGCCGAGACCCTGGCCCCAACCTGGGCACGGCACATAGTCCATTTTCTCCAAACTGGAGAACTCCCCGAAGAGCAAGAAGAAGATGAAAGAGTTGCCCGGAGGGCTAGTATGTATCAGTTCATCGATGACACACTGTACAGAAGGAGGCCCAACGGTGTGAAATTGAAGTGCATTTGCCGGGAGGAAGGAAAGGAACTATTAGCAGAGGTACACAAGGGTATGTGCGGCTCACACATTGGATCAAGGGCTTTGGTTGGAAAAGCCTTCCGGCAAGGTTTCTATTGGCCCAGAGCCCTCCAAGATGCAGTTGAGCTCATCACCAAATGTGAAGCCTGCCAGTTCCACTCCAAGAACATCCATCAGCCTGCCCTGCTCTTCAGACAATCCCTTTGTCATGGCCCTTCTCGGTCTGGGGGCTCCATATCTTGGGCCCCTTCCCCCGTGCTACTAGGGGCTTTGAGTTCTTGTTCGTCACTATCGACAAGTTCACAAAGTGGCCAGTGGTGGAGCCCGTGAGAAAGGTGACCGCATAGTCAGCTATCAAGTTCTTGAAAGGATTGGTATGCCGCTTCGGGGTGCCTGCCTGAATCATCACCAACAATGGCACCCAATTCACGAGCGACGCCTTCATGCAATATGTTCATGCCCTCTGAAGCAAGATCTCATTTGCCTCTATTGCCCATCCCAGAAGCAACGGACAAGCTGAGAGGGCGAATGCTGAAGTGCTGCGATGTCTCAAGACAAGAACCTTTGATAGACTACATAAGTGTGGCAGGCGATGGATCAACGAGCTGCTGGTGGATCTTTGGTCCCTCAGAACAACACCAAATCGAGCTACCGGGCAGACTCCCTTCTCCCTAGTGTACGGGGCAGAAGCAGTTATCCCCATGGAACTCATATTCGGATCTCCTCGAGTGCTTGCCTACGATGAAGTAGCGCAGGAACAGCACCGGCGTGACGATGCTGTGCTACTTGAGGAGAACCGTCTCCGGGCCGCTATGCGTGCTGCACGCTACCAGCAAGCCCTGCGTCGCTATCACAGCCGCAGGGTTCGTGCCCGGGGTTTTGAGGATGGCGACCTTGTCCTTAGGCGTGTTCAGTCCGCCAAGGGTACAAACAAGTTGACGCCGAAGTGGGAAGGCCCTTACCGGGTAGTACGAGTCACCAGACCTGGCGCAGTCCGTCTGGAGACCGGAGATGGCATTTAGTTGCAAAACTCATGGAACATTGAGCATCTCCGTAAGTTCTACCCGTAAGGCACGGCTGTCGGGCCCTGCCTGGCAGCCACCCTTTTGTACAGGCCTTGCCGCTATTGCATGTAACCCCTTGTACAAAGCCAGGCGCAGACCCTGAGCAACAGAAATAAAGGAAGCACTGGGGGCCCCCAAAACTTGCATGCATGCATGAGCATATCATGAGCATAGCATGATCATGTAGATCAGATCGCACATGGCATCATTTTCATCTGCACTAGGTTGAAGGGCTCTTACCGAGGACTTGTTCCCGAAGGGAAGAAATGAAGACGAGCCTACGTGACGATCCTCAGCAAGCCAAACAGATAAGTTCTCTTCTTATCCTTACGTGTTCTGTACGTAGAGACTTGTGCATATGAAAACCTCGTCATCTTTGAAACTTAGGTGCTCCCATCTTTTGACTCGAACGTTGCCTCGGTCAGGATGGTCGCATTGGCCTTTGGCGGAGAAGGCTTGGCGGGGGGCTGGTCCCTCTTTGCGATTTGTGCCCAGCAAGCTTAGCCCCACGGCAACAATTCGAGGGTACCGGCAGGATAGCTTGCCGGAGATAACTTGTTTACTTGAACGTATAGAGGCATTTCACCTCTGCATGGGTATGATGCATGCACAAGTGCCCGACAAAGCTTATCTTTTTCATTAATATGCTGATGAACAAGTACAGATCTTACAGAACACCAACATGGATAAACAAGATTACATTATTTAGACTAAAGTTTGGCAAGTGCCTACATATTTTAGATTAAAAAAAGATAAGTGCCCCATGATGCCCTTTCTTGTCATTCTTCTCCCAGGCACTGTGGCGGAAGGTGAAGAAGGCAAAAGGGGCGCCTGGGCAGAAGCCCAGCCTAACCCCATCAGGCCCCTTGGCGAGGGGCCTAACAAGAGCGGGAAGGCGCGGGTGAAGGTGATGGTGCAGAGAGCGGCAGGGACAGCCCACCAGCCGCCACCACCAGGGCCAGCAGGACGCGGCAGGGCTAACGGAGCTGCAGCCCACGAGGAAGCCTGCCGGGGTCCAGCTGGAAGGCTGCTGGAGGAGCCCGGGATGCCATCCACACCTCTGCATCCAACTCCCCGGCAAATCACCTTGCCGGGAACAGAGTGCAGGTGCAGATATTGGTGCCCCGGCCTGACGGTGACGGTGCGGCTGGTGTTCAGCCGGAGACGGAGTCATCATCCTCCCCATCGGCGCCATCGTCATCGCCGTCACTGTCCTCCTTGTCGCTGTCGCTCGAGGAGGATCTTTCGTCATCGGTCAAGCTCTCCGCACAGCACCCTAAGCGAGCACCAGAGCAACCGAAGACCTTGACGGAGAGCAGGTCGGCCTTCGTTAATTTAAAATGGAGGACGTGCCCCTCTGACAAGCTATGGGTGCGAGCAAAGGTCTTCCAGCCGCGTCGAAAGAACATGACATGAGGGGCGGGAAAATCCAAATCCACCCGCATGCCGCCGTTCCCGCAACCCCTCATGTGCAGCTTCAATGCGCGTGGCTGTTCAAGCTTCATCGCCCTCGCGAATGGAGTGGGGAGACGGAGGCGGCCGCACGGAGGCTTGTACAATCTGATGATGAACTCCAGGGGTTGGTCTCCGACATGGCCTTCCATCGGGGGAGGGGCGGCCGGTGGGGGCACAATTAGAGCGCCACCCCGTCCTCCTCGGCCCCAAGTGCCACGACAACCACGACCTCGCCCCCTCCCACCTCCTCTTTGTTTTTGATATCAAAGGTATAAGAAGTTTCCTTAGTCATGTTGGTTTCTATAGGAGATTTATTAAAGACTTCTCTAAAATTTCTAGGCCTCTTACTAATCTCTTGCAAAAAGATGTTCCATTTGTTTTTGATGATGATTATGTAGAAGCCTTTGAAACACTTAAGAAAGCCTTAACTTCTGCACCTATTGTTCAACCACCTGATTGGAACTTACCTTTTGAAATATGTGTGATGCTAGTGATTATGTTGTTGGTGATGTTCTAGGACAAAGAGTTGATAAGAAATTAAATGGTATCCATTGTGCTAGTAAAACTCTAGACAGTGCTCAAAGAAATTATGCTACTACTGAGAAAGAATTCTTAGCAGTTGTATTTGCGTGTGATAAGTTCATATCTTACATTGTTGATTCTAAGGTAACTATGCACACTGATCATGCTGCTATTAAATACCTTATGGAAAAGAAAGATGCTAAACCTAGACTCATTAGGTGGGTTATTTTGTTACAAGAATTTGACTTGCATATTATTGATAGGAAGGGAACTGAGAACCCAGTAGCTGACAACTTGTCTAGGTTAGAAAGTATTCCTGATGACCCACTACCTATTGATGATAGCTTTCCAGATGAACAAGGGTAAGCTTTATATCATGTATTACTTATTTTTTCTCAGCCTCGCATACACTTCATCATGCTGTCTTGTTTGCAGAGCCAAAGCTAAAGCCAAGAAACGAAGACTTGGCGAGTCATCAACAACCCCTGAAATCCCTGAGTCAGAGGACCAGACCTTGGTGACCCCTGAGGCCCATACTAAAATTCCCAAAGACCATCATGATGACCAAGTTGAGCCGCCGCAGCCAAGTGAACCAGCCGGAACTGAGGTGATGGACGTTGAGACTAACCCGGCGGGTGATCTTAACCCACCAGGTCCTGCCCCAGCTTCAAGTCACGCCAAAGGGGCTGAAGACGTTCTTCATGAAAAGAACGACGATGAAGTTACCATTACTGGGGAGGCTTATAAACCTCTAGAAGTCTCCAATGTGCTGACCAAGCCCATAGCAAAAGAGGAGGCACCCTTGTCTGAAAAGGGGAAATCAAAACTTGACCTGCCCAGCTACGAGGATTTTAGCGCGGACGAGCTGCACGCCGGCTATTTAAGCCGCCTTTCCACGAGCCGGGACTTGGAAGCCAGTATGGTTAGTATGATGAAGAGGAAGTACGAGGTAAGCTCAATTAGATTGCCATCAATATACATATCCTCATGTAGCCCCCAAGTCTTAAATATAGTAAGACTTGAGAGTGTTTAAGACTTAGACCAAAAATCTGGAAATCTTACGAGGTAGCCCCCAAGGGTCGGGTTATCATTTCAATGATAAGCCGGTTCTTCAAATATATGTCTTGTTAAAAGAAACATTAGGTAGTCCCCAAGGGCAGGCTCATCTTCATGAGATGAGTGGGGTCTTTCAAATAAATAATCTTTGAAGAAGTGACCTGTAGCCCCCAAGGGCCGACTCATTTTTATGAACCGAGTCGGATCTTCTCGAGTTATTAATGAAGAAGAAAAATGACATGCATTATCCCCCAAGTGCCGAGTATGTTGCTTGCAAAATGATTGGGACTTCAACAATAAAGTTAATCTGTCTCCTTGACTTGCAGGAACCTTTGAGCACGGCCGAGTTAAAATTGACCGGCTTGACAAAAGATCTTGAATCTGAACAAGCTCTACGAGCCAAGGCTAAATCAAGCCTGCAGTCTTCTTTAGAAGAACTTAAAAAAATTAAGGCGGGCTTTGAAGCAAAAAAGAAGTCCTTTGAGACAGAGAAAGCCGCCCTAATCAAACGCGCAGAAGACGCCGAAGCCAATTAGCACCGGTCGCTGAAGAGCTGGCCAGGTTAAGATGTCATATCGCCCAAATGGCCCAGGCCATATTTGGTAAGCAATCTCCTGAGTTGATATGGCGCAAGATAACTCACATATGAATAATAACTCGCCTGGCGACTTACACACTTCAACTATTTGCAGGCAACAGAACTCGCAATCTCCAAGACAACAGCTTGATGAAACTAAAGGTTGTATACACTCTAGGAGAACAATTATATGCTAGAAGTTTCTTCACCATCAGAGCCGTCATGGGTGAAAAAGAGCCAGTACAGTTCATAAAAGACATACTAAGGCGCCTCTCAACCATCCCAAAGCAAATTGAAGAACTGAAAAGATCAGCCCCCCGTACAGGTGCCATGACATCTTTCAGCCGAGCCATAGCTTATGCACCAGAGTTGGACCTGGATGAAATGGCCCACGGGTTTCCACAGTATAAGGATGACGGGTCAGATTTTTCAGTTGCTGACTATACCCGTTGTGTGAGGGTGACTCGAGTACTGGCGAGTCAACTTGTCGAAGACATGGACCTGAAGAGATATCTGGCGGCTTATGACGACAACAATGCTCGAGTTCAACCGCCAACCTTTGAAGCCGTGGATTTGACCCCTCAACGACGTAAGCATATCTTTGCCCCTGACGTTGACCCATCCCCTATCTTGAATGACGAAGCCATCTTCCAAGCTTTAACTGATATCAGCTAGAATCTGGACAACCTTCAGATCCAAGACGCAGAAGACCCGGCGCAAGATAACCCAGAGGCGTCAACTGCTGGAGATCATCAAGGAGCTAACCCAGACGACACAGAAGCCGGCTTGCAGGAGTAGTTGATACTCTGCCCCAAAAGCTTTGAATGAGTATTGTGGGCTCAACTGGAGTCTTGTAATAGTTGTAGCAAAACAGTTGGTTGCCTTTGCCGTGCCTTCATGCATGTTTATCTTTTGATCAAACACCAGTTCGATGGCGATGAATTTAAACCAAGAGTGTGCTGATAACTCACCTTGGATGTTATGCTTAACACGTGCTGCTTTTGCTTGCACTTATATCTGATAAGTCGCCTATAGCAATTTATAAGAGCAGAAACTCTTTATGCTTGCAAAAAATTCCACCAAGGTATAACTGATGTGAAATAACCCGGCGATTTATCCATCGGTGACTTATAGTCATGATTAATTTCTGGAAAAAAATGGTGGGTTGATAACCCGGCGACTCATGGTCGTTAAAGGCTCAATGCTGATCACAAACAACCCGGAAATCTTTTGACCCGGAGACTTATAGTCATTGCAATAATGTGATCAATGGCCAAAAATTCCTGTAAAAACTGACAAATAATACCAATATATATATTGAATTAATTGTAAGTCGGCTTTCGAGGCTCGACAAAAAGACTGGATTTCAAGGCTCAAGTCTTGCTTCAATGAAGCTAGCATGATAGCCCTGGTTTATCCTTGCTTTCTGAAAGCCGGCTTTCACGTTACTTAAGCCGTTGTTTTAACCTTGACAAGTTCAGGGTCATAAAGATTGATTGTCAAGAGTACGGCGGGTCACCTTTTCGGAGTAGCATCAAGCAGACAGGCAGGTTTAACCAGCATATTGTGGCGTTTTTGCCGGGTCAAGAGGGTGAGAAAGCTAAACTCGATGAGTTGGAAGCCCACAAGTGACCTATGATCAACAAATAAAAGACTCATGCACAATATATGAGATGAAACGACAGAGGCCCTGAGTTTTGGGGATGCCGGCTTTATTATATTTGATCATAAAAAGACATATACATCATGTATGTACAATAGCTAGAGCCAGTGGCTCATGTAGTAAGGCCAAAGGTGAGCTATGTTCTAGGACCTGTTGGTCTCCTCTTCAGAGGTACGCGACTTATTGTGTTCGCGTATGTCGATGAGATTGTATGACCCATTGTTTAGGTTTTTACTAACCATAAAGGTCCCTTCCCAAGGAGGTGAGAGCTTATGCATGCCTGTCTGATCTTGAATCAAACGGAGCACTAAGTCGCCCTTCTGGAAAGTGCGGCTCCGAACTCAACGGCTGTGATAGCGACGTAGGTCTTGCTGATAAATCACCGATCGAGCCGCCGCGAGATCACGTTCTTCTTTCAAGGCATCCAAAGAGTTTTGATGAGCCGTCTCATTATCTACTTCAACATAAGCCGCCACACGGGGCGAGTCATGATGGATATCACTTGGAAGAACTGCCTCTGCGCCATAAACCATGAAGAACGACGTATAACCTGTTGATCTGTGGGGGGTAGTCCTTATGCTCCAAAGTACAGCAGGGAGCTCTTCGACCCAACAACCCGGAATACGCTCCAAGGGAACCATGAGTCGAGGCTTGATCCCTCATAATATCTCCTGGTTAGCACGCTTAGCTTGACCATTGGACTATGGATGAGCCACAGATGAAACATCAAGCCGGATGTGTTCCCGCTGACAGAACTCTTTCATAGCACCTTTAGATAGATTTGTTCCTTCATCAGTGATGATACTATGAGGATAACCAAAGCGGAAGATCAGCTTTTTAATGAACTGAACTGTAGTTGCCGCCTCACAATTGTTGTCTGGCTCTGCTTCAACCCACTTGGTGAACTTATCAACTGCAACCAAAAGGCGAGTCTTTTTGTCCTTAGGTCTCTTAAATGGCCCAACCATATCAAGCCCCTAGACCGCAAACAACGAAGTGATTGGGACCATCCGCAACTCTTGAGCCGGCACATGAGCTTGTCTTGCAAACTTCTGGCAGCCATCACACTTGTGAACAATGTCCTCTGCATTAGCATGAGCAGTTAACCAGTAAAAACCGTGTCTGAAAGCCTTGGCCACTAAAGATCTTGACCCGGCATGGTGACCATAGTCCCCAACATGAATTTCATGGAGAATCTCACGGCCTTCCTTAGGAGACATGCATCGTTAGAACACGTCAGTCACACTGCATCTGTGCAACTCGCCATTGATAATTGCCATGGACTTAGACCGCCAGATGATCTATCGCGCCAAGAGTTTGTCCTCTCGAAGCTCACCTCGAGTCAAATAAGCCAGGTAAGGCCTTGTCCAATCTGAAGTAGCTCGTAGAGCTGCCACAAGCTGCCCTTCCGGGCCAGGAACAGCCAGATCCTCCTCTGAAGGTAACTTGACAGAAGGGTTTTGCAACACGTCAAGGAACACATTAGGGGGAATTGTCTTACGCTGAGAACCGAGCTGAGATAAAGCATCAGCCGCCTCATTAAGCCGCTGGTCTATGTGACCCACTTGATAACATTTAAATTGACCAGCAATATTAGTCACTTCTTGACGATAAGCCGCCATGAGCGGGTCCTTAGAATCCCATTTCCCTAAAACTTGTTATGCAACGAGATCTGAGTTACCCAAGCATCTGACCAGGCTCAAGTTCATTTCCTTGGCCATGCGGAGCCCGTGTAGCAAAGCTTCATACTCACCTGCATTGTTAGTACAGGAAAACATAAGCCTCAAAACATAACAGAACTTGTCACCTCATGGGGAAGATGAAATAACTCCAGCCCACGGGCCTTCCAATTGTTTGGAACCATCAAAGTCTATCATCCAGTATGTATTATGTAGCCTCTCCTCAGGTGTTTGCAACTCTGTCCAGTAGTTAATGAAGTCCACCAGAGCTTGAGACTTGATGGCAGTCATGTGCACATATTTCAGATGATGTGGCCCAAGCTCAATTGCCCACTTAGCAACCTGGCCTGTAGCCTCCCTGTTTTGTATGATATCCCCCAAAGGAGCTGAACTGACCACAGTGAATGGATGCCCAAGGAAATAATGCTTCAACTTGTGACTCGCCATGAACACCCCAATCACCAATTTCTGCCAGTGTGGATATCTTTCCTTGGACTTTGTCAAAACCTCACTGACATAATAAACCGACCGCTAGACTGGATACTCTTTCCCTGGCTCCTTGCGCTTCACAACAACCACCACACTAACAACTTTATTATTAGCCGCCACGTACAGGAGCATCGGCACTTTGTCAATCTGATCCGCCAAGATAGGTGGCTCAGCCAACTGCTGTTTGAGCGCCTCAAAAGCCTCATTAGCAGCATCGCTCCAGACAAAGTGATCAGTCTTTTTCATCATCTGGTACAAGGGAATGGCCTTCTCACCCGGGCGGCTTATAAACCGGCTCAGGGCTGCAATACGACCCGCCAAGCGCTAAACGTCATTGATGCAGGCCGGCTTAGACAAAGAAGTGATAGCTTCAATCTTCTCTGGGTTAGCCTCGATGCCCTATTCTGAAACCATAAAACCTAGCAATTTTCCTGCAGGCACACCAAAAACACACTTGGCCAGGTTAAGCATCATCTTGTACACCTGGAGATTGTCAAAAGTTACCTTTAAATCATCAAGCAAGGTTTCTTTCTTCCTCGACTTAACCACAATGTCGTCGACATAAGCATGAACATTGCATCCAATCTGCCCATGAAAGAAATTCTGAACACAGCTTTGGTAAGTCGCATGGGCACTCTTGAGCCCAAATGGCATAGAGACATAGCAAAAAGCTCCAAAAGGCATGATAAAAGCTGTTTTCTCTTGATCCTCAACCGCCATCTTGATATGATGATAACCAGAATAAGCATCAAGGAAACATAGGCACTCACAACCCGTCGTGGCATCAATGATCTGGTCAATACGAGGGAGAGCAAATGGATAAGCTGGACACTCTTTGTTGAGATCTATGTAATCAACACACATACACCATGTGCCATTCTTCTTGAGCACAAGCACAGGATTAGCCAACCACTGAGGGTGGAAAACTTCAACTATGAACCAAGCAGCCAAGAGCCGGGCCACTTCTTCTCCAATAGCTTTACGTCTCTCTTCATTAAAATGACGGAGGAACTGTCTAACCGGCTTCATCTTAGGATCCACATTTAGGTGGTGCTCAGCAAATTCTCTCGGTACACCCAGCATGTCAGAAGGTTTCCATGCAAAGATGTCCCGATTCTCAAGGATGAACTCTATAAGCGCACTTTCCTATTCGAGATCCATCTCGGTCCCCACAGTGAACTGTTGAGTAGAATCACCAGGGACAAAATCAACTTGCTTTGTGTCCTTGGCCGACTTAAACTTGAGGAGAGGGTCCTTCTCGGTGGTGGGTTTCTTGAGAGGGGTCATATCAGCCGGGTCAACATTGTCTTTGTAAAATTTGAGCTCCTCAGCAGCACAAGCCGTCTCTGCATAAGCAGCATCTCCTTCTTCACACTCCACAGCTATCTTACGATCCCCATGGACCATAATTGTGCCTTTCAGTCCTGGCATTTTAAGCTGCAAATATATATAACAAGGGCAAGCCATGAACTTTGCATAAGTCGGCCATCCAAACAGTGCATGATATGGACTCTTGATCTTGACCACCTCAAACCACAGTGTTTCTGCTCTGTAGTTATACTCATCATAAAAAGCCACCTCTAGGGCAATCTTCCCAACAGGATAAGCCGACTTGCCAGGAACCACTCCGCGAAACACAATAGAAGACGGCTTGAGATCCTTCTCTGTCAGATTCATCCATCGAAAAGTGTCATAATACAGTATGCTGATGCTGCTTCCACCATCCATAAGTACCTTACTAAACTTATAACCGCCCACTTGAGGGGCCACCTCCAAGGCAGAACCTGGGCAGGAGCTCTTTTGCTCTCCGGCAAGGCGATCCCACCGGGCAAACTTCCCTCCGGGAGGGGGAAATCGAAGCCATCATCGTCACCAATGATCCTCTCATCATGGGAGGACCAATCTTCATCAACATCTTCACCAGCACCATCTCATCTCAAACCCCAGTTCATCTCTTGTATTCAATCTTTGTCTCAAAACCTCAGATTGGTACCTGTGGGTTGCTAGTAGTGTTGATTACTCATTGTAGTTGATGCTAGTTGCATTATTTGGTGGAAGATCATATGTTCAGATCCTTAATGATATTTAATATCCCTCTGATCATGAACATTAACATGCTTTGTGAGTAGTTACTTTTGTTCCTGAGGACATGGGAGAAGTCTTGTTATAAGTAATCATGTGAATTTGGTATTCGTTTGATATTTTGATGAGATGTATGTTGTCTTTCCTCTAGTGGTGTTATGTGAACATCGACTACATGACACTTCACCATGATTTGGGCCTAGGGGAAGGCATTGAGAAGTAGAAAGTAGATGATGGGTTGCTAGAGTGACAGAAGCTTAAACCCTAGTTTATGCGTTGCATCGTAAGGGGCTGATTTGGATCCACATGTTTAATGCTATGGTTAGATTTATCTTAATTCTTCTTTCACAGTTGCGGATGCTTGCGAGAGGGGTTAATCATAAGTGGGACGCTTGTTAAATTAAGGACAGCACCCAAGCACCGGTCCACCCACATACAAATTATCAAAGTAGCGAACGCGAATCATATGAGCATGATGAAAACTAACTTGATGATAATTCCCATGTATCCTCGGGAGCGCTTTGCTTCATATAAGAGTTCGTCCAGGCTTGTCCTTTTCTATAAAAATGATTGGGCCACCTTGCTGCACATTTTTTAATACTTGTTACCTTTTACGAATTATCTTGCTATCAAACTATCTGTTACCGATAATTTCAGTGCTTGAAGAAAATACCTTGCTGAAAACCGCTTGTCATTTCCTTCTGCTCCTCGTTGGGTTCGACACTCTTACTTATTGAAAGGACTACAATTGATCCCCTATACTTGTGGGTCATCAAGACTCTTTTCTGGCACCATCGCCGGGGAGTGAAGCGCCTTTGGTGAGTGGAATTTGGTAAGGAAAATTTTATCTTACGTGTTGAAATTTACTGTCACTTGTCACTATGAAAAATAATCCTTTGAGGGGCTTGTTCGAGGTATCTTCACCTCGACCGGAAGCACAAAGAGTTGCTCCTCAACCTACTACACCTACTGAAAATAATTATTATGAAATTCCTTCAGGTATGATAGAGAAACTGCTAGCTAATCCTTATGCAGGAGATGGAACATTACATCCTGATATGCACCTAATCTTTGTGGATGAAGTTTGTGGATTATTTAAGCTTGCAGGTTTACCCAGAGATGAAGTCAAGAAGAAGGTCTTCCTTTTATATTTGAACGTAAAGGCATTGAAATGGTATAGGCTATGTGATGATACTGGAGCTTGGGCCTGGAATCGATTGAAATTGTAATTTCATCAAAAAAATATCTTATGCATCTAGTTCATCGTGATCAGAATTATATATATAATTTTTGGCCTTGTGAAGGAGAAAGTATTGCTCAAGCTTGGGGGAGGCTTAAGTCAATAATGTATTCATGCCCCAATCATGAGCTCTCAAGAGAAATTTATATTCAGAATTTTTATTCTCGTCTTTCTCGTAATGATCGATCCATGCCCGATACTTCTTGTACTGGTTCTTTTATGAAGAAGACTATTGAATTCAGATGGGATCTTTAGGAAAGAATTAAATGCAACTCTGAAGATTGGGAATTTAACAAAGGTAAAGAGTAAGGTATAAAACTTGAGTTTGATTGTGTTAAATCTTTTATGGATACCGATGCTTTTCATGAATTTAGCACTAAATATGGACTTCACTCTGAGATAGTAGCTTCTTTTTGTGAATCTTTTGCTACTCATGTTGATGTCCCTAAGGAGAAGTGGTTTAAGTATCATCCCCCTATTGAAGTAAAAGTAGAAGAACCCACTAAAGCTAAAGAAGAAACTATAATTTATAATGTTGACCCAGTCGTACCTACTGCTTATATTGAAAAACCACCTTTACCTGTTAGGATAAAAGAACATGCTATGGTTTCAACAGTGGTTAACAAAAGTTATATAAGAACACCTGCACCCTCTGAACAAATTAAAGTTGAACCTAATGTTGCTATGATTAAAGATCCCTTGGTTGAAAATATGGATGGGCATGTTATTTATTTCTGTGATGAAGCTACTAGAATCGCTAAACCCAATGATAAAGATAAGAATAGACTTGTTGTTGGCATGCATGTTGTCTCTGTTAAAATAGGAGATCATTTTTATCATGGCTTATGTGATTTGGGTGCGAGTGTCAGTGCTATTCCATTTACTCTTTACCAAGAAATTATGAATGATATTGCACCTGATGAGATAGAAGACATTGATGTTACTATTAAACTTGCAAATAGAGATACTATTTTACAACTTGGGATCATCAGAGATGTTGAAGTCTTGTGTGGGAATATTAAATACCCTACTGATTTTCTAGTTCTTGGTTCCCCACAAGATGATTTTTGTCCCATTATATTTGGTAGAGCTTTCCTGAATACGGTTAATGCTAAGATTGAGTGCACTAAGGAAACTGTCAGTGTTAATTTTGGTGATGTGTCTCATGAGTTTAATTTCTCCAAATTTTGTAGACAACCTCGTGATAAAGAATCGCCTAGAAAGGATGAAATAATTGGTCTTGCTTCTATTGTTGTGCCTACTACTGATCCGCTAGAACAATATTTGCTAGACCATGAAAATGATATGAATATGCATGAAAGAAATGAAATTGATGAGATATTCTTCAAACAGATACCTATTTTGAAACATAATTTGCCTGTTGAGACTCTTGGAGATCCTCTTCCACCCAAGAGTGATCCTGTGTTTGAGCTTAAGCAATTGCCTGATACACTTAAATATGCTTATCTTGATGAAAAGAAGATATATCGGACGTGGAGTATTTGAGCTCGGGCTCAAATGAGCCCGCATGAACAGTAAAAATCAAAAAATCAAAAAATTCTAGAATTTTTTTGTGATAAACTTTGACAAATTTTGTAAGTGCTTGCAAATTTTCATCATGAGATCATTCGAGGGAGGCGTGACAAAAAAACAAAAACTATGTTCTGAAAATGCTACTTTCAAAGCATTTTGGAACACTAGTTTTGTTTTTTTTGCCACACCTTCCACGAATGTGATCTCATGATGAAAAATTGCAAACACTTAGAACATTTGCCAAAGTATACCACAAAAAATCAGATTTTTGTTAACATTTTTGATTTTTTTATGAATTTACTGTTCATCCGAGCTCAAATGAGCTCAAGCTCAAAAGGATACTTACTAGATATATCCTATTATTATTAGTGTTAACCTTTCAGAGCATGAAGAAAAGAAATTATTGAGAATCCTGAAGAAGCACCATGCCGCTATTGGATATACTCTTGATGATGTTAAGGGCATTAGTCCCACTCTATGTCAGCATAGGATTAATATGGAGCCTGATGCTAAGCCAGTTGTTCATCACCAGCGACGATTAAATCCTAAGATGAAGGAAGTGGTAAGAAATGAAATATTAAAGCTCCTAGAAGCAGGTATAATCTATCCTATAGCTGATAGTAGATGGGTAAGTCCTGTTCATTGAGTCCCTAAGAAGGGAGGCATCACTGTTGTCCCTAATGATAAGAATGAACTTGTCCCACAAAGAATTATAATAGGTTATAGGATGGTAATTTATTTTAGAAAAATAAACAAAGCCACTAGGAAGGATCACTACCCCCTATCCTTTATTGATCAAATGCTAGAAAGGTTATCAAAGCATACACATTTTTGTTTTCTAGATGGATACTCTGGTTTTTCCCAAATACCTGTGTCACAAGAGGATCAAGAAAAAACTACTTTTACATGCCCTTTCCGTAATTTTTCTTATAGAGGTATGACTTTTTGTTTATGCATTGCACCTGCTACCTTTCAAAAATGTATGACTGTTATATTCTCTGACTTCTGTGAAAAGATTGTTGAGGTTTTCATGGATGATTTTTCCGTTTACAGAACTTATTTTGATGATTGCTTAAGCAACCTTGATCGAGTTTTGCAGAGATGTGAACAAACTAATCTTGTCTTGAATTGAGAGAAGTGTCATTTTATGGTGAATGAAGGTATTGTCTTCAGGCACAAAATTTCTGAGCGTGGCAATTAAGTGGATAAAGCCAAAGTTGATGTAATTGAGAAAATGCCATGTCCTAAAGATATCAAAGGTATAAGAAGTTTCCATGGTCATGCGGGTTTCTATAGGAGATTTATTAAAGGCTTCTCTAAAATTTCTAGGCCTCTTACTAATCTCTTGCAAAAATATGTTACATTTGCTTTTGATGATGATTGTGTAGAAGCCTTTGAAACACTTAAGAAAGCCTTAACTTCTGCACCTATTATTCAACCACCTGATAGGAACTTACCTTTTGAAATTATGTGTGATGCTAGTGATTATGTTGTTGGTGATGTTCTAGGACAAAGAGTTGATAAGAAATTAAATGGTATCCATTGTGCTAGGAAAACTCTAGACAGTGCTCAAAGAAATTATGCTACTAATGAGAAAGAATTCTTAGCAGTTGTATTTGCATGTGATAAGTTCAGATCTTACATTGTTGATTCTAAGGTAATTGTGCACACTGATCATGCTGCTATTAAATACCTTATGGAAAAGAAAGATGCTAAACCTAGACTCATTAGGTGGGTTCTTTTGTTACAAGAATTTGACTTGCATATTATTGATAGGAAGGGAACTGAGAACCCAGTAGCTGACAACTTGTCTAGGTTAGAAACTATTCCTGATGAACCACTACCTATTGATGATAGCTTTCCCGACGAACAATTAGCTGTCATAAATGCTTCTCGTAATACTCCTTGGTATGCTGACTATGCTAATTATATTGTTCTTAAATATATACCACCTAATTTCACATACCAACAAAAGAAAAGGTTTTTCTTCGATTTAATATATTACTTTTGGGATGACATGCATCTATATAAAGGAGTAGATGGCGTTATTAGATGTTGTATACCTGAGCATGAATAGGAACAAATCCTATGTAAGTGTCACTCTGAGGCATACGGAGGACACCATGCGGGAGACAGGATGGCACACAAGGTATTACAATCTAGTTTTTACTAGCCTACTCTTTTCAAAGATGCTCGTAAGGTTGTCTTATCTTGTGATGAATGTCAAAGAATTGGAAATATTGGTAGACGCCAGGAAATGCCTATGAATTATTCACTTGTTATTGAACCATTTGATGTTTGGGGATTTGATTATATGTGACCTTTTCCTTCGTCCAATGGGTATACTCATATTTTGGTTGCTGTTGATTACGTTACTAAGTGGGTAGAAGCTATTCCAACTAGTAGTGCTGATCAAAACACTTCTATTAAAATGCTTAAAGAAGTTATTTTCCCAAGGTTTGGAGTCCCTAGATACTTAATGACTGATGGCGGTTCACACTTTATTCATGGTGCTTTCCACAAATTGCTTGCTAAATATGATGTCAACCATAGAATTGCATCACCCTATCACCCACAATCTAGTGGTCAAGGTGAATCAAATAATAGAGAAATAAAATTAATTTTGCAAAAGACTATCAATAGATCTAGGAATAATTGGTCTAAGAAACTTGATGATGCACTTGGGGCTTATAGAACTGCTTATAAGAATCCTATGGGTATGTCTCCATATAAAATGGTTTATGGACAAGCATGTCATTTACCTCTTGAATTAGAACATAAAGCTAATTGGGCAATCAAAGAACTCAACTATGATTTTAATATGCCGCTGAAAAGAGGTTATTTGATATTAGCTCACTTAATGAATGGAGAACCCAAGCCTATGAAAATGCTAAACTTTTTAAGGAAAAAGTTAAAAGATGGCACGACAAAAGAATACAAAAATGGGAATTTTATGTAGGTGACCAAGTCTTGCTATACAACTCTCATTTAAGATTTTTTGTAGGAAAACTTCTCCCCAAATGGGAAGGACCTTACGTTATCGAAGAAGTTTATCGTTCCGGTGCTATCAAGATCAACAACGCCGAAGGCACCAACCCGAGGGTGGTGAATGGACAAAGAATTAAACATTATATCTCAGGTACACCTATAAATGTTGAGACTAATACTATTCATTCCATAACACTGGAGGAGTACATAAAGGAAACTTTTCAGAATGTTCCAGAACCCTAAAAAGGGATAGGTGTGTGATACGGTAAGTAAACCGACTCCAAAAGTTCCATAAAAGCAATTTTACTCCGTTTTGGAATATTTAAAAAATTAAAAAAATAATAAGTACTCCAGAAAGCGCACGAGCAGGCGACAAGTCTGGGGGGGTGCCTCCCGAGCTTGTGGAGCCCTCGTGTACCTCCCAGACTCTGTTTTCTCCCAGATTACTTGTTTTGCATGGTAAAAATTCATTTATATAATCTCCCGGAGGTTCTGACCACCGTATTGCGACAATATCTTCTGTTCTTGTTTCAAGATATTTTTCTGGCAGATTTAGAGCAATATGTCGTCACAAGATTCAGATGGAGAGAGCTATGTCTCCCACTATGTTGCAGATTCAAAGATCTTTGGGGATATATATCCCTACCTATGTGTAGGAGATATGCCCTAGAGGCAATAATAAATGTTATTGATTATCTCCCTGTTCATAATTAGGTTTATGTTCCATGCTATAACTGCTATGGTTCTCGAGTCTACAATAACCACGAGGCTCGGAGGAAGACTCATATGCACGTGTGGGATAATAAACGGTAAAATGTATTCCTAGTCTGGCCTCTAAGACTAGCTCAAGTGGTGCATGATGGTTCTGTTTTCCTGATCATGGGCATGTCTATGCCAGCAACTTTGAGGGCACAATGTTAGCAGAACATTTGTGTTGAATCGACCCGAATTGATGTTATGCTATGAGATACATTCGTCACAAGTTAATGGTTAATAACATAGAGATGGTTAACATTTGCATGATTCCTTAGACCATGATAGTATCGAGTTTCTTCATGCTTGCTTCATGAACTTTGGGGTTTGTTAAACGTCATCCGTAAATGGATGGCTATTACGGCAGCTTACAGGTTCATGGAAAAGTGTGTCAAGTAACTTGATAGCTCAAGATTTGGGATTTGCTCCTCTGACGATGGAGAGATATCTCTGGGCCCTCTCAGTGTTACGGTATCCATCATCGTCTGGCCAGACACTTTGTGATTTGATCACGGGGATGCTGGAACACGGGAACGAGAAAAGAGAACAATACCAGTAACGAGGTAACTGGCATAGTGGACAAGTTGTTGATCCACGGGGATGCCAACATGTCTCACCTAAGGTATTTGTAACATATCGCGAAGCAACAGGAATAGCACACGGCAACTAGAGGCTCACTCAAATATTCATTCGTGTGGGTATAGGGGTCAATATGGGTGTCCACGGCTCCGATGTTGATCATTGATCGGAAGGGGTTCCGGGTCATGTTTATACTTCACCGAACCTATAGGGTCACACGCTTAAGGGTCATCTATCTACTGAATACTAGACAGGGAGTCTGAGAGAAATTCACCAAAAAAGTTTCAGAGTCAACGGAAAAGTTCCGGAGAGAGAACACCGGAATAGTTTCGGTAAAACCGAAAAGTTGTTTCGGGGTATACCATTAAGTCAAATTGGTTTCGGGACATGCCTAATAATTCTTGGAGGGTGCCAGAATTATTCTGGAAACTTCTGGGAATTTTTCGGGATAAAAAACGGAAATGTTCCGGAGCTGCCGGAACCGCTTTGTCTGCTTTTCGCAGATGAAAATCACTAATCCGGAATTGTTTCGGAACGCGTCAAAAATTATTTTAGTGGGTACTGGAAATGTTCGGTCCACATAAATATTTTTGGTTCGAACGGACGCTGAAAAATGTCGTCATGAATAGTGAAATCAGCTTTATGGTTACTTTTTGGAAAGCCACCTTTTTGGGCTTTTGCTCCAAAATATCTTGGAGATGACATGGATGGATGTGGCTAAAATTTCAGCCCCTCCACCCCTCCTTCTCCTATAAATAGTGGTGGAGGGGGCTGCCCAAACACATCCCTTCTCACATACAAGTGCCATGCAACAATCTGGCTTCTCTCTCCCTCCCAGCAAAATAGTTTCGTAGAGCCGAAAGGTTGTCTGGGTTCCGGTGGGAACTAGTTCAGGACGGCGAAGCCCTGCCGGATAGATGACACCGTAGGTGTGCAACTCTGTAGAGAGATCGTAGTTTCGGTCTTAGTTCGAGAGTGCCTCCTGAAGGGCTGTCCGTGGGACCATCCGAGTTTCGAAGGTCCTCCCGAAGGGCTGTCTGAGGGATGGATGAGGGTATACATCCTAGTGGTTGGGAGGTTGTAAATCCTAGCTGCGAGGATCTGCACCGCCGATCGTCATCGACTCTACTTCCGCTGCGCTACGAGTCAATAACGAAAAAGATCAAACCTTGTATGCAGTCGCCATAGTGGTCCTGGGCTGGTGCATAGGTCGGAATTTTTTTGTTTTCTGTTGCGTTACCCTACAGTGGCATCATGAGCCGTGCTATGCATAGATGCAGGTTGCGATCTAGAATACATAGATATGTATGGGTATTGCACAATATAATTAGGTGGTAGATGAGTTCTATTACTGAAAATTATTTGTGCGGGTAGCATATGAAATCTGTTACCCGATGCTCTTGTTGCTTCCCTGGAATTTGCATATTTCTGATCTTGATAACAGCATGGTGGATTTTCAATGTTCTGGCAATCCGCGATCCTGATTGATCAACGAAGTGCTAACAGTTCATTGAATTGCACCATAGTTAAAAAGAAAGATGAAATTTCACAGATGAAAGGGCAATGCAGATATGATCTGCACAGGAGTCATGCGTATGATGAAGTTCAGTATGGGGCTCGAGATTTTATTATCTCGTGCTTCATACACCCCGCGAAGTTAATCTAGCGACTTGAATTATCATACTTGATGATGGACGTTGGTAGCTTCGGTTTGTTTCGAAACCTTAGAAGCCACGTAAAACAAGTTTTTGCATGAACCGATTAGAGATGTCTAACTTGGTTTTGTAGGAGGGTTTGCATGTGCATATGATGTGGTATAGCAGTGCTCCTAATAATTTGATTATTTATGAGATGAATATATGATGTAAATTGATTAACATGACGTGCGTGTCATGATTCGGCATGATGGCTGGAGCCATATGATTGTCACTTTAAAAGACCTCTGTGTCAACCTTTTGTAATGCACTTATTTTATTAGCTATAGAGATAGCAATATTATCTAGTGCATCGACAATATGGTGGCAATCTTCGCGAAGGTGAACACCAACGCGAATGCCGAAGACGAAGAAATGAAAGACTTCTCCGTTAGAAAGGGCTATACCATATCATGCTATTATGAATTGCCTGAGATGTTTATCCCTTATGATGCACCCTTCTTGATTGCGCGGTAGTCGCTTTTTATTAGGGTGATCTCTCACAAAAATATCAAGTAGTTAGTGTTCTCCCAAGTGTAGCACCGTCACGGCACCTAACTTTTTGGGGTGCGCCATGTCCACATGGGTACGAACGATTAGGGATGTGTGAGGCGGGTGAGTTGAGACCTCGCAGCGAGATCACTTGGTTGTCTTGACATTCTAGCTTGAAAGTCCTGAGCTCGGAACACGCCCATCGAAAGATGAACAAGAGTCGCATAGAGATGTGATCGGCAAGTTGGCCTACCGATTGAAGTTCCCGTCATCAGTGATGTTCCCATCAATGGCGTGGAATTGAAATGCAGATCTTGAATCACTCACAATCAATTATGAGAGATATTGATTTGAGTGGGAGCGCACTGTAGAATTAACTTGTTTAATTCTCAGTGCAATTAATTTTGAACACTATCTAAGTGTGTTTTGCATAATAGTTGTAGAATAATGGCTCGCGTTTCCACCTTCCCTGTTAAAATTGAATAGCTATTAAATATCTGGTTAAAACTTTACAGTTGGTAATGTAATGTGAGGATTGTCCTCAAGAGTGCCGAGAAGGACTTTGTCCTATCGCATACTTTCGTTATTCTCCCGCTAATGCTATGGATCATGTGACTCTCGTCCTTCGATCCAAAAGCTAGAATTATGTTATGGTCAAAGTGCAATATGTTTGCTTCCATGAGACCCGAACTTCGAAAGTTTGGGATAGTTATATGATATTCATTGAACTGAAAATCATTTTTTAGATACAAACAAAGCAATGTTTGTTTGCAAATATTAGTAAAGGTGTTTACTATGCATTAGACTGGTAAGAGAGGGATCCTGAAGAACGCCTGTCATATGATGAAAGGTGAATAAAACAACAACTTAAAGAGAAAGGAAGTGTCTGAAGGGTGTTAGTGAAACTTTCACGCCTAGGAAGTCTGGGGCTAACGCCACTCTTAAGTTGAATGCTTCTTCTGAGAGTAGGAGAAATACTGAAAGTTAAACTGTTAGAAGTATAAAGGCAATAAGAGAGAAGACTGGAATATCCAGCTCATGTATGAATGTCATACGAGTTATTGATGTATGGAAGGCTGGTCAAAGATGTAGTTCTTGGGAGTTATGGTTAAACATGTTAATCACTAATTCTTGGGTATTGTGGTTTAATCACAGAAAAACCCGTGCGATTGCATTCTCTTGCAATTCGATACAAGAACTATGGCCTAAAAGACTTGCCGGTAATGAGGTTCAGGTACACACAAGGAACATAGTAAATGTTACTATACCTTCCATTGATGTATTACTGTCTGTATTTACTTTCATAATTCATTTAGAGTTTTACACACTCTAGCCCATTGCATAAGGTATCTTGCAAGAAGGTTGTTCATAAGAGAACTTTTGATGTTCAGTGTTATGAATAACATAAGGGCCATACTTTCATTATGAATGAGATGTATGTTATGAATATTGACAATAATATATTACCTCTGGATTTACTTTCATAATTCATTTTAGAGTTTTACACACTCTAGCCCATTGCACAATGTTGTTGCAAAAGGGTTGTTCATAAAAGAACAATTGTTGTTCAGTATTATGAATAACATGAAGGGCCATGCTTCCATCCAAGATGGGATGTATGTTATGAATATTTATGGTAATATGATACATCCATAACACTGACGCTAAATGTTGCAAGACTAAAAGAATACCACACAAGTGTGGCACTGCATTTGGTCACATTGGAGAAACCCGCATGGAAAATTCCATTATGATGGATTTAGAAGTCGTTTGATTTTGAATCATCTGACACTTGCAAATTTCCTCCGAAAAGTGAAGTGACTGAAATACCGTTCACAGGCCATAAGGAATGAGCAACAAACTTATTGGTGATCATACATTTTTGAAGTGTGTAGTTCAATAAATATTGTTGCAAGTAGTGGATTTATCTATCTTCAGAAATGACTCAAGTAGATATATGGATATCTACTTGATGAGACGTAAGTCTGGACTTTTGAAATCATTTGAAAGGTTTTCAAAATGAAGAAGAAATTATTGTAACAAGAAAATTATGTTTCTGCAATTAGATTGCAGAAAGGAATATTTGAGTTACAAGTTTAGCGAATGTCTGATGAGTTGTGAAAGGGGTTTCATAACTTGCACCTCTCGGAACACCACTGCAAGTGGAAAGTCCGTGAAGATGTAATCGAACCATTTATGACATGGTCAGATCAAAGATGACATAAATAAATTTTCCATTATCCCTTTTAAAGAGTGATGCTTTAGTGACTGCGGCTTTTACACTGAAAAGAGCTCCATCGGGTCTCTTGAAATGACGCCATGGTATGGTATGCCCAACCATGTTATATCTTTTCTTAACATTTGGAATATGGGGCTTGTGTAAAAGTTTACAAACCTATTCCAAATCAGACAAGTGCTACTTTGTAGGTTATCCCAAGTCATTGGGTATTCCCCCACCACTATACCGAGGCAAAGAATTTTGCCACAAATCGGTATGCTTTTAAAGAGAATAGTTCTTACAAAAGGTGAGTGGGAGGACAGTGCAACTCAACGAGATAACCAGTATCTTCATCATCAGTTCAAAGTAAAGGAACCTTGGAAGTGATTCCGTAGTTTCCTACTGCGACTGATACGGAAGTCTCTACAATAAAATGTATGGACTTCGGCCGAACTTGCAGCTGAACCACGTAGGCAAGGCTCGTGCAAACCTCTCAGGTGCGGAAATGAGATATTGTTGTTAGACAACAATATACCTACGATACACAAGGAAGCGTTGATGGGCCCTGACTCCGGAATTGGCTAAATGCCAATACAATCCGAGATAGTTTCCATATAAATGTTTCAAGATTAAAATCTTGATACACCTTTCGGAAGACTTAGAGTCTGACGAATATTTATGGAACTAAAAACTAATACGGATAAAAATGTTTTATCCATAAAGCTCGACTTGTTACAAATAACAAGTTCAAGGAGTTGACTACGATGAGGTTGTTTCACCGTAGCGATGCTTAAAGTCGGTTCGGGTTGAACTAGCAATTAATACATATTTAAATCATGAGATATGAAACAAGGATGACGAAAGGATTTCCATCTGATGGAAATGAAACCAAGGACTTGCATGTGTTACAGTCCAAGGTATTTTGTCATTCCAGAGGATGCTAGTGAGTGTGCAAACTTCAGAGTTCCAACGATGGACAGAAGAGAGCAAAATGGAGTTGGAATCTTCATGTTTTGATGAAATGGTTAAAAGGGTTTTGACTTCATCAATGGGTAACGAAGATGCTTGTGATTCAAGAAAGTAAGTGGGAGCAAAATAATATTTCTAAAAATGTTCTGTGCTTGACACATTGTTAATTGGAAATAAATTTCTTGACATGAATTAGGACTTCATTTGAAAATAGTTTTTCGATGAAGTGCTTGGGCTATATAGCCTTGATATTATGCATGATGATCTATGGAGATAGATTTACCTGATGGGACTGAGCAAAGATACATATTGACAAAATGCTAAAACCTTTTAGCATTAAAAACATCAAGGAGTGATTCTTGCCGAAGTCACATGGAAAGAGTTTTTGCAAGACTCGGTGTCCCAAAACACTGATGAGCAAAATACATGATGGAGATTCCACACACTCTTGTGTTTGGATTAATCATGTATTCCATGGTATGTAAAACAACCAGATATGGCCAATACTCCCAAAGTTGTTACGAGTATAGATACCAAAGTGATCAAAAGTACCGATCATGGGACAACAGTGAAAAAGGGTCATTGAGTACTATAGTAGCACTGATGACATGTTTTCTCGCAAGCGGAGATCATGAAGAGTTCGTTGTAAAAGGTTACATCGATACAGTCTTCACCATTTCCCCATGCGATTTTTGATTTAAATTGAGGGTTTTGTGTTGCACACAATATGGTGGCACAGTTAGTTGGAAATTGTTCCAAACAAATTACTGTGGCGAATTCTATAACAGAGGCGAAGTATGTTGCCTCTTTTGAAGCGACAAAGAAGATGTTGAATCATATAGTTCATTCATGAACTTAGTATGGTACCAAGATGGCTTTTGTCAATGGGACACTATTGCAGGTAGTTGCTCCATAACTCAGTCTGAGGAATCCAGGTTCGACCTGTGATTCACATACATACAAAGCCAAGTCCACACAAAATATGAATTTTGTGAAAGCGTGAAAACGCGAGGATATGCAAAGATACACACGAAGCTGAAGTTGTCAGATCCGTTGGACATCAGGCTATACCACAAGCGAAGCATATTTACACCGGTGTGCCACAGGTGTAAAGTGCATTAGCATTAACTAGATTATTTACTCTAGTGCAAGTGGGAGTCTCTAGGAGATATGCCCTAGAGGTAGTAATAAATGTTATTTATTATCTCCCTGTTCATAATTAGGTTTATGTTCCATGCTATAATTGCTATGGTTCTCGAGTCTACAATAACCACGAGGCTCGGAGGAAGACTCATATGCACGTGTGGGATAATAAACGGTAAAATGTATTCCTAGTCTGGCCTCTAAGACTAGCTCAAGTGTTGCATGATGGTTCTGTTTTCCTGATCATGGGCATGTCTATGCCAGCAACTTTGAGGGCACAATGTTAGCAGAACATTTGTGTTGAATCAACCCGAATTGATGTTATGCTATGAGATACATTCGTCACAAGTTAATGGTTAATAACACAAAGATGGTTAGCGTTTGCATGATTCCTTAGACCATGAGAGTATCGAGTTTCTTCATGCTTGCTTCATGAACTTTTGGGTTTGTTAAACATCATCCGTAAATGGGTGGCTATTATGGCGGCTTACGGGTTCATGGAAAAGTGTGTCAAGTAACTTGATAGCTCGAGATTTGGGATTTGCTCCTCTGACGATGGAGAGATATCTCTGGGCCCTCTCGGTGTTACGGTATCCATCATCGTCTGGCCAAACACTTTGTGATTTGATCACGGGGATGCTGGAACACGGGAACGAGAAAAGAGAACAATACCGGTAACGAGGTAACTAGCATAGTGGACAAGTTGTTGATCCACGGGGATGCCAACATGTCTCACTCGGGTATTTGTAACATATCACGAAGCAACAGGAATAGCACACGGCAACTAGAGGTTCACTCGAATATTCATTCGTGTGGGTATAGGGGTCAATATGGGTGTCCACGACTCTGATGTTGATCATTGATCGGAAGGGGTTCCGGGTCATGCCTATACTTCACCGAACCTATAGGGTCACATGCTTAAGGGTCATCTATCTGCTGAATACTAGACAGGGAGTCTGAGAGAAATTCACTGAAAAAGTTTCAGAGTCAACGGAAAAGTTCCAGAGAGAGAACACCGGAATAGTTTCGGTAAAACCAAAAAGTTGTTTCAGGTTATACCATTAAGTCAAATTGGTTTCGGGACATGCCTGATAATTCTTGGAGGGTGCCAGAATTATTCTGGAAACTTATGGGAATTTTCCAGGATAAAAAATGGAAATGTTCCGGAGCTGCCGGAACCGCTTTGTCTGCTTTTCGCAGATGAAAATCACTAATCCGGAATTGTTTCGGAATGCGTCAAAAATTATTTTAGTGGGTACTGGAAATGTTCTAGGTCCACATAAATATTTTCGGTTCGAACGGACGCTGAAAAATGTCGTCATGAATAGTGAAATCAACTTTATGGTTACTTTTTGGAAAGCCACCTTTTTGGGCTTTTGCTCCAAAATATCTTGTAGATGACATGGATGGATGTGGCTGAAATTTCAGCCCCTCCACCCCTCCTTCTCCTATAAATAGAGGTGGAGGGGGCTTCCCAAACACATCCCTTCTCACATACAAGTGCCATGCAATAATCTGGCTTCTCTCTCCCTCCCAGCGAAATTGTTTCGTAGAGCCGAAAGGTTGTCTGGGTTCCGATGGGAACTAGTTCTGGATGGTGAAGCCCTGCCGGATAGATGACACAGTATGTGTGCTACTCTGTAGAGAGATCGTAGTTTCGGTCTTAGTTCGAGAGTGCCTCCCGAAGGGCTGTCCGTGTGACCGTCTGAGTTTCGAAGGTCCTCCCAAAGGGCTGTCCGTGGGGCGGATGAGGGTATACATCCTCGCGGTTGGGAGGTTGTAAATCCTAGCTGCGGGGATCTGCACCGCCGATCGTCATTGACTCTACTTCCGCTGCGCTACGAGTCGGTAACGAAAAAGATCAAACCTTGTATGCAGTCTCCATAGTGGTCCTGGGCTGGTGCATATGTCGGAATTTTTTTGTTTTCTGCTGCGTTACCCTACACTATGGTCTACAGATGAGGAACAAGATGCCAACTCGGAGGAGGCAGAAGACACGGGCTCAGAGGAAGACGATGTCCCCCTACCTCAACCAGGGGATATGCATGTGGAGTTCAAGAAGTCGAGCCTTCCAAACTCAGTGTACAAATCTAAGATCCAATATATCCTGTCCTGTTTTCTGCAGGAAAGCAAGGAGGCATCATGTAAAAGTGTATTGAAGCTTGAGCAAGAAAACGATGATTTGAGGGAGGAAAATTTCATCCTCAAACGTAGGCTGGAGAAGAAGACTGCTTCATCATCACCACCTCTAAAGAAGGAGACTTGAGTACGCGGGTATGGGCACTCCCCTTGGCTTGTGCCAAGCTTGGGGGAGGTGCCCCGGTATCGTATCACCATCACATCTTTATCATTGTCATTAGTTCAATCCTTTTGGTTACATCGTGATCTAGTAGAATAAAAGTTTTTAGTATTATCTAGTCTTTAAGTTTTGCTTCGTGATCTATCTATGTAATCGAGAATGAGAGTTATATAATAAAGATTAGTTTTGAGTTGAGTATTTTGATTTCTTGATATTAGAGATTAAAAAGAATAAAAGAAGATAAAAGAGTATATAATAATCTCATGGAGAGTGATGACTTCACATGTAAGAAGTATAATGCATGAAATTCGTTGAAGGTTGACAAACATAGTATTGGTCATTGTTGCAATTGATGAGAAGTAATAAAGAAAGAGAGGTTTCACATATAAATACACTATCTTGGACATCTTTTATGATTGTGAGCACTCATTGAAATATTATATGCTAATAAGTTGACGTTAGACAAGGAAGACAACATAATAAGTGATGTTTTCTTATACCCGAATAGAAGTTATATTGTCATGGATCCTCCAACATGTGGAGCTTGCTTCCTATCCCATGCTAGCCAAAATTCTGCACCAAGTAGATATACTACTTGTGCATCCAGAACCCTTAAACCCAGTTTTATCATAAGAGTCCACTATACCTACCTATGGATTGAGTAAGATCCTTCAAGTAAGTTGTCATCGGTGCAAAGCAATAAAAATTGCTCTCTAAATATGTATGATCTTTTAGTGTGAGGAAAATAAGCTTTGTACGAACTTGTGATGGGAAAGAAATAAAAGTGACAGACTGCATAATAAAGGTCGCTATCACCAGTGGCAATATAAAGTGACATTCCTTTGCATTAAATTTTGTGCGTCCAAATAAAAAGCGCATGACAACCTCTGCTTCCCTCCGTGAAGGGCCTATCTTTATTTTGAATACATACCTTTATGCAAGAGTCATGGTGATCTTCACCATTCCTTTTTTTTCTCTTTTTGGCAAGCATCATGTGTTGGGGAAAGATCTAGGCACACATATCCACTCGGATGTAGGTGATCATGAGTTATTGTTGTTGACATTACCCTTGAGGTAAATGGTTGGGAGGCGAAATTATAAGCCCCTATCTTTATATGTGTCTGACTGAAGCTTTGATCTCATAAGTATCGCGTGAGTGTTAGCAATTGTGAAAGACTAAATGATGGTTGAGTATGTGAACTTGCCAAATAAAAGCTCTTACATAGGCTCTTTCTAACATTATGGTAAGTTGCAATTGCATCAATGACTAAGATCATATTTTGCTAGTTTTCAATGAAGTTTATGATTCATACTTTATCTTGTGAATGAATTATCACTTTAGAATGAGAATTTATATGACAATATATTGTTGTTCTAATGATGATCATGATGCCCTCATGTCCGTATTTTGTTTTATCGACACCTCTATCTCTAAACATGTGGTCATGATTATCGATTTTGGTTTTCGCTTGAGGACAAGCGAGGTCTAAGCTTGGGGGAGTTGATACGTCCATTTTGCATCATGTTTTTATGTTTAATTTATTGCATAATGGACTGTTATTACACCTTATGATGCAATACTTATGCCTTTTCTCTCTTATTTTGTAAGATTTACATAAAGAGGGAGAGTGCCGACAACTGGAATTCTGGACCGGAAAGGAGCAAATCTAAGATCCCTGTTCTGCACAACTCCAAATATCTTGAAACTTTATGGAGAATTATTTTGGAATTTATAAAAAATATTGGGCGAAGAAATACCATGAGGGGACCCACCATGTGGCCACAAGCCTGGGGGCGCGCCCTACCCCCCAGGGCGCGCCCCCTGAGCTTATGGGCATCCTGGCCAGCGTTCGGTGCCCATCTTCTGCTATATGAAGTGTTTTGACCTAGAAAAAAAATCATGAGAAGGCTTTCGGGATGAAGCGCCTCCGTCTCGAGGCAGAACCTGGGTAGGAGCACTTTTGCTCTTCGGCGGAGCGATTCCACCGGGGAAACTTTCCTCCGGGAGGGGGAATCGTCATCACCAATGATCCTCTCATCCTGGGAGGACCAATCGTCATCAACATATTCACCAGCACCATCTCATCTCAAACCCTAGTTCATCCCTTGTATTCAATCTTTGTCTCAAAACCTCAGATTGGTACCTGTGGGTTGCTAGTAGTGTTGATTACTCCTTGTAGTTGATGCTACTTGGTTTATTTGGTGGAAGATCATATGTTCAGATCCTTAATGATATTTAATACCCATCAGATCATGAACATGAACATTCTTTGTGAGTAGTTACTTTTGTTCCTGAGGACATGGGAAAAGTCTTGTTATAAGTAATCATGTGAATTTGGTATTCGTTCGATATTTTGATGAGATGTATGTTGTCTTTCCTCTAGTGGTGTTATGTGAACGTCGACCACATGACACTTGACCATGATTTGGGCCTAGGGGAAGGCATTGGGAAGTAGAAAGTAGATGATGGGTTGCTAGAGTGACAGAAGCTTAAACACTAGTTTATGCGTTGCTTCGTAAGGGGCTAATTTCGATCCACATGTTTAATGCTATGGTTAGATTTATCTTAATTCTTCTTTCGTAGTTACGGATGCTTGCGAGAGGGGTTAATCATAAGTGGGAGGCTTGTCCAAGTAAGGACAGCACCCAAGCACCGGTCCACCCACATACCAAATTATCAAAGTAGCGAACGCGAATCATATGAGCATGATGAAAACTAACTTGATGATAATTCCCATGTGTCCTCGGGAGCGCTTTACTTTATATAAGAGTTCATCCAGGCTTGTCCTTTGCTATAAAAAGGATTGGGCCACCTTGCTGCACTTTTGTTATACTTGTTACTTGTTACCCGTTACGAATTATCTTGCAACCAAACTATCTGTTACCGATAATTTTAGTGCTTGCAGAAAATACCTTGTTGAAAACCGCTTGCCATTTCCTTCTGCTCCTCGTTTGGTTCGACACTCTTACTTATAAAAAGAACTACGATTGATCCCCTATACTTGTGGGTCATCAGGTATTATATTGATTCACTTGATATATGTTTTCGTAATTAACTTGCGGAATCCCGTGGTGACATTGGCGTAATCTAGGCATAGGGGTTGATACACATTTTCGTCCTACGTTCTCCGATAGAAACTTTGGAGTGATTATTTGTCGCACGTTGAGGGATTGTTATATGATTCAATTATGTTAGCACTGTTGAGAGATCGCACTAGTGAAAGTATGAACCCTAGGCCTTGTTTCTAAGCATTGCAATACCGTTTGTGCTTACTTCTGTTACTTGCTACCATGCTGTTTTCATATTTTCATATTACAAAAACCTATATCTACTATCCGTACTACACTTGTATCACAATCTCTTCGCCGAACTAGTGCACCTATACAATTTACCATTGTATTGGGTGTGTTGGGGACACAAGAGATTTCTTGTATTTGGTTGCAGGGTTGTATGAGAGATAACATCTTCATCCTACGCCTCCCACAGATTTATAAACCTTAGGTCACCCACTTGAGGGAAATTTGTTGCTGTCCTACAAAACTCTACGATTGGAGGCCCAACATGAGTCTACAAGAATAAAGTTGTGTAGTAGACATAAAGCTCTTTTCTGGCGTCATTGATACGTCTCCATCGTATCAATAATTTTTGATTGTTTCATGCCAATATTTTACAACTTTCATATACTTTTGGCAACTTTTCATACTATTTTTGGGACAAACATATTGATCCAGTGCCCAGTGCCAGTTCCTGTTTGTTGCATGTTTTTTTTCACAAAAAATCATATCAAATGGAGTCCAAACGTGATAAAAACTTATGGAGTTTTTTTTGGAATATATGTGAATTTTGGGAAGTGGAATCAACACGAGACGATGCCCGAGGCGGCAGCAAGGCAAGGGGGCGTGCCCCAGGGGTAGGGCGCACCCTGGGCCCTTGTGGCCACCCCGTAAGGTGGTTGGTGCCCTTCTTCAGCCGCAATAAAGCTAATATCCGGATAAAAATCGTGTTAAAATTTCAGCCCAATCGGAGTTACGGATCTCCGGGAATTTAAGAAACGGTGAAAGGCCAGAATCTGGGAGCGCAGAAACAGAAGGAAACAGAGAGAGAGAGAGATCCAATCTCGGAGGGGCTCCCGCCCCTCCGCCGCCATGGAGGCCATGGACTAGAGGGGAAACCCTTCTCCCATCTAGGGGGAAGGTCAAGGAAGAAGAAGAAGGAGGGGGGGCTCTCTCCCCCTCTCTCCCGGTGCCGCCGGAACACCGCAGGGGCCATCATCGTGACGGCGATCTACACCAACAACTTCGCCGCCGTCATCACCAACTCTCTCCCCCTCAATGCAGTGGTGTAAAACCTCTTCTCCCTACTGTAATCTCTACTTAAACATGGTGCTCAACGCTATATATTATTTCCCAATGATGTATGGCTATCCTATGATGTTTGAGTAGATCCGTTTTGTCCTATGGGTTGATTGATGATCGTGATTGGTTTCAGTTGCATGTTTTATTATTGGTGCTGTCCTATGGTGCTCTTCGTGTCGCGCAAGTGTGAGGGATCCCCGCTGTAGGTTTTGCAATATGTTCATGATTCGCTTATGGTGGGTGGCGTGAGTGACAGAAGCACAGACCCGAGTAAGTAGGTTGTTTGCGTATGGGAATAAAGAGGACTTGATACTTTAATGCTATGGTTGGGTTTTACCTTAATGATCTTTTGTATTTACGGATGTTTGCTAGAGTTCCAATCATAAGTGCATATGATCCAAGTAGAGAAAGTATATTAGCTTATGCCTCTCCCTCATATAAAATTGCAATAATGATTACCGGTCTAGTTATCGATTGCCTAAGGACAAATAACTTTCTTGTGACAAAAAGCTCTCTACTAAAACTAACTTAGTTATTTCTTTATCTAAACATCCCCTATCTTTTATTTTCATGCTCTTTATTATCTTGCAAACCTATCTCTTTACACCTACAAAGTACTTCTAGTTTCATACTTGTTCTAGGTAAAGCGAACGTTAAGCGTGCATAGAGTTGTATCGGTGGTCCATAGAACTTGAGGGAATATTTGTTCTACCTTTAGCTCCTCGTTGGGTTCGACACTCTTATTTATCAAGAAAGGCTACAACTGATCCCCTATACTTGTGGGTTATCAAGACCTTTTTCTGGCGCCGTTGCCGGGGAGCAATAGCGTGGGGTGAATATTCTCGTGTGTGCTTGTTTGCTTTATCACTAAGTAGTTTTTATTTTGTGCTCCTGTTTTCTATCTTTAGTTATGGGTAGGAAATGTAAAATACCAAAAAAATTAGTTGTACCTACTAAACCAATGGTTGAAGAACCACCCAAAATCTATCATACTCCTGAAGCTTTTTACTTGGATCATCTTCGATCCCTTTGTGCTCGTGCTGAAAACCCAACTAGCTTAGTTGAGGGAAAATCATTAGATGAGCATGCTTATTATGTGCGACACCGCTTATCTCAAAAAGGGAAACTTTTATGGCATCAAATTAATACTATGCAATGTTATGCTTGGAATTTATGTGAATTATATGATTTTACTTGTTGTTCTGAAGACCCTAAGAAACACCTTCCCTACCAGTGTGAGTTTAGTGATAATGGAATCTTATCTTCTTATGCCAAGGGTGCTTATAATTACTATGATGTTCAACAAATTGAAGAATTTGTTGCTTTTAAGGGTGCTTATGAAATTGCTTCTTTGATTGAAAAGTATGATGCTACTCTTTACAAATCTGAAAATTTTGCCATACTTAAATATTGCTATGAGAATTATGCTTCTAATGCTTACGTTAAACCATATATTGAGGACTCCTCCATCCAAGAGGAGACTAATATTCTGCAGGAAACTATGGAAGAAGAAATTGTTGACACTGTGAGCTCATTAGATGAAAAAGATGAGGAGGAGAGCAAAGAACAAAAGGAGGAAGAGCGGATTAGCTACCCATGCCCACCTTCTAATGAGAGTAACTCTTCAACTCATACATTGTTTAATTTCCCTTCGTGCTTACCGAAGGATGAATGCTATGTTGATTGCTATGATCCCTTGGATTCGTTTGAAATATCCCTTTTTGATGAAATTGATGCTTGCTATGCTTGTGGCCATGATGCCAATATGAACTATGCTTATGGAGATGAACTTGCTATAGTTCCTTATGTTAAGACTGAAATTGTTGCTATTGCACCCACACATGATAGTCCTATTATCTTTTTGGATTCTCCCAACTACACTATATCGGAGAAGTTTGCTCTTATTAAGGATTATATTGATGGGTTGCGTTTTACTACTACACATGATGATTTTGATAGATATAATATGCATGTGCTTGCTGCTCCTACTTGCAATTATTATGAGAGAGTAACTACATCTCCGCCTCTCTAGGTTTCCAATGCGATAAAATTGCAAGAAACTATTTATGCTATGTATTGGCCTTTACATGATGTGCATGAATTGTTATTTTATGACATGCCGATGCATAGGAAGAGAGTTAGACTTCATCGTTACTTGATATATGTTACTTTGTGCTCACTACTAAATCACAAATCATTGTTAATTAAAATTGGCTTTGATATACCTTGGGATCCGGGTGGATCCTTTACTTGAGCACTATATGCCTAGCTTAATGGCTTTAAAGCGCTACCAGGGAGACAACCCAGAAGTTTTAGAGAGTCATTTATTTCTGTTGTGTGCTTTTATAAAGTTTAAAAACAAAAAAAATTATAGAGGGGAACCTAAAACTTTTCAAAAAGAAAAGTGAAAGTGAGAAAGACGAACATCGTTGAAGTGGGGGACGTCCTTGAACTTTGTTCATGCCCATGGAAACTTTGTGAATCTTGATTACAAAAACTTTTCAACAAAAATAATTATCCCCTTGTACAAATTCATTTTATTATAAAAATAATGTGCCAAGATTTGCCTTTAGGATGATTAGATTGTTTGTTTGGTATGTGCAGTGGAAAAACAGAAACTTTGGCTGTAGTGCGTGAATTTACATTTTTTACTAGAATGTCAAAAGCTTCGGAAACTTTTTGCACAGTACTTCTATACAAATTTTTATTTTTTCTATTTTTTCAGAATTTTTAGAGTTACAGAAGTACGGTAGATTTTCAGATTGCTACAGACTGTCCTGTTTTTGACAGATTCAGTTTTTGATGCATTGTTTTGCTCGTTTTGATGAAACTATCGATTGTATCAGTGGTATAAGCCACGGAAAAGTTATAATACAGTAGCTACAATGCAAAAATAAAATATGAATGAGTTTTCAATAGTACTTAAAGTGGTGATTTGTTTTATTATACTAACGGATCTCACGAGGGTTTTGTTAAGTTTTGTGTGATTCAAGTTTTCAAGTTTTGGGTGAGATCACGATGGATGAAGGAATAAGGAGTGGCAAGAGCCTAAGCTTGGGGATTCCCGAGGCACCCCAAGGTAATATTCAAGGACTTCCAAGCAGCTAAGCTTGGGGATGCCCCGAAAGGCATCCCCTCTTTCTTCTAACGATCATCGGTAATTTTACTTGGAGCTATATTTTTATTCGTCACATGATGTGCGTAAATCTTGGAGCGTCGTGTGCTTTTTCTTTTTCTTTTAATAATGCACCATGCTGGTATGAGATAGTCCTTGGTTGATTTATAGAATGCTCTTTGCACTTCACTTATATCTTTTGAGTATGGCTTTATAGAATGCTTCATGTGCTTCACTTATATCATTTGAAGTTTGGATTGCCTGTTTCCCTACACATAAAAAACCACCATTTGTAGAATGCTCTTTTGCTTCACTTATATTTGTTAGAGCGTGGGCATATCTTTTGTAGAAAGAATTGAACTCTCTTGCTTCACTTATATCTATTTAGAGAGTCATCAGGAATTGGTCATTCACATGGTTAGTCATAAAATCCTACATAAAACTTGTAGATCACTAAATATGATATGTTTGATTCCTTGCAATAGTTTTACGGTATAAAGATGGTGATATTATAGTCATGCTAGTGAGTAATTGTGGATTGGTAAGAATACTTGTGTTAAAGTTTGTGATTCCCGTAGCATGCACATATGGTGAACTGTTATGTAACGAAGTTGGAGCATGAGGTATTTATTGATTGTCTTCCTTATGAGTGGCGGTCGGGGACAAGCGATGGTCTTTTCCTACCAATCTAGCCCCCTAGGAGCATGTGCATAGTACTTTGTTTCGATAGCTAATAGACTTTTGCAATAAGTATGTGAGTTCTTTATGACTAATGTTGAGTCCATGGATTATACGCACTCTCACCCTTCCATCATTGCTAGCCTCTTCGGTACCGTGCATTGCCCTTTCTCACCTCGAGAGTTGCTGCAAACTTCGCCGGTGCATCCAAACCCCTTTATACGATACGCTCTATCACACATAAGCCTCCTTATATCTTCCTCAAAACAGCCACCATACCTACCTATCATGGCATTTCCATAGCCATTCCGAGATATATAGCCATGCAACTTCCATCATCAACATATACATGACTTGAGCATTCATTGCCATATTGCTTTGCATGATCGTAAGATAGCTAGCATGATATTTTCATGGCTTGTCTGTTTTTTGATGTCTTTGCTACGCTAGATCATTGCACATCCTGGTACACTGCCAGAGGCATTCATATAGAGTCATATTTTGTTCCAGTATTGAGTTGTAAGTAAATAAAAGTGTGATGATCATCATAATTAGAGCATTGCCCCAGTGAGGAAAGGATGATGGAGACTATGATTCCCCCACAAGTCGGGATGAGACTCCGGACGAAAAATAAAAAAAAATAAAAAAGGGCAAAAAAAGGAGAGCCCAAAAAAAGAGAGAAAAAAGAAAGAAAAAAAACAAAAAAATGAGAGAAAAAGAGAGAAGGGGCAATGCTACTATCCTTTTACAACACTTGTGCTTCAGAGTAGCACCATATTTGTCATATAGAGAGTCTCTTGAGTTATCACTTTCATATACTAGTGGGAATTTTCATTATAGAGCTTGGCTTGTATATTCTCATGATGGGCTTCCTCAAATGCCGAAGTCTTCATGAGCAAGCAAGTTGGATGCACACCCACTTAGTTTCAGTTTGAGCTTTCATACACTTATAGCTCTAGTGCATCCGTTGCATGGCAATCCCTACTCCTCGCATTGACATCAATTGATGGGCATCTCCATAGCCCGTTGATTAGCCGCGTCGATATGAGACTTTCTCCTTTTTTCGTCTTCTCCACACAACCTCCACCATCATATTCTATTCCACCTATAGTGCTATATCCATGGCTCACACTCATGTATTGCATGAAAGTTAAAAAAGATTGAGAACATTAAAAGTATGAAACAATTGCTTGGCTTGTCATCGGGGTTGTGCATGATGAAATACTTTGTGTGGTGAAGATGGAGCATAGCCAGACTATATGATTTTGTAGGGATAACTTTCTTTGGCCATGTTATTTTGAAAAGACATGATTGCTTTATTAGTATGCTTGAAGTATTATTGTCTTAATATCAAATGATAGACTATTGCTTTGAATCACTTGTGTCTTAATATTCATGCCATGATTAGATTATATGATCAAGATTATGCTAGGTAGCATTCCACATCAAAAATTATCTTTTTTATCATTTACCTACTCGAGGACGAGCAGGAATTAAGCATGGGGATGCTGATACATCTCCATCGTATCTATAATTTTTGATTGTTTCATGCCAATATTCTACAACTTTCATATACTTTTGGCAACTTTTTATACTATTTTTGGGACAAACATATTGATCCAGTGCCCAGTGCCAGTTCCTGTTTGTTGCATGTTTTTTGTTTCGCAGCAAATCCATATCAAACGGAGTCCAAACATGATAAAAACTTACGGAGATTTCTTTTGGAATATATGTGAATTTTGGGAAGTGGAATCAACGCGAGACGATGCCCGAGGCGGCGGCAAGGCAGGGGGGCGCGCCCCAGGGGGTAGGGCGCGTCCTGGGCCCTTGTGGCCACCCCATAAGGTGGTTGGTGCCCTTCTTCTGCCGCAAGAAAGCTAATATCCGGATAAAAATTGTGTTAAAATTTCAGCCCAATCGGAGTTACGGATCTCCGGGAATTTAAGAAACGGTGAAAGGCCAGAATTTGGGAGCGTAGAAACAGAAGGAAACAGAGCGAGAGATACAATCTCGGAGGGGCTCCCGCCCCTCCGCCGCCATGGAGGACATGGACCAGAGGTGAAACCCTTCTCCCATCTAGGGGGAAGGTCAAGGAAGAAGAAGAAGGAGGGGGGCTCTCTCCCCCTCTCTCCCGGTGCCGCCGGAACGCCGTCGGGGCCATCATCGTGACGGTGATCTACACCAACAACTTCGCCGCCGTCATCACCAACTCTCTCCCCTTGTGACGCCCCCGACTCAATCATGCACTAATCATACACGCAAACATGCACGATCAAGCACATGGACTCACGGGAAGATATCACGACACAACTCTATCACAATTAAACGGAGATCCACAATATTACAGACCAGGGATCACGAGGATCCGAATACATAAGTCAGTCATACAAATAATATATGAGTACAGACATAGTGTTGGGGATATAACTATTGAGTATAAACCGCCCAGGAGGGGCCGGGTTATGCTCATAGTGATTTACCTGTATTGAAGCCCATGAAGACATTGAAGATGGCGACTTACGAAGGAGACTTAATAAGAAGGCCCAAAGCCCAAAGGCGAGTTAGGGCCCATAGATGTAAACCGCCATAAGTATATGACTTGTATTGTAAGATAGGAAAGAGTGGATACCGAGCCGGACACGTTTATGAGCCGGCCGGGATTCTGTGAACCGCCGAGCGTCAACCTGTGTATATAAAGGGACGACCCGACGGCGGTTTAGGGACAGGAAACAACAGCTCGAGAGCCAGGTTAAGCGTATCCGCTCCCTGGTCGTCGAAATCCTAGCAATACCACATCAAACTGGATTAGTCCTTCACCTTCACCGCAAGGGGGCCGAACCAGTATAAACTCCCTGTGTCCTTTGTCCTGATTAACCCCTTTAAACTAACCTCATTGCGATGGCTCCACGACTAAGTCCTCACACTAGGACATCTGCCGTGACTATTCCACAACAGTTGGCGCCCACCATGGGGCCCGCGCACGGTGGTTTCGAGTTCTTGAAGGGCAACTTCGAAGGGATCAAGGGATACGCTGTGGGCCTGATGACCAAGAGTCGTCGCGGCAAGCTCTACATCAACGACGAAGGCTGGGGCCCCGAGGCCGGCTCAATTGAGTACGGGTACCGGGTCCCCTTCGGTGGAATTCACGTCTTCATTGGCAAGATCGGCGAACCGGGCCCTGAGCCGGATACCTGCACCGACATCATCGAGACGGCTCAGCGTGCAAAACCCGTCCGAGTTCAGCCCGCCATGAGTCGTGCCTTCGTGGGATTCATCAATGGTGCGGAATCTGAGGATAAATCGGTATCTGACGGTGAGACAGTTGTCTATTCTGATGGCGAGTCATCCATCGGTGAAACCGAGTCATTGTACCAACTGCAAGACGGTCGGCTTGGGGGCTGTTCCGATGCCGATAGTGTTCCGGACCCCTACAAACCGCCGAACCGGGTTGCAATCTTCATGGCCGGTACGCAGCCAGTGCAGCACTCTTGAACTGAAGCGGCATTGATTTCCGGGTCAACAGCGGTGATGGCAGCCGGGGCAGGAGGCCCTGCGCGCCCGCCGGCTCAAGTCTTGTCCGGGTTACTAGACGCCTTGGCAACACTGCGGACGACAGAGGTTAACCTGGATAATCAAGATCAGCATAACACGGAGGTCATGAAATTGCGAGATCAGATACCTCAAGCTAAGGAAGACCTGGCAGCTGAAGATGCCAGGATGCCTGCGGAGCGGGTTACGTTGGATGCTCAGGCGCAGCGGATTCAGTCGGAGTCTTACCGGCTCATGCTAGATCAGAACGCTTCAAACGAAGTCATGAGGAGGAGGCATCAGTCTCGCCTGCCACCGGTTTACGAGGCGAGGAACCTCTTTAACATGCCAGGAGCAGGAACCAGTAAACCTCCAGTGGCGGACCGGGTTGAAGCGCCTGGGACGGGAGCGCCGGTTCAGCCGCGCACCACGGATCCGCCTCGTCAGAACAATATCCCGCCGCAACACATGCCAACACCACCGGGTCATTACTCTAACCCTTTGGATAACATGATCGCTGCGGCGTCACGATTGGCGGCTATCCCGGTTGAAGGCGAGTCTCCAACGGCGGTTGAGATGCGGAGGGCTAGAGAGCTCCTTCAGAAAGCATTGGTTCAGCAGCAGGCTTATTCTTACAGTCGAAGCCGGATTCATTCCACCCCTCTTCCAAGCCGGAGTTACAGTAGGCATATTGATGAACCAGCTGTATCAAGCAGTGGGCGGAACCATAACCTGCCTCGTGGACATAACCCGGTGGGCGGTGGTGCTGATGCTCAGAACGTGGTGGATCAAGGTAGAGCACGTCGAGAGGCCGAGCTGGCGGCGCAATATGCGGCTCGTCAACCTTCTCCGGTTCGTCCGACAATTTCAGTGGAGCCAGGTGTAACCTTTAGGAATTTGGGTGTGCCATGTTTAGTGCCGGCCATACGTAATGAGCGTCTGCCCAAGGATTTTAAGGGTCCTCGCAAGGTGCCTAACTATACAGCCAATTTACCTCCTGAAGCATGGATCGAAAGTTATGAGATGGCCATGGATTTGCTAGATGTTAGTGATGCGGCATGTGCTAAATATTTCCCCCTGATGTTGGATGGAACGGCTCGCACTTGGTTGAAGGGGCTCCCTGCCAACTCCATTGGGTCATGGGCCGAGTTAAAGGCACGGTTTATCCAGAATTTCAAAGATACGTGCAAGCAGCCTATGTCAATTGTGGATCTGGATGCCTGTGTCCAAGAAGAGGGTGAGTCCACAACCCATTGGGTGCACCGGGTTTCGACCATCTTACATTCATCGGATCGCATTAGTGCTGATTCAGCGGTCATAATGTTGGAGAAGAATTGCCGGTTTACACCTCTTAAGCAGACGTTGGGTCGGCTCAAGCGCCACTGCAATGACATGGGAGAGCTGATGGCGGCTCTGGTTAAGTACGCTGACTCTGATGGTACCAAGGACCCCGAGTCTGATGATGATAAGCCGGGAAAGCGAAAGAAGAGCAGCAGCACCAGAGGACAGCAGCATTACCCGGCGAATCAGGGAGGCAATGGTAAGCGCAAAGCTGATAATAGTTTGGACTTTGTGGCTAACACCAACGCACAGAATAATGGCCAGCGTCGTAAAGGTAAACCGCCCCCACTGGCCGGAGGGTCAGGCTTTAATCTTGAGCAGATGCTAAATCAGCCCTCCCCAAGGCATGGGACACAAGAAAGACCGTCTGGCCACGTTTGGAAGGATTGCTACATCATGAAGGAGTATAAAAATTCCAATCTTTTTCAAGACAATCATGGACCGGGTGGTGGTTCAGGGTCCGGTTCTCATGGGCTGGGTTACGGCGGTGGCGGTTCTAGTTCTGGATTCCAAGGTAATCAGGGCAATCAAGGCAATCAGGGTGGCTACCATCAACAGTCAGGTCAGGGGAATCAGCAGCAGCAATCTGGGTATCAGAGTAACCCAAAGCAGCTGAATAGTGGGCAGTACCATGTCTTCACCACAAATTTATGCAAACGGGATCAGAAGCTTCATAAAAAGGCAGTGAACGCCGTTGAACCGGCGGTTCCCCATTACTTGCGCTGGTCTGAGCAGCCCATCGTGTGGAGTCGGGAAGATCAACCGCCACGGGTTGATAATCCGGGTCACCTAGCATTGGTGGTTGCACCCCAGGTTGGAGGGTATAAGTTTACCAAGGTACTCATGGACGGAGGGAGCAGCATCAATATCCTTTTTTACGAAACTTTCCGTCGCATGGGGTTGACAGATAAAAATCTTAAACCATCGAATACAGTTTTCCATGATGTGGTGCCTGGTAAGTCGGCGTACCCTGTTGGTAAGATAGCTCTGGAAGTTGCCTTTGGAGATGATCATGACTCTAGGTCAGAGACATTGACATCACACTCTGTTTGGACGGTCGGCTTATGCCAAGTTCATGGCACGGCCTTGTTATGTTTATCTGCAGCTCAAGATGCCGGGGTACAAGGGGACCATCACAGTACATGGGAGCCGAAAGAAAGCCTTGGAATGTGAAGAAGGTGATGTGGCTTATGCTGAGTCGGTTTGTGCAATGGAGGAGTTAAAATTTTACAAGGACAATGTTGATCCGGCGGATATGATGTCTTTGAAAAAGCCAACTATAGAGCATGATCCGATTTTGAAGTTTAAATCGGCAGATGACACTAAGATGGTTGATTTTGTTCCTGGCGATTCATCCAAGCAGTTCAGCATCAGTGCTAATATGGATCCGAAATAGGAAAGCACGCTCATCGAGTTCATTCGTGAGAACCGGGACATCTTTGCATGGAAACCTTCTGACATGCCAGGTGTACCGAGGGAACTCGCTGAGCACACTCTCAATATTGATCCCAAGTTTAAACCGGTCAAGCAGTTTCTTCGTCGTTTCAATGAAGAAAGGCGTAAGGCCATTGGTGAGGAGGTAGCCCGGCTCTTGGCGGCTGGGTTAATTGTTGAAGTTTTTCATCCTGAGTGGTTGGCTAACCCGGTGCTGGTACTTAAGAAGAACGGCACTTGGCGCATGTGTGTGGACTACACGGATTTAAACAAGGCTTGTCCGGCTGATCCTTTTGCTCTCCCTCATATTGATCAGATTATTGATGCTACGGCGGGTTGTGAGCGTTTGAGTTTTTTGGATGCTTATTCTGGTTATCATCAGATCAAGATGGCAGTTAAGGACCAGGAGAAGACAGCTTTCATAACTCCCTTTGGAGCCTTCTGCTATGTGCCTATGCCTTTTGGGCTCAAGAGTGCCCAGGCGACTTACCAGCGATGTGTGCAGAATTGTCTTCATAATCAGATTGGATGCAATGTTCATGCTTATGTGGATGATATTGTGGTGAAATCCAGAAACAAGGAGACGTTGATAGACGACTTGAAGGAAACTTTTGATAATCTCCGAGTTTATAAGATGATGCTTAATCCGGCCAAGTGTGTTTTTGGTGTGCCGGCGGGCAAGCTTTTGGGCTTTCTGGTGTCTAACAGGGGCATTGAAGCTAATCCGGAGAAGATCAAAGCCGTTACTTCTCTGGCTAAACCGGCGTGTATCAATGATGTTCAACGTCTGGCGGGTCATATTGCGGCGCTAAGCCGGTTCATAAGCCGCCTCGGTGAGAAGGCCATCCCTTTGTATCAGATGATGAAAAAGACAGATGACTTTGTCTGGAGTGACGCTGCTAATGAGGCATTTGAGGCGCTTAAGAAGCAGCTGGCTGAGCCGCCGGTCCTAGATGCGCCCGTTGATAAGGAGCCGCTGTTGTTATATGTGGCTGCTAATAGCCGGGTTGTCAATGTGGCTATTGTAGTTGAAAGGAAAGAGGCAGGCAAGGAATATCCGGTTCAACGGCCGGTTTATTATATCAGCGAAGTGCTTATTGAGTCAAAGCAGAGATACCCACATTGGCAGAAGCTTGTATATGGGGTTTTCATGGCAAGCCGGAAGCTTAAGAACTATTTTCAGGGTCACCCCATTACTGTGGTTAGCTCTGCTCCTTTAGGAGATATCATCCAAAACAGGGAGGCAGCAGGCCGGGTTGCCAAATGGGCCATTGAACTTGGGCCTCATGGTTTGAAGTATATGCCTCGCACGACCATCAAGTCTCAAGCACTGGTGGATTTCATCAATGACTGGACAGAGCTGCAGATGCCTGAGGAAAAACTAGATAACACGTATTGGACTATTCACTTTGATGGGTCCAAGCAATTGGAGGGCTCGGGGGCTGGAGTTGTGCTAGCTTCCCCTCGAGGTGATAAATTTTTTTATGTTCTCCGTTTGATGTTCCCTTGCACTAACAATGCAACTGAATATGAGGCCTTGCTCCACGGTCTTCGAATGGCTAAGGAGATGAACTTAAGTCGGGTAAGGTGCTTTGGTGACTCAGATTTGGTGGCTCAACAAGTCTCTGGTACTTGGGATTCTAAGGATCCCCTCATGGCGGCTTATCGACGAGAGGTGTATATTATTGCTGGTCACTTCAAGGGTTATCAAGTTGAGCATGTTGATCGGAGGAAAAATGAAGCGACTGATGCCTTAAGCCGTATGGGTTCTCAGCGTAAACCGGTGCCACCTAATGTCTTTCTTGACGTTTTGCATAACCCGTCGGTCAAGTTACCTACAGAGGAGGATTTGGCTATTCCTGACCCAGAAGTTCAGTTGGTGGCGGCTCTTCATGTTATTCCTGATTGGACAGTTCCATATTTGGCATATATGACCCGGGGCGAGTTACCTGAGGATGAAACCTTGGCCAGGCAAATAACCCGGCGGTCCAAGTCAATGACAATTGTCAATGGAGAGCTGCACCATTGCAGTGTTACCGGGGCGTTTCAGCGTTGTGTTTCTCCTGGAGAAGGCTATGAGATTCTGCGTGAGATCCATGAAGGAGATTGTGGTCATCACGCCGGCTCTAAATCTCTTGTAGCCAAGGCTTTTCGTCACGGTTTTTATTGGCTGACGGCTCATGCTGATGCTGAGGACTTGGTCAAAAAATGTGACGGTTGTCAGAAGTTTTCACGTCCAGCTCATGTTCCGGCTCAGGAGTTGAGAATGATTCCAATCACGTGGCCGTTTGCAGTTTGGGGGCTTGATATGGTTGGACCTTTTAAGAGGTCCAAGGATAAGAAGACCCACCTCTTTGTGGCGGTTGATAAATTCACTAAGTGGGTAGAGGCAGAGCCAGTCAGTAAGTGTGATGCAGCAACGACGGTTCAATTCATGAAGAAGGTGATCTTCCGTTTTGGCTTTCCACACAGCATTGTAACAGACAATGGCACTAATCTCTCCAAGGGTGCTATGAAAGAATTTTGTCAACGTGAGCATATCCGGCTTGATGTATCGTCGGTGGCTCACCCCCAATCTAATGGTCAAGCTGAGAGAGCCAATCAAGAGATCCTGAGAGGCATCAAGCCCTGGCTTATGGTTCCCTTACAGAGGACGCTGGGTTGTTGGGTAGAAGAATTACCCTCGGTGCTATGGAGCATCAACACAACGCCCAACAGATCTACAGGTTACACGCCTTTTTTCATGGTTTATGGAGCAGAGGCGGTTCTCCCCAGTGACATCCGTCACGACTCACCCCATGTGGCGGCTTACGTTGAAGCTGATAATGAAAAGGCACGTCAGGATGCACTTAACCTGTTAGATGAAGCGCGTGATCTCGCAGCGGCTCGTTCGGCCATTTACCAGCAAGATCTACGTCGTTATCACAGCCGCCGGGTCAAGACCAGAACCTTTCAAGAAGGCGACTTAGTGCTCCGGCTTATCCAGGATCAGACTGATATGCACAAGTTATCCCCACCTTGGGAAGGACCCTTTGTGGTCAGCAAGAATATGAACAATGGGTCATACTACCTTATTGATGTTCGAGACCACAAGGACTCACGCACGTCGGAGGAAGAGACTCGCCGGCCGTGGAATATCGCTCATCTTCGGCCGTACTACACCTGAGCCATTGGCTCTTCTGATGTACATTTTTTTTACAATGTACATATTGTGATCAATATAATAAACCGGCACCCCTGCTAAAGCAGGGCCTCTGTCATTTTTTCTTAATGAGTCTTTGGTTACTTGGGGGCTTCCGGCTTATGAGCGAAGTTATGATTACCGTTTGAACCGGCTTATAAGCCAATTGAAAAAAAAACTTGGGGGCTTGCTACCCAGGTTAAAGGTACCAAAGAGAGTCTGTTGCAAAATCACAGCTCAAACATAGGTGCCCCTTGAGCACAGCTCAAAAATATTACTTGGGGGCTCCTTGATTCTAAAGAACAAAGAGTTTGTATAACCCTTGTAATAGGCTTAAAAGCCAGGCTTGGAAGCCAGGTGTATTCACCTAAAACCCCGGGTTATCCTGCCTTTTTAAGTAAGCCACTCCACCCAGGTATTCCTGGAATGACCCGCCGAACATTTGACAAGTCAATCTTATACAGACCCTGAACTTGTCAAAGTTAAAACGATGATTGGTTATGTGAGGTCCATCTTATAAGGTTTGTATATAGGTTTAACTCAGTAGCTGTGCGGCCCGTGAAAGCACTCGATTTTCGGCCTGGCAGCCCATGAAAAGCCTCGTTTTTCGTTTGTTTTATTCCATAGTTTTTTTTAGGTTTATTTGATGAGGCTTATAATGCTTTATGATCATAATTCATCCGATGTTTATTAACCCGGCCTGGTTTTCGACTATAAGTCGCCAGTATGAGATAAGATAACATTCGGTGTTTATTAACCCGGCCTGGCTTTTGACTATAAGTCGCCAGTATGAGATAAGATAATACCCGGTGTTTATTAACCCGGCCTGGTTTTGTTCATAAGCCAAGCAATCTATGATAATTACCAGTGCTCAAAGTTTGGGTTCTCCCCCTTACTACACCGGTTTGGTAAACCAACAGTGTGATCAAATATCACAGGTATGATATATTTCAAATTTGGTTATTCTTAAAGTCCAGCCTTGGGTATAAGCTATGTTAGTTTCCATGGTTTTATATTGGGTGTTATGACCCGTCCAGCGGTAAACCGCCAGGACACTTTTAATCCGTTGCATGCAAGAGCAGATTCCACATTGTTAATATTATAAGCATAAGTGGCATATCTTAACATGGTGGATTAGCAGTGTCATGCAAACTAAATATGCACGATGGCATACAAAACAAGAGTTTAAGCTAGCCTATTACAAGGCGTTTGGTGCCCAAAAGAATAATTGTTTTAACAAGTCTTAAAGAAAGCAGCTGCTAAACCGGCCCCCGGTTTACGAGTCCTGGCCTGGCTAACTTGAAGGTTGTGGATCGTCCAGCGCCGGTTCATCTTCCTCCTCTCTACCCAGTGGCTGGAAGTCAATGGTGGTCCAATCGATCCCAGTTAAGGCCTTGAATACAGCTTCATCACTTATAAGTGTGGAGGGGTCAACATCAGGGGCATAGGTATGCTTACGGATTGGAGGAATAAGATTTGGAGCATCATAAGTTGGCGCGTTAACTCTCTTGTTGTTGGCATCATAAATCGACTGATAATGTGAAAGATCAGTTTCTTCAGCCAATGGGCGCATTTCCCTCGTCAAGGCTCTGAGGTCGTCGTTATTAAACTCTGACCCGTCCTCCTTTATGCTCGTGTAGCCGTTTCCCACATCGGCCGGATCAAGATCAGATATCCAAGCTTCGGCCCGAGTCAGTGCAGTAAGAGCACCCGCCCTGGCAGCTGACTTCTTTAGCTCTTCTAACTGTGCAGGCATCATCGCCAGCCTTTCCAACGTCTCCTTGATCAAGGTTGGGGGCGGTTTATTATGGGAAGCTGTGCAGATAACCCGTTGTACGCCGGTATATAATTGCTCTATAAGTGTATAGGCGGCTTTCAGTTTTTGCCGCATATCTGAGCCAAGATGAGCAATGCGAGTTCCTGCATCATCAAAAACATCGGTAAACCGGCAGTCTCTTACATAATACATGTTCAAAGCTTATGAAGGAATTTACCAAATACGGCAGCGGTCATGGCATTTATTTGTTGTTTCAAGCCAGTCAGCTCCTCAGCTACCGGATTTAGGGCAGCCTCAGCATCCTCAGCCCTCTTCACCAGAGTTGACTTTTCTGTATCCCAACCTGCCCGCTCGTTCTTACAGCTCTCCTTTAGTTTTTCCATTGCTGTCAAGGCGCTGGTCAGTTCCTCCTTGGCTTTGGAGGTCTCGGCTTGTTGCGACTTGATATTTTCTTGAAGGTCGGCGATTTGGGATTCCTTCTTGTTAAGATCAGCCTGCAAGAGACATGTAATTAATTAGATAGCAGTGCATACTCAAAGTCCCAAGCACATAACAAGTAATATACTTGGCACTTGGGGGCTAATGTCTATTGTTTCTTATCAAAAATATTTACAAGTCCCAAGCACATAACAACTATCAGCTTGATGGTCAACCGGATTATAAAGGTCCTAAGTAAGAATTTTGAGCCTTACATCATAATTAGTCTCAACTTAACATATTTGTTAAGTCGACCCTTGGGGGCTACACAGGCGAAATTGAAGAGTTATTATTCTAAAGTCCCGGTTCATATTGACATTATAAACCGGCCCTTGCGGGCTAGTGGAGTTGATCTATATGGCTCTTGAAAGTTTGCAGAACATTCTATTCTGTTATGTCCAGTAAACTTGGCGGCTAAGGGAAGAATATTTATGCAGAGTTAACAGCATTACCTCATATCGCTCCTTCATCATGTTCAGTAAACCGGCTTCATAATCACGGCTTGTGAACAAACGGTTTAAAAACCCAGAATGAATATCTTGGGCGCTGAGGTGGGCATAGCTTTCCAAGTCCGCCTTCCACTTGCCCTTGTCAACAGCAGAAAATTCTTCTTTGGCACTATGTTTTGACAGAGCAGTGGGGTTGCCTGGGGCTGTATACCTGACACCGGTAACTACAACATCGTCAGCTTTATCATCAACAGCCTTAGTTGGGCTTGGCGGTTTATCAGCATGACCCATCGGATCAGTTTCCATCTGTTCAACAAAGGTTTCATGATCCTGCGGTGGCGGATCATCAAGAATAGCTTCAGTATTTGGTTCAAACTATTCCGGGTTCTTTTCCGGATCAGTTGGCGCGCTGTCATCAGCCGGTTTGTTCAATTTGGCCTTTTTACTGGGCCTGGCCTTGGCTCTGACAGAGACGCAAATAACAGGTTAGTATAATGATCAAGCATAAGGTGTAAGGGGTTAGTTAAAAATGCTCACCCAGGAACAGGTTTGAGGGTTGGAACTTGTGTCCCTGTGGACTCGCCAGAGGATGAAAGGGAAGTTCCCTGATAGTTTGAATCAGACAGATTAAGAGGTTGTCGGAAATAACCCGCCTTGGGATAAGACGTGTCAGAAATAGAAGAGACCTCTGGGCGGCGTTTACGAACTGGCGAGTTCGGTAAACCGGAAGAAGTGACCACATGGCCGCTATGCTGGGTTGTGCGGCGAGCTTCATGTTGCTGCTTCTTCAAAAGAAAGTTTGGATCCAAGTAAGCTAGGGGGTGAGAAAATCTTATTTTCTGGTTTGCTTGTCGGGTTTTCTGTGTGGGCAGAGGTTCTGAACCAGATGAGAGAATAGTTACCTCTACGTCATTTGCGCGGCTAGCTTCTGCGTCGTCCTGATAAAAATCATCGTCAATGAGATGTATGAAAAAAGAGCCAAGTGAATCAAGTTCTACCTCGGACTCCGGATTATCATCGTCAATGTTTAACTCGGTAGGCTCGGTGTTTTTCTTTTTAGAGGGCTTCTTGTTGACCTTGGTCTTGACACAAGGTGTTTTGGCCGGTTTATCCTCCGGTTTCTTCTTCCAGAACGGATCATCACCCTGTTTAAAGATTGAAAAGAACATAACGGAGTATTAAGAATATGGATTAAAGCAGGAGTGGGGCAATTCTTACAGCTGGCGGTTTATTTGAAGCGCAGAAAGGACTAAGTCCTGTTTTGCTACAATCGGTCACCGGTTCATCCAACATCTTCTTGACAGATTCAGTAATTTCAGCATCAGTCAGCTGAATATCAGTGTGGCGTTGAGGGTCTTTCACATCCCCTGTGTACTCACACATTAAACCGGGGCGACGGCTTAAAGGCAAAATGCTCCAAGATACCCAGCAACGGACAAAATCAATGCCTGTCAAACCGTTTGCCATAAAAGCTCTGAGCTTTGAAAGCTGTGGTGCATATTTGGACTGTTCCTTTGCATTGAGTCTTTGGGGGAATGGATGTGCATCGGTAAGCCGGTGAGCACGGTAACCTGGCAGAGGATTCTCGCCAGCTGGAGATGTATCTTGGCAATAGAACCAAGTTTGATTCCAATCTTTGGGATGGCTATGATGCTTAGCGTGAGGGAAGCTGACGTCTTTTCTCTTCTGAATTGAAACCCCGCCAAGTTCAGTATTGGGCCCATCCGTAAATTCAGTACGGCGGTTTAAATAGAAGAAATCTCTGAACAGGTCGACTGTGGGCTCTTCTTGCAGGTAGGCTTCACAAAACACTTGAAAATTGCAAATATTGGACACGAAGTTAGGCCCAATATTTTGAGGGTGAAGTTGGAAGAAGTGAAGCACGTCACGGAAAAATTTTGATCCGAGAGGGCTGAACCCTCGACTCAGATGATCAACAAAAACGATCACTTCCCCATCCTTGGGCTCAGAAGGATTTTCTGGACCGGGGGCTCTCCAGTGGATGTCTTCCTTTTTCGCTAAAGCGCCGGTTGCAACACACCCGTTCAGTTCTTCTTCTGTAACCCGGGATTGAACCCAGTTACAGGAATAAAAGGATTTGGCCATTTATACGATAACCTGGAAAAGATTTGTGCCGGTTTAAGGTTCATGGTTAACAGGCAGAAAGTGTTGAAGCATGCATAAATGTTAAACCGGACAGTGACATTATCAAATCACAAAGACGAGCACTTGGCGGTTTAAGAGGGGACTAATGGTACCTGGCAGTTTATTATTTTCTGAGGTTAAACCACCTACACGGATATTGAAAGTATAGATCTGAAGTTGGAAAATGGCTAAGTGATGAAAAACAGGTTTCACAGATTGGTATTGCAATTTTGGATCTACCGAGTGTCAGAAAATGAAAATATATTCAGACCTAAAATACTGGTACTTGAGCAGTTTATGAAGGTCCAGATCGGATTTTTTCTACCTAAAAGAGATGCTCTGATGAGGAAAAAGGGACTAGGATTATTGCCGCACAGGATAAATATCAAGCTTGAATCAAACCTCATGCTACAGCGAAGAACAGGTGAAGAACAGTGCCGAACCTCCATGATTTCGTTCGAACCCTAATGAGATCTACGAAGGGGAAAGGAGGAAGAACTTACCAAAGCTGTTGAAACGGCAGAGGCGCGTGAGCAAAATCTGGACCAAGTCAGGTTGAAGCGGCGGCCAATGATGATGCAGAGGAGAGGGTCGATGGCGGCGGCTGGACTCGAGGGCAGCGCGTCGCGAGGAAGACGATGAAGACGAAGAGGCCGAGGGGGGAAAGTGAAAAGGACCCCTGGCCCTATTTATAAGGTGAATGGATAAGTGGCATGCGCGGGAATCGAGGAGCTCCAAATTGGGTGATGTCATGGCGGGTTATCATGATCTCGTAAGATGACGTCACGGCGAGTTACAAATTTTTGCGAAGGTAATGAAGAAGGAATTTTCCTAAGTGTTGAAGATTAACATGAACAAGTTCAAATCAACCTGGGGCCTAATGTTGGGGATATAACTATTGAGTATAAACCGCCCAGGAGGGGCCGTGTTATGCTCATAGTAATTTACCTGTATTGAAGCCCATGAAGACATAGAAGATGGCGACTTACGAAGGAGACTTAATAAGAAGGCCCAAAGCCCAAAGGCGAGTTAGGGCCCATAGATGTAAACCGCCATAAGTATATGACTTGTATTGTAAGATAGGAAAGAGTGGATACCGAGCCGGACACGTTTATGAGCCGGCCGGGATTCTGTGAACCGCCGGGCGTCAACCTATGTATATAAAGGGACGACCCAGCGGCGGTTTAGGGACAGGAAACAACAGCTCGAGAGCCAGGTTAAGCGTATCCGCTCCCTGGTCGTCGAAACCCTAGCAATACCACATCAAACTGGATTAGGCCTTCACCTTCACCGCAAGGGGGCCGAACCAGTATAAACTCCCCGTGTCCTTTGTTCTGATTAACCCCTTTAAACTAACCTCATTGCGATGGCTCCACGACTAAGTCCTCACACTAGGACATCTGCCGTGACTATTCCACGACACATAGTTAGACAAGTTTTGCCTTAAGAAGGCTAGCACAAACAATGACTCTAGATCAAAAGGCGAAGGCCTCCTGCCTGGGAGCCTCCGATCCTACTCCTGGTCGGCTGGCTCGATCCAGTAGTAAGTACCGTCTGGACCCATCTGGTAGTAAGCTCCTGCAGTGGCATCTGGCTCCGGGGCTCCATCATCTGATGTATCATCAAAGTGGGGTATGGGGGAAAAGAAGTAACAAAGCAACCGTAAGTACTCATCCGAAGTACTCAGCAAGCAAGGATCTACACTACATATGCAACATTATCAAAGAGGAAAAGGCTGTATATGTGGACTGGGCTGCAGAAATGCCAGAATAGAGAGGAGGCCTAGTCCTATCGAAGACTAGCATCTTCAAACATCTTCATGAGCCTCCATCTTGTAGCATTAGAAGAGAGTAGAATAGCATTTTATTAAGCAAACATGTTGAAGCAAAGCCTAGAGATCCTTCCTTGACTCCCTGCAAGAAAGCGATCCCGAAGCTTCCATTAATTAAACAAGTATCCAATTCAAGTAGTAGATCGGGATAAACAAAATGAGCGTCCTTTACCGTAGGACCGGCTATCGATAGATTATTCTTCCCTGCAGGGGTGCACTACTGTTACCCAACACGCTCGATCACCTCTGGCCGGACACACTTGCTGGGTAATGCTCGGCCTCGGGAGATCAACACGAAGCAGCGCCCTACCTAGGCTCAGCAGATAGGTCAGCACGCCGGACTAACCTATGCACCCAGAGGTCTTGGGCCATCGCCCTGGGCACCCTGCGTGTTGCGAGACTGGCCGGGGTGCAGGCGCGACACTGAACTCGTCAGTGAAGTATCCAGCCCATTCCCGACAATTAGCCCGCACGGTGAACCGTGATGTCTGAAGAGCTTTCGGGAGAAACGTACGACGTAGAGGGCCCCATAAACCATAATCCCGCGTGGTGGTAGTGCGTATAGGGCACGTCGACCCACTCAGATCAAATACCCAAATCCGATAGGCTGATTAAGTAACACGCGGAGACGATCAGAGTTTCTGAAGCTCTGCCACAATATCACACTCGAGTGCCCTTCCGGCACACCCGACATCATAGATCCCCTACGGGTACCCATCAGGGTCGACCCTCCTGTAACAAAGGTCAAAGTAACCGTGTGGTCATAACATCAAGGGGGAAACCCCGAGGAATCACCCTCGCTGAATTCCACTTGATGAAATCATCAGGGTGAACGTAGGAGGCATCACCCTCGAGGTTCACACTGAGGGGTTGCACGACAGAGTCGTATCGGAAGTGGAGACGGAGGAATCACCCTCGATGACCATGACCGAACAGCTACACTGCAGAGTATTCATCAGGAGTGCGTTACGAGGTATCACCCTCGGCACTCGATAGTAACTATGCAGAGTCTTACAACTAAGGGGGGTGAAGTGATGTGTCGGTCTCTGGTCGACGATCACATTGATCGAGTCATCGATGATCACGCAGGGGCAACAAGGGTAAGGTGGTGGGGGTCACTGATGGTTCACTACCAACCTATACTAAGCAGTTTAACATAGGCAGGTAAGGTAACAATAAACAGGTTACAAAAGCAGGCTATGCATCAGAATAGGAGCAAACATTTAACAGTAGCAAAATCTAATGCAAGCAGGAGAAATGGAATGGGCGATATCAGGATGCTCAAGGGGGGGGGGGCTAGCCTGGTTGCTCTGGCAAGAAAGAGGGGTCGTCAATGGGCTGCTCGTCTGGAGCGTAGTCGTACTCAGCTGCAACGGCGTCGGTCTCGGTGTCTATCGAGAGAGAAGGAGGGGGAGAGAAACAATAAATTCAAGGGAAAATGCAAACAATATGTATGACATGCCTAAATGCTATGCAGAGGTGTTCTACTGCCTAACTAAATGAGTTAGTTAATTTAGGAATTTATTCGGATTTATTTTATTAAAGTTGAGCACTATTCATTTATTGAAATCGGTCTAAAAGTTCCAAGTTCATCAAGCTAGGGGCATCTGACAGGAAGACGGAGGGCGTATTCAGATTTGTATCGAAATTCTGAGCAACTTTCATATATAAATTATTTTCATCGGAGTTACGGATTATTTTATATGATTTTCTAAAGATTTAATCATTTTCTGAATTTAATTATTTATTTAAATTTGAATTATCCAGAATAGTAAATGATGACGCAAGCATGACATCAGAGTGACATTAGCAGGTCAACTGGTCGGTTGACCAGAGTCAAACCTGACAGGTGGGTCCAGTGGGACCCACATGTCAGCCTCTGGTTAGTTTAAACAGAGTTAATTTAACTAAATAGGATTAATTAGTGTGTGGGGCCTACTGTCAGTGAGTGTTTAGCAATCTAATTAACTAATTAGGTTAATTAGCTAATTATCTATTTATTTTAAACAGTTTAATGGAGTGGGGCCCGCATGTCAGCGAGACAGGGGCGGCCACGTCAGCGTTGACCCAAGTCAACGGGTCAACAGGGGCCCGCGGGGGCCCACAGTCAGTGGCACAGGGCGGGACCCACCAGCGCCAGGTCAGCGCGGCGGCCAGAGCGACGCCGGCGACCAAATACGCGGCGGCGGGGCTCGCGAGGTGGTCGGGATTCGCGCACAAGGGGTCTAAGGGGCTGGGGTTGGGCGCGTTCGACGCGGCTCATCGTCGCGCGTCGTATGGTGGCGGAGCGAGGGGCTGTGGTGGCCGGAGCTGAGTGCCACGAGCTCGCCGGCGGCGAGGTGATTCGGGCGTGCGACGGAATCGGGGCTATGGTGGGCAAAATGAGCAGCGCAAGGTGGCTACGGCGTCTACGCGACGCGGTGAGTGCGATGGTGGCACGCAAGGGGCCCTATGGTCGCCGAGGCCACGCCGGCGACGAGGCCAGGCGGCGGCGCGTTCGGGTGAGAAGGAGGCGGCAGCTACGGCTACGGAGAGAGAGCGGCGAGAGGAGGGATCGGCGCAACAGCTCACTAGCGTTGCAGGGAAGGCCCGGGGACGGCTCGAGGAAGGGCGACGGCGGCAAATCGTGGAGGCGTTCAACGGCGGCCGTAGGGGAAGAAGACGAGGCAGGCCGGCGATGCAGAGCTCCTCGGCTTCGGCTCGTTGGCGTAGGCGACGTAGAGGAGCACGGCGGTGACGCTGGACTAGGCGGAATGGTGTGGCGGAGGCGGTGGCTACGCGGGCGAGGGAGCAACGGCGATGGCCGCGTCGGCCATGGCAAAGAGCGAGTGAGGGAGGGGGAGAGTGGGGCGAGGGAGGCGCCAGGGGGCTGCGGGGCTCGCCCTTATCCTCGCTGCGGGCGCGGGCGCGTTGTCGAGCAGGGAGAGAGGGGGGCCGGCTCGGGCGATGCGCGCGCTAGGTGCTCGACAGTGGCCGCGTGAGCAGTGCGGGAGGTGGGAGGAGGCGCTAGAGGGGCTGGGCCGGGCACTGTAGCAAGCAGGCCTAAGTGCACAGTAGAGCTTTAGGCCTTTTTCTATTTTTCCTTTTTCTGTTTCCTATTTAACTCTGTTTTGTTAATTGTTTGGGCACTAAATGAATTTTGTAAAAAGTGTGACCTAGTTCATAAATCACAGTGCATTATATCCTAACACCAAAAACAAGTTTGGGCAAAACATAATTTCATATTTAATTTAGACTAAATAAAAGGTTACTATAGGTGGCTGTTTGCTACTGTTTGAGGTTGGTAGAGCCACTTATCCAATTCCAATAATGTTGGTTACAATTTTAGAATTGTCTCTGGAATATTTGTTATTAAATGAACATTTTAGTTTCTGTGTTTGAACAACTTTTATTTTCCACTTTGAATTTAATTGAAGTTTGAACTAGGAGTTGAAATGCAATATGATGCAATTGATGATTATGCACTATTAATCATGCTGACTTGTCATTATCAAAAGTGATTATTGTGGCTAATGACATGGGGTATTACAATTCTCCTCATCTAACAAGAATTCTCGTCCCGATAATTAAGAGGAAGACTGAAAGAAAGCGGGGTATTGCTCGCGAAGACGATCCTCGCGTTCCCAAGTGGCTTCATCTTCAGAATGATTCGACCACTGAACCTTGAGGAATTTGATTAACTTTTGGCGAGTCCGGCATTCAGCTTGATCAAGAATACGGATGGGATATTCTGGATAAAACAGATCTTCCCGTAATTCAAGCATTTGATGATCCACAGCTCGAATAGGATCCTTGAAGCAGCGACGAAGTTGGGATACATGAAAAACATCATGCACTTGAGAAAGATTTGGCGGCAATTGCAATTGATAGGCCACTTCTCCTCGACGGGCAAGAATACGGAACGGGCCAATGTAGCAAGGAGCTAACTTGCCTTTGATTTCGAACCAATGAGTGCCTTTCAACGGAGTGACGCGGAGGTAAGCTTGCTCGCCAGGCTGATAGACCATTTCCTTGTGCTTTCGGTCATAGTTGCTCTTCTGACGAGACTGAGCAGATTTCAGATGTTCACGGACAATGCGGACTTGTTCTTCAGCTTGCTGAACAATGTCCGGTCCGACGAGTGAGCGTTCCCCAGTTTCTGACCAATTCAGAGGGGTTCGACACTTACGTCCGTAAAGAACTTCAAACGGTGCTATCTTCAGACTAGCTTGATAGCTATTGTTGTAAGAGAATTCAGCATACGGGAGAGGTTCCTCCCATTTCTTACCGAAGGAGATGACGCAAGCTCGAAGCATATCTTCGAGCACTTGATTAACTCGTTCGACTTGACCCTGTGACTGAGGGTGAAAAGCGGTACTGAAGGAGAGGTGAGTTCCCATAACTTCTTGGAAACTATTCCAGAATCTGGAGGTAAAGAGGCTGCCACGATCCGAACTGATCTCCAACGGAACACCGTGGAGTGACACAATGCGGGAAACATACAAGTCCGCTAGCTAACTAGCAGTGATTATCTCCATAACTTGCAGAAAGTGAGCAACCTTGGAGAATCGATCAATGACGACAAAAATAGCATCATGACCCTTCTGAGATCTAGTAAAACCAGTAATGAAATCCATTTGGACTTTGTCCCATTTCCATTCAGGAATATCAAGTGGTTGCAGAGTTCCAGCAGGCCTTTGATGTTCAGCTTTAATGCGGCGGCAAACGTCACACTCAGAAACATAGCGAGCAATGTCTCGCTTCATATTAGGCCACCAATATCTCTGACAAATGTCACGGTACATCTTTGTGCTACCAGGATGAATTGACAGAGGAGTGTCATGAGCTTCTTTCATAACGTGTTCCCTCCCATCCTTGAATTTGGGTACGAAGAGACGATGTTGGAAAAATAGGATCCCATCCTTATCAAGATGGAATTCCGACGGCTTTCCTTTTTCGAGGTATCGCTTAATCCTTTCAACTTCAGAGTCATACCGTTGCATAGTCTTAATGTTGTGTTCTAAATCTAGTTCCAAAACCAAGGTATTGAGATGACCCTGTGGAACAATGTGGAGGTTCAATTTGCGAAGCTCTTCATAAAGGAGAGGTTGTGCTTCCTGAACCATAAGATTGTTGCAATAAGCCTTGCGACTCAAAGCATCGGCCATTACATTAGCCTTGCCAGGGGTATATGAGATATTCATATCATAATCGGCAATTGTTTCGAGCCATCTTTGTTGACGAAGGTTCGGATCTAGTTGAGTATATAGATACTTCAAACTCTGATGATCCGTGTATATCTCGCAACGGTTACCGAGAAGGTAATGTCGCCATAGCTTCAAAGCATAAATAACCGCAGAAAGTTCGAGATCATGCACTGGGTAATTTTCTTCTTGAGGACGCAATTGTCGAGAGCCATAAGCAATCACTTGGCACTCTTGCATTAGGACACAGCCTAATCCTTGACGAGATGCATCACAGTACATCACAAAATCCTTTTGGGAATCCGGGGGTGCTAGCACTGGGGCAGATGTCAACTTATCTTTTAGTGTCTGAAAGCTTTCTTGACATTTTTCTGTCCACTCAAATTTAACACCTTTGTGGAGAAGATCAGTAAGTGGCTTTGCAATCTTGGAAAAGTTCTCAACGAATCGACGGCAATAACTAGCGAGTCCGAGAAAACTTCTGACTTGCTTAACATTCTTCGGGGGAGTCCAATCAAGAATAGCCTGAACTCGTTCGGGGTTCACAGCAATGCCATTCTTGGAAATCACATGACCAAGATAGGTCACTTCAGATAACCAGAACTCACACTTGGAGAAGTTAGCATACAACTGATGTTCTCGTAGCTTCTCCAATACAAGCCGAAGATGTTCAGCATGTTCTTCTTCATTCTTGGAATATATAAGGATATCATCCAAATAAACCATGACGAATTTGTCGAGGTAATCCATGAAGATATAGTTCATCAACCGGGAGAAGGTTGCTGGAGCATTTGTTAAGCCAAAAGACATGACAGTGTACTCATAAGAGCCATATCGAGTAACAAAGGTAGTCTTCAGAATATCCTCTTTGCGAACACGGATCTGATGATAACCTAACCTCAAGTCGAGTTTCGAGAAGACAGAGGATCCAGCAAGCTGATCATAAAGATCATTGATCCGAGGTAGTGGGTATTTATTCTGGATTGTGGCTTGGTTAATGGGCCGGTAATCCAGAACCAATCGGTTAGTTCCATCCTTGTTCCTAACGAAGAGTGAAGGTGCTCCCCAAGCAGAGGAACTGGGGCGGATGAAACCTTTCTTAAGTGACTTGTCGATTTCTTCCTTAAGCTCGAGAAGGTGGTGCAGAGGCATCTTATAAGGACGCTTCACAATAGGGGTAGTGCCAGGCTTCAAGCCAATGACAAACTCGACAGCCCTAACCGGGGGTATTCCTGGAAGTTCTTCTGGAAAAACGTCCGAAAAATCTCGAACAACAGGAACGTTCTCGATTCCTTCCAGAGGTGAGGCATTCAAAGCATTTAGATCATATATCTGAGCTTCAGCATCCCGTGTAATGCGGGCAGTATAGTTCACTATCTCGTCGGAGGGGTGAAGAAGTTGGACGACTTTAGTGGCACAATTGATCGAAGCAATGTGAGCTTTCAACCAATCCATTCCGAGTATGAGGTCTATGGTGGAAGACTTCAAGACGATGGGTGAGGCAAGGAATTCCAACCCTTTGATTTTGACGATAACGTCAGGTGCTATCACGTTAGCATGACAATGATCTCCGGGAGTTTTAACGACTAACGGAGTATGCATCTTCTCATATCGAATGCCATGCATGAATGCAAATTTTCCAGAGATGAATGAATGTGATGCTCCTGAATCAAATAAAACAGAAGCAGGTACTGAGTTAATGAGAAGGGTACCCATCACAGTAGCAGGTTGATCCTGGACTTCTTCAATATCAATGTTGTAAGCGTGTCCACGACCATGAGCAGCAGACCCAGTATTATAGTTGTGGGCCTGATTGTTGCCACGACCATTGCCACGGCCAGTACGAGGAAAAGCCAACTGATTCTGAGTCTGGCGGCAGTCCTTAGCAAGGTGAACTAGTTTGTGGCACTTGAAGTACAGACCATCTTCAGGACGAAGAGGAGCTTTGGGTGGAGCAGCTTGAGCTCTTGGCTGCCTCGGTGGTGGAGGAGGCAGACGTGGTGTAGCATAGTTGTTCTTTGGCGCAGGGGCATTTGGACGGAACACGTTGTTCGAAATCCAGACTCAACGCTTCTGTGCTGAGCCCGAAGATGAGCCATCATTACGATACCGCTTCTGCGAGTCCTTATGCTTCATCTGAGCGGTCTCCACCAGAATAGCCTTGTTCACAAGAGTAGAAAAATCGTTGAAGTCTTGAGCAGCGAGTGCAAGCTCGAGGTCTGGGTGGAGTCCATTACGGAACTTCTCTTGTCTACGAGCATCCGTGGCGATGTCTTCTTCAGCATAGCGGGACAAGTCAAGGAATTCCCACTGATAAGCTTCGACAGTCTTGTTGCCCTGAGTGAGGTTGCGGAACTGGGTCTTCATCCAGTCCATAATTCCCTGAGGAATATAACGGGCACAAAAAGCAGCCTGGAACTCATACCAGGTAACCACTATTCCAGCGGGAAGTGTACGCTTGTGGGTGTCCCACCATTGAGCAGCTGGACCCTTTAGGAAAAAGACCGCGAAGGTGACGAAGTTGGCAGGGGCGACATTAGCAGACTCCATCTCGTGAGTGATTTCGCAGAGCCAGTCATCTGCATCCAGTGGCTTGTCAGAGTTGCGGAACTGAGTGGGGTTGAGTCGCATAAACTCTGTCAAAGTTATTGAAGCAGGGTTCTGGTTCTGGTTGTTCTGATGCGGAAACTGAGCCATAATTCCGGTCATGAAGTGACGGTTGAGCTCGAATTGTTGCATCATAGCTGCCATATAGTCTGGCGGTGGTGGGCGTTCAGGGGCACGACCACGACCATGACCACCTGGTCTAACCATCCTGATAAGTATCAACAGGGGGTAGTTTAGTAAAAGCAATTGCAAGTGTTTAGCGACAAGCATGATGTAACTCGACAACAATTAAGCAGTGTAACAGATACTTAACAGTAGTCAATTAAGACATACAGATCCATACACAGAGTCGGGTATATGCGGACAGCATAACGGCACAAATTTAAAACTAGACATGCTAGGCGGCGCGCAGGCACGCGGTAAGGAAGTACACAACGAGACATAGCAAAGGCTACATCAACGTCGGAAAAAACCACTGAAACGGGGTAACTGCACATGCGGACGACGAATGGCCGTCGCGGAAGGATCCTGCGCTCCATGTGCACTATGTTGCAGAACCCGGTGTTATCGAATGACAACTCGAAGTATAATACAACTCGGAGAGAAAGGTTAAACAAAACAATGGACAGGAAAATGATTATCAGAATAATCAGATCAATGGCAAGGAATTCAGCATAGATATCCAGCTCCCCGGGTAGACGAGATTTACGAGATCCTAAGTGTCGGCGTTAGTAAATTCATTTAACCCGAATAGAAGAGAGATCAGAGTCCCAGAGTATAGACGAGGAATAAAAGATCCTAATACCACCCAGTTGGTGACGTGGGCCCGTAAGGCACACAGCCAAGTTAGTAAATTAGTTTTTCGATGTTTAGACTCAACTTCAGCCAAGGAATTTGGAAGGGGGCTTCCTACAGGCAGTCGGCTCTGATACCAACTTGTGACGCCCCCGACTCAATCGTGCACTAATCATACATGCAAACATGCACGATCAAGCACAGGGACTCACGGGAAGATATCACAACACAATTCTAACACAATTAAACGGAGATCCACAATATTACAGACCAGGGATCACGAGGATCCAAATACATAAGTCAGTCATACAAATAATATATGAGTACAGACATAGTTAGACAAGTTTTGCCTTAAGAAGGCTAGCACAAACAATGACTCTAGTCGAAAGGCGAAGGCCTCCTGCCTGGGAGCCTCCGATCCTACTCCTGGTCGGCTGGCTCGATCCAGTAGTAAGTACCATCTGGACCCATCTGGTAGTAAGCTCCTGCAGTGGCATCTGGCTCCGGGGCTCCACCGTCTGATGTATCATCAAAGTGGGGTATGGGGGAAAAGAAGTAACAAAGCAACCGCGAGTACTCATCCGAAGTACTCGGTAAGCAAGGATCTACACTACATATGCAACATTATCAAAGAGGAAAAGGCTGTATATGTGGACTGGGCTACAGAAATGCCAGAATAGAGAGGAGGCCTAGTCCTATCGAAGACTAGCATCTTCAAACATATTCATGAGCCTCCATCTTGCAGCATTAGAAGAGAGTAGAATAGCATTTTATTAAGCAAACATGTTGAATCAAAGCCTAGAGATCCTTCCTCGACTCCCTGCGAGAAAGCGATCTTGAAGCTTCCATTAATTAAACAAGTATCCAGTTCAAGTAGTAGATCGGGATAAACAAACTGAGCGTCCTTTACCGTAGGACCGGCTATCGATAGATTATTCTTCCCTGCAGGGGTGCACTACTGTTACCCAACATGCTCGATCACCTCTGTCCGGACACACTAGCTGGGTAATGCCCGGCCTCGAGAGATCAACACGAAGCAGTGCCCTACCTAGGCTCAGCAGAGAGGTCAGCACGCCGGACTAACCTATGCACCCAGAGGTCTTGGGCCATCGCCCTGGGCACCCTGCGCGTTGCGAGACTGGCCGGGGTGCAGGCGCAACACTGAACTCGTCAGTGAAGTATCCAGCCCATTCCCGACAATCAGCCCGCACGGTGAACCGTGACGTCTGAAGAGCTTTCGGGAGAAATGTACGATGTAGAGGGCCCCATAAACCATAATCCCGCGTGGTGGTAGTGCGTATAGGGCACGTCGACCCACTCAGATCAAATACCCAAATCCAATAGGCTGATTTAGTAACACGCAGAGACGATCAGAGTTTCTGAAGCTCCGCCACAATATCACACTCGAGTGCCGTTCTGGCACACCCGACATCATAGATCCCCTGCGGGTACAGATCAGGGTCGACCCGCCTATAACAAAGGTCAAAGTAACCGTGTGGTCATAACATCAAGGTGGAAACCCTGAGGAATCACCCTCGGTGAATTCCACTCGATGAAATCATCAGGGTGAACATAGGAGGCATCACCCTCAAGGTTCACACTGAGGGGTTGCACGACAGAGTCGTATTGGAAGTGGAGAAGTAGGAATCACCCTCGATGACCATGACCGAACAGCTACACTGCAGAGTATTCATCAGGAGTGCGTTACAAAGTATCACCCTCGGCACTCGATAGTAACTATGCAGAGTCGTACAACTAAGGGGGGTGAAGTGATGTGTCGGTCTCCGGTCGACGGTCACACTGATCGAGTCGTCGATGATCAAGCAGGGGCAACAAGGGTAATGTGGTGGGGGTCACTGATGGTTCACTACCAACCTATACTAAGCAGTTTAACACCGGCAGGTAAGGTAACAATAAACAGGTTACAAATGCAGGCTATATCGGGATGCTCAAGGGGGGGCTTGCCTGGTTGCAATAGCAAGAAAGAGGGGTCGTCAACGGGTTGCTCGTCTGGAGCGTAGTCATACTCAGCTGCAACAGCGTCGGTCTCGGCGTCTATCGAGAGAGAAGGAGGGGGAGAGAAATAATAAATTCACGGGAAAAATGCAAACAATATGTATGACATGCCTAAATGCTATGTAGAGGTGTTCTACTGCCTAACTAAATGAGTTAGTTAATTTAGGAATTTATTCGGATTTATTTTATTAAAGTTGAGCACTATTCATTTATTGAAATCGGTCTAAAAGTTTCATGTTCATCTAGCTAGGGGCATCTGACTGGAAGACGGAGGGCGTATTCAGATTCGTATCGAAATTCTGAGCAACTTTCATATATAAATTATTTTCATCGGAGTTACGGATTATTTTATATGATTTTCTAAAGATTTAATCATTTTCTGAATTTAATTATTTTTTTAAATTCGAATTATCCAGAATAGTAAATGATGATGCAAGCATGACATCAGAGTGATGTCAGCAGGTCAACTGGTCGGTTGACCAGAGTCAAACTTGACAGGTGGGTCCAGTGGGACCCACATGTCAGCCTCTGGTTAGTTTAAACAGAGTTAATTTAACTAAATAGGATTAATTAGTGTGTGGGGCCTACTGTCAGTGAGTGTTTAGCAATCTAATTAACTAATTAGGTTAATTAGCTAATTATCTATTTATTTTAAACAGTTTAATGGAGTGGGGCCCGCATGTCAGCGAGACAGGGGCGGCCATGTCAGCGTTGACCCAAGTCAATGGGTCAACAGGGGCCCGCGGGGGCCCACAATCAGTGGCACAGGTCGGGACCCACCAGCGCCAGGTCAGCGCGGCAGCCGGAGCGACGCCGGCGACCAAATACGCGGCGGCGCGGCTCGGGATTCGCGCACAGGGGGTCTAAGGGGCTGGGGTTGGGCGCGTTCGACGAGGCTCGTCGTCGCGCGTCGTATGGTGGCGGAGGGAGGGGCTGTGGTGGCCGGAGCTGTAACACCCCCAGTGGTTAACTACAGTAACCACCCTTTTGATTATGCCATGTCATCATGATCAACAGTGCTTAATCAACATTAGTATCATATCTCTTTTCAAATTCAAACTCAATTGGAAATTCAAACTGAAAGTGGAAAATAAAAGTTATCCAACATAAAAACTAAAATGTGCAGCATGTTGCAAATATTCCCAAAGCTTTTATAAAATTGATTGCAACATTTATTGGAATTGTAAAAGGACTCAAACAGCAAGGAACAGCAGCAAAACAACACTATTTAATCCTTTTTCAATTAAATAAAATCTAAACAAAAAGATATGGATATCAAACCAATTTCTAGCAGTGACTAATGATGCACCATATTTATTTGGGCTAGTCTCATATTTCACAAAAGTGTTTTGAAATAAAAACAAAAGCCTAAACAGAAACTAAAAAGAGAAAACAGAAAAGAAATTAGAAAAAGAAAAAGAGAAAGAGAAAGAAGCCCACCGCTGCCTGGGCCGCGAGTGCACAGTTCGGCCCGACCCACCTAGCTCTTCCCCTACCCCGCACTGCTCACCCGCGCTGCCTCGTTGTCGAACACCTGGCGCGCACGCATGCCCGCGCCCCGGCCCCCCCTCTCTCCCTCTCGACAGTGCGCGCTCTCGCTCGCCGTGTATAAAGGGCAGCGCCCAGTGCTCCCCCGGCCCCCCTGGCCACTCCTCAACTCTTCCCTCTCTGCTTCCCCCTCACCCGAGCGCCAACGACGCCATGGCTCCGGCGTAGCCACGGCCACCGCGCCCCATACGCCTCCCCGACGTGTCCCTGAGCTTCGCCGGCGGCCTCTACTTCGCCTGCGCCGACTGGACCAAGCCGAGGACCCCGGCATCGTCCCCAACTCCGTCGTCTTCAACCTGCGGCCGCCCGCATCGCCGCCGTCGATTCGCCGCCTCGAGCCCACCCCGAACCCACTTAAGCACACCTGCAGGAGCGCTATAAGCTGCCGCTTTGTCTCCCTCTCCTCGCGCCATCGTTTACGGCCCCTAGCGAGCACCTCCACCGTAGCCGAATGCGCCGCTGCCCGCCTCATCGCCGGCATGGCTCCGGCGACCAAACGGCCCCGCAATTGTGCCCGCTCGCTTCACCGCATCGCGCAGGTCACGCCTAGCCTCTTGGCTCGTTCACACGCACGCTGCAACGCCGTTCGCCGTCTCACCCGAATGCCACCGCCCGCCGACGAGCTCACCGCGCTCCGCTCCGACCACCGCAGCTAGCGCCGGTAGGCTAGATCGACGCGGCTCGGGATGCCCGATCGAGAGCAAGAAACGGCGCTCGATTTGACCCATCGTGCGTGAAACCCGCAGCTCTCTCGAGCCTTCGCCGCGTTTTCGGGCTCGCCAGCGTTCAGCCGCCGGCCAGCCAATGTGGCAAGGGTGGGCCCCGCCTCCGTGCCACTGACTGTGGGCCCCGCGGGCCCCAGCTGGTCCGTTGACCACGTCAACGCTGACGTGGCCGTGCCCTGTTCCACTGACATGTGGGCCCCCTCTGGTAATTAGGTTAATTAAATGAATTATTAAAGTGAAAGTAATTAGTTTAACTAATGTCTCACTGACAGGCTGGGCCCACTCTTCTAATTATCCTATTAATTAGTTTAACTCACTGTTAGTCATAACAGAGACTGACATGTGGGTCCCACTGGACCCACATGTCAGGTTTGACCTGGTCAGCGTCTCTGTTGACTGCTGACGTCATCCTCACACAATGCTGACATCATAATTCCTTTTCTGTTAAATTTAAATTAATTTCAGAAAATGCTAAAATCTTTAGAAAATCATATCTTTTAATCCGTAGCTCAGATCAAAAAACACGTTCCTAACTATCCGAACATGCAACCGTCCCTCTCCGGTCATCTATCTGACAAATGTCCAGAACCGGGAAAACATTCCCGGATGGATTCCTCCTTCCTCAGTGACGTGCAACCATACGCTAGGACACACCCGTCACTGCACATTGTCATGTCGTACTTTGTGTTGCTCATGTTTTGCTGTGTATTTATACTGTTTCCTCCCCCTCTTCTCTCTCGTTAGACCCCGACACCAACGTCGTCCCCGAGACCGACGAAGCTCCGGAGTCCGAAGACACCATTGACAACCTTGCCCGTGCCGCCGAGCAACCAGGCAAGCCCCCCCCCCCCTTTGATCATCCCGATATCGCCCATTCTAATTTCCCATGCTTGCATTAGAATTGCTGCTGCTACTGCTTTACCTATTCTGATGCATAGCCTGTTTATTGTAACCTGCTGTTGATAATTACCTGCATATCCTAAACTGCTTAGTTTAGGCTGGGTAGAGACCTATCAGTGACCCCACTTATCCTGACTGCCCCGCTGGATTATCCGAAGACCCGATCAACGGGATTGAAGACCAGGCCCCGACACCGCACATCACCACCCCTTAGTTGTAACGACACTGCAGCGTTACTATCGAGTGCCGAGGGTGAAACCTCTTGTAGCACTTCTGATGTTAACTCTGTAGAGTAGCTATTCGGTCGTGGTCATCGAGGGTGATTCCTCCTTCATCGCTTCCGATAACAACGCTGTCATACAACACCTTAAGTGTGAACCCAGTGAGGGTGATTCCTCCGAGTTCACCTTGACGGAGACATCGAGTAGGAATCCAATGAGGGTGATACCTCGGATTCCCCTGATGTTATGGACACACGGATACTTGGACTTTACACTGTTACTTGGATAGGCGGGTCGGCCCTGAGGGGTACCCACGTGCGCCTGAGAGGCGAGTGTTGTGAAGATGGGTGCCTGTGTGGTGCCCGAGTGAGAATACGAGGCGCGGTCGGGAATTCTTGGCCCTTGCCGCAAGTCCTCGAGACGGGGCAACGGGGTGACATCTTTCGTGAGTCTCTGCTCGTTACCGCAAGCCCTAGTCCTAACGATTTAGATATTTGATCCGAGCAGGCCTCTGGCCTGATAGCACTAACCATCACGTGGGCATAGTATGGGCGTTCTGCATCGTATGCATCAGCCGAAAGCTCTGTCAGATGTCCAGTTCAGCATGGTGGCACGGTCGGATCGTGTCGGCCACCCGAGGCGATGCTGGTATCCACCCTGTGAGCAACGACCCGGAGGGCGAGGGGCGATGGCCAAGACCCCCTTGCGCTTAGGATGTAGACCGGCGGGGACCTCTCTGCTGAGCTGTAGGTAGGGTTGCGATGTGTCGTTTGGCCGAGGCCGGGCATGACCCAGGAAAGTGTGTCCGGCCGGAGTTAATCGAGCGTGTTGGGTAAGTTGGTGCACCCCTGCAGGGAAGAACACTTCTATTGATAGCCGGTCCTACGGTAAAGGACACTCGGAGTTGTATCCTGATTGATACAATTTAGAACTGGATACTTGGATACTATGGCTCTGGGATTGCTTCTCGCAGGGAGTCGAGAAGGATCTCAGGACGAGGTTGATGACTGTATGGCTCTGGGATTGCTTTCTCGCAGGGAGTCGAGAAAGGATCTCTGGGTGAGGTTGAGACTTAATGATACTGCTACATTATATTGAACTGTTCTACTCTCTTCTATTGCTGCAAGACCGATGAAGATGCTAGTCTTTGATAGGACTAGGCCTACTCTCTATTCTGGCATTTCTGCAGCCTAGTCCACATATACAGCCTCTCATTGAAAATGTTGCATATGTAGTGTAGATCCTTGCTTGCTAAGTACTTCTGAGTACTCACGGTTGCTTTGTTTTCCTTTTCTCCCCATATCAGTTTGACATGCCCAAGATGATGGAGCCCCTGAGACAGATGCCCCTTCGATCGACTACTACTACTACCCAGAGGATGGATACTACTACGAGTTGACTGACGACTAGGAGTCGGATCGGAGGGTCCCAGGCAGGAGGCCTGCGCCTTTCGATCGTAGTGTTTTATTTTGCCCCGCCTTTCTAAAGGCCTTTCTGTTTCTCTTTTAATATCTGTATTCAGATATCTGATGCTTCCGCTGACGCTTGTACGCAAGCTTATGTATTCGAGCCCTCAAGGCCCCTGGCTTGTAATATAAAGCTTGTATGACTTTATTTATGTTTTAGAGTTGTGTTGTGATATCTTCCCGTGAGTCCTTAGGCTTGATCATGTGCATTTGCGTGTATGATTAGTGCACGATTGAGCCGGGGGCGTCACAAGTTGGTATCAGAGCCGACTGGCTGTAGGAACCCCCTTTCCAACTCCTTGGCCGAAGTTGAGTCTAGTAACCAAAAATTGTTTTACTAACTTGGCTGTGTGGCTTACGGGCCCACATCGCCAATTGGGTGGTATTAGTATCTTTTACTCCTCGACCTTTACTCTGGGACTCTGACCTCTCTTCTATTCGGGTTAAAATTTTACTAACTCCAACATCAGGTTCTCGTGATCACATCCACCCGGTGTTCTGAAATATTCCCCCCTTGCTCCAAGATTGTGGACCAGGTTCTGCTTGCAGGATCCTCTTATCGAGGGCACCCTGTGTTTCACTTGCAGATTCCTTGCCCCAATAGTTTTCTCCGACGTTGATGTAGCCTTTGCTATGTCTCGTTGTGTACTTCCATATCACGTGCCTGCGCGCCGCCTAGATGTATAGCCTTCCCCTTTCAGCTATCGTAATGCCGGATACTAACCGAGGCTATGTGTGGATTCGAATGTCTGGTGCAAATATGATGAAGTATCTATTGCACTTCCTTCTGTTGTGCGTGTTACTTCATGAATCATTCCATACACCTGTAGTTTTTCTTGCTAAACTGCCCCTGTTGATTTGGCAGGATGGCTGACGATCCTCCACCTCCACCTTATATTGCCGCAATGATGCAGCAATTTGAACTGAACCGTCAGGTTATGACCGGGATATTGGCTCAGTTCCCAAACCAGAATGCTCATCAGCAGCCTACACCAACAACACTGTCAGAATTCGTGCGCCTCAATCCGTCCACTTTTCGCAGCTCGACTGATCCAATGGATGCTGATGATTGGCTCCGTGACATTACCTTTCAGATGAAGTCGGCCAATGTTATCCCTGACAGTTATGTCACCTATGCGATGTATCACCTGAGGGGATCAGCTGCTCAATGGTGGGAAAGCCACAAGGCTATGTTGCCTGCAGAGACTGTAACCACTTGGCAGGAATTTCAGTCAGCTTTTCATGCACGTTACATTCCTCAAGGTCTGATGGACCAGAAGAAGCAGGAGTTCCGTAAACTCTCTCAGGGAAAAATGACTGTGGATGAATATCAGAGGAAATTCCTTGAATTATCTCGCTATGCTGCGGATGACGTCGACACCGACACTCGCAAGCAGGAGAAATTCCGTGAAGGACTACGTACTGATATAAAACTTGCACTTGCTGTCCATGATTTCACAGATTTCGCAACGCTTGTCAGCAAATCTTTCCAAGTTGAAACAGCTCTGACTGAATGCCAGGAGTCGCTCAAGCGCACTCGTGATGTTGGTTCGTTCGTCTTCGGGTCGACCTGTTCAGAAACGTCGAGTCTGGATTCCACATAATGTTTACCACCGACCTGCTCCAACACCAAGGCCGTCATATGTTGCACCTCGTTTGTCTTCACCGCCGAGACAGCTATCAGTTCATGATGGACCGCCTGATGCTATGGCTTTTCATCAGGATGCACCACGTCCTCCCGTTGGTTGCAAGAAGAGCTGTCGGAACCGTCGTCTCAGAAGCTCTAATGCCAGGCCGTCTGCTATAGTTCGGGTCCATGTCAACCAAGTTAACATGGAAGAAGCCCGACAGGACCCCAAAATTGTGATGGGCACCCTTCTAGTGAATTCAATCCCAGCTTCAGTCCTCTTTGATTCTGGAGCATCGCACTCCTTCATGTCCGAAAGTTTTGCGCGAAGCCATGATATACTTTTCGAGGAGATGTCCATCCCATTAGTAATCCATTCACCTGGGGCTAATTGGCAAACTACCATGGTAAGCCACGGTAACCACATTGTGATTGGAGGATTGATGTTCCCCGTTTCTCTCATTGCTCTCAAGACCTCCAACATAGACATTATTCTGGGTATGGACTGGTTGAAGCCTCATAAAGCTTTGATTGACTGTGCCACTGAAACAGTCCGCCTCACACACCCTTCCGGTCAGACTGTCAGATACTCAGCTCGTACAGTGCAGGACGCCGAAACTCAAATATATGTTCTGAATGCATTGAACGCTTCACCTCTTCAAGGCATCGAGAACGTTCCAGTTGTTCGTGAATTTCAAGATGTCTTTCCAGAAGAACTTCCAGGAATACCCCCTGCTCGAGCTGTCGAATTTGTCATCGACCTGAAGCCAGGCACTACCCCTATTGCGAAGCATCCTTATAAGATGCTTCCGCATCATCTTCTTGAGCTTAAGGAAGAAATCGACACGTCACTTAAGAAAGGTTTCATCCGCCGCAGTTCTTCTGCTTGGGGAGCACCTTCACTCTTCGTTAAGAAGAAGGATGGAACTAACCGATTGGTTCAGGATTACCGACCTATCAACCAAGCAACAATCCAGAACAAATATCCGCTTCCTCGGATCAATGATTTGTATGATCAACTTGCTGGATCATCAGTATTCTCTAAGCTTGATTTGAGATTGGGATACCACCAGATCCGTGTTCGTGAAGAGGATATTCCCAAGACTACATTTGTTACTCGTTATGGCTCCTACGAGTACACCGTCATGTCATTTGGCTTAACAAATGCTCCAGCCACATTCTCCCGTCTGATGAATTATATATTCATGGATTACCTCGACAAGTTCGTCGTGGTATATCTAGATGATATTCTGTTATATTCGAAGAATAAGGAAGAACATGCCGAACACCTCCGTCTTGTACTGGAAAGGCTCCGAGAACACCAGTTGTATGCCAAATACTCCAAATGTGAATTCTGGCTTTCTGAAGTAACCTACCTTGGTCATGTGATTTCAAAAGATGGCATTGCCGTTAACCCAGAACCAGTTCAGGCTATTCTGGACTGGACTCCTCCAAAGAACGTCAAGCAAGTGAGAAGTTTTCTTGGCCTTGCAAGCTATTGCCGTCGATTTGTCGAGAACTTTTCCAAGACTGCTAAGCCCCTGACTGATCTGCTTCACAAGGGCGTTAAATTTGAATGGACAGAAAAATGTCAGGAAAGTTTTCAAGCACTCAAAGACAAGCTGACATCTGCCCCAGTACTATCTCCTCCAGATACCCATAAAAACTTTGTGATTTATTGTGACGCATCCCGTGAAGGATTAGGCTTGTCCTAATGCAAGAGCGTAAAGTGATTGCTTATGGCTCTCGTCAGTTGCACCCACATGAAGAGAATTATCCAGTACATGATCTAGAACTAGCTGCTATGATCTATGCATTGCAGTTGTGGCGACATTACCTCCTCGGTAATCGTTGCGAGATCTACACGGATCATAAAAGTCTGAAGTACTTGTTCACTCAACCATCTCTAAACCTCCGTCAGCAAAGATGGATGGAGGCCATTGCGGACTATGATTTGGGTATTTCCTATACCCCTGGCAAGGCTAACGTGATGGCTGATGCCTTAAGTCGCAAGTCCTATTGCGACAACCTCATGGTTAGGCAAGCACAACCTCGTCTTTTTGAAGAACTGTGCAAGCTGAATCTGCGTATTGTTCCATAGGGCTCTCTAAATAACCTTGTGATACAACCAGATCTTGAGAAAGCTGTTAAGAATGCGCAAGCTAAAGATGCTGAAATTGATCTGATGAAGAAAGATCTTCACCTTCAAAAGTACAGGGATTTCTCGCTGTCCGAAGATGGAACCTTGTATTTCAGAAACCGCATTGTCGTACCTCGCTTCGAACTTATGACCGACAAGGTCATGAAGGAGGCACATGATACCCCACTGTCTATTCATCCAGGTAGCACCAAGATGTATCATGATCTCCGTCAAAGGTACTGGTGGTCTAAAATGAAGCAGGACATTGCTTGATATGTTGCTGAATGTGATGTTTGTCGTCGCGTTAAAGCAGAACATCAGAAACCAGCTGGAATTCTGCAACCACTTCCTATTCCTCTATGGAAATGGGATAAGGTTCAGATGGATTTTGTTACAGGACTTCCCAGGTCACAGAAGGGTCACGATGCTATTCTTGTCGTCGTCGACCAACTCTCTAAAGTTGCACACTTTCTGCTTGTCAAAGAAACTATCACTGCTAGTCAGTTAGCAGAGTTGTATATCTCCAGAATTGTTTCACTCCATGGTATTCCGAAGGAGATCAGTTCGGACCGTGGCGGTCTTTTCACTTCCAAATTCTGGGAAAGTTTCCAAACAGCTATGGGAACTCATATTACCTGGAGTTCAGCTTATCACCCCCAATCCCAAGGCCAAGTTGAACGAGTTAATCAAGTGCTTGAAGACATGCTGCGAGCTTGTGTCATATCGTTCGGTAAGAAGTGGGAAGAATCTCTCCCGTATGCCGAGTTCTCTTATAACAACAGCTATCAAGCCAGTTTGAAAATGGCCCCCTTCGAAGTTCTATATGGACGTAAGTGTCGAACCCCTCTGAATTGGTCAGAAACTGGGGAACGAACACTCGTGGGTCCGGATATTATTCAACACGCCGAAGAACAAGTTCGAATTGTTCGGGAAAATCTCAAGGCGGCTCAGGACCGCCAGAAGAGCAACTATGATCGCAAACGATGGGGTTCGACTTATCAACCTGGTGATCAGGCTTATCTGCGAGTCACCCCGATGAAAGGCACTCACCGTTTTGGAATCAAGGGCAAGCTAGCTCCACGCTATATTGGTCCTTTCCGCATTGTTGCAAGGCATGGACAGGTGGCATATAAATTGGAGTTGCCGCCGCAGTTCTCTCATATCCACGACGTCTTCCATGTGTTGCAACTTCGTCAATGCTTCAAGGAATCTCCGCACCGTGCTGTGGATCACGAGGTGCTCGAATTGCAAGATGACCTATCTTATAAGGAGCATCCGATCCGCATTCTCGATGAAGCTGAACGTTGGACCCGTCAGAAGGTTACCAAGTTCCTCAAAGTGCAGTGGTCAAATCATACTGAAGATGAAGCCACTTGGGAACACGAGGATAATCTTCGTGCGGAATACCCCGAACTTTTTCCTTCTACCTCTTAATTCTCGGGACGAGAATTCTTGTTAGTGGAGGAGATTTGTAACACCCCCAGTGGTTAACTACAGTAACCACCCTTTTGATTATGCCATGTCATCATGATCAACAGTGCTTAATCAACATTAGTATCATATCTCTTTTCAAATTCAAACTCAATTGGAAATTCAAACTGAAAGTGGAAAATAAAAGTTATCCAACATAAAAACTAAAATGTGCAGCATGTTGCAAATATTCCCAAAGCTTTTATAAAATTGATTGCAACATTTATTGGAATTGTAAAAGGACTCAAACAGCAAGGAACAGCAGCAAAACAACACTATTTAATCCTTTTTCAATTAAATAAAATCCAAACAAAAAGATATGGACATCAAACCAATTTCTAGCAGTGACTAATGATGCACCATATTTATTTGGGCTAGTCTCATATTTCACAAAAGTGTTTTCAAATAAAAACAAAAGCCTAAACAGAAACTAAAAAGAGAAAACAGAAAAGAAATTAGAAAAAGAAAAAGAGAAAGAAGCCCACCGCTGCCTGGGCCGCGAGTGCACAGTGCGGCCCGACCCACCTAGCTCTTCCCCTACCCCGCACTGCTCACCCGCACTGCCTCGTTGTCCAACACCTGACGCGCGCACGCACTTTCGTGCCCCGGCCCCCCCTCTCTCCCGCTCGACAGCGCGCGCTCTCGCTCGCCGTGGATAAAGGGCAGCGCCCAGCGCTCCCCCAGTCCCCCCTGGCCACTCCTCAACTCTTCCCTCTCTGCTTCCCCCTCACCCGAGCGCCAACGACGCCATGGCTCCGGCGTAGCCACGGCCACCGCGCCCCATACGCCTCCCCGACGTGTCCCTGAGCTTCGCCGGCGGCCTCTACTTCGCCTGCGCCGACTGGACCGAGCCGAGGACCCCGGCATCGTCCCCAACTCCGTCGTCTTCAACCTGCGGCTGCCCGCATCGCCGCCGTCGATTCGCCGCCTCGAGCCCACCCCGAACCCACTTAAGCACACCTGCAGGAGCGGTGTAAGCTGCCGCTTTGTCTCCCTCTCCTCGCGCCATCGTTTACGGCCCCTAGCGAGCGCCTCCACCGTAGCCGAATGCGCCGCTGCCCGCCTCGTTGCCGGCATGGCTCCGGCGACCAAACGGCCCCGCAACTGTGCCCGCTCGCTTCACCGCATCGCGCAGGTCACGCCTAGCCTCTTGGCTCGTTCGCACGCACGCTGCAACGCCGTTCGCCGTCTCACCCGAATGCCACCGTCCGTCGATGAGCTCACCGCGCTCCGCTCCGACCACCGCAGCTAGCGCCGGTAGGCTAGATCGACGCGACTCGGGATGCCCGATCGAGAGCAAGAAACGGCGCTCGATTTGACCCACCGTGCGTGAAACCCGTAGCTCTCCCGAGCCTCCGCCGCATTTTCGGGCTCGCTGGTGTTCAGCCGCCGGCCAGCCAACGTGGCAAGGGTGGGCCCCGCCTCCGTGCCACTGACTATGGGCCCCGCGGGCCCCAGCTGGTCCGTTGACCACGTCAACGCTAACGTGGCCGCGCCCTGTTCCACTGACATGTGGGCCTCCTCTGGTAATTAGGTTAATTAAACGAATTATTAAAGTGAAAGTAATTAGTTTAACTAATGTCTCACTGACAGGCTGGGCCCACTCTTCTAATTATCCTATTAATTAGTTTAACTCGCTGTTAGTCATAACAGAGACTGACATGTGGGTCCCACTGGACCCACATGTCAGGTTTGACCTGGTCAGCGTCTCTGTTGACTGTTGACGTCATCCTCACGCAATGTTGATGTCATAATTCCTTTTCTGTTAAATTTAAATTAATTTCAGAAAATGCTAAAATCTTTAGAAAATCATATCTTTTAATCCGTAGCTCAGATCAAAAAACTTTGTACATGAAAGTTGCTCAGAACGACGAGACGAATTCGAATACGTGGTCCGTTCGTCCGTCACATGTCCCTAACTATCCGAACATGCAACCGTCCCTCTCCGGTCATCTATCTGACAAATGTCCGGAACCGGGAAAACATTCCCGGATGGATTCCTCCTTCCTCAGTGACGTGCAACCATACGCTAGGACACACCCGTCACTGCACATTGTCATGTCGTACTTTTTGTTGCTCATGTTTTGCTGTGTATTTATACTGTTTCCTCCCCCTCTTCTCTCTCGTTAGACCCCGACACCGACGTCGTCCCCGAGACCGATGAAGCTCCGGAGCCCGAAGACACCATTGACAACCTTGCCCTTACCGCCGAGCAACCAGGCAAGCCCCCCCCCCCCTTTGATCATCCCGATATCGCCCATTCTAATTTCCCATGCTTGCATTAGAATTGCTGCTGCTACTGCTTTACCTATTCTGATGCATAGCCTGTTTATTGTAACCTGCTGTTGATAATTACCTGCATATCCTAAACTGCTTAGTTTAGGCTGGGTAGAGACATATCAGTGACCCCACTTATCCTGACTGCCCCGCTGGATTATCCGAAGACCCGATCAACGGGATTGAAGACCAGGCCCCGACACCACACATCACCCCCCCCCTTAGTTGTAACGACACTGCAGCGTTACTATCGAGTGCCGAGGGTGAAACCTCTTGTAGCACTTCTGATGTTAACTCTGTAGAGTCGCTATTCGGTTGTGGTCATCGAGGGTGATTCCTCCTTCACCGCTTCCGATAACGACGCTGTCGTACAACACCTCAAGTGTGGACCCAGTGAGGGTGATTCCTCCGAGTTCACCTTGACGGAGACATCGAGTAGGAATCCAACGAGGGTGATACCTCGGATTCCCCTGATGTTATGGACACACAGATACTTGGACTTTACACTGTTACTTGGATAGGCGGGTCGGCCCTGAGGGGTACCCGCGTGAGCCTGAGAGGCGAGTGTTGTGAAGACGGGTGCCTGTGTGGTGCCCGAGTGAGAATACGAGGCGCGGTCGGGCATTCTTGGCCCTTGCCGCAAGTCCTCGAGACGGGGCGACGGGGTCACATCTTTCGTGAGTCTCTGCTCGTTACCGCAAGCCCTAGTCCCTAACGATTTGGATATTTGATCCGAGCAGGCCTCTGGCCTGATAGCACTAACCATCACGTGGGCATAGTATGGGCGTTCTGCATTGTAGGCATCAGCCGAAAGCTCTGTCAGACGTCCAGTTCAGCATGGCGGCACGGTCGGATCGTGTCGGCCACCCGAGGCGATGCTGGTATCCACCCTGTGCGCAACGACCCGGAGGGCGAGGGGCGATGGCCAAGACCCCCTTGCGCTTAGGATGTAGACCGGCGGGGACCTCTCTGCTGAGCTGTAGGTAGGGTTGCGATGTGTCGTTTGGCCGAGGCCGGGCATGACCCAGGAAAGTGAGTCCGGCCGGAGTTAATCGAGCGTGTTGGGTAAGTTGGTGCACCCCTGCAGGGAAGAACACTTCTATCGATAGCCAGTCCTACGGTAAAGGATACTCGGAGTTGTATCCTGATTGATACAATTTAGAACTGGATACTTGGATACTATGGCTCTGGGATTGCTTCTCGCAGGGAGTCGAGAAGGGATCTCAGGATGAGGTTGATGATTGTATGGCTCTGGGATTGCTTTCTCGCAGGGAGTCGAGAAAGGATCTCTGGGTGAGGTTGAGACTTAATGATACTGCTACATTATATTGAACTGTTCTACTCTCTTCTATTGCTGCAAGACCGATGAAGATGCTAGTCTTCGATAGGACTAGGCCTACTCTCTATTCTGGCATTTCTGCAGCCCAGTCCACATATACAGCCTCTCATTGAAAATGTTGCATATGTAGTGTAGATCCTTGCTTGATGAGTACTTCTGAGTACTCACGGTTGCTTTGTTTTCCTTTTCTCCCCATATCAGTTTGACATGACCAAGATGACGGAGCCCCTGAGACAGATGCCCCTTCGATCGACTACTACTACTACCCAGAGGATGGGTACTACTACGAGTTGACTGACGACCAGCAGTCAGATCGGAGGGTCCCAGGCAGGAGGCCTGCGCCTTTCGATCGTAGTGTTTTATTTTGCCCCGCCTTTCTAAAGGCCTTTCTGTTTCTCTTTTAATATCTGTATTCAGATATCTGATGCTTCCGCTGACGCTTGTACGCAAGCTTATGTATTCGAGCCCTCGAGGCCCCTGGCTTGTAATATAAAGCTTGTATGACTTTATTTATGTTTTAGAGTTGTGTTGTCATATCTTCCCGTGAGTCCTTAGGCTTGATCGTGTGCATTTGCGTGTATGATTAGTGCACGATTGAGCCGAGGGTGTCACAGGAGCTGAGTGCCACGAGCTCGCCGGTGGTGAGGTGATTCGGGCGGGCGACGGAATCGGGGCTACGGTGGTCAAAATGAGCAGCGCAAGGTGGCTACGGCGTCTACACGACGCGGTGAGTGCGATGGTGGCACGCACGGGGCCCTATGGTAGCCGAGGCCACGCTGGCGACGAGGCCAGGCGGAGGCGCGTTCGGGTGAGAAGGGGGCGGCAGCTACGGCTACGGAGAGAGAACGGGGAGAGGAGGGATTGACGCAGCAGCTCACTAGCGTTGCAGGAAAGGCCCGGGGAAGGCTCGAGGAAGGGCGATGGCGGCGAATCATGGAGGCGTTTGACGGTGGCCGTATGGGAAGAAGACGAGGCAGGCCGGCGATGCAGAGCTCCTCAGCTTCTGCTCGTTGGCACAGGTGACGTAGAGGAGCACGGCGGTGACGCTGGACTAGGCGAAACGGTGTGGCGGAGGAAGTGGCTACGCGGGCGAGGGAGCAACGGCGATGGCCGCGTCGGCCATGGCAGAGAGCAAGCGAGGGAGGCGGAGAGTGGGGCGAGGAAGGCGCCAGGGGGCTACGGGGCTCGCCCTTATCCTCGCTGCGGGCGCGTTGTCGCTGCGGGCGCGGGCGCTAGGTGCTCGATAGCGGCCGCGTGAGCAGTGCGGGAGGTGGGAGGAGGCGCTAGAGGGGCTGGGCCGGGCACTGTAGCAAGCAGGCCTAAGTGCACAGTAGAGCTTTAGGCCTTTTTCTATTTTTCCTTTTTTTTTGTTTCCTATTTAACTCTGTTTTGTTAATTGTTTGGGCACTAAATGAATTTTGTAAAAAGTGTGACCTAGTTCATAAATCACAGTGCATTATATCCTAACACCAAAAACTAGTTTGGGCAAAACATAATTTCATATTTAATTTAGACTAAATAAAAGGTTACTATAGGTGGTTGTTTGCTACTGTTTGAGGTCGGTAGAGCCACTTATCAAATTCGAATAATGTTGGTTACAATTTTAGAATTGTCTCTGGAATATTTGTTATTAAATGAACATTTTAGTTTCTGTGTTTGAACAACTTTTATTTTCCACTTTGAATTTAATTGAAGTTTGAACTAGGAGTTGAAATGCAATATGATGCAATTGATGATTATGCACTGTTAATCATGCTGACTTGTCATTATCAAAAGTGATTACTGTGGCTATTGACATGGGGTATTACACCCCCTCTATGCAGTGGTGTAACACCTCTTCTCCCCGCTGTAATCTCTACTTAAACATGGTGCTCAATGCTATATATTATTTCGAAATGATGTATGGCTATCCTATGATGTTTGAGTAGATCCATTTTGTCCTATGGGTTGATTGATGATCGTGATTGGTTTGAGTTTCATGTTTTATTATTGGTGATGTCCTATGGTGCTCTCCGTGTCGCGCAAGCGTGAGGGATCCCCGTTGTAGGGTTTGCAATATGTTCATGATTCGCTTATGGTGGGTGGCGTGAGTGACAGAAGCATAGACCCGAGGAAGTAGTTTGTTTGCGTATGGGAATAAAGAGGACTTGATACTTATTGCTATGGTTGGGTTTTACCTTAATGATCTTTGATATTTACGGATGTTTGCTAGAGTTCCAATCATAAGTGCATATGATCCAAGTAGAGAAAGTATGTTAGCTCATGCCTCTCCCTCATATAAAATTGCAATAATGATTACCGGTCTAGTTATCGATTGCCTAAGGACAAATAACTTTCTTGTGACAAAAAACTCTCTACTAAAACTAACTTAGTTATTTCTTTATCTAAACATCCCCTATCTTTTATTTTCATGCTCTTTATTATCTTGCAAACCTATCTCTTTACACCTACAAAGTACTTCTAGTTTCATACTTGTTCTAGGTAAAGCAAACGTTAAGCGTGCGTAGAGTTGTATCAGTGGTCCATAGAACTTGAGGGAATATTTGTTCTACCTTTAACTCCTCGTTGGGTTCGACACTCCTATTTATCAAGAAAGGCTACAACTGATCCCCTATACTTGTGGGTTATCAAGACCTTTTTCTGGCGCCGTTGCCGGGGAGCAATAGCGTGGGGTGAATATTCTCGTGTGTGCTTGTTTGCTTTATCACTAAGTAGTTTTTATTTTGTGCTCCTGCTTTCTATCTTTAGTTATGGGTAGGAAACGTAAAATACCAAAAAAAAATTAGTTGTACCTACTAAACCAATGGTTGAAAAACCACCCAAAATCTATCATACTCCTGAAGCTTTTTACTTGGATCATCTTCGATCCCTTTGTGCTCGTGATGAAAACCCAACTAGCTTAGTTGAGGGAAAATCATTAGATGAGCATGCTTATTATGTGCGACACCGCTTATCTAAAAAAGGGAAACTTTTATGGCATCAAATTAATACTATGCAATGTTATGCTTGGAATTTATGTGAATTATATGATTTTACTTGTTGTTCTGAAGACCCTAAGAAACACCTTCCCTACCAGTGTGAGTTTAGTGATAATGGAATCTTATCTTCTTATGCCAAGGGTGTTTATAATTACTATGATGTTCAACAAATTGAAGAATTTGTTGCTTTTAAGGGTGCTTATGAAATTGCTTCTTTGATTGAAAAGTATGATGCTACTCTTTACAAATCTGAAAATTTTGCCATACTTAAATATTGCTATGAGAATTATGCTTCTAATGCTTACGTTAAACCATATATTGAGGACTCCTCCGTCCAAGAGGAGACTAATATTCTGCAAGAAACTATGGAAGAAGAAATTGTTGACACTGTGAGCTCATTAGATGAAAAAGATGAGGAGGAGAGCGAAGAACAAAAGGAGGAAGAGCGGATTAGCTACCCGTGCCCACCTTCTAATGAGAGTAACTCTTCAACTCATACATTGTTTAATTTCCCTTCGTGCTTATCGAAGGATGAATGCTATGTTTATTGCTATGATCCCTTGGATTCATTTGAAATATCCCTTTTTTGATGAAATTGATGCTTGTTATGCTTGTGGCCATGATGCCAATATGAATTATGCTTATGGAGATGAACTTGCTATAGTTCCTTATGTTAAGACTGAAATTGTTGCTATTGCACCCACGCATGATAGTCCTATTATCTTTTTGGATTCTCCCAACTACACTATATCAAAGAAGTTTGCTCTTATTAAGGATTATATTGATGGGTTGCGTTTTACTACTACACATGATGATTTTGATAGATATAATATGCATGTGCTTGCTGCTTCTACTTGCAATTATTATGAGAGAGTAACTACATCTCCGCCTCTCTATGTTTCCAATGCGATAAAATTGCAAGAAACTATTTATGCTATGTATTGGCCTTTACTTGATGTGCATGAATTGTTCTTTTATGACATGCTGATGCATAGGAAGAGAGTTAGACTTCATCGTTACTTGATATATGTTACTTTGTGCTCACTACTAAATCACAAATCATTGTAAATTAAAATTGGCTTTGATATACCTTGGGATCCGGGTGGATCCATTACTTGAGCATTATACGCCTAGCTTAATGGCTTTAAAGAAAGCGCTGCCAGGGAGACAAACCGGAAGTTTTAGAGAGTCATTTATTTCTGTTGTGTGCTTTTATAAAGTTTAAAAACAAAAAAAATGTAGAGGGAAACCTAAAACTTTTCAAACAGAAAAGTGAAAGTAAGAAAGACGAACATCGTTGAAGTGGGGGATGTCCTTGAACTTTGTTCATGCCCATGGAAACTTTGTGAATCTCGATTACAGAAACTTTTCATCAAAAATAATTATCCTCTTGTACAAATTCATTGCATTATAAAACTAATGTGCCAAGATTTGCCTTTAGGATGATTAGATTGTTTGTTTGGTATGTGCAGTGGAAAAACAGAAACTTTGGCTGTAGCGCGTGAATTTACATTTTTTACTGGAACGTCAAAAGCTTCTGAAACTTTTTGCATAGTACTTCTATACAATTTTTTTTCTTCTAATTTTTCAGAATTTTTAGAGTTACAGAAGTATGGTAGATTTTCAGATTGTTACAGACTGTCCTGTTTTTGACATATTCTGTTTTTGATGCATTGTTTTGCTCGTTTTGATGAAACTATCGATTGTATATCCTTAGATCTTGCAGCCCAATCTTTTAGTTTCTTGTTTTTCACTAGTTTGGTTTATAAAAGAAAACTATTAAAAAATGGAATTGAAGTTGCATCAAGTTCTTTATCTTTATGATGTCTTTCTTGAAAATGATGGTTCGGAAAATTATGCCAAAGTGTTAGAAGAAGAATTCAATAAAATATTTGGCATAAAATCCTTGAATGATGAGCATGATTGCAGTGTTGTTAGTATGCTTTTTATGAATATCCATGATGCTATTGATGTGGAAAGCCATAAGCTTGGGGATTCAAATTTGTTATGATAATTGCATGCCTCCTATTTATGATGATTGCAATATTTATGAAAGTGGTTTTGGAAGAGTGTCAACTTTAGATAATGATTATGTGAGTATCTTGGAGGGTTTTGAATCTTATTATAATAATAAAACAGGATTTGGAGAGGTCATGACTTTATTTAGTAATGATTCCACTATTTCGGAAGAGGTTTCAATTGATTTTGATGAGAACAAAGTTGCTACTTATGATGATTATTGTGATGATACTTATGTTATAAAAAGTAGTGATAATTATTCTTATAAAACTTGTCATAATTATGAATACCCCCTTACTGAACATTACTCTTTTAATGTGGAAACAATTTATAGTATTGGAGTTTCATATGATACTCCCACTATTATGAATGAGAAGAAATTTAGTTATCTGGAGAGTAATAAAAACTCTATGCTTGTGGATCATGAAAAGAATGCTTTATGCGATAGTTATATTATCGAATTCCTTGATGATGCTATTGAAAATTATTATGAGAGGGGAACATATGCTTTTACATATCCCAATAATATCAAGTTATCTATCTTTATGTTGAAAGTTTTGAAGTCATGCTTGTTTTGCCTTCCTATGCTAGTTGATTCTTGCTCCCATAAATTGTTTGCGCACAAAATCTCTATGCATAGGAAGTGGGTTAGGCTTAAGTGTGCTTGCCATGTGATTCATGATGCTCTTTTTCATGTTTCAATTACTATTCTTATGCGAGCATCATTGAAATCATCATGCCTAGCTAAAAGGCATTAAAGAAAAATGCTTGTTGGGAGACAAACCGATATTTCTACCTACTGTTTCTGTGTGTTCACATGATTAAACTATTGTAGTAATCATGTTTTATAGCTTTTGTTTCAATAAAGTGCCAAGTAAAGCCTTTGGGATAGTGTGGATGATAGTTGACTTGATTCTATGCAAAAACAGAAAATTTTGCACATCACTGGAACGTGCTTTTGATCTGAAATTTTTACACATGATTGATATAAAATTTTCATATATTTTCCTTATTTTTCAGGATTTTTAGAATTGCAGAATTATAGTGATTGCTCAGATCATTACAGACTGTTCTGTATTTGACAGATTCTGTTTTCAATTCATAGTTTGCTTGTTTTATAGTTTCTATGGCTTATATTGATCAATATAAATTGTAGAAATGATAGAGTACTGTAGGAATTATGTGGAAACAACTATGAATCTTGTTTTGATAGTACCCAAGTGAATGATTTGTTTTATCATACTAACCCATCTCACAAAGTTCTGTTAAGTTTTGTGTGATTGAAGTTTTCTAGTTTTGAGTAAGATGTCAATATGAGGAGAATAAGGAGTGGGAAGACCCTAAGCTTGGGGATGCCCAAGGCACCCCAAGGTAATATTCAAGGAAGACCCAAGCAACTAAGCTTGGGGATGCCCCGGAAGGCATCCCCTCTTTCAAATTCAAGATTATCGGTAACTTCACTTGGAACTATATTTTTATTCATCACATGATATGTGTTTTGCTTGGAGCGTCATTTTATTTTGTTGAGATTTGCTTGCTGTTATTTAGAATAATGTTTTGTATCTTTTATTTCAATAAAAGTGTCAATGATGGCCTTCACCATGCTTAAGTATATGAGTTGCTGTTTCAAAATAGAAAGTTGCATGCAATTGCGTGAATTCTCTAAAAAAAGTCAAAATATAATAAATGTTTAAATTTTGACACAATAAGATATGACAAATTTTCTACAGTGTGGTAAATTTTCAGATTTTTTTAGTTAAACAAGTATGGATCCTTCTTCATCCTTTACAGACTGTCCTCTTTAGATAGATTGTTGTTATGATTGCATCTGTTTGCTTGTTTAATTCTATTTGAGGATAGGAGTATTAAATATGCAGAGGCATTTAGTATGCAATGTTTAATAATAATTTTAGTGATTTGTTACAGTAGAGAATGATAAGGTTTTGCATGGATTTATACTAACTTATCTCATGAGTTCTTGTTGAGTTTTGTGTGGATGAAGTTTTTAAGAATTAGGGAAAAACCATGATATGAGAGGAATTAAGCAGACACAAGAGCTCAAGCTTGGGGGCATCCCAAGTTAATATTCCAAGAAGTCTCAAGCATCTAAGCTTGGGGATGCCCTGGTAGGCATCCCACCTTTCTTCATCAACAATTATCGGTTAGTCGTGGTTGAGCCTAAGTTTTTGCTTCTTCACACGATGTGTGCTATCCTTGGTGTGTCCTTTTATTTTCATTTTGCTTGTTGTTTTAATAAAATACTTGGATCTACAATCTTTATTTGGATAGAGTCTTCACATATCCACTTAATTGTTTGACTACTCATTGATCTTCACTTATATCTTTTGGAGTAGTTTGTCATTCATTCATGTGCTTCACTTATATCCTACGAGTAAATTGTTGAATATCATAAAGTTGAAATTATATGTGCTTCATATTCTTGTCTCATGCTTAGAAATGTTTCACATTTGGTTTAGAAAGTAAAGTCTATTGAAGTTTGACAATCACAATATTAGTCATACAAGCAATTCATATTTCACATTTGGTTTAGATAGTATATGGAAGAGAAATTTCACATACAAATATATTATCTTGGACATCTTTTATGATTGTGAACACCCATTAATTATTTTTAAACTTGAGCAAATTAGTTGAAGTTGGATAAGGAAGACAACATAATGAGTTATGGTTGCGTATATTTGCACCGAAGTTATATTGTTATGGATCCTCCAACATGTGGTGCTTGTTTAGAATCTTTTGCTAGCCAAAATTTCTGTACTAAGCGGGAATACTGCTTGTGCATCCAAAATCCTTGAGCCAAGTGATGACCCACAAGTATAGGGGATCAATTGTAGTCCTTTCGATAAGTAAGAGTGTCAAACCCAACGAGGAGCAGAAGGAAATGACAAGTGGTTTTCAGCAAGGTAATGTCTGCAAGCACTGAAATAGTCGATAACAAGTTGTTCGATAGCAGGATAATTTGTAATGAGCAAGTAGCAGTAATAGTAAATAAAGTGCAACAAGGTAGCCCAATCCTTTTCAGGCAAAGGACATGCCAAAACGGTCTCTTATGATAAGCAAAGCGTTCTTGAGGGTACACAGGAATTTCACCATATCACTTTCATCATGTTGGCTTGATTCGTGTTCGCTACTTGATAATTTGATATGTGGGTGGATCGGTGCTTAGGTGCTGTTCTTACTTGAACAAACCTCCTACTTATGATTAACCCCCTCGCAAGCATCCGCAACTATGAGAAAAGTATTAAGATAAAATCTAACCATAGCATTAAACTTTTGGATCCAAATCGGTCCCTTACGAAGTAGCGCATAAACTAGGGTTTAAGCTTCTATCACTCTAGCAACCCATCATCTAATAACTACTCCACAATGCATTCCCTTAGGCCCAAATATGGTGAAGTGTCATGTAGTCGATGTTAACATGACACCACTAAGGGAATCACAACATACATATCATCAAAATATCAAACACATATCAAGTTCACATGATTACTTGGAACATGACTTCTCCCATGACCTCAAGAACCAAAGTAACTACTCACAATTAATAATCATGCTCAAGATCAGAGGGGTATTAAATAGCATAATAGATCTGAACATATAATCTTCCACCAAATAAACCATATAGTAATCAACTACAAGATGTAATCAACACTACTAGTCACCCACAAGCACCAATCTAAGGTTCCGGTAGAAAGATTGAACACAAGAGATGAACTAGGGTTTGAGAGGAGATGGTTCTGTTGAAGATGTTGATGGAGATGGCCATCCCAAAGATGGGAGAGTTGTTGGTGATGACGATGACGATGATTTCCCCCTCCGGGAGGGAAGTTCCCCCGGCGGAATCGCTCCGCCGGAGGGCAAAAGTGCTCCTGCCCAAGTTCCGCCTCGAGACAGCGGCGCTTCATCCCGAAAGTCCTCCCCTCATTTTTTCTAGGTCAAAATGACTTATATACCAGAAGAGGGGCACTGGAGGTGGGCCGAGGAGGGCACAACCCACCAGGGCGCGCCTGGGCTCCCTGGCGCGCCCAGGTGGGTTGTGCCCACCTGGTGGGCCCCCTCTGGTAGTTATTTGCTCCGATAATTCTTAAATAATCCATAAAAATCTCCGTGAAGTTTCAGCTTATTTTGAGTTGTGCAAAATAGGTAGCTCTGACGTGCTTTTTCAGGTACAGAATTCCAGCTGTCGGTATTCTCCCTCTTTGTGTAAACCTTGCAAATTATGAGAGAAAAGGCATTAGAATTACTCCCAAAAGCATTATTATGCATAAAAACATTATAAATAACAGTAGGAAAACATGATGCAAAATCGACGTATCAACTCCCCCAAGCTTAGACCTCGCTTGTCCTCAAGCGAAAATCGAAATCGAAAAACATGTCCACATGCTTAGAGAGAGAGGTGTCGATAAAAACAAAACACGGACATAGAAGCATCATGCATATTATTATAATAGCAAAGAACTTTAATATAAAACTTTTATCACATAACTTTTATCATATAACTTCTCATTAACAAGTAATAATTCATCACAACATTGTAGTATAAAGCATAAACCTTATTGAAAACCAACAAACTATGTTCTCAATCAACTTTGCAACTACAATTCATCATATTTTCAGGAAGGGTCATGTGTCGGAGCCTTTAGGCAAGTCCACATACTCAACCATCATTTAATCTTCTATGATTGCTAACACTCACAGCGTACCCATGAACAAAAAGTTTCAACCAGACACATAGAAAGATAGGGGCCTATAGTTTCGCCACCCAACATATTCACCTCAAGGGTGATGTCAACAATAATAACTCATGCCTACTCATATCCAACTGGATATATGTGCCTAGATCTTTCCTCACCACATGATGTTTGCCAAAAGAGAAAAATAAAAAGGAATAGGGAAGAATACTTTGACTCAAACATAAAAGTAAAAGATAGGCCCTTCGCAGAGGGAAGCAGAGGTTGTCATGCGCTTATTTGTTTGTATGCTAAATCCCTTAATGCAAAAGAACGTCATGTTATATTGCCCCTTATGATAGCAACCTTTATTATGCAGTCTGTCGCTTTTATTCTTTGCCATCACAAGTTCGTACAACGCTCAATTTTCTCTTACACTAAATGATCCAACACATTTAGAAGCAATTTTTATTGCCTTATTGCACCGATGACAACTTACTTTAAGGATCTTACTCAATCCATAGGTAGGTGTGGTGGACTCTCGAAATAAGATTTGGGTTAAGGGTTTTTGGATGCACAAGTAGTATCTCTACTTAGTGCAGAATTTTTGGCTAGAAAAGATATTGAGCAAGCACCACATGTTAAAGGATCTATGACAATATAACTTCTATGTGAATATGAACAAACATAAATCATTACGTTGTCTTCCTTGTCCAGCGTCAACTATTTTGACACAAAATATTTAATGGGGGCTCACAATCATAAAAGATGTCCAAGATAGTGTATTTACATGTGAATCTTCTCTTCCCTTATTAATTCTTTCATGAGTTGCATCATTGACCAATGCTATGTTTGTCAATCTCCAACAAATTTTACCACTTATACTTTTCCTTATGTGATGTCATTACTTACCATAAGATTAGCATATGATCTTTTCATTTTTTTATTTTCCTTTCTTTTTATTGAAACTTAAAGTAAAGAAAGCAAAAATTGAACTAATCTTTATTATATCTCGAACACGATTACATAGATAGATCACTAAGCAAACACTCTAAAAGAAAGGATCGAACTAAACTTTTATTCAACTAAATCAAAGGAAAACTGAAGATCGAACTAGAATAGATAAAAGCAAAGACAGTGGTGGTGATACGATACTGGGACACCTCCCCCAAGCTTGGCACAAGCCAAGGGGAGTGTCCATACCATGAACTCAAGTCTCCTTTGGTGATGAAGAAGAAGGTGGTGGTGTAGTAGTAGTGTGAGTATTCTTCCTCCTCAGCTTATGCTTGAGGATGGAATTTTCCTCCCTCAAATCCTCGATATCCTGCTCAAGCCTCAGTACCCTTTTGCATAATTCTTGCTTATTTTCCTGCAAGAGATGAAAAGGGATAAACTGGATCTTAGGTTTTCTTGATTTATTAGGGAGATTTGACTTCTTGAATTCCACATGCTTATCCCCAGGCTGGGGTAATGGAACTTCATCTTCATCCGAGCTTGTCTCTTCTTTCCTTTTCGGGTCATAGTCCTCTTCTTCCTCCGTGGTCCAATCATTATGTTCCACATCCCTGTAAACCTTGGGGTTTGCAATATAATCTGCGACATAGCTCTCTCCCTCCGAATCTTGAGACGACATATTGTCAGATCTACCAGAAAACAGCAAGAAGGAAAAACAGAAGATTTCTCCGTGATACGGAGGTCAGTATGCTCGGGGAGTATATAAAGATTTTTTATCTTGGGAAACAAGCAAACAGGAGAAAAACGGAGTACAGAAGGTAATCGAGGTGGGCACAAAGGCCCCTGGTGTCTTGTGCCCACCAGGGTTGCCTTCCCAGTTGTTTCTTATTTTCCTAATTTTTGTTATATTCCAAAACTGACAAAAAATATTTTTGCGGATTATTCGGAGTTCGTTTACTTGCCGTATCACGTACCTCCTCTTTTTTAATTATTCTGGGGTGTTCCGAAAGGTCTCCTTTATATGTTCCTCAGGTGTCATGGTTTGAATAATATTGCTTTCAACGTTAATAGGCGTACCTGAGATATAGTGTTTAATTCTTTGCCCATTGACCACCTTCGGATTGGAACCTTCGGCATTATTTATTTAAATAGCTCCAGAGCGATAGACCTCTTCAATAACATACGGTCCTTCCCATTTGGAGAGAAGGTTTCCTGCAAAGAATCTGAAACGTGAGTTGTACAAGAGAACATATTCTCCTACTTTGAATTCCCGCTTTTGGATTCTTTTATCATGCCATCTTTTAACCTTTTCTTTAAATAGTTTGGCATTTTCATAGGCTTGGGTTCTCCATTCATCTAATGAGCTAATATCAAATAACCTCTTTTCACCGGCAAGTTTGAAGTCATAATTGAGTACTTTAATTGTCCAATATGCTTTATGTTCTAGCTATAGAGGCAAATGACAAGCTTTTCCATAAACCATTTTATACGGAGACATACTCATAGGATTTTTATAAGCTGTTCTATAAGCCCAAAGTGCATCATCCAATTTCTTAGACCAATTCTTTCGGGACCTATTAACAATTTTCTGTAATATTAATTTTATTTCTCTATTGCTAAGTTCAACTTGACCACTAGATTGAGGGTGATAGGGTAATGCAATTCTGTGCTTAACATCATATTTAGCAAGCATTTTTCGGAAAGCATCATGAATAAAGTGTGAACCACCATCAGTCATTAAATATCTAGGGACTCCAAACCTCGGGAAAATAACTTCATTAAGCATTTTAATGGAAGTGTTATGATCAGCACTACTAGTTGGAATAGCTTCTACCCACTTAGTAACATAATCAACAGCAACCAAAATATGAGTATACCCATTAGAGGAAGGAAAAGGTCCCATATAATCAAAACCCCAAACATCTAATGGTTCAACAGCAAGTGAATAGTTCATAGGCATTTCTTGACGCTTACCGATATTACCAATTCGTTGACATTCATCACAGGATAAAACAAACTTACGGGCATCCTTGAAGAGAGTAGGCCAATAAAAACCAGATTGCAATACCTTGTGAGCAGTTCTGTCTCCCACATGATGCCCTCCATAAGCTTCGGAGTAACATTTCCATAGGATTTGTTCCTGTTCATGCTCAGGTACACAACGTCTAACAATACCATCTACTCCTTCTTTATAAAGATGTGGGTCATCCCAAAAGTAATGTCTTAAATCATAGAAGATTTTTTTCTTTTGTTGGTATGTGAAACTAGGTGGTATATTGTGACGCCCCCGGTTCAATCGTACACTAATCATACACGCAAACGTGTACGATCAAACCCAGGGACTCACGGGAAGATATCACAACACAACTCTAAACACAAATAAACGGAGGTCCACAATATTACAGACCAGGGATCCGAAGATCCGAATACATAAGTCAGTCATACAAATAATATCTGGGTACAGACATAGTTAGACAAGTTTTGCCTTAAGAAGGCTAGCACAAACAGCGACACTAGATCGAAAGGCGTTGGCCTCCTGCCTGGGAGCCTCCGATCCTACTCCTGGTCAGCTGGCTCGATCCAGTAGTACGTGCCCTCTGGACCCGCCTGGTAGTAGGCTCCGGTGGTGGCGTCTGGCTCCTGGACTCCATCGTCTGGTGTATCATCAAGGTGGGGTATATGGGGGAAAAGAGAAAATAAAGCAACCGTGAGTACTCATCCGAAGTACTCAGCAAGCAAGGATCTATACTACATATGCAACATTATCAATGGAGAAAAGGCTGTATATGTGGACTGGGCTGCAGAAATGCCAGAATAGAGAGAAAGGCCTAGTCCTATCGAAGACTAGCATCTTCAAACATCTTCTCAAAGCCTTCATCTTGCAGCAGTAGAAGAGAGTAGAATAGCATTTTATTTAACAAACATGTTGAAATACAGCTCAAAGATCCTTCCTCGACTCCCAGCGAGAAAGTAACAAGTATCCAGTTTAAGTAGTAGATCGAGATACACAAACTGAGCGTCCTTTACCGTAGGACCGGCTATCGATAGAAGATTCATCCCTGCAGGGGTGCACTACTGTTACCCAACACGCTCGATCAACTCTGGCCGGACATACTTGCTGGGTAATGCCCGTCCTCGGAAGATCAACACGAAGCAGCGCTCTACCTAGGCTTAGCAGAGAGGTCAGCACGCCGGACTAACCTATGCACCCAGGGGTCTCGGGCCATCGCCCTGGGCACCCTGCGCGTTGCGTGGCTGGCCGGGGTGCAGGCGCGACACTGAACTCGTCAGTGAAGTATCCAGCCCAATCCCGACGATCAGCCCGCACGGTGAATCGTGACGTCTGATAAGCTTTCGGCGAAACGTACATCGCAGAGGGCCCCATAACCATTATCCCGCGTGGTGGCAGTGCGTATAGGGCACGTCGACCCACTCAGATCACACACCCAAATCCAATAGGCTCAATTAGTATCAAGCGGAGACAATCAGAGTCTCTGATGTTCCGCCACAATGTCACACTCGAGTGCCCTTCCGGCACACCCGAAATCATAGATCCCCAGCGGGTACCCACCAGGGTGGACCCGCCTGTGAAAGAGGTCAAGTAACCGTGTGGTCATAATCATCAGGGTGAACGTAAGAGGTATCACCCTCGAGGTTCACACTGAGGGGTTGCACGACAGAGTCGTATCGGACATGGAGAAGGAGGAATCACCCTCGATGACCACGATCGTACAGCTATGCTGCAGAGTATTCATCAGGAGTGCGTTACGAGGTATCACCCTCGGCACTCGATAGTTACTACGCAGAGTCGTACAACTAAGGGGGGTGTGAAGTGAGGCGTCTGTCTCTGATCGACGATCACGTTGATCGAGTCGTTGATGAACAAGCAGGGGCGACAAAGTAAGGTGGTGGGGTCACAGATGGTTCATACCAACCTATACTAAACAGTTTATCATAGGCAGGTAAAGTAGCAATGAACAGGTTACAACAGCAGGCTATGCATCAGAATAGGAGCATACATTAACAGTAGCGAAATCTAATGCAAGCAGGAGAATAGAATGGGCGATATCTGGAATGCTCAAGGGGGGGGCTTGCCTGGTTGCTCTGGCAAGAGAGGGAGGTCGTCAACGGGCTGCTCGTCGGTAGAGTAGTCGTATCCTGGTGCAGCGTCGTCGGTCTCGGCGTCTATCGAGAGAGAAGGAGGGGGAGAGAAACAATAAATTCCACGGCAAATATGCAAACAATATGTATGACATGCCTAAATGATATGCCGGGGTGTTCTACTGCCTAACTAAATGATTTAGTTAATTTAGGAATTTATTCGGATTTATTTAATTAAAGTTGGACACTATTCATTTATCGAAATCGGTCTAATTGTTCAACGTTCTTATAGCTGCGGGCGTCTGACGGAGATACCGAGGGCGTATCCGGGTTCGTATCGTCGTTCTGAGCAAGTTTCATGTACAAAGTATTTTCATCGGAGTTACGGTTTATTTAATATGATTTTCTAAAGTTTTTATTAATTTTTGAAATTTAATTAATTATTTAATTCAACATTATCCGAAACAGTGATTGATGACGTCAGCATGACATCATGCTGACGTCAGCAGCCACCTGACAGGGTGGGTCCCACCTGTCATAGGCTGTTAGGTTAATTAGGTTTAATTAATTTAATTACTGATTAATTAACACTAATTAGTTAATTAGATTAACCTAATCAGGATTAATTAACTAATTAATTAACTAATTAATTATTTAATTAATCATTTTATTTATTTCTATTTTTATTTTCTATTTCTTTTAAATCGTTTTTAGGGGGGTGGGCCCCATCTGTCAGCGGCACAGGGGGGGCAGGGCCCACCGGGCAGTGGCCCATACGGCCACACGGGGCGGGCGTGGGCGCAGCCCGAGCGGGCGCGTCCAGGGTGCGCCCGGGCGCTGGCCACGGGCGCCGGCGAGGCGCGGCTGGACGGGTCGGTGGTGAGCGCGGGGCCACGGCGCGCGATGCGGACGAGCGCGCGGGCGAGGTGTGGGGGCGCGCGCGCGTGCGGGTGGCCGCGGCGAGCGGAGGCAGAGGCGAGAGGACGAGCGGCAGCGGCGGCTGGAGTGGGCAAAACATAATTCCATATTTATTTCAGATTTAATAAATGGTTACTAAATATTATCTTTATCCACTGTTTGAGGTTGTTCGAGTCACTTATCCAATTCCAATGATGTTGGTTTCAATTTTAGAATAGCCTCTGGAATATTTGTTATTTATCTGACATTTTAGCTCCTATGTTGGACAACTTTTATATTCCACTTTCATTTAAATTTGAATTTGACTTAGGAGTTGAAATGCAATATGATGCTAATGATGATTATGCACTGTCGATCATGCTAACATGTCATTATCAAAAGTGATTACTGTTGCTAATCACCGGGGGTGTTACAACTCTCCTCATCTATTAAGAATTCTCGTCCCGAGAATTAAGAGGAAGACTGAAAGAAAGAGGGGTATTCTTCGCGAAGACGATCCTCGCGTTCCCAAGTGGCTTCATCTTCAGAATGATTTGACCACTGAACCTTGAGGAACTTGATTGACTTTTGACGTGTTCGACGCTCAGCTTGATCAAGAATACGGATGGGATATTCTGGATATGACAGATCTTCCCGTAATTCAAGCACTTCATGATCCACAGCTCGAATAGGATCCTTGAAGCAGCGGCGGAGTTGGGATACATGAAAGACGTCATGTACTTGAGAAAGGTTTGGCGGCAATTGCAACTGATATGCCACTTCTCCTCGACGGGCAAGAATACGGAACAGGCCAATGTAGCGTGGAGCTAACTTGCCTTTGATTCCGAACCGATGAGTGCCTTTCAACGGAGTGACGCGGAGGTAAGCTTGCTCGCCAGGTTGATAGACTATTTCCTGGTGCTTTCGGTCATAGTTGCTCTTCTGACGAGACTGAGCAGATTTCAAATGTTCACGAACAATGCGGACTTGTTCTTCAGCTTGCCGAATAATGTCCGGTCCGACGAGTGAGCGTTCCCCAGTTTCTGACCAATTCAGAGGGGTTCGACACTTACGACCGTATAGAACTTCAAACGGTGCCATCTTCAGACTAGCTTGATAGCTATTGTTGTAAGAGAATTCGGCATACGGGAGAGATTCCTCCCATTTCTTACCGAAGGAGATGACGCAAGCTCGAAGCATATCTTCGAGCACTTGATTAACTCGTTCAACTTGACCCTGTGACTGAGGGTGAAAAGCGGTGCTGAAAGACAGATGAGTTCCCATAGCTTCTTGGAAACTATTCCAGAATCTGGAGGTGAAGAGGCTACCACGATCAGAACTGATCTCCAACGGAACACCGTGGAGTGACACAATTCGGGAAACATACAAGTCTGCTAACTGGCTAGCAGTGATTGTCTCCTTAACAGGCAGAAAGTGGGCAACCTTAGAGAATCGGTCAATGACAACAAATATAGCATCATTACCCTTCTGGGATTTGGGAAAACCAGTAATGAAATCCATTTGGACCTTGTCCCATTTCCATTCAGGAATTTCCAGGGGTTGCAGAGTTCCTGCGGGCCTTTGATGTTGGGCTTTAACGCGGCGGCAAACGTCACACTCAGAAACATAACGAGCAATGTCTCGCTTCATATTAGGCCACCAGAATCTTTGACAAATGTCACGGTACATCTTTGTGCTACCAGGGTGAATAGACAAGGGAGTGTCATGAGCTTCCTTCATAACGTTTTCCCTCTCATTCTTGAACTTGGGTACGAAGAGACGGTGTTGGAAAAATAGGATCCCATCTGCATCAAGATGGAATTCCGACGGCTTTCCTTTCTCGAGGTATCGCTTGATCTTTTCAACTTCAGGGTCATACCTTTGCATAACCTTAATGCCGTGTTCTAAATCTGGTTCGACAACCAGGGTATTGAGACAACCCTGTGGAACAATATGGAGGTTCAATTTGCAAAGCTCTTCATGGAGAAGAGGTTGTGTTTCTTGAACCATAAGATTGTTGCTATAGGACTTGCGACTTAAAGCATCGGCCATTACATTAGCCTTGCCGGGGGTGTATGAGATATTCATATCATAATCGGCAATTGTTTCGAGCCATCTTTGTTGACGAAGGTTCAGATCTGGTTGAGTATATAAATACTTCAAGCTTTGGTGATCCGTGTATATCTCGCAACGGTTACCGAGAAGGTAATGTCGCCATAGCTTCAAGGCATAGATAACCGCAGAAAGTTCAAGATCATGCACGGGATAATTTTCTTCATGAGGACGCAATTGTCGGGAGGCATAAGCAATCACTTTGCGCTCTTGCATTAGGACACAGCCTAATCCTTGACGAGATGCATCACAGTATATCACGAAATCCTTTTGGGAATCCGGGGGTGCTAGTACTGGGGCAGATGTCAATTTATCTTTTAGTGTCTGAAAGCTTTCTTGACATTTTTCTGTCCACTCAAATTTAACACCTTTGTGAAGCAGATATGTCAATGGGTTTTGCAATCTTGGAAAAGTTCTCAACGAATCGACGGCAATAACTAGCGAGTCCGAGAAAACTTCTGACTTGCTTAACATTCTTTGGGGGAGTCCAGTCGAGAATAGCCTGAACTCGTTCGGGGTTAACAGCAATCCCATCCTTGGAAATCACATGTCCAAGGTAAGTTACTTCCGGAAGCCAAAATTCGCATTTGGAATACTTGGCATACAACTGGTGTTCTCGGAGCCTTTCTAGAACAAGGCAGAGATGTTCAGCATGTTCCTCTTTATTCTTAGAATAGACCAGAATATCATCTAGATATACCACGACGAATTTGTCGAGGTAATCCATGAATATATAATTCATCAGACGGGAGAACGTAGCTGGGGCATTCGTTAGGCCAAATGACATGACGGTGTATTCATAGGAGCCATAACGAGTGACAAATGCAGTCTTGGGAATGTCCTCTTCACGGACACGGATCTGGTGATAACCCAACCTCAAGTCGAGTTTAGAGAACACCGATGATCCAGCGAGTTGATCATAAAGATCATTGATCCGGGGCAGTGGGTATTTATTCTGGATTGTGGCTTGGTTAATGGGCCGGTAATCCTGAACCAATCGGTTAGTTCCATCCTTCTTCTTAACGAAGAGTGAAGGTGCTCCCCAAGCAGAGGAACTGGGGCGGATGAAACCACTCTTAAGTGATTTGTCGATTTCTTCCTTAAGCTCAAGAAGGTGATGCGGAGGCATCTTATAAGGTCGCTTGGCAATAGGAACGGTGCCAGGCTCCAAGTCGATGACGAACTCGACAGCTCTAGCCGGGGGTATTCCTGGAAGTTCTTCTGGAAAGACGTCTGGAAAATCTCGAACGACAGGAACGTTCTCGATCCCTTCCAGAGGTGAGGCGTTCAAAGCATTCATAACATATATCTCAGCTTCAGCGTCTCGAGTAATGCGGGCGGTATAGTTCACTATCTCATCGGTGGGGTGAAGAAGTTGGACGACTTTAGTGGCACAATTGATCGAAGCAATGTGAGCTTTCAACCAATCCATTCCGAGTATGAGGTCTATGGTGGAAGACTTCAGGATAATAGGGGAAGCTAGGAATTCAAATTCCTCGATTTCAACAGGGACTTTATGTGCCATCATAGTGGCTTGACATTGGCCTCCAGGGGTACGGACAACTATTGGCAGGTTCATCTTTTCGAATGCAATGTCATGAGATAATGCAAATGCTTCAGACATGAATGAATGCGATGCTCCTGAATCAAATAATACAGAAGCAGGTACTGAGTTAACAAGAAGGGTACCCATCACAGTAGCAGGTTGATCCTGGACTTCTTCAATGTCAATGCTGTAAGCTTGACCACGACCACGTGAAGCAGACCCAGTATTATAGTTGCGGGTCTGATTGTTGCCACGGCCATATCCACGGCCAGCACGAGGAAAATCTAACTGATTCTGAGTCTGGCGGCAGTCTTTAGCCTGGTGGCCTGGTTTGCGGCACTTGAAACACAAACCATCTTCAGGACGAAGAGGGGCATGGTTCTGAATAGCTTGAGCCTTTGACGGCCTCGGTGGTGGAGGAGGTAGACGTAGTGCAGCATTGTTCTTTGGCACAGAGGCATTGGGACGGAACGCGTTGTTGGGAATCCAAACTCTACGCTTCGGTGCTGAGCCCGAAGATGAGCCAGCATCACGATAGCGCTTCTGCGAGTCCTTGTGTTCCATCTGAGCGGTCTCAACGAGAATAGCCTTGTTCACTAGAGTTGAGAAGTCATTGTAGTCTTGGGCAGCAAGTGCAAGCTTGAGGTCAGGGTGGAGTCCATTACGGAACTTCTCCTATCTGCGAGCATCTGTGGCGATGTCTTCTTCAGCATAGCGGGAGAGATCAAGAAATTCCCGCTGATAAGCTTCGACGGTTTTATTGCCCTGAGTGAGGTTGCGGAACTGGGTCTTCATGCGTTCCATAATTGCTTGAGGGATGTAACGTGTACGGAAAGCAGCCTGGAACTCATACCAAGTGATGACTGTTCCAACAGGCAGAGTACGCTTGTGTGTGTCCCACCATTGAGCAGCGGGGCCCTTTAAGAAAAAGGCCGCGAAGGTGACAAAGTTGGCGGGGGCGACATTAGCAGACTCCATCTCGTGAGTGATGTCGCGGAGCCAGTCATCGGCATCCAGGGGCTTGTCAGAGTTGCGAAACTGCGTTGGGTTGAGTCGCGTAAACTCTGTCAAAGTTACTGAAGCTGGGTTCTGGTTCTGGTTGTTCTGATGCGGAAACTGAGCCATGATTCCAACCATGAACTGGCGGTTAAGCTCGAACTGTTGCATCATAGCTGCCATATAGTCTGGCGGTGGTGGACGTTCAGGGGCACGACCACGACCACGACCACGACCACCTGGTCTAACCATCCTGCTACGTATCAACAGGGGGTAGTTTAGTAAAAGCAATTGCGAGTGTTTAGCGACAAGTATGATGTAACACGACAATACCTTAAGCAGTGTAATAGATACATAACAGTAGTCGATTAAGACATACAGATCCATACACAAAGTCGGGTTCATGCGGACAGCATAACAGCGCAAATTAAAAGCTAGACATACTAGGCGGCGCGCAGGCACGCGGTAAGGAAGTACACAACGAGACATAGCAAAGGCTACATCAACGTCGGAGAAAACCACTGTAACGGGGTAACTGCGAGTGCGGACGACGAATATTCGTCGCGGAAGGATCCTGTGCTCCATGTGCACTCTGATGCAGAACCCGGTCTCGAACTGTAAGAAGAGGTCCACGTGTAGGTGTGTGACCTCCAACAGCAGGCCAGTCAATACCAGCATACATCTGAGTCCTGCGCGGGTAAAGGATGTGCTCCGGATGTATCCCTGCACGAACAGCGGGCATCAACTGCGTCATAGCATCGTAAAGACGTGCTCGAGTGGCAACCAACTCGACGGCGAGAGCCCGAACAGTGCGATCCAGAGCCTGAGTGCACTGAATCAGAACGCGGTGGTCATATCGGCGAGGCTCGTACGGGGCACAGATAGCTGTGTAGTATCCGGTAGCATCTCCAGTAGGGGCATTTGGAATGTATCGGAACTCAGAGTCATCCAAGATATCACTGAACTGTCCTCGAAGACGTGCGACAGCAGAGTAGGCGGCATCATGTACTGCCATCTCAATCGTCACGCCTAATCCGTGAAAAAGGTGTAACTCGGTGTCTGAGTCATTCTGCCGATCATAAATCCGAACTTCAGCATAGTACTGTTCCTGATTAAACTCGCGGTAATCCTCGTAAACCATGAACTGGGGTACCAGCGGTAGCCAAGTCTGGTCATTAGAGCGATCAGGACAGCTGGAAACCCAGGGGTATTACGAGCCCAAGTGCGAAGCACAAGCTGTGTCGTAGGACGCGGTGGAAACAAACGGTCCATCTGAAACAGAGGAAATTCAAACTTGTCAAATGACAATGAGAAGTATAACCGATCTCGGAGAGAAAGGTTAAACAAAACAATGGAAAGGAAAATGATTATCAGACTAATCAGATCAACGACAGGGCAATCGCACAGATATCCAGCTCTCCGGGTAGACGGGAATTACGAGATCCTAAGTGTCGGCGTTAGTAAACTTTATTTAACCCGAATAGAAGAGATGTTAGAGTCCCAGAGTATAGACGAGGAATAAAAGATCCTAATACCACCCAGTTGGCGACGTGGGCCCGTAAGCCACACAGCCAAGTTAGTAAATTAGTTTCTCGGTTTCTAGACTCAACTTCGGCCAAGGAATTTGGAGGGGGCTTCCTACAGGCAGTCGGCTCTGATACCAACTTGTGACGCCCCCGGTTCAATCGTACACTAATCATACACGCAAACGTGTACGATCAAACCCAGGGACTCACGGGAAGATATCACAACACAACTCTAAACACAAATAAACGGAGGTCCACAATATTTCAGACCAGGGATCCGAAGATCCGAATACATAAGTCAGTCATACAAATAATATCTGGGTACAGACATAGTTAGACAAGTTTTGCCTTAAGAAGGCTAGCACAAACAGCGACACTAGATCGAAAGGCGTTGGCCTCCTGCCTGGGAGCCTCCGATCCTACTCCTGGTCAGCTGGCTCGATCCAGTAGTACGTGCCCTCTGGACCCGCCTGGTAGTAGGCTCCGGTGGTGGCGTCTGGCTCCTGGACTCCATCGTCTGGTGTATCATCAAGGTGGGGTATATGGGGGAAAAGAGAAAATAAAGCAACCGTGAGTACTCATCCGAAGTACTCAGCAAGCAAGGATCTATACTACATATGCAACATTATCAATGGAGAAAAGGCTGTATATGTGGACTGGGCTGCAGAAATGCCAGAATAGAGAGAAAGGCCTAGTCCTATCGAAGACTAGCATCTTCAAACATCTTCTCAAAGCCATCATCTTGCAGCAGTAGAAGAGAGTAGAATAGCATTTTATTTAACAAACATGTTGAAGTACAGCTCAAAGATCCTTCCTCGACTCCCAGCGAGAAAGTAATCCCGAAGCTTCAATTAAGCAACAAGTATCCAGTTTAAGTAGTAGATCGGGATACACAAACTGAGCGTCCTTTACCGTAGGACCGGCTATCGATAGAAGATTCATCCCTGCAGGGGTGCACTACTGTTACCCAACACGCTCGATCAACTCTGGTCGGACATACTTGCTGGGTAATGCCCGTCCTCGGAAGATCAACACGAAGCAGCGCTCTACCTAGGCTCAGCAGAGGGGTCAGCACGCCGGACTAACCTATGCACCCAGGGGTCTCGGGCCATCGCCCTGGGCACCCTGCGCGTTGCGTGGCTGGCCGGGGTGCAGGCGCGACACTGAACTCGCCAGTGAAGTATCCAGCCCAATCCCGACGATCAGCCCGCACGGTGAATCGTGACGTCTGATAAGCTTTCGGCGAAACGTACATCGCAGAGGGCCCCATAACCATTATCCCGCGTGGTGGCAGTGCGTATAGGGCACGTCGACCCACTCAGATCACACATCCAAATCCAATAGGCTCAATTAGTATCAAGCGGAGACAATCAGAGTCTCTGATGCTCCGCCACAATGTCACACTCGAGTGCCCTTCCGGCACACCCGAAATCATAGATCCCCAGCGGGTACCCACCAGGGTGGACCCGCCTGTGAAAAAGGTCAAGTAACCGTGTGGTCATAATCATCAGGGTGAACGTAAGAGGTATCACCCTCGAGGTTCACACTGAGGGGTTGCACGACAGAGGCGTATCGGACATGGAGAAGGAGGAATCACCCTCGATGACCACGACCGTACAGCTATGCTGCAGAGTATTCATCAGGAGTGCGTTACGAGGTATCACCCTCGGCACTCGATAGTTACTACGCAGAGTCGTACAACTAAGGGGGGTGTGAAGTGAGGCGTCTGTCTCTGATCGACGATCACGTTGATCGAGTCGTTGATGAACAAGCAGGGGCGACAAAGTAAGGTGGTGGGGTCACAGATGGGTCATACCAACCTGTACTAAACAGTTTATCATAGGCAGGTAAGATAGCAATGAACAGGTTACAACAGCAGGCTATGCATCAGAATAGGAGCATACATTAACAGTAGCGAAATCTAATGCAAGCAGGAGAATAGAATGGGCGATATCTGGAATGCTCAAGGGGGGGGGGCTTGCCTGGTTGCTCTGGCAAGAGAGGGAGGTCGTCAACGGGCTGCTCGTCAGTAGCGTAGTCGTACTCGACAGCAGCGACGTCGGTCTCGGCATCTATCGAGAGAGAAGGAGGGGGAGAGAAACAATAAATTCACGGCAATAATGCAAACAATATGTATGACATGCCTAAATGATATGCCGGGGTGTTCTACTGCCTAACTAAATGATTTAGTTAATTTAGGAATTTATTTGGATTTATTTAATTAAAGTTGGGCACTATTCATTTACTGAAATCGGTCTAAAAGTTCAATGTTCTTATAGCTGCGGGCGTCTGACGGGAATACGGAGGGCGTATCCGGGCTCGTATCGTCGTTCTGAGCAAGTTTCATGTATAAAATATTTTCATCGGAGATACGGTTTAAAAGATATGATTTTCTAAAGTTTTTATTAATTTCTGAAATTTAATTAATTATTTAATTCAACATTATCCGAAACAGTGATTGATGACGTCAGCATGACATCATGCTGACGTCAGCAGCCACCTGACAGGGTGGGTCCCACCTGTCATAGGCTGTTAGGTTAATTAGGTTTAATTAATTTAATTACTGATTAAATTAACACTAATTAGTTAATTAGATTAACCTAATCAGGATTAATTAACTAATTAATTAACTAATTAATTATTTTATTTATTTTTATTTTTATTTCCATTATTTTTCCTAAAACGTTTCTGGGCCGTGGGCCCCATTCGTCAGCGTCACAGGGGGTTCGGGCCCCACTGGGCAGTGGCCCAGGGGGGGTTCACAGGCGTGCGGGCGCGGCGCAGGCGCAGCCCGAGCGGGCGCGTCCAGGGTGCGCCCGGGCGCTGGCCACGGGCGCCGGCGAGGCGCGGCCGGACGGGTCGGTGGTGAGCGCGGGGCCACGGCGAGCGACGCGGGCGAGGTGTGGGGGCGCGCGCGCGCGCGGGTGGCCGCGGCGAGCGGAGGCAGAGGCGAGAGGACGAGCGGCAGCGGCGGCTGGAGTGGGCGCGAGCGGGGCGCGCGCAGCGCGGTCGGGCGCGAGCCGGGGCGCGGCGACGCGTGAGCATGCGCGCAGCGCGGTGACGGCGCACGGGGCGCGGTGCGCGCGGCGAGGTGCGGGAGCAAGAGGGGGGGAAGAGGCCCGAGGCCTCACCGTGCTCGTAGGGCGGGGCCCGGGAGGTCGGGGTGGTCGACGGGGACGACGGCGACGGGAGGCAGGCCGGCGGGAGGCGCGGGCTCCGGGCGGCGGCGAGGTCGTCGCGGGCGACGGGTCGGGGATTTGCCCCGATCCGGATCCAGTCGAGGGAGGGCGACCGAGCGCCAGGCGGCTGGTCGGGGAAGAGGAGAGGACGGGGCGACGTCGTGGGTGGCGGCGGCGTCGGCGCTAGCCGACCGCGCGGGAGCGGGGCGGCGTCGGCGAGAGGCGTCGGCGACGGGGCCGTTCCCGCGATCCCGATCCCGATCTGGATCGGAGGTGGGGGCTGACGAGGGGGAGGCGGCGACGGGGCGGCGTCGGCGACGGCGTAGGCGACGGGCGGACGGGATCGGGAGATCCCGATCCAGACGAGGGGGGGAGGAGAGGAGCGAGGGGAATGGGGGTGGGTGACGCTAGGGTTCGGGCGTCCCTGGGGGTATAGGCTAGGGGGCGCGGGTGGGCCGGCCGGCTGGGCTTCGGCCCAGTTGGGCCAGAGAGAGGGGGGGTTTCCTTTTCTGTTTCTTTTTCTTTTATCTTTTTCTTTATTCTCCTTTCTCAGTTTAGTAAATAGTCAGGCCTCAAAATGGTTTTTGCAAAACATGAGACCTAGTTCATAAATACCAGTGCATTATTCCCTAACACCTAAAACTAGTTTGGACAAAACATAATTCCATATTTATTTCAGATTCAATAAATGGTTATTAAATATTATCTTTATCCACTGTTTGAGGTTGTTCGAGTCACTTATCCAATTCCAATGATGTTGGTTTCAATTTTAGAATAGCCTCTGGAATATTTGTTATTTATCTGACATTTTAGCTCCTATGTTGGACAACTTTCATATTCCACTTTCATTTAAATTTTGAATTTGACTTAGGAGTTGAAATGCAATGTGATGCTAATGATGATTATGCACTGTTGATCATGCTAACATGTCATTATCAAAAGTGATTACTGTTGCTAATCACCGGGGGTGTTACATATATATTTAGCAACAATATAATTAGCATAGTCAGCATACCAAGGAGTATTATGAGAAACATTTATTGCAGCTAGTTGTTCATCAGGAAAGCTATCATTAATAGGTTGTGGGTCATCAAGATATTCTCTAACCTAGACAAGTTATCAGCTACGGGGTTCTCAACTCATTTTGTATCAGTGATATGCAAGTCAAATTCTTGTAGCAAGAGAACCCACCTAATGAGTCTAGGTTTAGCATCTTTCTTTTCCATAAGATATTTAATAGCAGCATGATCGGTGTGAACCGTAACTTTAGAATCAACAATGTAATATCTGAATTTGTCACAAGCAAACACAACTACTAAAAATTCCTTTTCAGTAGTAGCATAATTTCTTTGGGCACTGTCTAGAGTTTTGCTAGCATAATGAATAACATTTAGTTTCTTCTCAACTCTTAGTCCTAGAACAGCACCAACAGCATAATCACTTGCATCACACATAATTTCAAAAGGCAAGTTCCAATCAGGTGGTTGAACAATAGGTGCGAAAATTAAGGCTTTCTTAAGTGTTTCAAAGGCTTCTACATAATCATCATCAAAAACAAATGGAACATCCATTTGTAAAAGATTTGTAAGAGGCCTAGAAATTTTAGAGAAGTCTTTAATAAATCTCCTGTAGAAACCAGCATGACCGAGGAAACTACGAATACCTTTGATATCTCTGGGACATGGCATTTTCTCAATTGCATCAACTTTATCTTTATCCACTTCAATACCTCGTTCAGAAATTTTAAGCCCCAAGACAATACATTCATTAACCATAAAGTGGCACTTCTCCCAATTCAAGACAAGATTAGTTTGCTCACATCTCTGTAAAACTCGATCAAGGTTGCTTAAGCAATCATCAAAAGAAGTTCCATAAACAGAAAAATCATCCATGAAAACCTCAACAATCTTTTCACAAAAATCAGATAATATAGCAGTCATACATATTTGAAAGGTAGCAGGTGCATTGCATAAACCGAAAGGCATACGTCTATAAGCATAAGTTCCAAAAGGGCAGGTAAAGGTGGTTTTCTCTTGATCAGGTTGTGAAACAGGTATTTGAGAAAAACCAGAATATCCATCAAGGAAGCAAAAGTGTGTGTGCTTTGATAGTCTTTCTAGCATTTGATCAATAAAAGGCAAGGGGTAATGATCTTTTCTAGTTGCTTTATTTAATTTTCTAAAATCAATTACCATCCTATAGCCAGTAACAATCCTTTGTGGAATAAGTTCATTTTTATCATTAGGAACAACGGTAATACCTCCTTTCTTAGGGACACAATGAACGGGACTCACCCATCTACTATCAGCTATGGGATAGATTATACCTGCTTCCAGAAGCTTCAGTATTTCAGTTCTTACCACTTCTTTCATTTTGGGATTCAACCGTCGTTGATGATCTACAACGGGTTTAGCATCAGGTTCCATATTAATCTTATGCTCACAGAGAGTGGGACTAATGCCTTTAAGATCATCAAGCGTATATCCAATAGCAGCACGGTGCTTCTTCAGAATTTTCAGTAATCTTTCTTCTTCATGTTCTGAAAGGTTAGTGAAAGTGCAACTAATCCCTGGGTGGTTTTGGTAATTCTTAACAACATATAGCTCATTGAACTAATACTCTTTCAAGATGATCATTTCAGAAAGTTCAATGATTGGCATGGCATGGACTAGAGATGTGGACCCCTCAAAATGCTAAGGACATATATTGGCTCAAGCTCAAGACTCTACTCATTTCATTTTAGTGATCCAAGATCACATTGAGTCCATAGGAAAGCCAATACTATTAAAAGGGGATGAGGTGTTGCTTAATGGCTTGCTTGCTCAAAATGCTTAGTGATATGCTCCAAAACCATCAACCACTTTCTCATATCCACATATGTCCCAAACCAAAAGTCAAACTCGGCCCCACCGATTTGATCTATCCGGCGCCACCGAGTTCATTTCAGATAGCCATTGCCAGAAACCCTAATCAGTTTGGTCTCACTGATAGGGATCTAGGTCTCACCGAGATGGGATTGCTAACTCTCTGTTTCCCTTCGTAAGGTTTCGGTCTAGCCGAGATGAGCGATCGGTCCCACCGAGTTCGCAATGCAAACTCTCTGTTTCCTCTTCGTAACGTTTCGGTCTCACCGAAATGAGGGATCGGTCCCACCGAGTTTGCCTAATCAACTCTCTGTTTGCCTATTACAGAAATCGGTCTCACCGAGTTCATGTGATCGGTCTCACCAAGATTACGTTATGCCCTAACCCTAACGAAATCGGTCTCACCGAGTTGACATGTCGGTCCCACCGAAAATCCTAACATTCACATTTCTGAACTAAATCGGTCTGACCGAGTTTCACTATTCGCTCCCACCGAGTTTGGTAAATTGTGTGTAACAGTTAGATTTTGTGTGGAGGCTATATATACCCCTCCACCCTTCCTCCATTCGAGGGGAGAGCCATCAGAACGTGCCTACACTTCCAGCATTCATTTTCTGAGAGAGAACCACCTACTCATGTGTTGAGACCAAGATATTCCAATCCAACCACAAGAATCTTGATCTCTAGCGTTCCCCAAGTTGCTTTCCACTCAAATCATCTTTCCACCATATCCAAATCTGTGAGAGAGAGTTGAGTGTTGGGGAGAATATCATTTGAAGCACAAGAGCAAGGAGTTCATCATTAACACACCATCTATTACCTTTTGGAGAGTGGTGTCTCCTAGATTGGTTAGGTGTCACTTGGGAGCCTCCGTCAAGATTGTGGAGTTGAACCAAGGAGTTTGTACGGGCAAGGAGATCGCCTACTTCGTGAAGATCTACCCTAGTGAGGCAAGTCCTTCGTGGGCGATGGCCATGGTGGAATAGACAAGGTTGCTTCTTCGTGGACCCTTCGTGAGTGGAGCCCTTCGTGGACTCGCGCAACCGTTACCCTTCGTGGGTTGAAGTCTCCATCAATGTGGATGTACGATAGCACCACCTATCGGAACCACGCCAAAAATCTCCATGTCTACATTGCGTTTGCTCCCTCCAAACTCCTCCCCTTTACCTTCATATGCAATGATTTACATTCCGCTGCTATACTCTTAGAATTGCATGTGTAGGTTGATTGCTTGACTTGTGCTAAGTTGCTAAAATCTGCCAAGACTTAAAATTTGGAAAAGGCTAGATTTTTATTTGGTCAAGTAGTCTAATCACCCCCCCCCCCCTCTAGACATACTTTCAATCCTACAAGTGGTATCAGAGCTTTGGTCTCCATTTGCCTTGATTTCCATAGCTTTGGTGATCATAGCCTTGGTTTCACAACCTAGGAGAGTATGGAGTCTAGCGAGGGAAATTACCACCATAGAGGTCCTTACTTTGATGGTACTAATTTTGCTAGTTGGAAGCATAAGATGATAATGCATATTCTTGGACATAACCCCGCCGTTTGGGCTATTGTGTGTATTGGCTTGCAAGGTGAATTCTTCGATGGGAAAGAACCGAATCGTGAAGCTACCGCGGAAGAATTGAAGATGTTGCAATACAATGCTCAAGCTTGCGATATCCTCTTCAACGGATTGTGCCCCGAAGAATTCAACAAAATCAGCCGTCTTGAGAATGCAAAGGAAATTTGGGATACTTTGATTGATATGCACAAAGGTACCAACTCCATCAAGGAATCCAAATTGGATGTGCTTCAAAGTCAGATGGACAAGTTCAAAATGAAGGATGGTGAAGGTGTCGCTGAAATGTACTCTAGGCTTTCTCTCATCACAAATGAGATTGCCGGCTTAGGAAGTGAAGAGATGACCGACAGATTCAGCATCAAGAAGATCCTAAGAGCCTTGGATGGAAAATATGACACCGTGTGCACATTGATCCAAATGATGCCAAATTACAAAGATCTCAAGCCAACTGAAGTCATTGGAAGAATTGTTGCTCATGAGATGTCACTCAAGGATAAAGAAGAGCTTCACAACAAGTCTAGTGGTGCTTACAAAGCCTCATGTGATGCTCCTACATCATCAAGTGAAAAACAAGCCTTCAATGAGGAATTGAGCCTAATGGTGAAGAACTTCAACAAATTCTACAAGAGTAGAAGCAAGGAAAGAAGTTCCAAGTCAAGGTCCTACAATGACAAAAGATCTTCTAGTCGTGAGCGTAATTGCTACAATTGTGGAAGACCCGGACACTACTCCAATGAGTGTACGACTCCCTACAAAAGAAGAGAAGACTCACCTAAAAGAAGAAGCAAAAGAGAAGAATCATCTCCAAGGGAGAGAAGGAGTAGAGATGATCGTTATGAACGAAGAACCTCTCGTAGAAGCAAGGATTCGGAAAGGAAGGACAAGTCATCAAGGAGCTATACAAAACAAAGACATCAAGCTCATGTTGGTGAATGGGTATCCGGTTCCGACTCCGACCACCACTCCGAGAGAAGTTATCACTCCGACTCCGAATATACTCAAGATGAAGGTGTTGTCGGTCTAGCACTTGTGTCAACCAACTCCTATGACATATTTGACTCAGCAAATGAAGGAATTGGAAGATGCTTCATGGCTAAAGGCCCAAAGGTATCACACCCCGAGTATGTTGATTTCAATAGTGATGAAGATGATTTGCTAGGTGATGATGATTTCCTTGTTGACAACTCTAGTGATGAAAACTATGATGAACTTGCTATTAATCATGCTAAACAAGATAAAATGAATGATGATGATAAGAAGGAAATTGAGCGCCTAACTAAAGAACAAAACACTCTTAAGTTAGCCCATGAAACTACCTTAGAAGATCATCGAGAGCTTTTAAAGACTCATGAGAAACTACGCTTTGAAAAGCTCAACCTAGAGCAAGAGCATGGGTTCTTAAAAGCAATCAATGATGATCTTCGTAAGAAAAGTTCTTCTTACATTGCCAAGCGTTTACTCTTGTCTACTTACATGCCACAAGTAAAATCTAGCAACAAGAGTAAGAAAGATTCTTCTTCTAGTAGTAACAATAATCATGCTAAATCTAATATTGTTGCTTCTAGTAGTTCTCTTGATTCCACTAATGATTCTCTTAGCCAAGTTACACTTGAGCAAGAAAATAGCTTATTGAAGGGAATTATAGAGAAAGGTGTTTACAATAGCCTTGCCGGAAGTAAGCAATTTGAGGAAATTGTACGCAAGCAAGGAAGGCACCGGAAGAATCAAGGTGTTGGTTTTGAACGAAAGTTCAATGCCAATGGAGTTGAGTGGGAAGAAGATCATTACCCCAAGACTAAGTTTGTTCCTCAACAAGAGAAGTATGATCCTACTTCCTTTGAGGGGACACAAGATCAAGATGATCTTCCACCACAAGACCTCAAGCAAAAAGGCAAGGACAAGCTTCAAGAGGAGATTGATGCATTTGAAGAAGCTCCTAAGGCCTTGGTCAAGTGGGTTCCCAAGACTACATCAAGTTCTACTTCATCAAGTATGACTACAACTCCAAGGATTCCCATCAAGATGATGTGGATCCCGAAGAAGAAGAACTAGAGAATTCTTGAGAGTGACTCGGCCAACAAATTTCACTCATATCATTTTGGCAAGAACAAGTGCAATCATCTTCCACATCTTGCACTAGTTCAAGGAGTCACAAACCCTCTTGTTGGTAAGACAAGGGACAAGGTAACCTAATGCTTTCATGGACATCATCTTGTGTGTACTTCACTCTATGTCTATGGATATCCTTCTTTGTTCCTTGTGGGACTAACCCATGTAGGTATTGAAAGTGCAACTCACTCCAATGGATTGCTCCAAATGATCTACATCAAAATTGAGCATCCACATCTTCAACATCTACATGAAGTCATCATCGACAAAACCAAGGTTAGTTCATCCCTCTTAGGGGGGATATCACATCTAGGGGGAGCTTTACTCTAAGAATTGAGCTAAAGCAACTCTAATGGTGTGAACACAACAATGCTTTATGTAAAAGTGGTAACCCCACTTGTGCTTAAACGATGAGTATGACCTATGATCAAATGTTCTCATTTGACTCCTAAGTCAATATACTCATATATAGATGATCTAGTCATTGCCAATTGCTTGATAGATGCTAGAGTGTTTGTGCATGCTTTGTCACATATTTCATTTGCCATTTTATTGTGTGAGCATGTTGGTTGCATATTTTTCTCATTCGAGGACATCCATTTGTTGCTTTGATTGTTTGATCTGTTTCTTTTGCCAAACGGATGGACAAGAATGCCTAAGAACTTCCTTTAGCTATCTATGCTTTTCTCGTCTCAAACTCTATTCATGCTACATCACAAAGTTTGATCAAGTCAGATTCGAACCCTCTGGGTGAGGAGCACTCGAAGTCACCGATTCGTCATAGACTTAAACTTCCAAAACCTCTCTGTGCATTTCGGTCTGACCGATTCGTCCTTTTCGGTCATACCGAGTTCACTAAGTTGATCTAGGTTTTCAATCTCGGTGCAACCGATTAGAACCATTCGGTCACACCGAGTTGCAGTAACCGCTTGCGATTCTGCATCTCGGTGCCACCGAGTTGTTCCACTCGGTCACACCGACAGGGTCAGGATATATATACCGACGGGTCAAATTTTGGAAATTTCTCTAAAACCTTTCCGCCCGCGCGTGTCCTGCTCTGCCGACTCGGGTCTCCGGATCGTCCTCTCGTCGCCAGCGACCCCCTGCCGCTGGTCTCCGCCGCCGTCAACGGAAATCTACACCACCGTTGCCGCCGTAGCGAGCTCATCGCCAAGTTAGGGTATGAGTTCGACCCTTTGTGCAATCTTTACCTCCGATTCTTAGCACAAAGACAATGCCAAGATTCTTACCACGTATGAGATCAATCTATCCAATGAAAACTTCCTTTAGATTAGTTTTCATTCGAAAATTTAGGGTTAGGTTTCCGCCGAACTCATCTCAGACCGACCGAGTTGTAGAAATCGGTCTCACCGATTTGGCTTAGGCCATTGCACTTTTAACTTTTGGTCTAACTGAAAGTTGCAAATCGGTGTGACCGAGTTCAACTCTCAGTGAAACCCTAGCAATCTCGGACTCACCAAACTATGTCTCGGTCTGACCGATCTCACTAGTTCAGACTCCAACATTGCTTCGGTGGCACCGAGTTTAACTAATCGGTAGCTCCGAAATGCTTTCTGTGGAAAACTAAAACTAAATTTTTGACTCAATTGTTTTGCAAAATCTCTGCACTTTGTGATGCTCATCCACTCTATCTCATCTATAACTATTCACAGGGTCAGCTTTCAGTTTGCAGTGCCAGAATGTCTGATCAGAGTGATAGCCAGAACAAGTCTGAGGAGCAAGTGAATCTAAGTGAGGGCACTAGTCCCTCTGACAGCTATGAGGATGGCAGCAGAAGTACTCCTAGCAACCTGCCTAAGGCTGCTACTAGGCAGAAGAGAAAGAAAGATCACAACTCCATGGCCAACATGTATAAGGAGATTCCTGACAAAGCCTTGGAGACTCACAAGCTAGGCTCTGTATATTATCTATTGTCTGGACTGGCCACTATTAACACCATCTTGAGGCACACCTTGTTGCCCAAATCAGGAGATCATAGGATGATCAGAGGCTACTCCATCAATTTGCTTCTATTGTTTGATGTGCCCCGGAAGTTTAAGGTGATGAGCTTAATAGTTGAAACCATCAAGAGAACTGCAGCAGACCAGAAGAGATCATGTGGGTATGCTCCACACATTCAGATGCTCATCAACTCCAAGATGGGCACAGGCACATATTTGTTGGATAAAGAACACCTTCCCTTGAGACCTGAATTTGAGGACAACACGGTTGTCATGGATGCTGAAGATCCTACATCAGTAGAGGCTCAAGAGAAGAGGGAGAAAGCAAAGGCAGAGAAGGCAGCCAAGATGCCAAGTGTTGAAGAGGCATCTCAAGTTTTTCTCAAGTCAAAACAAGATCAACTTAGCTATCTCATTCAAGCAACTTTGAGGATTGAGAAAGGTTTGGCCACCCTGACTCAGAATCAAGAGAGCCTGGAGAGGATCATTGAAACAAAGTTTTATGATCTGGACTTGAAGGTGACAGAGATGCAGACAGCTGTTGAGCAGCTCCAGGAAGAAGCTGAAGAGAGGAAAGGGAAAGCTACCACAGATGCTTTTCAGAGAGTGCCTAGGGCACAGAGATCTGCAGCAATGCCTGTGACAGATACAAGAGCTACTGCGTCAGCACCTGCAGCTACAGCTTTAGTTGCCCCTCCGGTTGCAACTCCACCAGCTCCAACAACCTCAACAGATGCATTTGTTCTTGGAGTCCTCTCTACACTGCCTCCCGAAGATCAAGCCTAGAGAGACGCATAGCACTATGCATTTTCAAGCTTTTTGGTAACTTGTTGCCAAAGGGGGAGAAAGTGTATAGATCATAGGCTTCGAGAGAGAGTGCTTGCTTCTTTTTGCCATTCTCTTTGCTACTTTTTGTGTGCTTGCTTGGTTGATATTCTATGTTTATGTGTGTGAGATACTTATGGTCATGTGTTTGATATGATGACATTATTTATCTCTCTTGTATGATCATTCACTTTGCCTTGGTGATGAGTGCATATTTTTCATATTCCATCATTTTGAGCGCTCCACCAAGATGTATGTGACATGGAAGAGTAACCCATGATCCTAATCGATTGTGCATTTGCATTCAAAAGTAAATTTTAAATAATGCACAAATTTAGGGGGAGCTCTTGCTTATCACATACTTCTCAAAGTGATGATATACTTCATTCTTATTATCATGTGTCGAAGCTTTGATCTATATGTTGTCATCAATTACTAAAAAGGGGGAGATTGAAAGTGCAACTAATCCCTGGGTGGTTTTGGTAATTCTTAACAACATATAGCTCATTGAACTAATACTCTTTCAAGATGATCATTTCAGAAAGTTCAATGATTGGCATGGCATGGACTAGAGATGTGGACCCCTCAAAATGCTAAGGACATATATTGGCTCAAGCTCAAGACTCTACTCTTTTCATTTTAGTGATCCAAGATCACATTGAGTCCATAGGAAAGCCAATACTATTAAAAGGGGATGAGGTGTTGCTTAATGGCTTGCTTGCTCAAAATGCTTAGTGATATGCTCCAAAACCCTCAAGCACTTTCTCATATCCACATATGTCCCAAACCAAAAGTCAAACTCGGCCCCACCGATTTGATCTATCCGGCGCCACCGAGTTCATTTGACATAGCCACTGCCAGAAACCCTAATCAGTTCGGTCTCACCGATAGGGATCTCGGTCTCACCGAGATGGGATTGCTAACTCTCTCTTTCCCTTCGTAAGGTTTCGGTCTAACCGAGATGAGCGATTGGTCCCACCGAGTTCGCAATGCAAACTCTCTGTTTCCTCTTCATAATGTTTCAGTCTCACCGAAATGAGCGATCGGTCCCACCGAGTTTGCCTGACCAACTCTCTGTTTGCCTATTACAGAAATCGGTCTCACTGAGTTCATGTGATCGGTCTCACCGAGATTACGTTATGCCCTAACCCTAACGAAATCGGTCTCACCGAGTTGACATGTCGGTCCCACCAAAAATCCTAACGTTCACATTTTTGAACTAAATCGGTCTGACCGAGTTTCACTATTCGGTCCCACCGAGTTTGGTAAATTGTGTGTAACGGTTAGATTTTGTGTGGAGGCTATATATACCCCTCCACCCTTCCTCCATTCGAGGGGAGAGCCATCAGAATGTGCCTACACTTCCAGCATTCATTTTCTGAGAGAGAACCACCTACTCATGTGTTGAGACCAAGATATTCCAATCCAACCACAAGAATCTTGATCTCTAGCCTTCCCCAAGTTGCTTTCCACTCAAATCATCTTTCCACCATATCCAAATCTGTGAGAGAGAGTTGAGTGTTGGGGAGACTATCATTTGAAGCACAAGAGCAAGGAGTTCATCATCAACACACCATCTATTACTTTTTGGAGAGTGGTGTCTACTAGATTGGTTAGGTGTCACTTGGGAGCCTCCGTCAAGATTGTGGAGTTGAACCAAGGAGTTTGTACGGGCAAGGAGATCGCCTACTTCATGAAGATCTACCCTAGTGAGGCAAGTCCTTCGTGGGCGATGGCCATGGTGGGATAGACAAGGTTGCTTCTTCGTGGACCCTTCGTGGGTGGAGCCCTCCGTGGACTCGCACAACCGTTACCCTTCGTGGGTTGAAGTCTCCATCAACGTGGACGTACGATAGCACCACCTATCGGAACCACGCCAAAAATCTCCGTGCCTACATTGCGTTTGCTCCCTACAAACTCCTCCCCTTTACCTTCATATGCAATGATTTACATTCCGCTGCTATACTCTTAGAATTGCATGTGTAGGTTGATTGCTTGACTTGTGCTAAGTTGCTAAAATCTGCCAAGACTTAAAATTTGGAAAAGGCTAGATTTTTATTTGGTCAAGTAGTCTAATCACCCCCCCTCTAGACATACTTTCGATCCTACAGTTAGCACTAATAATAACATGATATATCTTTTTATCATCAAATAAGCATATTTCAGAGTGTCATGCAATTGTTTTAATTCAAACACAGGATCACCTTTAGGTGGAGGAGGACCTCCTAGAGTTTCAATAGGCAAATTGTGTTTAAACAGAGGTCGTTGTTCAAAGAAAATTTTATCTATTTCATTTCTTTCATGCATATGCATATCATTTTCATGATCTAGCAAGTATTGTTCTAGTGGATCTGTAGGAGGCACGGCAATAGAAGCAAGACCAATTATTTCATCTTTACTAGGTAATTCTTTCTTATGGGGTTGTCTATTAAACTTGGAGAAATTAAATTCATGAGACTCATCACCGAAGCTAACACTGACAATTTGTTTATGACAATCTATAGTAGCATTGACAGTGTTCAAGAAGGGTCTACCAAAGATAATGGGACAAAAGTCATCTTATGGGGAACCAAGAACTAGAAAATCAGTAGGGTATTTTATTTTCCCACACAAGACTTCAACATCTCTAACAATCCCAAGTGGTGTGATGGTGTCTCTATTAGCAAGTTTAATAGTAACATCTATGTCTTCTATTTCAACGGGTGCTATATCATTCATAATTTCTTGATATAAGGTAAAAGGAATAGCACTCACGCTATCACCTAAATCACATAAACCATGATAACAATGATCTCCTATTTTAACTGAGACAACAGGCATGCCAACAACAGGTCTATGTTTATCTTTTTCATCGGGTTTGGCAATTCTAGCAGCTTCATTACAGAAGTAAATAACATGCCCATCAATATTTTCTACCAGGAGATCTTTAATCATAGCAACACTAGGTTCTACTTTAATTTGTTCAGCAGGTTTAGGTGCTCTAATATGACTTTTGCGAACCACTGTTGAAACCTTAGAATGTTCCTTTATCCTAACAGGGAAAGGTGGTTTTTCAATGTAAGCAGTAGGCACAACTAGATCAACATTGTAAATGATAGTTTCATCTTTATCTATGATCGGTTCTTTAATTTCTTCTTTAATAGGTGGGTGATATTTAAACCACTTCTCCTTAGGGAGATCAACATGAGTAGCAAATGATTCACAGAAAGAGGCTACTATCTCAGAGTCGAGTCCATATTTAGTGCTGAACTTCTGAAAAACATCGGTATTCATGAAAGATTTAACACAATCAAACTCAAGCTTAATACCTGATTCTTTACCTTCGTCGAGTCCCCAATCTGTAGAGCTGCGTTTAATTCTTTCCAAAAGATCCCACCTGAATTCAATAGTCTTCTTCATAAAAGAACCAGTACAAGAAGTATCGAGCATGGATTGATCATCACGAGAAAGCCGAGCATAAAAATTCTGAATGATAATCTCTTGAGAGCTCATGATTAGGGCATGAATATAACATTGACTTAAGCCTCCCCCAAGCTAGAGCGATACTTTCTCCTTCACGAGGCCAAAAATTATATATGTAATTCCGATCACGATGAACTAGATGCATAGGATAAAAAATTTGGTGAAATTCCAATTTCAATCGATTCCAGTTCCAAGATCCAATATCATCGCATAGCCTATACCATGCCAATGATTTTCCCTTACGATGAACTAGATGCATAGTAATAATTTTTCCTTACCAATTTCCACTTACCAAGAGCGCTTCACTCCCCGGCAACGGAGCCAGAAAAGAGCCTTGATGACCCACAAGTATAGGCGATCAATCGTAGTCCTTTCGATAAGTAAGAGTGTCAAACCCAACGAGGAGCAGAAGGAAATGACAAGTGGTTTTCAGCAAGGTAATGTCTGCAAGCGCTGAAATAGTCGGTAACAAGTTGTTTGATAGCAAGATAATTTGTAACGAGCAAGCAGTAGTAATAGTAAATAAAGTGCAGTAAGGTAGCCCAATCCTTTTGAGGCAAAGGACAGGCCAAAACGGTCTCTTATGATAAGCAAAGCGTTCTTGAGGGTACACGGGAATTTCACCATATCACTTTCATCATGTTGGCTTGATTCGTGTTCGCTACTTTGATAATTTGATATGTGGGTGGATCGGTGCTTAGGTGTTGTTCTTACTTGAACAAACCTCCTACTTATGATTAACCCCCTCGCAAGCATCCGCAACTACGAGAAAAGTATTAAGATAAAATCTAACCATAGCATTAAACTTTTGGATCCAAATTGGTCCCTTACGAATTAGCGCATAAACTAGGGTTTAAGCTTCTGTCACTCTAGCAACCCATCATCTAATAACTACTCCACAATGCATTCCCTTAGGCCCAAATATGGTGAAGTGTCATGTAGTCGACGTTCACATGACACCACTAAGCGAATCACAACATACATATCATCAAAATATCAAACACATATCAAGTTCACATGATTACTTGCAACATGACTTCTCCCGTGACCTCAAGAACAAAAGTAACTACTCACAATTAATAATCATGCTCAAGATTAGAGGGGTATTAAATAGCATAATGGATCTAAACATATAATCTTCCACCAAATAAACCATATAGTAATCAACTACAAGATGTAATCAACACTACTAGTCACCCACAAGCACCAATCTAAGATTCTGGTACAAAGATTGAACACAAGAGATGAACTAGGGTTTGAGAGGAGATGGTGCTATTGAAGATGTTGATGAAGATGGCCCTCCCAAAGATGGGAGAGTTGTTGGTGATGACGATGACGATGATTTCCCCCTCCGGGAGGGAAGTTCCCCCGGCGGAATCGCTCCGTCAGAGGGCAAAAGTGCTCCTGCCCAAGTTCCGCCTCGGGACGGCGGCTCTTCGTCCCGAAAGTCCTCCCCTCATTTTTTCTAGGTCAAAATGACCTATATACCAGAAGAGGGGCACCGGAGGTGGGCCGAGGAGGGCACAACCCACCAGGGCGCGCCTGGGCTCCCTGGCGCGCCCAGGTGGGTTGTGCCCACCTCGTGGGCCCCCTCTGGTAGTTATTTGCTCCAATAATTCTTAAATAATCCATAAAAAATCTCCGTGAAGTTTCAGCTTATTTGGAGTTGTGCAGAATAGGTATCTCTGACGTGCTTTTTCAGGTCCAGAATTCCAGTTGCCGGTATTCTCCCTCTTTGTGTAAACCTTGCAAATTATGAGAGAAAAGGCATTAGAATTACTCCCAAAAGCATTATTATGCATAAAAATATTATAAATAACAGTAGGAAAACATGATGCAAAATGGACGTATCACCAAGTTTCTTCCATGAGTGTCCACCATACCTACCTATATATGGTATTACCCTGCCGTTCCAAGTAAATTTGCATATGCCACCTCTAATCATTCAAATAAGCATATGTTTTATGTGCTCGTACAGCTCATGGAGCGGCAGGGGGTGGTCAGTATCTTCCATGCTAAGCGGGTTATTCTCATGATGGGTGTTTATTCACTTGTCATTGCACGAGAGAAGCTAGTAATTGGGATGCCCAGTCCCATGATCAAAATGAAAAATAATGAAACAAACTCCCCCGGGAAGTTCATAGTATGGAGGGCACCCAAGGATTTGGCTAGCCCTGGCTTGTGTTTGAATGGTTGAGGGGGAGTAAACTTTACCTTTTCGCTTGGGAACCGCCTATAATGTGTTTAGCATGGAAGATATTGAGAACTCTAGGTCGTGAAGTTGACAAGAAAGGCATGCCTCTCAAAATTATATTCATCTCTGTTTTAAGCTTTTAGCTCTAGCACCTCTGCAAATCCATGCTTCTCTCTGCGAACGGTTTATCCTTTACTTTTTTTTGTTGAGTCAATTTCTTATTCCAACCTATTCTTTAGTTGGCAAGCATCATGTGGTGGGGAAAGATCCATGCACATATGGCCATTCAAATATATTTGATCATGATTCATTATTGTTGACAATTATCTTTATGGTAAATAAGTTGGGATGCGAAACATTTAAACCCCTATCTTTCTATGTGTTCGTTGGATGCTATTTGTTCTAAAAATATGCTTTGAGTATTAGCAATCATAGAAGACTATATGATAATGGAGTATGTGGAGCTCATGCTTAGACTTTGCTGAAAATAAGATGCATTGAAATTGTTTGGTGACTAAGAACATAGGTTGTTAAGTTTCAAGAGAATGCATTGTTTGAACCATAACATGTGAATTGATTGCTACATTATAATGGAAGCAAATATGCCCTAGAGGCAATAATAAAGTTGTTATTTTATATTTCCTTATTCATGATAAAGGTTTATTATTCATGCTAGAATTGTATTGATCAAAAACATAAATACATGTGTGAATACATAAACAAATACCGTGTCCCTAGTAAGCCTCTACTAGACTAGCTCGTTGATCAAAGATGGTTAAGGCTTCCGAACCATAGACATGTGTTGTCATTTGATAATGGGATCACATCATTAGGAGAATGATGTGATGGACAAGACCCATCCGTTAGCTTAGCATAATGATAGTTCAGTTTATTGCTGTCGCTTTCTTCATGTCAAATACATATTCCTTCGACTATGAGATTATGCAACTCCCGGATACCGGAGGAATACCTTGTGTGCTATCAAACGTCACAACATAACTGGGTGATCATAAAGATGCTCTACAAGTATCTCCGAAGGTTTTTTTTGAGTTGGCATAGATCGAGATTAGGATTTGTCACTCTGAGTATCGGAGAGGTATCTCTGGGCCCTCTCGGTAATACACATCATAAGCTTGCAAGCAAACGACTAAGGAGTTAGTCACGAGGTGATGTATTACGGAACGAGTAAAGAGACTTTCCGGTAACGAGATTGAACTAGGTATAGAGATACCGACAATCGAATCTCGGGCAAGTAACATACCGATGGACAAAGGGAATTACGTATGTTGTCATAACGGTTCGACCGATAAAGATATTCGTAGAATATGTAGGAGCCAATATGGGCATCCAGGTTCCGCTATTGGTTATTGACCGGTGAGGTGTCTCGGTCATGTCTACATAGTTCTCGAACCCGTAGGGTCCGCACGCTTAATGTTCGTTAACGATATAGTGTTATATGAGTTATTTGATTTGGTAGCCGAATGTTGTTCGGAGTCCCGGATGAGATCATGGACATGACGAGGAGTCTCGAAATGGTTGAGAGGTAAAGATTGATATATAGTACAATGGTATTTGGACACCGGAAGTGTTTCGGAGGGTACCGGGTACTTATCGGGTCACCGGAAAGGAGTTTCGGGCACCCCCGGCAAAGCTATGGGCCTTATGGGCCAAGAGAGGGAACACACCAGCCCACAAGGGGCTGGTGCACCCCTATAGAGTCCGTCCCTATGAGGAGGAGGAGGAAAGAGGGGAGGGAAAGGAAAGTGTGGAGTAGGACTCCCCCTTCCTCCCCCCCCCCCCTCTTTCCTTCCCCCTTCTTCATACAAGGAAAGGGGGGGCGCAGGAGGGCAGGAGCCCTAGGGCCGGTGACCAGACCCTTGGGGCGCGCCCTGGCTGCCCTAGGCTGCCTCCTCCCCCCTCCCACCTATATATATGTGGGGAGGGGGTGCCACACAAGAACACAACATTGTCTCAGCCGTGTGTGGCGCCCCCCGTCCACCGTTTACTCCCTCGGTCATATTTTCATACTGCTTAGGCAAAGCCCTGCGGAGATAACTTCACCATCACTGTCACCACGCCGTCGTGCTGCCGGAACTCATTCACTACCTTGCCATCTTGCTGGATCAAGAAGGTGTGGACATCACCGAGCTGAACATGTGCTGAACGCGGAGGTGTCGTACGTTCGGTACTCGGTCGGTTGGATCGCGAATAAAGTTCGACTACATCAACCGCGTTGTCAAACACTTCCACTTACGGTCTACGAGGGTACGTAGACATACTCTCCCCTTCGTTGCTATGCATCTCCATGGATAGATCATTGCGTGTGCGTAGAAATTTTTTTGTTTTCCATGCAACGATTCCCAACAGTGGCATCCGAGCCAAGTCTATGCGTAGATGATATGCACGAGTAGAACACAAAGAGTTGTGGGCAGTGATAGTCATACTACTTACCACCAACGTCTTATCTTGATTCAGCGGTATTGTGGGATGAAGCGGCCCGGACCAACCATACATGTCCACGCACATGAGACCGGTTCCACCGACAGGTGGCTGGCGGGTGTCTGGCATAAAGATGGATGGCGGGTGTCTGTTTCTCCTACTTTAGTTGAATCGAATTCGAATACGGCCGGTCCTTGAAGAAGGTTAAAACAGCAAACTTGATGAAACACCGTTGTGGTTTTTGCGTAGGTAAGAACGGTTCTTGCTAGAAGCCCGTAGCAGCCACGTAAAACTTGCAACAACAAAGTAGAGGACGTCTAACTTGTTTTTGCAGGGCATGTTGTGATGTGATATGGTCACGACATGATGTGATATATGTTATTGTATGAGATGATCATGTTTTGTAAATTATCAGCAACCGGCAGGAGCCTTATGGTTGTCTCTTTATTGTATGAAGTGCAAGCGCCATGTAATTGCTTTACTTTATCACTATGTGTTAGCGATAGTTGTAGAAGCAATAGTTGGCGTGACGACCTCAACGCAACGACGCTACGATGGAGATCAAGGTGTCGAGCTGGTGACGATGGAGATCATGATGATGCTTTGGAGATGGAGATCAAAAGCACAAGATGATGATGGCCATATCATGTCACATATTTTGATTGCATGTGATGTTTATCCTTTATGCATCTTATTTTGCTTAGAATGACGGTAGCATTATAAGATGATCCCTTCACTTAATTTCAAGATAAAAGTGTTCTCCCTGAGTATGCACCGTTGCTACAGTTCATCATTTCGAGACACCACGTGATGATCGGGTGTGATAGACTCTACGTTCACATACAACGGGTGTAAGACAGTTTTACACATGCAGAATACTTGGGTTAAACTTGACGATCCTAGCATGTACAGACATGGTCTCGGAACACTGGAGACCGAAAGGTCGAACGTGAGTCATATAGTAGATATGATCAACATAGAGATGTTCACCATTGATGACTGCCCCATCTCATGTGATGATCGGACTTGGGTTAGTTGATTTGGATCACGTGTCACTTAGATAACTTGAGGGATGTTTATTTAAGTGGGAGTTCTTTAGTAATTTGATTAATTGAACTTAATTTATCATGAACTTAGTCTTATAGTTTTGCATATCTATGTTGTAGATCAATGGCCCGAGCTACCGTTCCCCTGAATTTTAATGTGTTCCTAGAGAAAGCTAAGTTGAAAGATGATGGTAGCAACTACACAGACTGGGTCCGTAACTTGAGGATTATCCTCATTGCTGCGCAGAAGAATTATATCATTGATGCACCGCTAGGTGAAAGGCCAGCTGCAGGAGCTGAAGCTGATGTTATGAACGTCTGGCAAGCTCGATCTGATGACTACTCAATAGTTCAGTGTGCCATGCTTTACGGCTTAGAACCGGGACTTCAAAGACGTTTTGAACATCATGGAGCATATGAGATGTTCCAGGAGTTGAAGTTAATATTTCAAGAAAATGCCCGGGTTGAGAGATATGAAGTCTCCAATAAGATCTATAGCTGCAAGATGGAGGAGAACAGTTCTATCAGTGAACACATACTCAGAATGTCTGGGTATTATAATCACTTGACTCAGCTGGGAGTTGATCTTCCAGTTGATTGTGTTATTGACAGAGTTCTTCAATCACTGCCACCAAGCTACAAAGGCTTCATGATGAACTATAATATGCAAGGGATGAACAAAACAATTCCCGAGCTCTTCGCAATGCTTAAGGCCGCGGAGGTAGAAATCAAGAAGGAGCATCAAGTGTTGATGGTTAACAAGACCACTAGTTTCAAGAAAAAGGGCAAGGGAAAGAAAGGGAACTTCAAGAAGAATGGCAAGCAAGTTGCCACTCCCGGGAAGAAACCCAAAGCTGGACCCAAGCCTGAAACTGAGTGCTTCTACTGCAAAGGGAGTGGTCACTGGAAGCGGAACTGCCCCAAGTATTTGGCCGATAATAATGATGGCAAAGTGAACAAAGGTATATTTGATATACATGTAATTGATGTGTTCCTTACTAATGCTCGTAGTAGCGCCTGGGTATTTGATACTAGTTCGGTTGCTCATATTTGTAACTCGAAACAGGGGCTGCGGAATAAACGAAGATTGGCTAAGGACGAGGTGACGATGCGGGTCGGAAATGGTTCCAAGGTCGATGTGATCGCCGTCGGCACGCTACCTCTACATCTACCTTCGGGATTAGTTTTAGACCTCAATAATTGTTATTTGGTGCCCACGTTGAGCATGAACATTATATCTGGATCTTGTTTATTGCGAGATGGTTATTCATTTAAGTCAGAGAATAATGGTTGTTCTATTTATATGAATAATATCTTTTATGGTCATGCACCCTTGAAGAGTGGTCTATTCTTGTTGAATCTCGATTGTAGTGATACACATATTCATAATATTGATGCCAAAAGATGCAAAGTTGATAATGATAGTGCAACATATTTGTGGCACTGCCGTTTAGGTCATATTGGTGTAAAGCGCATGAAGAAACTCCATGCAGATAGGCTTTTGGAATCACTTGATTATGAATCATTTGATACTTGTGAACCATGCCTCATGGGCAAGATGACTAAAACTCCGTTCTCCGGAACAATGGAGCGAGCTAATGACTTATTGGAAATAATACATACCGATGTATGCGATCCAATGAGTGTTGAAGCACGCGGCAGATATCATTATTTTCTGACCTTCGCAGATGATTTGAGTAGATATGGGTATATCTACTTAATGAAACACAAGTCTGAAACATTTGAAAAGTTCAAATAATTTCAGAGTGAAGTGGAGAATCATCGTAACAAGAAAATAAAGTTTCTACGATCTGATCGCGGAGGCGAATATTTGAGTTATGAGTTTGGCCTTCATTTAAAACAATGTGAAATTGTTTCACAACTCACACCACCTGGAACACCACAGCGTAATGGTGTGTCCGAACGTCGTAACCGTACTTTATTAGATATGGTGCGATCTATGATGTCTCTTACCGATTTACCACTATCGTTTTGGGGTTTTGCATTAGAGACAGCCGCATTCACGTTAAATAGGACACCGTCTAAATCCGTTGAGATGACACCATATGAACTGTGGCTTGGCAAGAAACCTAAGCTGTCGTTTCTTAAAGTTTGGGGTTGAGACACTTAAGTCAAAAGGCTTCAGCCTGATAAGCTCGAACCCAAATCGGAGAAGCGCGTCTTCATAGGATACCCTAAGGAAACAATTGGGTACACCTTCTACCACAGATCCGAGGGCAGGATCTTTGTTGCTAAGAATGGATCCTTTCTAGAGAAGGTGTTCCTCTCGAAAGAAGTGAGTGGGAGGAAAGTAGAACTTGATGAGGTAATTGTACCTTCTCTCGAATTGGAGAGTAGCACATCACTGAAAACTGTTCCAGTGATGCCTACACCAACTAGAGAGGAAGCAAATGATGTTGATCATGAAACTTCAGATCAAGTTACTACTGAACCTCGTAGGTCAACCAGAGCACGATCCGCACCAGAGTGGTACGGTAATCCTGTTCTGGAAGTCATTTTACTAGACCAAGGCGAACCTATGAATTATGAAGAAGCTATGATGAGCCCAGATTCCGATAAATGGCTTGAGGCCATGAAATCTGAGATAGGATCCACGTATGAGAACAAAGTGTGGACTTTGGTGGACTTACCCGATGATCGGCAAGCCATAGAGAATAAATGGATCTTCAAGAAGCAGACTGACGCTGATGGTAATGTTACTGTCTATAAAGCTCGACTTGTCGCGAAAGGTTTTTGACAAGTTCAAGGAGTTGACTACGATGAGACTTTCTCACCCATAGCGATGCTTAAGTCCGTCCGAACAATGTTAGCAATTGCCGCATTTTATAATTATGAAATATGGCAAATGGATGTCAAAACTGCATTCCTTAATGGATATCTTAAAGAAGAGTTGTATATGATGCAACCAGAAGGTTTTGTCGATCCTAAAGGTGCTAACAAAGTATGCAAGCTCCAGCGATCCATCTATGGACTGGTGCAAGCATCTTGGAGTTGGAATATACGCTTTGATGAGGTGATCAAAGCATATGGTTTTATACAGACTTACGGTGAAGCCTGTATTTACAAGAAAGTCAGTGGGAGCTCTGTAGCATTTCTAATTTTATATGTGGATGACATATTGTTGATTGGAAATGATATAGAATTTTTGGATAGCATAAAAGGATACTTGAATAAGAATTTTTCAATGAAAGACCTCGGTGAAGCTGCTTGTATATTGGGCATCAAGATCTATAGAGATAGATCAAGACGCTTAATAGGACTTTCACAAAGCACATACCTTGATAAAGTTTTGAAGAAGTTCAAAATGGATCAGTCAAAGAAAGGGTTCTTGCCTGTATTACAAGGTGTGAACTTGAGTCAGACTCAAAGCCCGACCACTGCAGAAGATAGAGAGAAAATGAAAGTCATTCCCTATGCATCAGCCATAGGTTCTATCATGTATGCTATGTTGTGTACCAGACCTGATGTGTGCCTTGCCATAAGTTTGTCAGGGAGGTACCAAAGTAATCCAGGAGTGGACCACTGGACAGCGGTCAAGAACATCCTGAAATACCTGAAAAGGACTAAGGATATGTTTCTCATTTATGGAGGTGACGAAGAGCTCGTCGTAAATGGTTACGTCGATGCAAGCTTCGACACTGATCCGGATGACTCTAAATCACAAACCGGATACGTTTTTATATTGAATGGTGGAGCTGTCAGTTGGTGCAATTCCAAGTAGAGCGTCATGGTGGGATCTACATGTGAAGCGGAGTACATAGCTGCTTCGGAAGCAGCACATGAAGGAGTCTGGATGAAAGAGTTCATATCCGATCTGGGTGTAATACCCAGTGCATCGGGTCCAATGGAAATCTTTTGTGACAACACTGGAGCAATAGCCTTGGCAAAGGAATCAAGGTTTCACAAGAGAACCAAACACATCAAGAGACGCTTCAACTCCATTCGTGAAAAGGTCAAGGATGGAGACATAGAAATTTGCAAAGTACATACGGATCTGAATATAGCAGACCCGTTGACTAAGCCTCTTCCGTGAGCAAAACATGATCAGCACCAAGACTCCATGGGTGTTAGATTCATTACAATGTAATCTAGATTATTGACTCTAGTGCAAGTGGGAGACTGAAGGAAATATGCCCTAGAGGCAATAATAAAGTTGTTATTTTATATTTCCTTATTCATGATAAAGGTTTATTATTCATGCTAGAATTGTATTGATCGGAAACTTAAATACATGTGTGAATACATAAACAAATACCGTGTCCCTAGTAAGCCTCTACTAGACTAGCTCGTTGATCAAAGATGGTTAAGGTTTCCTAACCATAGACATGTGTTGTCATTTGATAACGGGATCACATCACTAGGAGAATGATGTGATGGACAAGACCCATCCAATAGCTTAGCATAATGATCGTTCAGTTTATTGCTATCGCTTTCTTCATGTCAAATACATATTCCTTCGACTATGAGATTATGCAACTCCCGGATACCGGAGGAATACCTTGTGTGCTATCAAACATCACAACGTAACTGGGTGATCATAAAGATGCTCTACAAGTATCTCCGAAGGTGTTTGTTGAGTTGGCATAGATCCAGATTAGGATTTGTCACTCCGAGTATCGAAGAGGTATCTCTGGGCCCTCTCGGTAATACACATCATAAGCTTGCAAGCAAACGACTAAGGAGTTAGTCAGGAGGTGATGTATTATGGAATGAGTAAAGAGACTTGCCTGTAACGAGATTGAACTAGGTATAGAGATACCGACGATCGAATCTCGGGCAAGTAACATACCGATGGACAAAGGGAATTACGTATGTTGTCATAACGGTTCGACCGATAAAGATCTTCGTAGAATATGTAGGAGCCAATATGGGCATCCAGGTTCCGCTATTGGTTATTGACCGGCGAGGTGTCTCGGTCATGTCTACATAGTTCTCGAACCCATAGGGTCCGCAAGCTTGACGTTCGTTGACGATATAGTGTTATATGAGTTATGTGATTTGGTAACCGAATGTTGTTCGGAGTCCCGGATGAGATCATGGACATGACGAGGAGTCTCGAAATGGTTGAGAGGTAAATATTGATATATAGGACGATGGTATTCGAACACCGGAAGTGTTTCGGAGGGTACCGGGTACTTATCGGGTCACCGGAAAGGAGTTTCAGGCACCCCCGGCAAAGCTATGGGCCTTATGGGCCAAGAGAGGGAACACACCAGCCCACAAGGGGCTGGTGCAGCCCTATAGAGGCCGGCCCTATGAGGAGGAGAAGGAAAGAGGGGAGGGAAAGGAAAGTGTGGAGTAGGACTCCCCCTTCCTTCCCTCCCCCCCCCCCCTCTTTCCTTCCCCCTTCTTCATACAAGGAAAGGGGGGACGCAGGAGGGCATGAGCCCTAGGGCCAGCGGCCAACCCCTTGGGGCGAGCCCTGGCTTCCCTAGGCTGCCTCCCCCTTCCCACCTATATATATGTGGGGAGGGGGCACCACACAAGAACACAACATTGTCTCAGCCGTGTGCGGCGCCCCCCATCCACCGTTTACTCCACCGGTCATATTTTCGTAGTGCTTAGGCGAAGCCCTGCGGAGATAACTTCACCATCACCGTCACCACGCCGTCGTGCTGCCAGAACTCATTCACTACCTTGCCCTCTTGCTGGATCAAGAAGGCATGGACGTCACCGAGCTGAACGTGTGCTGAACACGGAGGTGTCGTACGTTCGGTACTCGGTCGGTTGAACGCGAAGAAAGTTCGACTACATCAACCGCGTTGTCAAACGCTTCCGCTTACAGTCTACGAGGGTACGTAGACATACTCTCCCCTTCGTTGCTATGCATCTCCATGGATAGATCATTGCGTGTGCGTAGAATTTTTTTTGTTTTCCATGCAACGATTCCCAACAATAATGATGAGTTTTATGAGAAAGAGTTGATGTTATGATGCTAGGAGAACTGATTGAAATTATAATTGATCAAACTTATGCACTATGCTAGCATTCACACTTCATAAATTATTTCTTTTATTATTTACCTACTTGAGGATGAGCAGGAATTAAGCTTGCGGATGCTAATACGTCTCCAATGTATCTATAATTTATGAAGTATTCATGCCATGTTTACAACAATTTTACATGGTTTTGGTATGATTTTAATGGAACTAACCCGGACTGACGCTGTTTTCAGCAGAACTACCGTGGTGTTATTTTTTGTGCAGAAATAAAAGTTCTCGGAATGGGCTGAAAATTTACAGTGATTTTTTATGGACCAAAAGAGACCCCCAAAGCTTCGAGGAAGGACCAGAAGCCTCACAAGGAAGCGAAAAGCCTGGAGGCACGCTCTCCCCCCAGGGCACGCGGAGCAGGCTTGTCGCTCCCTCATGGGCCCCCTGACATGAAACCGACTCCAAAAATTCCTATAAATTTCAAAACCCCCGAAACTTGACCTAGATGAGAAGTTCCGCCGCCGCAAGCCTCTGTATCCACGAAAACTCAATTGGGACCCTAATCCGGCACCCTGCCAGAGGGGGAAATCATCACTGGAGGCCATGTTCATCATCCCGGTGGTCTCCATGACGAGGAGGGAGTAGTTCACCCTCGGGGGCTGAGGGTATGCACCAGTAGCTATGTGTTTGATCTCTCTCTCTCTCTCGTGTTCTTGATTTTGCATGATATTGATGTACCGCGAGCTTTGTTAATATAGTTGGATCATATGGTGTTCTTCCCTCTCTATCTTTTTGTGATGAATTGAGTCTTGCTCTTTGAGGTTTCGTTATGTTGGATTGAATATTTTGGATTTGAGAACACTTGATGTATGTCTTGCATATGGATACCCGTGGTGACAATGGGGTATTATATTGAGTCACTTGATATATGTTTTGGTAATCAACTTGCGGATTCCCGTGGTGACATTGGGGTAATCTAGGCATAGGGGTTGATACACATTTTTGTCCTACGTTCTCCGATAGAAACTTTGGAGTGGTTCTTTGTCGCACGTTGAGGGATTGTTATATGATTCAATTATGTTAGCACCGTTGAGAGATTGCACTAGTGAAAGTATGAACCCTAGGCCTTGTTTCTAAGCATTGCAATATCGTTTGTGCTCACCTTTGTTACTTGCTATCTTGTTGTTTTTTATTTTCAGATTACAAAAACCTATATATACAATCCATACTACACTTGTATCACCATCTCTTTGCCGAACTAGTGCACCTATACAATTTACCATTGTATTGGTGTGTTGGGGACACAAAAGATTTCTTGTATTTGATTGAAGGGTTGTTTGAGAGAGACCATCTTCATCATACGCCTCCCGCGGATTGATAAACCTTAGGTCATCCACTTGAGGGAAATTTGGTGTTGTCCTACAAATCTCTGCACTTGGAGGCCCAACATGAGCCTACAAGAATAAAGTTGTGCAGTAGACATCAGGGGCCTCCTCACGCGAGCGACCCATATAGGAACCACACCAAACGATAAAAAAATTCAAAGAATACGAATCTTAGTGTCTAAATTGTGTAGTTGGAAAGTTAGATGTGAGGTAACTATTTCACATATAGATGTGAAATAGCAAATCTGTTAAAGAAAATAGAAAATTTCTTGCCATATATGTTGTGTACAATTTTTCTCAATTTTACCTAGTAGGAAACATGGAGGCCTAATTAAGCAGGAGAAATTTAGCCTCAATATGGTGTGTAGTCAGTCATGTGTCAAATATTCTATTATTCTCAGCCAAAGTTTAAGAGCATACACACCTTCATTTTTCCATCTTTCTAGTTCATTGACCCCTACTTATCAAGTGCTAGTCTTTAGTTGAGAGAGAATAAGTCAAATTTTGTAGTGGTATTTTATGTTGTGTTGTTGGCTATAATGTTTGAAAATTTGCCTTAGATTATTCATAAAATCATCTTATTATTTAGCTTGAAACTAGCTCGAGATCGGCTCAAGATCGATACAAGCTGAGCACGAGCCACTTTCTACGGCTCGACCTTGAGCTTCACTCAGTTTGAGCTCGCTCGATTTTTAGTATAATCTGAGTTGAGCTAGTCCAACTCGCTTGAACTCGACTCGTTTGCAGCTCTCATTGGTAGTTGTACTACTTACATGCTCGAATTTGAAACACATGTATACAATGGTACTCTTTGTTCTAGCTAAACTTGGGATGTCTCCGAACAATATGATATGGGCTTAGTAAACTTTTTAGGTGAAACAGTAGGGTAAAACCCCACTGACACAAAGTGTATGCAACTAGGCTTGAGATAAGCCTGGAATCAATAGAGCAAAAAACATAAAAAGAAGAAAGCAAAAAAAATACAAAAGCTCGTTAAGCCATGTTATTCCTTTGATTATACCCTCAAAAAGAAATTCCTGCAGATAAATTATTTTCAACCTGAGAAAGGTCAGACCTTCAATCATGAAAATCCTATTTTGTGGATACCCAAATGGACCAAGAAGCGGTGATTATGAATTCCATAAAGAAAGGCACATATATCTTCTTTTTCATGGTAGTGAAAGCCTCCATGAATGATAGTTTAGGTTCCCATTGTAGCCACACAAAATAACAACATCTTTTAGCAAAAAGAACAATGTAGGGGTGGTCGTTTTATGCTCCCGAGCTAAAATGCACCCCCGTGAACAATAAAATCAGGAAAATATAGTAAACAAAAATTCAAAAAACTCTAATTTTCTTGACAACAAAGATTGTTGAATGTTCTGCATACATAATTTTTTCAGGAAGAAAAAAATTCCTAGTGCTTTGAAAAAATTCAGTGCTCCAAAAAGACTATTTTTTAAAGCATTTTGAGTGTTCATTTTGTTATTTTCCCCAGACCTCCACGAATGTGATTTCATCATGAAAGTTTACACGCTGAAGAAAATTTAGCAATGCTCATTGTAAAAAAAACTCAGATTTTTCTGAATTTCTTTTCTATTTTTTTTTTAATTTTCATAGAGGAGCATTTGAGCTCGGGGTTAGAAGGGCACTTTCCAGTGTAAGGTTTCTTCTTGGGCACATTTCAGAGTATAAAAATTGTAACTTTGTAAGACAAAGTTCTTTCTAGATAATATGTTTCTTGCGTAGACTCTATCATGCAAAAGGCACCCAAAAAAACATGCTTATATTGACAAGAGCTCTACCATATCCATTTAAAATGACGAGGGGAGGGGGATGATACCAACGAACACTTTATAAGCTTATCGGGTGAATATTGATCTTTTTCGAAATGTAACTCCATGTATCAAGGGAATTTGTATGTTCAGAAACAGATAGTTGAGCGATGAGTGTTTCTTACACCTATTTTTTCCCGCGTTTATACTGTATATTCCTGGATATTTTCTAGGTGATCCCTTCAACTTGCTTTCTAATGACTACAAAGATATGGAAATCACCTTATTTATTTTGTCCCTCACAAAAATGGACATTTTTAGGTGGAAAATCAAGTAATATATGGGATATTCTAGAAGAGCCGATCAATTCCATATAATTGGCCGCGCACTAGAGGCAGTATAAGAGAAGCCAGAGCACGGTAAGACTGCAACCGCTTGTACCAGGCGTGAGCGCCTTTGTGACACCATCCCAGGAAACTATCGTGTAGGGGTCTGAGCCAAATTCGCAACAGAGAAGCCTCGAAACCCTACTCCACCCCTCTAAACTATATGAAGGAGAGGAATATTCGACAGCTCACCTCTTCGCTTCACCCTTCGACATATCCATCTTAGCAGCCGCCACACAACTATCATCAACACCATATCTCCATAGCCATAGCCATCACCATAGCCTCCATCTCATTACATTAATTACTTGCAATCAAGATTCCATCACGATCAATGACATTGTGATTCTATCAATCATTCATGTTGAAGTACCTTTTTATTCAATGTCATATGCTTGTGATTCGATCACGGTGTGTGTGACCCCCAGGCTATGGGCCAAGGCATAGCTTCGCAACCCCGTATATGTGCAAGAAGGGATTCACAATATGATTTTACTTTATATTTTTTGTGGAATTGTTTGTCTCTTGTCTCTACCTCGATCTCAGGGTTCATCGGTACCCGAGACACTGTAGATTGGTACAAGGAGAGGTAACGAGCAGGTGAGAGTGGAAGGCTATGCCGAAAGCTGATGACAGTAAGGTCAGGATGGTAGGCGAAACCAATTCGCTGGGGGAGACAATGATGCAATCACCAAATGCTAATGTGTTGGTTTGGTTTCTCCTTAATAATGTGAGGTAACTCCACGAGTCGGATAGGACTAAGATTGGACAATCCGGTCCTTGATGCACCGGTAGTCAGTCATGCTGTCAAAAGGACGCATCGACCACTTATCTGCCTTCACAATGTATATCTTATTACTTATCGATGCATTGTTGCTCTATCTTATTATAATCCCAAGTGTTGTATATGGCTGCAAATGAAACCTTGGATGTGGCCTATTTCTTTTATTATTATAACCTTTATGACATTTAATTGGTTTATGGAACGAAAATGATTTGCGATAACAAAGACTTGCAGAAATTTCGTTGCCAAGCTTAAATCACTTCCTCGATTTAATAAATACTAGGGTATTAGGAAAGAAGGCTATTACTACATTCGAAATCAGATCAAAGGTAATCACTGAGCACATAAATCTTCCATCAACAAAAATTCCTGGCGAGCTTGTGAAAATAGAGGTAGATGGAAAAGATCCTCCAAGTTTTCATGCTACATAATCAATTCTCAAAGTCTTAATCTCAACAAAAGTGAAGAGGCACGGAAATTTTGCATGGAGACGAGTACAAAATAACACCCTTGACATTTCCCAAACTGCATCTGCTGATTAACTTATAGATGTCACCAAGCTCAATTTTGCTTTCCATCCCGATCCTTATCCATTGTTATAGTAAGTGCTCCATATTGAAATGACCTGTGGAATATCATGCCTATTAAAGAATTTGTGCAGGTTCTTCAACAAAAGTGCTTTGTTTTGATTCTTGGTGTTCATAGCACCAAGCCATCCCTGGTGCGTTGGCCTACAAACTTTGGACCAAGCAGCAAGAGCAGACCCTGATTTTGCAAGTTAGAGCATCTTCGCAAACAATGCCTATGGTATTTGATTACTCAATCCTTGATAGTCTGATATAAATCCATAGAACACATAGAGAAAATAGGCAAGGAGGAGAGAACATCCTTAACCAACAAAAGCTTTTCTCCACAGGTGAGGTAGGAGGCAGTACCAACTAGAGTCCTTTCAATCATAGAAACCATTGAAGTGGTTGAAGAACTTGGCATGGCGGTGCAAATACGGTCAAAACTCATTTGTATACGTCCGCGCCCCTGACGAGGAATGAATTTGAACTAAGTAACGACATTTTTTTGGATCGGAGGGAGTATATCCTTTTAGACTAACAGCGTAATTATTATTTTTATCACAAATGAACCTAAGGGTTTGAACCAACGGCCTGCAACTTTTACACATTACCATTAACCACCAGGCCCAATGACATTTGGTGCTCTACTAGAATAAATATTTTCTATATCAGTTTGGCCTAACAGCATAAATTGAAACTCTAAACTCAAATGAAAAAGGTCCAGCAGTGGGTTTCAAACCAGCGACCTCCTACTGGTATCCCGAGACTGCAAACCAAAAGACCCGACGAATATTGTTATTACATAGGCTAATGGTTCTTTTATATTGAGGCCACATTTATATCCTTTAGAAAATAAAGTATCTTACATACAAATGTTGCACATGATTTTTCATGAAGCATAAATATTTTGTTTCCTAAAAATACCTTAAATTTTTCCAAAAGCTTGAAAACTTTTAAATACTGCATGAATATTTTATTTAAAATGTGAATATTTAAAATTGTGCACACATTTATTTAAATAAGCTAAATATATTTAAATAAATTTTCATATAATTTTAAAAATATTAATGTAGTTTTAAAAAGGTTAAATATGTTATTGCAAACTTAAAATTATGTGAAGAGCTATTTAACATATTAACCTTTTTAAAAATGCATTAATATTTTAAATATATATGAAAATTTATTTAATATTTTTTACCTTGGTTAAATATAGTTAAATATGATGTCATATAATTTTAAATATTCATGTTTTAATAAAATATTCATGCAGTATATAAAGTTTTCATGTTTTTGAAAATGTTTATGTACTTTTAGGAAACAAAATACTTATTATTTACGAAAATCATGTGCAACATTTGTAACTAAAAAAAATATTTTCTAAATAACATATAAAAAAGGGTTTCAATATAAAAAGTCCTTAGCCTATTGAATAACAAATTTGTCGGCCCTGGCGTTTAATCGTGTATGCGTGAAAGCTCAAGATCGCTGGTTCGAGCCCCTTGGGGCAGTGCCGGAGCTTTATGGGGGCCAACCTGGCAGTGGCCCCTGGGCTCAAAGAAAAACTTGTGTATATATATATTTGTATTAGACCAAAAAATTCACTAAAAATCAGCATATAATGATTTTATTTGACCCCTCCCCCAGCCAATACCCACCGCCCCCCCCCCCCCCCCCCCCCCCTCCAATTTTAGCCCAAGCTCCGCCACTGCCCTTGGGTTGCACCTTTTTCATTTGAAGTCACATTTATTAATTTATGTTGTCCGTGCAAAAGATATGTCACTTACCAAATTATACATGAAATGTCATGAGTCTTGGTTAGGCGCCCACGCGGGTTACCAGCGGTTCACGGTTCGAAACCCCGTGGGCACTATTTTTCCTCTCAATGTAATTTGTGTTGTTCCTGACGAGTGGGCCCCCCCAGTGTTTTTTGTTGCGAAAAAAAAATGACGGGTCTTTTTGCAAAAGGAGCAGGGACACGCCCGTCTCATTGTCCCGTCACTAACAGCAGACCCCCACGCCACACTGTCACTCCTTGTCGTTGGCGTATACAAATGAGTTTTGCACGGTATATGCACCGCAAAGCTAAGTTCTTACACCACTTCAATGTACACCACAAGTTGTAGCATTAAAGTGTCCACATGGCAAATTCGAGCACCAGAGGGGTAATTGACTTTGTCAATTAGTAGCAACTTGTTTGGATTCTTCACGGTTTTTTTTTAGAGTCAATCAAACCATTGGTGCTGAAACTTGGCAAAAATGGTCACGTTAGTGCTAAAACTTGTGGTGTACGTAGAAATGGTGAAACAAGTTGGCTCAGCCATGCAAATACGGTGCGAATCTCAGTTGCGTTTAATGCTTCCGATCGCTGATAGGCGTGCCAGTGTGCCGTGGGGAAAAAAGGAAGAGACAGGAAGGGGGAGACGGGGTGGGCGGGGGGGGGTTGGGGGAGGCGGGAAAGGGAGGGGTGCGGGGGGCGAAACACAAAAAACAAAAAAACAAAGGACAAAAAGAAAACAAAAAAAAAAAAAAAAAAAAAAAAAAAGAAAAAAAAAAAGAAAACAAAAAAAAAAAACACCCCCCCCACCCCCCCCCCCCCCCCCCCCCCCCCCCCCCCCCTTGATATTTTTTCTCACAAAAAAAATTCTAAAGTTTAGCACTAAAGTGATCATTCTCGTCAAGTTTCGGCACCAATGATGTAATTGACTCTTTTTTGGATCATGCCTTTGGCGGTCATGCTTTTCTCTGCGAAGGTTCTCTCCACATTACATTTTGGTAACCGTTTTTTTCATATATTTTTTTGACGTGAATATCAGGAGCTCTGTCTTTGCATTATAGGGGAAAAGAAGTGTTACAGATTACATTCATTTTTATCGTAGTTTTGCATGACAATCGTCGCGCAACGATTGGATCAGGAGCTGAAGCATGAGTGCACTGCATGAGCCTGTCAGGAGAGGAAAACGACTCAGCGGACAGGCCGGCCGGGAAGAGAAATGAAAAGAAAAAGATTCCAGCAGACCGCCTGCCTGATTTTTTTTTTTTTTGAGAGTACGCCACGGCATACCATATTTTTATAGAAGGCAGAAGACAAATTACAAGAGACTACCTCTCGCCGCGAACATATCTGATCGACCTGAAGTTTGCAGGCCCGTTCCGTCCAGTTCGCTCTGATCTCCGGTAAGATGATCCTTAGGCAAGTACTACCTCCGTCCTGGTTTATTGGTCTTCATTGTATTCTGTGACAAATTTAGATCATAAATTTAACTAATAAAATGACCATGCATGTCATCAAAAATTATATTATTAAAAAATATGTTCAAGTACGAACCCAAGGATATGATTTTGTTAACATGCACTAACATTTTATCAGTTAAATCTTTGATCAAAATTTAGCACAAATTATAAAAGGGACCAATAAACCAGGGGCACAAATTACAAAATTTAGTACATTTAAAATTAATTAACTGACAAACTGGCTAGACAGTACAGTAGAGAGAAATGTATGGCCAGCTATGATGGATGGAGGTCGATGGCTACGTGCATGGCTGATGGCTGACATGATTCACCAGATCCGGTCCGGGGCGAGAGCATATCATCAGCTCACGTGCCACACGCCTAACTGTAATCAACCTCCTAAATAGAGCCATCCATAGTTGCAGCCCATCAAGTGGAGTATCATGCATGCATGCAGCTCATCGCTGCGTGATACTCATCCATCAGTACATTATCCTGGTTAAGCAAAGCAACAAAGCAAACTGAAAAAAAATCTGTACGCCTAATTAAGCTAACTTATCTTGATTTTACTTTCAAAGGAATGCAACTATGTACTGGATTTTTTTACCATCACCATGCGGTTCGGAATAAAAATAATGCAACCTCTGTTTCAAAAGACGGCGTCCTTTTAAAATCTGTATTGGTAAAAATGCTTTACAACATTTCATTATAAATTCAAAAAATATACACAAAGTATACGAAAATATGCATGCAAAGTATCACCACCGACGACAAAAAAAGGGTAAAAGAAATGCTTTACTACATTCGTTATAAGTTCCAAAAATATGTACAAAGTATACGAAAATATGCATGCAAAGTATCAACACCGACGACAGCATCAAATTGCTTACATTAAATCTATAGTGAAATATATTTGTAAACTGTGCCACATTAAAGAAAATTGGCGAGCTACTTTGGAGGTCCAAAAAACTGCAAATTAGCTCAGGAGCAACGTCGAGCTCGGGTGAAGAGGTGATTTGTCTCTTTCTCTTTCCATAGCCGCTATGGTGGTGTCGGAGACGGGTGACCGAAAGTTGGCATCAAGCTCAAGGGATTCTTTGGTCGTGATTGTAAAAAAATTTCTTGGCTATGATCATTTGGGCTGAAGCTGAGGTTCTATTGTCTTTCCAGTTTTGCATGCCTACATGGCTTGTACTTAATTTTTCGTTATATGAATAAGACAGTATTATCTTAAAAAATGGCAAACTTATCAAAATGTATACATCATGTGTTCGTTTTTTCTTCTTCGTATCCTACATCATGAATTGTTCAATAGTGCGGAAATGTATATATGTATGGGTGGCTCATGATGAGCAGCGGAGTGGCAAAGGCAGAGGTGTATGTGGAGCTAGCTAGCTAGCAAGGCGGCCATGATGGATCCATGGTGCGGGCACTGTGGAAAAGGTGCTCGCTCGTGTGGGATGGGAGATGAGATGATCGAGTGCTAGCTATCTTGATCGATCAAAGCATGCATGCGCAGCTAGGGTGCACATGCACATGTCTGCTCGATCTTCTGGATATACCATCCTCTCTTCGGTCTTGCATATTGATATAAGAGCATCTACAACTGGACATTGCAAATCCGGTCCCTCGAACGCGCGTCCGCGGGCATTGACCGGGCACGTATCAAATTAGCCACTTTGCATCCACCTCTCTCATATTTCATCCCCTAAATCCATACAAAGTATGCAAAAGTAATCATACGTACTACATATACGTACTACCCTAACTACTCTTCGTCGTCGGAGATGTCCACGACGACGGTGTCGGGCGCCGGCTGGACGGGCGGGTAGGAGGGCTCCGGCTCATCCTCCTCCTGCTCGACCTCATCCATGTAGGCGAACATCTCCGCCTCCTCCGCGGCCTCTTGCGCCTCCATCTTCTGCCGGCGACGGCGTCTTGCCTCCGCAGCCGACTTCGACCGGAAGGAATCGGGGATGGCCTACTACTCCGCTTGCAGATCCCCGTCGCCAGTGTCCCCAACATCCTCCTCCTCCGACTCATCCTCCTCCTCCTCCGGATCCACTGCATCCGGAGGTAGCCCCGCGGCGGTCCGGGCTTGGCGCCTAGCCCGGATCTGCTCAAGGAGCTCGAGCTGGCACTCCGGCGTTAGAAAGGGCTCACTCCTCACCCGGCGGCGTGGGGCCATGGCTACTAGGCGGACGGATGGAGTGGAAAGTGGCAGCGACGACGGACAGGAGGAGGAAAATATGGATGGATGGTAGGGTTTCGGTGCCGCCGGTCGACTTAAATAGCCGGGCAATGCACTACGTGGCCCGCCGGAGCTGCGCCACGCGGCGCCACCGGTCCAACGGAGGAGACGAGTTTCGGACCGCCATGTTTGTGGGCGTTTCCGGCTGGGACCCGTTCGTCAGTCCGACGTGGCGGGCGTGCCCGGGCGCGTCCGGGCGCCCCCATATCCGCCCCATATTTGGGCTGGATATGGGAGGTGCCGGTCAGCCCGGCCGTTTGAGGGCCGTTTGAGAGGCCCGTCTGGGTCAAAAAATCGTGACCGGACAGTGACCGGTCGGCCCGCCCGGGCATATGAGGCGGGTTTGAGAGGTCCGGTTGTAGATGCTCTAACAAATTCCACATAAGTTGACCCTTAAAACGCTTATAAAGTGCACTGTAAACCGTTTTTGTGGTGCGAAATTACCGCGGGCAGAGCAGACCCCGTAAATAAAATTGTATCCCACTATAGTCTATTTTTTTTTCTTTTTCCTCCCGTTCTCCGGCCACGGCGTGCCTCGCCCCGGCACCTCCCGTTCCCGGCTACGCGTCATGCAGTGGAGGAGCCATGCGTCGCCCGCCCCGACTGCGCGCTCTCTGGCGCGCTTGCCCGTCCCCGATTGAGCCCGGCACCGCCCGCCGCCGGGCGAGAGCTCACCGTCCTCCCCCACGCCGCCCTTCTCCGGCGCTGCCCCGCCCTGATTCGGGCCGCCGGTGGCCTACTCCGCCCTGCCCGTGGACGGCCTCGCCTCAGAAGTGGAGGTCGAGCCAGCCACAATTCGGACCGGCGTCGCCGAATTCCGGCATGCGGCGGCTTCTTCCGACATGCAGCGACCGGGCGACGGATTCCGGATAGATTCCGGCCAGTTCCACGGCGGCGCGTCTGCTCCGACGAGATTTGACCGGTTTACGGGTTGAACTGTATACTGCCTTTGAAACTGTATATATGAGGTTCTCGTAGATGGATTTTCAGTGCCCTTTAGAAAGTTTAAGGGCCGGACGAGTTTTACGGGATCTGCTAGGCGCCATTTTTTCGACTGAAACTGTAAACACCTTTTTTTATGGGTTTGACCGCTTTAAGGGGTCTGCTAGAGATGCTATAATGCTATCCCCGCTCCATTATTGAGTACTCATGCATGTGGTCTGTCTATCTTACGATCATACGTTAATTTCAACATCTCATACCATCAAGGCATTCATATTGGGGGCACAAAGCCAAACTAGGACGGCACTGGCTATAGATATTTTCAACACTACCTGTTGTCCAAACAGGCCCATATAATGCTGAAAATGTTGTACTAGTAATTTGCAACTCAGATTCATATATGTACTCTAGAATATACGATGCTGCCGGCCGTGCATTAATCCATGGTACAAAAAGAGGGAATCACGTGTGTCCAAAAGACCAAGAATAATGTTTGGCTTTATAAAAGGGGTCCGAGCCTTTTACATCAGGTCATCAGAAAACTTTTGCCATCGATTGCCAAGCTGAGGGGGCAGGTGAGCTTTTTGGACGCCAAAGGGGGGAAATAGTCTTGTTTGGGATCGCCGGGGAACCACCACAGAGCTTTGGGACGTTCAAAGGTTGCAATGGCCGATGATGGCCGGCCCGGCGACGGAGAGGTGCGTTTGACACAGATTTGACCAGTGGATCTGTTTGGGATTCGGGTGTCGTCGTGTTTCTCCTCTTCCTCTAGCTCCGGCTGTGTACGTACACGCAACAAAGTACTGACGTTTGAAATTGTCAAAAAATGATATGTACTGGTGTCTGGGCCCGTGATCAAACACCGTGCATACTTGCACGCGAGAGCGATGGGACTCCTGCAGGACATGCCGAAGTGAGAAAGGGTTAATTCAGATTAATGTTTTTTAAAATATATTAAAGACGCAAACGCTCATATATACGTGCATAAACTCATCTCTATTAACACACACGTAGATCTACCTCTATGAGCATCTCTGAGAGACTGAGTTGACATATCATATTGAGATTGACGAAGTCAGCATAGACACCTCGTAGTCGACGGGAACATCTCCTCCCACTGAACGCGCATAGCAGAAAATTTCGAAATAAATTCAGAAATAATGTGAGCACCAGGACTTGAACACTGATGGATTGAGAATACCACCGTCCTCCTAACCATGTGGTTGATTCGCCGACTTACCTCGCGCCAGGCACATTGGAGACTGGACTTTGAGAGACTGAAGATGGACAAAATCACCACCGTTACTGAAAAAATACACTTTGTGACACATTAAAAAGTTTAATTAATTCATGGAATAATCTGGCAACGGCCAAGGCATGGGGACTCGGTGCTTCAAGGATTATTTGCATCTAAGGAAATGCCATGAACTAGGAGCATGGAAAGGCCATAAACTCCCTCAACATTTTTGTCGCATGGGAGGTTTGGTGCGAGGGGGACCCCGAGTTTTCAGTAACATCACCACCTTATCTTCGAGACTTCGACCATTGTTAAACTTCGAGTCTGATCCTTACTCCTTAGTGGATATAATAAAGAATTAAAGATACAAGCGCCTCCTTAAACTACCAAGCTACGAGCCTATGACAAGGTGAAAGTCGCAACTTTTAGTCCGAACACTAGAGTTCAATGTAATTCTTGCATGAATTATAGTGGTACATAGAGTTAGATTATTAGGTTCCTTTGGATGGAACCAACCCACTCAGTTCAAGTCCTAAATCTGACACCGGTGCTCACATTTTTCTGAATTTATTCCAGACTTCTCGGCAACTTCGTCAATCTCAAGATTTGACGGCTCAATCTGTGCGAGCGTATGCGTTTTAGCCTTTGTACCGTGTTTCAAAAAGAACATGCACTCTCAGTCGAGCGCGTGGGTAAACATAACACGCTTGCTATGTTTTTAAACCTCGGCTTAGCCACCAGAATTGCCTTGAGATTCGCTTTTTTCATCATGGGTAACATCAATTTAAACCATGCCACCAAGATCAAACAGTCCATAAGTGTGACTGATGCCTTGTCAGGCCTAATGACCTAAATAATAGCCGCCGCCTCCCTAAAAAATTAGGGTTTCTCTACCTTCCGCCGGCGCCGACGCCGTTCCGCCTCATCTCTGGTGGCCTTGGGGCCATGGGGGCGCGGTGGATCCCGGCCCTTGCCGGTGGGAGGGCTTCGTTTTTAGATGTGTCTTCGAGATTTGTTAGGGCTTGTGTTCTACTCAAGAAGGTGAGACGGCGACGGCTCCCTGAAGATGGAATAAGATTATTCCGCCTAGCCCGGTCCCGGTGATGCATTTAGCATCGTCGGTGAGCGTGTGGAGGTGTGTCTCTGGTGGATTTGCTCGGATCTGTTCGTCGTTCGTCTAGGTTCATGTGTCTTCAGATTGGATCCTTCTGATGTACGCTACTCTTCATCAGCGGTGGTTGCTGTTCTATTGTGCTGGTTCTATGCGACCTTAGCACGACGACTTCCCAACTGTCTACTACAATAAGTTTTGTCTGGCTCCTGTGAGGGAGGGGCGATGACGGCGGCGCGCTGAAGCTACATCGCTTGTAGTCATCGCTAGGTGGTCTACGGGTCTGAATGTAATTTTTTTATTTCTGATGTTCGTTGTACCACTATGATTAAAAATGTATAGATCGGATGTTTCACGCAAAAAAAAATGCCATAGACAGAAATAAAATGATACCAAAGATATAAGATAATAAACCCTTCACCGAACGCCAGTTTTTCACCAAATCATTCCCCGTCAGTCGTCGGCCCTAGGTCCCTACTACACCAGTTATATCACAACAACTCCACAACACAAGCAAACGCTCAAGCATAGCAAAGCTAGAGAGATAAAGAGATCGACATGATGTTCCCATCACCAGGTGGAGCGGCGATGGCGCTCGCCCACGGCCAAGCAGCCTCCACGGGAGCAACGACCGCCGGCGGCGCCCCGACGGGCATAACCTTCAGCTTCCAGCCCTCCGACCCTCCTGTGAACGGCGGCCTCTCCCACCACCATGGCCTCCTAGGTTACAGCCCCCTCGTACTAGACCACCCAACCACCACCACTTCGTCCTCCTCCACTATCCCCGCCGCTCCCGCCCTTCACCACCTCCATGCACCTGCCGGACCCGGAGTCATCCATCCCCCGAGGTCATCACCTCCACATCCATGGTAGTAACCGATCTCCCTCCCTCTCGTTTATCTCTTTGTCTCTCTACAATCTACATGTTTGACATGCTAATATTCTTATTTGTTCAATTAGGTCTTGCGAGGAAGGATATCGAGAAAGGCAGAGTGGGAAGGGCGCGGTGGTGGACATGGGGGTTAACAGCGTGGCGGCGGGTGGAAGTGGAGGCGGTGGACGGTCACATGGGTCAGCGGCGGCGGCGGCGGCGGGGATGGGGGTCGGCGCGGTGAGGATGAAGAAGGCGGCGGGGGGAGGAGGGGTGAAGGCACGGCGGAAGGTGCGGGAGCCGAGGTTCTGCTTCAAGACCATGAGCGACGTCGACGTGCTCGACGACGGCTACAAGTGGCGCAAGTACGGCCAGAAGGTCGTCAAGAACACGCAGCACCCACGGTACGCACTGTACATCGATATAGCTCATCCAAACCCTAAACGTGACGCACATATACATACGCTACATATGTGCATGTGTACGATTTTATGAAGCAACTGCCTCATCAAACTGAAATCTCATGAAATGAAATTCAATGAAATGTCCTTTATCAAAAAATCAATGGGGGTCGGCGCGGTATATCTAGATTATATAGATCTCATGATATTTTGTTTTTGATGTCCAATTTGGTGTAGGACTCATCAGAAGTGACAACTTGACTAATTAGGGTTATCAGTTAAGTACTATGGATTTAACAAAACATGGATTGCAGTTTTTTTGGGGGTTATTTCCACTTTGTAAAACTCTATAATCTATCCCTAAAAGAACTATATAATCTAGATATACCAAAGTAATTTATGCTCAAAAAATTATCCAAGAAGTAATATGGCAAGCATAAATAGGTTTAGTGCAGGCGCATAATATATATGAACTATAATTTTCTTGGAAGTATTGTTTTGGCTGTTTTTAAACTTTAAACCCCATGTAATTTCAAAAAAAAAATCTCCATAAATTAATCACATTTTGAAACTGTTTCTTTATTAGAAAATTTCACGTATTAATGCATTATTACATCGAATGGCGCTAGAAAATGATGAAATGCTAAAAAACAATATTGGGAAAATATTAAAACCTCTCTTTCTCTTGCTACTATGGAGAGACAAGCCGCTTGCTAGGGTTAGCCTAATGCATATGAAGTTATGAACTAGGCTTCCTTCATGGGTAATTCTGTTCTTTAATTCTAGGCATTCATGTGTTATTGCACGCTAATCTCCCCCGTGTTAGTAAGTATATATTCATGCATGCTTTACCAGAAGTGTACTATGGGTATCTTTAACTAACTAAGTGACACATTTAACTTGATTATCGGCGACATATTGGGATCAATTTAGTGAAGCTAATTAGTTTGAATACTCTATCATCATTAGTTAAGGCCCCGTTTGAAACACATGAATTCGAAGCATACGAATATACATTGATTCCTAAAGCAAACAAAACCACAGGAAAAATGGAAAACTGTTATTTGGCTGTCACGCATGAAAATCATAGAAATTGTAGACATAAAGAGAAGAAAACATGAGGTAGGACCTCGTGTTTGGTTTCTTCCAAATTTCCTATGGAATAGTCCATTCCATGGAAGTTTCGAAGGAATGTAGGATAGCAATTCCTTTGTTCGAAACAACACCAAAGGAAAATTTCCTATAGTAATTCTAACCTCCAAAATTCCTATGTTTTTCCTTTGGCGAAACGGGACCTAAAACTTGCTTTGAGAGGCATACAAAATGTTTTGGATACAATATCATCCTCTTTACGAACCTTTTTACCCAATAAGTAGCCCTCATTTGGGGTCTAACAGACTTATAGAGTTAATGGAGTTCATGTTTTTCTTTTCGAAATGGATGAACTTGATGTTTGATTTCAAGACAAGCCTGTCATGGTGTTCTAGAAGGGAAAACATAAAAACAACACTAGTTTCATTTTTATAGTAAACCCATTGATGAAAAAAAATGAAATAAAGGTGTTGAAGTACAGTTTTGTGTAATGTGTATTTAGTAAGTTTGATGCTCTTGATATATTTAAGGCTTATGTTATCTTGGCCTATTGTTTGAAGTGCATCCCTTGAATTATGTATTATATTTACTATCCAATTCAGTTGGCATAAGTTATAGAATTGTCCTGGAGCAGAACTTTATGGCATTCACCGTAATTTAGTGAATATTATTGAAATTTAACATGAGGAAAAATGCATGTAAGCTAAGAGATTCTGGCATGAAGAAACTAAAAGCTCACTTTACATGTAGTTCGTGTTCCACTGCTAGCAGGGAACCAGAGAGCCAATTCTCACAAAACTTTTGTACACTCGTACAGTAGTTAACTTTTGCTAAAGTTCCAGTCATTGAATGACAAAAGCTAAGGAAAAAAAGTGTTTGCAAAGCTAGATGGTCCTAAGATGGCTTTGTTATGTCTGGTCCCCTTGTTGTCTCTCTACACCTACTAAATTGAACCCTAAATGCATATGAACACAACTTAATTAGCACACGTATATATGTCTATCTAGCTAGCTAGCTATAGCTTACCCATACACAAAGGTACGAAACATGCTCCTATTCCATTAGTTCATTTTCTAGGTCGTGCTAGCTATTCTAAGCTAGTAGCTCTTTATTCATATGTCATCTGGATTAGGCAGATGATAACCTTGCTTGTTCTTTGCTTAATTTCTTTGATGGACTAGCCCATTTCATGTTGTGGGGACGTCCAAGAGTACGTGTAGGGAAAACGACCATCGATCGAGTCGCATCCTAACTACAAGTAGGTCGGATGCTCATTGCACCATCTAATAGTTCCACTAACGTCCACTCATCCATGCGTGAGCCTGAGCCGTCGCGACAAACAAAATAAAAGACTAGTTTTCCATGCATTTTATCATTAATTGCTAGCTAGAAGAAAAGGTTACATGTTGGTACTCTGAATAAGATTTCTCATGTTTTAAAACTAGCCACCTTAATTTTGTAGATGCAATTAACCACCTTACTAGATTGTGTTGTGGCATGCATGCATGCATGGCATGATACCCCGATATATCTCCTCTCGGTGTCTAGATGACAACCATACGTGCGTGCTTGTGTGCGCGCGCGCGCGTGTGAATCTACTGATCGACCAGTCGATGCATGTGTGATCGATGCATGTGTGGTGGTGATCATGGCACAGGCAGTGTGAAAAAGCATTGACCCACAGCTAGCACGGGACAAGCATCAGTCCAATCTGATTAGGCCCGCCGTGCAATGATGCCACTGAGAGACCCAACCCAACCCTATGGCCTGGTCGATCTCTGGCTCACACACCACCACAGCATCATGGCTTTTCCAATCAACCGGCGAATCCTTCCTGGCAATCATCCCTCCTCATTCTCAGGGAATCTCCCGAGCTAGTTTCTAGCTACTAGCAGCTTAGAACTTAGAACAGTATACAACAGTGAACAGTCCAAGTACCAAAAAATAAGGACGTCAATAAGTGTGACCATGGCAAGTTTAGTTGTTAAGCATAGCAAATCTGCCCTTAGTTTAATTTTAAAATTGACATGATTGCCAACTAAACTTGTCGTCCTCGCATCAACTAAAGTTGCCATAAAAAGCGTTCGATTTGCCATGGTCAAAAAATTGACGTTCGGATCTTATCATTTCCGGAAAATAAACAGATGATTTTTGGAGAGAAAACAAACAGGACCATCAAACTGATCTGATACACGATATGGCAAATGGCTGTGCATTAGTATAGTTTTTTTAAGGGAAGTGCATTAGTATTAGTTAGCCAGTGCAGAGGCAGAGAGCCCATAGATGGAGCAACCAAGATCCTGAAAAAAAAACACAATCTGGTCGGCAAGCCACCATGCTATATGTAGCAGTAAACCACCCGGAGCTATGGTTGTTCATTAAAAAAGAATCGGGTCACTTGGCAAAGAAGTTCCACCCTTGGTTTTGATGTTGATCAGACAGCTCCGACCGTGGATGACCACATCCTACTGTTAATTGTCTACTCTATAGTGTCAAAAATGATCTTATATTTTGGGACGAATGAAGTAATTATAAGCCGGTGACATGCCTAGCTACCACGATCGATCTGGCCCTCACTGATTGTTCCTGCATTCAACAAGTGTTTTTGAATCTTTATTTTGTGTTTCTGCGTGTTAATTTGTGTTAGTTCAGTTATATACGTGCTTTGCTCTGGCTGGCTGTGGGAGAGGTGGAATCTCTACTGTTTGGTAAAGGGGGCCGGCCCTGGGAGGGATGATGATGATGAAAGGGTGGATTTGAGCCTTTGCAAAGGGCCCAAGATTTTTTGTACTCGGCAATTATTACCACATCTTTGTCAATCTATGCCCCTTGCCCTCGGGGTGAGACGAGGAATGATAGCTGCAGAGTAGTAGCTGGCCCTGGAATTTTATCATCTCCATCCATCCATCGGCTTATTATTTCTTTCTTTCCATGTGTTGTGTTGTCAGGCCATGATTGAGAGTCTCTTCCAGCATCGGCACTTCACCTACTACGTGTCTACACCTCTCTGAATATTCACCGGCAAAATTCAAAACCGGTAGTGCAAAATGCGGAATAGTAGTAACATGACTACTTCTCTGATGGAGGTTTCTGTGTGCTGTATGTTGTGGACGCAGGAGCTACTACCGGTGCACGCAGGACAAGTGCCGGGTGAAGAAGCGCGTGGAGCGGCTGGCGGAGGACCCGCGCATGGTGATCACCACCTACGAGGGGCGGCACGTCCACTCCCCCTCCCGCGACGACGACGACGCCGCGCGCGCCAACGCCGAGATGAGCTTCATCTGGTAGCAGCACGCACTGCACTGCCCAGCCGCGTGCAGCCGGCTAGGGCCAGGCCACCCACCCACGAACGCTCCATGCATGTGTGCTTTTACTGTACCCTAGTGCTGTTGTTGTTGTAGTCAGGCTGGTAGCAGCTTAGCAGTTGGTATGTACGTACACTGATTAAGCTGTAGCGGCAATAAGACGTACGTTGCGTACGCCGAGGTTATCTGCTGGTGTTGGGGTGGTGGTGGTGGTGGGGTGAAGCCTCAAGTTAGCAGCCTGCAAGCTACCTGGGATCTGATGAAGAAAAACTGGAAAGGGCAGCCAGCGTAACTTGCGGCGTCTCTCTTTTGTGTGTGCTGTCTGTATACTGCATGGTGTAGGTTCCTGCCGAAATCATTGTCGTGCGTCAACCTGTTCCCTCTCCTCCCCTTTGGGAAGGGAGAGGTCTTCTTTTTTCCCCCTAGATTCCTGGGTTATGAGTTGCTTGGTGAGAATTTCTTGTTCCAAAATTTGCTCCGAACCTTTGCAGAACAATCTACATGCATGCAAGTTGTTTACAAGACACGATTTCTTGGGGGTTTTGAATTGCGCACAAAACTTGTTTACAAGACCCAATTTCTCGTTTGCTTTTTTTTAGGGGGAATTTCTCGTTAGCTACTTTTTTTTTTAGGAATCCTGCTAGATTTTATTCATCATTCGGTATTGCTACCAGAATTACATCGGGTTCGTGTGGCACGCCCAACAAAGTGTGGCAACCCTGGTCCAAGGTTAAGGCATATCTAGCAAGATTATGAGGCTCAAAGTTTGAGCTTCTGGACTCATAAACAAAATTACAAGAATTGAAACAATTTCTCGTTAGCTACATGTTTAAGGAGGCCACGAGAGCTCCTTAAGTGGAGAATAGCATGCAAATCGCCTCAAGGGCGATTGTATTGACAGGCACATTTAGGTTTTAGTCCCCTTTTGATTCTTTTTGTTTAACACATTTATGGGGAAAAACGTTCATTGTTCAAAACACCATTGCGTGTTCAAAAAAAAGTTCACGTGTTAAGAAAAATGTTAATGCATTTTTAAAAGGTGCATGTGTTTATTCATCTTGTTTTAAATAAGTTATTCGTGTTTACCAAAATGTTAATATGTTACAAAAGGTTCGGGTCATGGTTAAAATAAATTATGCATTTAAAACATTTAGATATTCAAAAATCATTTGGATCATGTTTTAAACATGTGCATGCATTTAATATCCTCACATATTTTAAAAAATGTTCGGACCATGTTTAAAATGTGCATGTGTTATTAAAAAAAGTTCACGGGATTAATATGCTTGTTGAAAAACTAATAATGCACAACTTAATCCCCTACAAAATGAAACGAAAAATACGAAATTGGAAAACGAAAAAAAAGGACATTAACAGGAAAAGTAAAGGAAACATAGAAAACCGGAAGGAGAAAGCGAAAGCAAAAACAAAGGCATCAGAAAAATGAAAGAAACCCAACATAGCAACAACAAAACGAGTAACCCCCCTCCCCCCCTAAAAAAACAAAAAAACGCAATATCCATAAATGAGCCGGCAATTCGCATGTCTCGGTTTCTATCCCCTAAGCTCTAGGCATATAAGAGGACGCATGTGCTATGTCTCATTTATTGCGAGACCGAAAGAAGTCTCACCTACAGCGTTCGATTTAGTGGTTTGGCTCAACATTGCGTCTCTGGGAAGCTTCTAGGGCCGGTTTTACCTTCTACACGATTGTTTATTTTTCTTTTCTCTGTGTTTTTCTCTATTGGGTTTTTATCTTTTTTATTCCTTTTTATCTTTTGTCATTTTCAAATGCATGTTGACTTTTAAAAATATGTATTGAATATTTTTTGTATACAGGTTGAACATGATGAGCTATCATCTATGGAGATACATGGCTTTCAAGCCAAATGACCAATTTTATTGTCACATTCATGACATAATTTGTTCAAATGATCTCGTATTGTGTACAAGTGTGCATCTTGAAATTGCAAACAATGTTGACAAAGGGAATTTTTGTTTTGCACAAAAAAAAAAATTATTTTTCATTTTTTCAGTGCTAAAAATAGTTTTTTTTTGTGAAGAATCTGTCAAATATTTGTTGCAAAATTGGACCACATCAATTTTTTAAAATATTAGACGACTTCATATCGCTTTACGTACGCAACGAGTCTGCCGATGCCGATGACGTGAAGGCGAAGGCGAAACTGAAGCTCAGTGTGCTCGACAAGAATGGAAATCCGGTGCCTTCGTACAGTCGTGCCATCCCTCTACACACCTTCTCAAGCAAAGCCCCAGACCGTGGCTACCATGACTTCATCCACAAGGCTGGCCTCGAGGGATCGCCGCATCTTACAGACGATTGTCTCACCATCAGGTGCGATGTCACCGTCATCAAAGATATCCTCGACGAAGAAGCAAGGATTCCGCCAAGCGACCTGCATCGGCATTTCGGTGATCTCCTACAGAGCAAGGATGGAGCAGACCTGACCTTTCAAGTCGGCGGACGGACATTCCCAGCTCACAGGTGTGTCCTCGCTGCTCGGTCATCTGTGTTCAAGGCGGGGCTCCTTGGTGCCACTGCCTCCTAGTTTGCTCATGATTATTTTCCAAAAAAACATTTTAGGTACACAGGTAGCTATTTCATCATAAATGCAACAAAAGTTTTGCAAGATTCCACCCCTAGCTACGAACGGTCATACCCACCATTTTGAGCGCATTTTCAAGCAAACGTGATTTTAGTTTGTCTAGATTTGAGAACATAGTATACCAAGAGAATCCTTTCAAGATTCTGATCAAAATCAATGCAAGGATGAATTACTTGCGATTTTGACAAAGTATTAGGACCACGTTGAATATTTTTTAAATAAATGTTGCACATTTATAAAATGCACATTGAATTTATTTTAAATATGCATTGACCATTTTTAAGCACACGCTGAACATTATTAAAAAAAATCATGATAATTTTTCTAAATGTGCGAACATTTCTTAAGTGCTTATGGACATTTTTTACATACGTTATGAACTTTTCTAAAAATTGCGTGAACAAATTTTACTTTTCATGATTTTTTTTAAATGTCACGAACATATTTGTTTTACTGAGAATATTTTTTGAATTTCATTTTCATTTTAATGATAAAAACAATTTTACAAATTAAGCGGACACTTTTTTATATTTCATTTTCATTTTTTAATGATAAAAATTCTTGTCCTCGTGCTCTATTAAACAGTACTAAAAAAGAAATAGAGGACACACATCGCATAGCCATTGTCACCTATCGTTGCGAGAAGCCCAACTTCAGCATGACTGCTTGTAAATAATTTCATGCAACCATGTTTGTATGCCTTCATCATGTCAAGCTTAAGAGCACAATGGCCATTCTTCTTACCCTTACTCTTTTTCATAATATGTAAGCACTCTAAGCTGCAGTTACATTATCAACAGTGAGCCTACCAGGGACAAATGTTGACTGCTCATCAGAGACTACTTCCGGAAGAATCCGCTCCAGTCCGTTAGCGAGTACTTTGGATGCTATTTTATAGATCACATTGCACAAGCTAATTGGATAAAACTGAGTAAGGAATTTTGGGTTAGATACCTTAGGGATTAAGACGATGAACGTTTTGTTTACAACCTCAATAGGGTCCTCTTCTCTGAGCAAACGCATCACTATAGTTGTCACCTCATTACCATAGATATCGAGCTTTAGTAGGAAACATTTGGAATAGAGCCTCCTTCACTGCCTTTCCATTATATTGTGCATTGAGAATATCATTCATGTTTGCAGAAACTTTCATTGGCACATGTGATAACACCTCTTTGATGCCAAAAGTATTTTCTTGATGATATATCATTTTTGCTAGGGGGCGCACTGACGTCACCCGATAGGGTGTGTGCACGAAAGAGAGAAGAAAAAATGAGCACTACTAAGATGGCCCAAGCCGCTTTAGCGACTATTCACCGCATTAGGGAGTTTAGGGGAGAAGGAGGCGATCTATTTCTTACGTAAATTTGAGTTTTAGGCCCATGCAATGTGGTTTGGGCCCACGACTTGTCTGAATGTTTTTTTGCGAGAAGAATGGAGGAGCTCCTATGTGTCGTGCTTTGCGTCAAATAGACGAGCACAGGCACAGGGGCTCCGCCCGACTAGGCGTCCCAAGTGGAGACACCCGCATTGAGCCGCACTATATCAAGATGGCTAATGTAGCAGTTCAGCTGCTATAGCGACCAGAGTACTGTAAGACGTCACCATTGTAGCGACCCAGACAAGTTCAGCTGCTATAGCGACTAGAGTATTGTACGAGGTCGCTATTGTAGCGACCCGGACAATGTAGCTAGGTTTCTTGGCCTCCTTTTATTTCGCCATTAAGAAACTCAAACATTTCCTGAAATCCCCCTTTTTTGGAAAACTTGAACATTTTTTTGAATGTATAACAAATTTTTCAAATGGAATATTTAATAATTCCATACAATTTTCAAAAAACACAAGCATTTTTTAGTATTTCCGAGCAATTTTCAAAAGCATGAACATTTTTTTAACTTGTGAACAAAAATTTGAAAACAGGACATAGATAAAATACATATTTGTTTTAAAATGAGAACTTTTTTTTGAAAAAAAAATATTTTCTGAACCCAAGCAGTTTTTTAATTGTTTGAAGTTTTTTTAAATGGGAACATTTTAAAAAATTGCACACAAAATATTTAAAAACATGAACATCTTTTTAAACACAAACATGTTTTGAAATCTCGAACAAATTTATTAATTTCCAAATACATTTGGAAACCTTTTTGGAAAAAAATAAAAAATACGAAGAAAACCATAAAAGAAACAACAAGAAGAAAAAAGCATGTCCTTAAAAACTGGAACCTTCTAGAAAATCCCTAAAACCAGGAAAACCAGGGAAACAGAAACCTGACTAAATGGGCTGGCAGTTGGATCACTCTTGGTCAGCTTTGTACGAAGCCAAATAATGTCCTTAAAAACTAGAACATTCTAGAAAGTTCCTAAAACCAGGAAATTTAGGGATAGAAACCTATCTTAATTGGCCGGTCCATTTGAATCGCTCCTTGTCGGCTCTGTGCGAAACGACAACAATAAGATGCAACGAGCGTCACATAGGAAATTCAAGGGGATTCCTATTTGGCGCTTCAGCGCCCGTTAGTATACACTAGCACATATGCCCGTGCGTTATAACGGGAGAGATAGTTGACGTGTCCACTGAAATACTGGTCAGCACGGCCAACAAAATCCGAATTGGGCCCAGTCAAGGCAGAGAGGCGCATATTGAGGTTTAGCAGAAATTCATATCAGTAGTAAGCATGCTACACATACAATTCTTTTAGTACGGTTTTTGTACGACAATTCTAATCTTAAACAGCCTAATTCAAAAGTTTTTTCATACCAATGCATTATTTGTAGGTTGAAGCAATGTTTGGAATCTGCACCAAGTCGTGAGAAAAATTTAAATAAAAGAATTATATTAAATGTGTTTTTGGCCATCTCTGCATACGCAGCAGTAACCACCATGCCAACATGCCCGGTCTGATAAATAACCTCTTTTTCCGTCTTTCTTCTTTCTTCTTTCCTTTTTTCCTTTTCTCGTTTTCCATTTTTTTTTCTTCGCAGTTTGATGACTTCTTTTCAAATTTGTAAACTTTTCTTAAAAGCAATGACTTTCTTCTCAAAATTGATGATTTTTTAATTCAATTTTATGATTTTTTTTTAAATTTGTGGATTTTTTTTAAATCCATGAAAATTTTCAATTTGGTGAATTTTTTTTAAGTCGATTACCTTTTTTTTAAAAAATGGATGAACTTTTTTCAAAATTGATTAACTTTTTTTTAAATCGATGAACTTTTTTCAAATATCAAATTTTTTAAAAAAACGATGAACTGTTTTTCTGAAATTCATGATTTTTTTAGATTTGATGAACTCTTTTTTCATAAAAAAAATCAATTTTCCCAAATTGCTTTAAAAAAATCATAAATCTAATAAATAGCGTGGATACAGTGGTTCTTAAACATTTCACGTTCCTTTTGATCACTAGCGCTTGGTAGCTGTAGTGATAGCGAAACACTTCGTCCATTGCAGCGGCATGTTTTCGTGAGACAATTTTACTACGCTGCGCGTCGTGGGCCGGCCCATGAGGTGGGGCGCGTGAGTGCCAGCTACTTGTTGGGGCGCTTAAGACGCCGAACAGGAGCTCCCGAAATTCGGAAGAGTGGTTCGTTCTTCCTCCAAATATCGCAGCTCATTTGGGCTGAATCTGCTCACTGCTTTTAGAATTTTTTTTTCATGCAGTTTTCCTCCGTTGCTAAATATAAGTATTTTTTAGAGATTTCACTATAGACTACATACAAAGCAAAATGAATAAACTTATACTCTAAAAGATGTTTACATACATCCAAATGTAGTTTTTATAGTGAAATCTCTGAAAAAGACTTCCTCGACGAACCGTGGCCTAGTAGCTAGCGCGGCTGTGGCTATCCTCGACGAACCGTGGCACCCGCGGCAGCCTCACACGCACACACACCCGAGATGGCAAACCCCGACACGACTCCCCCAGCGCGCCGCGCACCTGCGTCGCCGTTTCGGGCTCGGCGTGCTGCCTCGACCGGCATCCGGCCGGAGCCCAAGGCAAGCAGGTAGGCCGCGACTTATCCATCCATTCCGGCGTCGCCCGCGTAGACGACACAATCCCCTGCCACGCGGCACGCCGCCCATGCTCCGACTTGTCAGTACGTACGTGATCGGCTCGTCTGCTTTTTGAAACCCGCCAGGCTACGCCAATCATTTGGGCGTGGCTGCCGTCGACGGATGGATCATGGATGCCCATCCGGTCTGATCTACACGGGTTGCGTGGAGAAACTTGATCGGCTCTTCTTCTTTCTCGAGCTAGGAATTTAATCGGCATGGATGGATTGACTTGTCTTTTGACGGCCGAGCTGATGATATTTCGCGCCGGGATATTACTCCATCATTTTTCTACTTTTGGGCGCTGGTCCAGCAAGTAGTCAAGGAGACGTAGATGCCCACATGAGTGCGACGTCGAGGTGTCACGCGATACGGTTCGCGTTAAAGCTTTGTCGATCATGACAGCCATTTACTATTTTTGGGACGATCCGTCGCTTCCTCTCTGCGGCAAAATTTTGTGTTTTGACCCTTTGTTGCAAGTTTATCTGGATCTGACCACTGTTCAGAAATTTTTTGAGATCTGACCCTTTATCCTACCACCGTCGTCTTCGACGGTAGGCTAAGACAGGCTACCGCCACAGTCAATGGCGGTAGCAATTGGTCAACACTAAAACAACGTTTGCTAAGGCCTACCGCCATAGCTGACGGCGGTAGCCCTAGCTGCCTTACCGCTAGACTTGGTGGCGGTAGCCTCCAAGCCACTATTCTGACCAATTTTTTATTTTATTTCTGGTCGTGCATGCATGCAAGTGTGGCTGCATCGATTTGGGTCATAACCTCTCTGCCACTCTTTAAGCACTCTAGTGATTTGCAGCGCCCGCTGGACCGTGGCATACTTAGCAGAAGTATATCTCACCTTGGCATATTAGCACATATGCATCTGCTTACATTGCATGATATCTTCTCTAGCGTAGCACGTGTGAGAACTGAAGGCATATACGCATGAATCATTCTTAACAACTTCTACGTGGTTTATACAGGTCTTTGATAATTTTGCTGGAAATAAACAAGTGTGTCGTATATTCGTTTGGAAAAACTAAAATATAATATATTATTGATAATAGAAATCACCAGAAATTTGTTTCTAAGTCAAACATTATAAACTTTGACCATATTTATAGAGAAAAGTAGGTACATCTAGAATACCAAATGCACATCATTGGATACATCTTGAGTTATATTTTCAGAATGTACATGTTTGGTATTGTAGATGTAGACAGTTTTCTCTATACACTTGGTCAAAGTTGGCAAAGTTTGATTTCCACAAAAATCTATAGGCACTATATTATGGAATGGAGGGAGTATGTAGTATGCACATGCATGTGTATTGAAGATACCACGGATGCATACTTGCGTGCATGTACTGCCAATAAACAAAGAGCAACATGCATGTTGTATCAACCACAACGAGAGTGATTAAACGATGGCATGGAGGCTACCGCCACCAAGTCTGGCGGGAGGGTAGCTAAGGCTACCGCCGTCAGCTATGGCGGTAGGCCTAGCAGACGCCGTTTTAACGTTGATCAATTGCTATCGCCATTGACTATGGCGGTAGCTTGTCTTACCCTATCATTATGGACCCTGACGGTAGCAAAGGGGTCAGATCCTGAATTTTTTATAAAGTAGGGTCAAATCTTGATTAACTTTTAAAAAAGATCAAAACACGAAAATTAGCCCCTCTCTGCATTGCATTCAGTCTCTCTTCTTTCTTTCTTTTTTCTTTTTTTTTCGCGTAGCACTGCATTGAGTCTGTTCATGCAACTCGACCACACCACTGGGCCACTCTCCTATCTATCTTTGGTTTTTTTGCATCGATAACGTGCTGGAAGTGGCTTTCGTAAGAACGAAAAACGGACCCAACTAAGTCAACTCCACGACAATCGTAGCAAAGCTAACACTGCCATCGACCTCACAGTCACAGGGGGGAAAAGCTAAGCATATGCGCATTCCTAAGCATGCTCATGAGGTGCGGCTAGCTGTCGAGATAGTTACACTCTCTATCATGGACCGATCGCTGCTTAATTAGTTTCTTAGTACATGCTCCCTCCAAACCAAGGTTCCCCTAACACATGTCCGATTAGTGGCCTGTACAGTACCCTTACTTATTGTTTTGGCAATGAATTAGCTTTATTACCTTGCTTAATGGCAGCGATCCCTGGCTTTACCATTGCTAGTGCTCGCCACTTTCGCAAAGCACTCTGGTTCATATGTCTGACGACGGCGACGTCCAGGCAGCGGCATTTCGATCTTTTCTACTCTCGCCGTTGACTTGTGTGAAAAAAAAAACATTCCGTCTTATATTTTGTCATGTCACGTCAACTTTTCCATAACACTCTCCAGCCAAAAAAAAAATTTCCAGGAGGAGTTAGTTTTTCTTTTTTGAGAAAACGTAGCGTAGTAGCTTCGCAGACTCTTCCGGTCCTTTCGAGGGCAGAAACAGCGGGAGCGTTCGCCTTGGTGGGCTGCTCCAACATTGCGGCTTTGGGAAGCTTCTAGGACCGGTTTTAGAACGTTCGGCACAATTATTTATTTTATTTTTCTGTGTTATTCTCGATTGGCTTTTAAATTTTTATTCCTTTTTCCTTTTTTTCATTTTCAAATGCATGCTGACTTTTCAAATATGTGTCCAATATTTTTTGTACACAGGTTGAACATGATACACATTGAATATTTTTCAAATACATGCTGAACATTTGTAAAATTCACATTGAAATTTTCGTTAATACACAGTGAACATTTTTAAGCATAAAGTTAAAAAAACCTTTTTAAGCACACGTTGAATATTAAAAAAAAATCATGGCAATTTTTGTAAATGTCCGAAACTTCTTAAGTGTTTATGGACATTTTGTAGGTGTGTTATGAACTTTTCCAAATGAGCTAACAAAGATTTAATTTTCGTTATTTTTTTAAACAAATGTCATGAATATTTTTTTAATGATATAAAAACTTACATGTTAAGCGGACACTTTTTTATATTTTGATGATTTTTTTGAAAAACATCACATGAACGTGTGGAAATTTTTAGTACATTATAAACATTTTTAAATATAAAAATAATTTTTTAAAATTCTTATTGATTTTTTTTCAATACGTGATCTTTTTAAAATAATATAATAATTTTAAATCGCACAATGAACCTTTTTCAAACATATGGTTAAAAAGCATTTTTTAGATAATATAGAAACGTTCCTTTGGGATGTTCCCAATCTATTTATTAGAACATTTTTTTAAAGGAAAAAATTGAAGAAAAAGCCAGAAGTGAACCAAAAAATATAGTGCCTAGCTTATGTTCTTACTTGTGTAGTGTGTGGCAAACACACGCTTCTTTAGGGCTGGGCCAGGTGCATTTAGGAGCGATTTAGGCGGTGCCACGGTAGGCGACACTTAGACTCTCCCAGAATAGGATTTGCTGTAGTCGGATCTTCTCTGCCGTGCCTGCGGGTTCATCTCAAATTGTTTGTTGCTGTGAAGTCGGAGCTGCTCTGGCGAGATCCTGGTGGCAACGATGACGGGCGGCGGGTTGTCTATTTGTTGATCATCCACGACGGCGCCAGCCTTGCATAATTCTTCTTAGCTCCCCCTCAGAATCGAAGTTGTGCAGTCCCTGTCGCGGGTGACTGAGTGATTGGCATGGATCTTCATGTGGCTTCGCACGGCCTCTTCGTAGTGGATGGATCGTTGGTCGTCTGCGACGAGTCACAACCGTTTGTTCAGAGAGAAGGGAGGGCGATGATGTTTCCCGAGGAGATATGATGACGATGATGCTAATGTGCTATCTTGACGAGTCTTTCTTCATAGTGGTGTGTGTGGAGTAATGCGTGTATCCCGCTTAGCAGATTTTGATGATTTCGCTCGGTTTTTATTAATTAACAGGGAACCCTCTTCTTAATTAATGGGTTAGGCAAATATTTTGCCTCTGTTTAAAAAAAACCTTTTTAAAGCGTGATTAGGATTTGCCAGGAGGCGATCAATTTCTTACCTAAATTTCCCCCGCAGAAGAAAATCTTACCTAAATTTGAGTTTCAGGCCCAACAGATGTAGTTTGGGCTGACGAGGTGTGAGATATTGGTTCTCCATGGGCCATCAGTTTTTTCAGTTAGACACCCCGTCGCTGGTGATGGCTCAAGATGGCAACGGGGACGGGGATCACCGGGGGGCACGCCACCATCCCCGCCCCGATCCCCGCTAATACCCGTCCCCGCTAGCCCCGCCAACCTTGGCGGGGGAAAACAGTCCCCATCCCCGCTAACAACGGGTACCCGATCCCCATGGGGATCCCCATGGAGACCAACTGCAGCAAAACAGCAATAAAAGAGGAGCACAATTGCACAAACCACAATATTTTTTAACAGATTCAATTATCCATTATAGCAACAAAACAGCAATACATTGGCATAACAAACCAAAATAATTTTGGCAGCAATCTTCCTGTACAGAAGCACAAACACATTACACAACAGTAAATTAGCAGCACAAACACAATAATTTTGACAAATTTAATTATCCCAAGTCTGACCACAATAAGTTTGATAGATTCAATCATCTCAACTCAAGTCTGACCACATAATTGATAAACTAGAAGTACGATTGGCACAAACGACAATACTTAGTACGATTACAAGCCGAAAGTTCTAATTCTTAACACAACACAAGCATGGTAAGCAGAATAAATGAAATGAAGATTTGAAGAGCCCATCACAGTAGCTCCTCGGTCCTCCATTTTCTTCATTCTTGACTCCATGGAGGCAAGCAGCAAGCCTAATAGTTATTGCAAGTGGAGAGTTCCTCATCCTGATCATGTGAATAGTACAAGATAATTTAGAAAGTTGCATGAAATCAAGACATAAGATTGAAAGTTGCAAATGAAAGTTGCGAATGAAATCAAGACATAATATGAAAGTTGAGAATGTCAAGTTACCATTGGTTCATCCTCATCGTCAAGACAAGTTTGAAACTCAGTAGAGAGTGATGAATTGTTCTCACCTAAAATTACAAGCAATGTAAAATTAGATGGCAGTAGTGTAACTGATTTAGGTATATATTCTAGTAAATTATCTAAGCAAGAAAAAAAATAGTGTAGCAACAACAAAACAGAAGTAGAATAGGAGCAAAAGAGCAACATTTGAGTTGTCTTACCTAGCATGTCAGCATTAGACCAAGCTTGCATACACATTATAGCTTCAACCATCTTTGGTGCGAGCCTACTACGGTGAGGGCTAAGGATTCTACCACTTGTAGAGAATGCAGATTCCGATGCTACCGTTGTGACCGGAATAGGCAAGATGTCATGAGCAATAAGCTGTAGAGTTGGATATCTTATCCCCCCAAACTTCCACCAATTGATGATATCAAAATCTGGTGTTCTTGGCAAAGTTGGCTCTTCTAAATACATATGTAGCTCTGTATGAACCAACAAAGATGAAGCAGTAGGTTGTGAAGACATGTACTGTTCAAATATGTCAAAAACTTCTTCCTGGGAAGCTGAAGCAGTGGGCTGTGTAGCACTAGCAACATTTGATGTTCCCGCAGAAGAGGCATCTTGGTATTGAACCAACAGTTCTCGGAGCAATTTCTTCACGCGCGCAACCTCTTGAATTGCAGCCTCAGGTCCATAGAGAGGACCGTACAAAGCCTGCACCATATGGAGTTTGTACCTTGGGTCAAGAACAGTGGCAATAGCCATCGGACCATGGATATCTGTCCAATACTTCTGAAACTTCTTTTTCATCTCCTCAGACATTGTTTGCATCAGTTCATACTTCTTTTTCATCTCATCGGGCATATGTAATTCTCCACATTCACTTTCCCATCTTCCGCCTTGGTCAGTTTCAGCTTTGCTTGCTTCCAGGCTGTTGTGGTCTGCCTAGCAGCACATGTTGCCAAATGCGCGTGAAGATGTGATGTTCCATCCTTTGTTTCTCCTCCAAGCTTACTATGGCACCACTCATATTCAGCCTTCCATTTTCCGCCCACAAGAACCCTCTCAAATTCATCCCACACCTTAGACTTGAGCTTTCTCTTCACACCAGCCAACTTGTGTGCATCCTGCGGTTTAGTTGCTCTTGTTGTTTGAGATGGCACCTCCAAGTCAACAGATTCAGCTGGCGTTGTATTGGCACTAGAGCTTGGCGTATCTCCATTCGCAGCCGATGCACTTGCATTTGATTGTGTTGGACTTGATGCCATTGTTGATCCAAACAAGCAGTCCTAAAACAAAGGCACACAACAAAATATTTAGAGAAGTTTGACATAGATAAGCAACACAATAATCAAGAATAAAAAGGATATGTGGACTGCTGGAATAAATATAAAAGGATCACAATAGTCACAATAATCAGGAAGCATACACATTCAACAGCAATATCACATTGCAATATATTTAGATAAAAAGGATATGTGGACTGCTGGATATTTAGATAATTTTGACATATAATTGATACATACATATTCAATTATGACTGACCAAATATTCAGCAAATGGATTACATGACTGAAAGTTCCTATCCTTAACACTTAACAAAAGCAAGCATGGCAAACATAACAAAGCACACACATCCCACAACATCAAATATCTAAGACTTCTATTCTTCATTCTTCACTGCTCCGTGCAGGCATGTAGTAAGTCGACAGTTCCTCAACTTGAACATTTGACAAGTGGAAACATTAGTAAGTTACCATTGGCAAGTGGAAACATTACTTAAGATTAAAGAATAAGATGATGATTGAGGATGGCAAGTTACCATTGGCCTGCCTAGAAGCACATCTTGCTAAATGAGCATGCAGATGTGAGGTTCCATACTTTGGATCTCCACAAAATAGCCCGTGACACCATACACATTCAGCCTTCCATTTTTCCTCAACAAGAACCCTATTGAACTCATTCCAAACCACAGATGTGGTCTTTCTCTTCACACGAAGTGGCTTATCTTGCTCAAGATATTCACCTGAACCTGATGCCATTGCAAATCTACCACACTACCAAATGATATACAGAAAACGATTTAGTGATTTACAGTATATGGAAGCCATTAATCCATGGTCAAGGCACATTAGGAACAAACTAGGCCTAGCAGGAGGTACTTGGCAGCATGGAAACAGTCAAACAGCCCGTTACGGACACTGCACACGCCAGTTCATGTCTCTGTAGTACTAGCCGTTTTGACTAGCAGTATGGTGCGTATGTATTTCTAGGTATTGCAGAAGCATAAAATGAAACAAACAACTACAAGACACATTCAACAGATCTCGGGTCGCCGGTGAGCTGCTCACCTTGATGGTCTCGGGTCGATGCAGATTTGCTTGAGGTGGAGGAAGAGGATGCGAGTTGCCGGTCGTCGTCGCGGTCAGCTTCTTGCCCAGCCGTCGCTCGCCATCGTCGCCGTCGTGGAATCCCGGTCACCTTGCCTGGCCTTGAGGTGAAGGAGGAGGAGACGAGGTCGCGAGGCGAGGTCACGAGGAGGGCGACGGGACCAGAGGCGTCGCGACGGAAGGGGCAAAGGGTGGCTGGATGAGGCGTCGCGCCGGCCGGTGCCGCCCGCCACCGGTGGTGGTCGATCTGGGGATGAATCTGGGGATGGATCGGGGGAATGGGGAGAGGCCAGAGGAGGCGGCTGCGAGTTGGGAGAGGAGGCGGCTGCAACTGCGAGTGGGGAGGAGGAGCGGCCGAGCGGGTTTAGGCCTTTAGGGTTTGCTTGTGTATATATATTTGGTGGCTATTTGTAACACCCCCTTGTAATAAACTCTTTGACACTCTGTTAAAACTGTCAAGTCATGATCATTTGCAGTGCCAAGTCATAAGGGTTAATGATCCAATTCAAATTCACATCTGAAAATCAACTCAAATTCAAAAGTGAAATATAAAGTTGTTCAAACTCTGTTGGGAAAATGTTCATTAAATGGCCAATAATCTAGGAACATTTCTAAAACCAATATCAAAATATTTGGAGTTGGACAAGTGACTCAAACAAGGTGAAACAGCACCTAAACAGAATATTAAAATCCATTTAAAATCATTACAGATTCAAATGAACTCCAAATCTGCCCAAACCACTTTTTGGTGAGAGATAATATTGCATTGCAATATTTGGGCCAACTTCCACATTTTACAAAAGAGCACAAGTGGCCTAATCATTTTGAAACAGAAAAAGAATAAAAGAAAAGGGAGAAGAGAAATAAGAAAAAGGAAAACGCTACTGTTGGCTGGGCCTAAGTGCACAGTGTGCGGCCCAGTCCAACAGCGGCCCACCTCACCTCCCTCCTCGTGCGTGTCGGCGCGCCCCTGGCCGCGCGCGCCCGCGCCAGCCGGGCGGCGACACGGCGATGGCGCCGACGCCACCGACAGCCAGAGGATAAGGAGGAGCTCGATCCACCTCCTCTCCATTCCTATCCACTTCTCTCGTTCACTCTCCCCTCTCACCCCTCGCTCGCTCCGCCCCTCGCTCCCTCCCAGATCCGGCCACCGAGCGCCGTCGTCGCCGCACTTCGCCGTTTGTCGTGGCCACAGGCGGTCCCGTGCCTGCCGACCGTGTCCGCCAGCCCCGCTGCGGTCGGCCACTTCCTCTGGTGCTTTCAGCTGGAGCGGGGAGGCCCTGCAGCTGCCGTTCGGCGTCGTCTTCCTCCTCGGACTCCGGCGATCCCCTTCCTCTCCGACGAGCCCTGCTGCTACTAACCTGACAACGGTCTTTCGTGACCACTCGGTGAGCTTCCCTTCTCCCTCCCTGATGCCTTGCGCTGCCCGTCGACGCCTACAGCTAGCTGGCGTCGATGCCGTGAGCTCGCCGCCGCTGAGCGCCTCGTCGCCGTGGTCCTGACCTCTGCCATGCCTGCCTGAGCACGGCATCGTGCTCCTGGTGCTTCCAGGAGCCGAATGCACCCGCACACGCACTTCCCCGTGCTCTCTAGCATCTAGCCCGGCGAGTGCTCGAACGCGCCTCCGCCTCTGCTCGTCGCCGGCGCCCTTTCGATGACCAAATGGTCACCAGGCCGAGCCCTTTGCGCTCAGCGCATCGAGTAAGTTCTCGTTAGCCCCGCCACTTGCTCACTTGCGCGCTGCTGCCTCGATCCCGTAGATGACCGAACTCCGGCGCCCGCCGCAAAGCTCGCCGTCGGCGACACACGTCGTTTCCGGCCACCTCACCGCCACCATTCGACGCGCCGTCGAGCGGCTGTTCGAACGCACCCGGCCCCGTCCCTTTTGGTGGCCTGTAGGCGATTTCCGGCCACCGCCCGAGCGCGCCGCCGCGCGAAATGGTCGCCGGAGCGTTCTCCGGCGCCGGCGCCGACGTGGCCGCCACGTAGGTCGCCCTGGGTCACTGACCCGTGGGCCCAGGGGCCCGCGTTGACCACGTTGACCACGGTCAACCGTGGTTACTGTTCATCCCCTCTCACTGACATGTGGGCCCCCGCGATTAATTAGACTAATTGAATAGTTAAATAAGTAAAATTAATTAGATTAACCTAATGTCTCACTGACAAGTGGGGCCCGCCCCCTAATTAACCCTGTGGTTTAAGTTAATCCACTGTTAGACTAAACAGAGACTGACATGTGGGTCCCACTGGACCCACATGTCAGGTTTGACCCTGGTCAACCGCAGTTGACCTGCTGACATCACTATGACGCAATGCTGACGTCATAATTCATTTTCTGATAAATAAAATAATTCCAGAAATTCAAATAAACTTTAAAAATTAATAACTTTTAAATCGTAGCTCGGATCGAAAAAGTTAAAACATGAAAGTTGCTCAGAACGACGAGACGAGTCTGATCGTGCCGTCTGTTTCTCCATCGGAACCCCCTACGTAGAAGAACTCGTAACTCCGAACCCGAATCCGGCAGATGAATAGTGCACACACGTCGGATATTAAATCCCAGAATAATTCTAAAAATAACAAAAATGACTTAGATGCATAATTAGGCAACCCTGCACTGCATCATAGCATCACACGCATCGTATTGCATTTGTTTGCATTATGTTTACCTGTTTCTTCCCCCTCTTCTCTCTCGGTAGACCCCGACGTTGACGTAGCTTCCGAGGCAGACGCCGCACAGGAGTACGACTACGTCCCCGACGATACTACTGAAGACCTTGCCCTTGCCCCCGAGCAAACAGGCAAGCACCCCCATTTTGAGCATGCCTATATCGCCTATTCCCTTCTCTCTTATGCTTGCATTAGAACTGCTACTGCTACTGTTTTCCTATATCTGCTGCATAGCCTGATTATTGTACCCTGCTTTGTTACCTTACTGGTTATCCTAGACTGCTTAGTATAGGCTGGGTAGAGACACGACAGAGACCCCCACTTGATCCCGACTGCCCTGCTGGACATCAGAAGACCCGATCATCGGGATTGAAGACCAGACCCTGGCACCGCACATCACTACCCCTTAGTTGCCGACACTGCTGGGTTACCGTCGAGTGCCGAGGGTGATACCTCGTTAGCACTTCTGATGTTAACCTTGTAGGTTAGTTACTCGGTCGTGGTAAGCGAGGGTGATTCCTCCTAAACCACCCCCGATAACGACATCGTCGCGCAACCTCTCAAGTGTGGACCTCGAGGGTGATTCCTCCTTCGTTCACCTTGATGATACCATCGAGCGGGAACTCCATCGAGGGTGATTCCTCATGGTTCCCTTCGGTGTCAGACACACAGTTACCTTGGATATTATGACTTGACTATGAACCACGATACTAAAGACGGGTCGGCCCTGAGGGGTACCCGCGCGAGCTTACTGCGAAGTGATGTGGAGTCGGGTTGACCTGGATGGTGCCCGCGAGATAACTACGCGGCGTGGCCGGGCATTCTTAGCCCTTGCCGCAAGTCCTCGAGACGGGGCGACGGGGTCACATCGATCGTGAGTCTCTGCTCGTTTCCGCGCGCTCCTAATCCACTACGGTTTGGATATTTGATCCGAGGGGCCTCTGGCCCGATAGCACTAACCATCACGTGGGCATAGTATGGGCGTTCTACGTCGTATACTTCAGCCGGAGCTTAATGGACGTCAGCGGCTGATGCGGCACACGCTGGGTTGGACTGGGAACGCAACCGCGCTTGTATAAGGGGTTGCTAGGTCTGCTCAACGGCGGTGCACGTAACGTGCAGGAGTTCCCGGGGCGATGGCCCAAGACCCCTGGGGGCATAGGTTAGTCCGGCGTGCTAACCTCTCTGTTAGGTATTTGGTCGGGTTGCGGCGTGTTGCTTAGCCGAGGCCGGGCATGACCCAGAAAAGTGTGTCCGGCCGGAGTTAAGCGAGCGTGGTGGGTAAGTTGGTGCACCCCTGCAGGGAAGAAACTTCTATCGATAGCCTGTCCTACGGTAACGGACACTCGGAGTTGTATCCCGATCGGTACAACTAGAACATGTGATGAGAATTGGATAGTACGGCTCTGGGATTGCTTTCTCCCAGGGAGTCGAGAAAGGATCTCAGGTCGAGGTTGATGATACTACTACTACTACTTTACTTATGTAATCTGCTCTCTCCTCATGCTGAAAGACTGCTGAAGATTGTTGAAGATGCTAGTCTTCGATAGGACTAGGCTTTCCCCCTCTATTCTGGCATTTCTGCAGCCCAGTCCACATATACAGCCATTCCTTTGACAATGATGCATATGTAGTGTAGATCCTTGCTTGCTGAGTACTTCGGATGAGTACTCACGTTTGCTTTATTTTCTTTTTCCCCCATATTCCATTTGATGCCACCAGACGACGGAGCCCCTGAGCCAGAAGCCCCAGCCGACGACCAGTACTACTACCCGTCTGGCGAGTACTACTACTACGAGGAGCCGTTCGACGACCAGGAGTAGGATCGGAGGGTCCAGGGCAGGAGGCCTACGCCTTTCGATCGTAGTATTTTATTTTACCCCGCCTCTGTGAAGGCCTAATTCTCTCTATGTAATATATCTGTACCCAGATATCTAATGCTTCCGCTGACGCTTGTATGCCATCGAGCTATGTATTCAAGCCCTCGAGGCCCTGGCTTGTAATATTAAGCTTGTATGACTTTATTTTATGTTTTAGAGTTGTGTTGTGATATCTTCAAGTGAGTCCTTAGGCTTGATCATGCGCATTTGCGTGTATGATTAGTGCACGATTAAGCCGGGGTCGTTACAGGTTGGTATCAGAGCCGACTGCCTCTAGGAGTCCCCCTTTCCAACTCTTTGGCCGAAGTTGAGTCTAGTGGTCAAAAACTGTTTTACTAACTTGGCTGTGTGGCTTACGGGCCCACGTCGCCAACTGGGTGGTATTAGGATCTTTTATTCCTCGTCTTTACTCTAGGATTCTAATCTCTCATCTATTCGGGTTTAATAAAATTTACTAACACCGACATTTAGGTTCTCGTTAATTCTATCCACCCGGAGAGGTGGATTCAGTGCGATTTCCCTGACGTTGATCTGATTAGTCTGATAATCATTTTCCTTTCCATTGTTTTGTTTAACCTTTCCTTCCGAGATTGGTTATATTTCTCATTGTCTTATGACAACCCTGAACCTTTCTGTTTCAGATGGATCGACTATTTCCACCGCGGCCTACGACCCAGCTTGTGCTTCGCACTTGGGCTCGTGATGCCCCTGGATTTCCAGCTGTTCTGATCGCCCTCCTGAGTAGACTGGGTTACCGCTAGTATCCCGAGTACATGGTCTATGAGGTTTACCGCGAGTTCAACCAGGAACAGTACTATGCTGAAGTTCGGATTTATGATCAGCAGAACAACTCAGACACCGAGCTACACCTTTTTCATGGATTAGGCGTGACGATTGAGATGGCAGTACATGATGCCGCCTACTCTGCTGTCGCACGTCTCCGAGGAGAGCACAATGCTAACTTGGATGATACTGTGTTTCGGTACATTCCGTATGCACCTGTTGGAGATGCTACTGGATTTTACACAGCTATCTGTACCCCGTACGAGTCTCGACGCTACGACCCGCAGGTTCTGATTCAGTGCACTCAGGCTCTGGATCGCACTGTTCGGGCTCTGGCCGTCGAGTTGTTCGCTACTCGAGCACGCTACTACGAGGCAATGACACAGTTGCTACCACCTGTTCGTGCAGGGATACATCCGGAGGATATTCTTTACCCACGCAGGACCGAGATGCCGCCAGGTATTGATTGGCCTGCAGTGGGAGGTCACACGCCTGCACGTGGACCTCTTCTTACAGTTCGAGACCGGGTTCTGCATCAGAGTGCACATGGAGCACAGGATCCTGCCGCAACGAACATTCGTCGTCCGCACTTGCAGTTACCCCGTTTCCGTGGTTTTCTCCGACGCTGATGTAGCCTTTGCTATGTCACATTGTGTACTTCCTTACCGCGTGCTTGCGTGCCGCCTAGTGTGTCTCTAGTTTTTCAATTTGCGTCGTTATGCTGCCCGATTTTAACCGACTGTGTATGGATCTGTATGTCTTAATGACTACTTTAAGCATCTATTGCACTCTTTCAATAATGTCGAGTTACCTCTTGTTTATTGTTAAACACTTGCATAAGCTATCGCTGAAATACCCCTATTGGAATAGCAGGATGGCTGACAACAACCCGCCACCGCCGCCACCACCTGATTACATGGCAGCGATGATGCAACAGTTTGAACTCAACCGCCAGTTTATGACGGGGATTATGCAGCAATTCCCTCGTCCTGATGCTAATCAGCAGCAACCATCCATTACCTTACCAGAGTTCATGAGGCTCAGTCCATCGTTTTTCCGCAACACAGTCAACCCACTGGATGCAGATGACTGGCTGCGTGATATCTCTCATGAGATGGAGTCTGCTGGTGTCGCCGAAATTAACTATGTCACTTTTGCGACATATCTTCTTAAGGGCCCCGTAGCCCAATGGTGGGCCACTCACCGACAGACTCTGCCGCCTGGTACTGTCGTCACTTGGGCAGAGTTCAAGATTGCTTTCCGTGCCCGCTACATTCCTGTAGCTGTCATAGCTAGGAAGAAGGCTGAGTTCCGTAGCCTTGTCCAACGAAACAAGACTATGGAAGTCTATCAGCGCGAGTTTCTAGACTTATCTTGTTACGCTGAAGAGGACATTCCTACTGATGAACGCAGACAGGAGAAGTTTCGTGAAGGACTGCACCATGACATTCAGTTAGCCCTTCTTGTTCAAGATTACCCTGATTTCGCCACCTTGGTGAATAAGGCCATCATGGTTGAAACTGGACTTAAGAAGCACAAGGAAGCGTCCAGACGCACCCGTGAATCGGGCTCATCTTCGGGCTCGTCATCCCAGAAGCTACGCATCTGGTTTCCCCAAGGCATGTTCCGTTCAGCAGCCCCTGCAAACAGGCCCTCTTATGCTGCACCACGCCTGCCACCTCCACCACCGAGACAGCCTCTGCCAACTCCAGCACCTCGAGCTCCAGCACCTCGTCCTGACAGCGGACTATGCTTCAAGTGTGGCAAGCCAGGTCACCGTGCTAGAGATTGTTCTCAGAATGAGAATCAACTGGCTCTCCCTTCTGCTGGTCGTGGTATTGGCCGTGGTATTCCCCAACAGCGCAACTATAATGCCAGACCTTCTTATGGTCGTGGGCAGTACTACCACGTCAACATGTCTGAAGCTCCAAATCAACCAGATACTGTGATGGGTACACTTCTCGTTAATTCAGTACCTGCATCCATTTTATTTGATTCAGGAGCATCGCATTCATTTATGTCGGATAAATTCGCACTCATGCATGAAGTTAAATGTGATATGCTACCCCAAAAGATACGAGTAAATACTCCCGCAGGACACTGTCAAACCTCCTTGGTTAGCCCTGATGTTGTGATTAATATCGAAGGGTTAGAGTTCCGAGCATCCCCCATTATTCTCAACTCCTCTGGTATTGATCTTATTTTGGGAATGGATTGGTTGAAGGCCCACTACGCCTCAATCAACTGTGCCACTAAAGTGGTACACCTTCTACATCCCTCGAACGAGATAGTGAACTATCAAGCTCACCTTACCCAGAACGCTGAGGCTCAAATTTATGCCTTGAACGCGTTGAATGCTTCTCCACTTGATGGGATCGAGAATATCCCAGTGGTCTGTGACTTCCCGGATGTTTTTCCAGAAGAACTTCCAGGAATACCCCCTGCTAGAGCTGTCGAGTTCGTCATCGACTTGAAGCCTGGCACCACTCCTATTGCGAAGCGTCCCTACAAGATGCCTCCGCACCACCTCATCGAGCTTAAGGAGGAAATTGATAAATCCTTAAGGAAGGGTTTCATTCGCCCCAGTTCCTCTGCATGGGGAGCACCGTCTCTTTTCGTCAAGAAGAAAGATGGAACGAATAGGTTGGTCCAAGATTATCGTCCTATCAACCAGGCAACCATTCAGAATAAATATCCACTTCCCCGGATCAACGATTTATATGATCAACTCGCTGGATCTTCAGTGTTTTCTAAACTCGACTTGAGGTTGGGTTATCACCAGATCCGTGTTCGCGAAGAGGATATTCCGAAGACTGCATTCGTTACTCGTTATGGCTCTTACGAGTACACAGTCATGTCGTTTGGTTTAACAAACGCTCCAGCTACATTCTCCCGCCTAATGAATTACATATTCATGGATTACCTCGACAAATTCGTCGTGGTATATCTGGATGATATTCTGGTTTATTCGAAGAACAAAGAAGAACATGCTGAGCACCTTCAACTAGTTCTGGAGAGACTTCGAGAGCACCAATTATATGCCAAGTACTCTAAGTGCGAATTCTGGCTTTCCGAGGTAACCTACCTTGGACATGTCATCTCCAAGGATGGTATTGCAGTTAACCCGGAGCGAGTTCAGGCTATTCTTGACTGGACCCCTCCAAAGAATGTCAGGCAAGTCAGAAGTTTCCTCGAGCTTGCAAGTTATTGTCGCCGATTCATCGAAAATTTCTCCAAGATTGCCAAGCCCCTGACTAATCTGCTTCACAAAGGCGTTAAGTTTGAGTGGACAGACAAATGTCAGGAAAGCTTCCAGACCCTCAAGGACAAGCTGACTTCTGCTCCAGTCCTTGCTCCTCCAGACTCCCGCAAAGATTTTGTGATCTTCTGCGACGCCTCTCGCCAAGGACTAGGTTGTGTCCTAATGCAAGAGCGAAGAGTTATTGCTTATGCTTCGCGACAACTGCGTCCACATGAAGAGAATTACCCAGTGCATGACCTCGAACTTGCTGCTGTCATTTATGCTTTGAAGCAGTGGCGTCATTACCTCCTTGGTAATCGGTGTGAGATTTACACCGATCATCAGAGCTTGAAGTACTTATTCACTCAATCGAAACTTAATCTTCGTCAGCAGCGTTGGTTGGAAACAATCACCGATTATGACTGTGGTATTTCATACACTCCCGGCAAAGCTAATGTGATGGCTGATGCTTTGAGCCGCAAGTCATACTGTAGTAACCTCATGGTAAAACAAGCTCAACCCCAGCTATATGAAGAATTGCGCAAGCTGAATCTCTGCATTATTCCGCAAGGTTCTCTTAATAACCTTGTGATACAGTCAGATCTTGAGAAAGCTGTCAAGATTGCGCAAGCTAAAGATGCCGAAATTGGCCTAATGAAGAAAGAGCTTCACCTCCAAAAGTACAGGGATTTCTCGATTGCTGAAGATGGAACCTTGTACTTCCGAGACCGCATTGTAGTACCTCGCTTCGAGCTGATGACTGACAAAGTCATGAAGGAGGCCCATGATACACCGCTATCTATCCATCCGGGTAGTACCAAGATGTATCGAGATCTTCGTCAAAGGTACTGGTGGTCTAGGATGAAGCAGGATATTGCTCGTTATGTTGCCGAGTGTGACGTTTGTCGTCGCGTGAAGGCAGAACATCAGAAACCTGCTGGAATTCTGCAACCGCTCCCTATTCCTCTATGGAAGTGGGATAAAGTGCAAATGGACTTCATTACTGGTCTTCCCAAGTCTCAGAAGGGTCACGATGCTATTCTTGTCGTCGTTGACCAACTTTCCAAGGTTGCACACTTTCTGCCAGTTAAGGAGACTATTACCGCTAGTCAGTTAGCAGAGCTATATATCTCCAGAATTGTTTCACTCCATGGTATCCCCAAGGAAATCAGTTCAGACCGTGGCAGCATTTTCACTGGCCATTTCTGGGAAAGTTTCCAGAAAGCAATGGGAACTCATATTACCTAGAGTTCAGCTTATCATCCCCAATCTCAAGGCCAAGTTGAGCGCGTTAATCAAGTGCTTGAAGACATGCTACGAGCCTGTGTTATATCCTTCGGTAAGAAATGGGAGGAATCTCTCCCGTATGCCGAGTTCTCTTATAACAACAGTTATCAAGCCAGCTTAAAAATGGCCCCATTTGAGGTTCTTTATGGACGTAAATGTCGAACCCCTCTGAATTGGTCAGAAACTGGGGAACGACCTCTTGTTGGACCGGACATTATTCAGCATGCCGAAGAACAAGTCCGAATTGTCCGGGAGAATCTCAAAGCAGCTCAAGACCGTCAGAAGAGTAATTATGATCGCAAGCGATGGGGTGTGATCTATCAACCTGGTGATCAAGCTTATCTTCGTGTCACTCCAATGAAGGGCACCCGTCGTTTCGGAATTAAGGGCAAGCTAGCTCCTCGCTATATTGGTCCTTTCCGCATCGTGGCTAGACGGGGACAGGTGGCATATAAATTGGAGTTGCCACCGCAATTCTCCCATATTCATGATGTCTTCCACGTGTCGCAACTCCGTAAGTGCTTCAAGGAATCCCCGCACCGTGCAGTGGATCATGAGATGCTCGAGCTACAAGATGATCTTTCCTATAAGGAGCATCCGATCCGCATCCTCGACGAAGCTGAGCGTCGTACTCGTCAGAAGATGACCAAGTTCCTAAAAGTGCAATGGTCGAATCACACTGAAGACGAAGCCACTTGGGAACGCGAGGATCATCTTCGGGAAGAATATCCCGGACTTTTTCCTTCTACCTCCTAAATTCTCGGGACGAGAATTTCTTTTAGAGGAGGAGAACTTGTAACACCCCCTTGTAATAAACTCTGTGACACTCTGTTAAAACTGCCAAGTCATGATCATTTGCAGTGCCAAGTCATATGGGTTAATGATCCAATTCAAATTCACATCTGAAAATCAACTCAAATTCAAAAGTGAAATATAAAGTTGTTCAAACTCTGTTGGGAAAATGTTCATTAAATGGCCAATAATCTAGGAACATTTCTAAAACCAATATCAAAATATTTGGAGTTGGACAAGTGACTCAAACAAGGTGAAACATCACCTAAACAGAATATTAAAATCCATTTAAAATCATTACAGATTCAAATGAACTCCAAATCTGCCCAAACCACTTTTTGGTGAGAGATAATATTGCATTGCAATATTTGGGCCAACTTCCACATTTTACAAAAGAGCACAAGTGGCCTAATCATTTTGAAACAGAAAAAGAATAAAAGAAAAGGGAGAAGAGAAATAAGAAAAAGGAAAACGCTACTGTTGGCTGGGCCTAAGTGCACAGTGTGCGGCCCAGTCCAACAGCGGCCCACCTCACCTCCCTCCTCGTGCGTGTCGGCGCGCCCCTGGCCGCGCGCGCCCGCGCCAGCCGGGCGGCGACACGGCGATGGCGCCGACGCCACCGACAGCCAGAGGATAAGGAGGAGCTCGATCCACCTCCTCTCCATTCCTATCCACTTCTCTCGTTCACTCTCCCCTCTCACCCCTCGCTCGCTCCGCCCCTCGCTCCCTCCCAGATCCGGCCACCGAGCGCCGTCGTCGCCGCACTTCGCCGTTTGTCGTGGCCACAGGCGGTCCCGTGCCTGCCGACCGTGTCCGCCAGCCCCGCTGCGGTCGGCCACTTCCTCTCGTGCTTTCAGCTGGAGCGGGGAGGCCCTGCAGCTGCCGTTCGGCGTCGTCTTCCTCCTCGGACTCCGGTGATCCCCTTCCTCTCCGACGAGCCCTGCTGCTACTAACCTGACAACGGTCTTTCGTGACCACTCGGTGAGCTTCCCTTCTCCCTCCCTGATGCCTTGCGTTGCCCGTCGACGCCTACAGCTAGCTGGCGTCGATGCCTTGAGCTCGCCGCCGCTGAGCGCCTCGTCGCCGTGGTCCTGACCTCTGCCATGCCTGCCTGAGCACGGCATCGTGCTCCTGGTGCTTCCAGGAGCCGAATGCACCCGCACACGCACTTCCCCGTGCTCTCTAGCATCTAGCCCGGCGAGTGCTCGAACGCGCCTCCGCCTCTGCTCGTCGCCGGCGCCCTTCCAATGACCAAATGGTCACCGGGCCGAGCCCTTTGCGCTCAGCGCATCGAGTAGGTTCTCGTTAGCCCCGCCACTTGCTCACTTGCGTGCTGCTGCCTCGATCCCGTCGATGACCGAACTCCGGCGCCCGCCACAAAGCTCGCCGTCGGCGACACACGTCGTTTCCGGCCACCTCACCGCCACCATTCGACGCGCCGTCGAGCGGCCGTTCGAACGCACCCGGCCCCGTCCCTTTTGGTGGCCTGTAGGCGATTTCCGGCCACCGCCCGAGCGCGCCGCCGCGCGAAATGGTCGCCGGAGCGTTCTCCGGCGCCGGCGCCGACGTGGCCGCCACGTAGGTCGCCCTGGGTCACTGACCCGTGGGCCCAGGGGCCCGCGTTGACCACGTTGACCACGGTCAACCGTGGTTACTGTTCATCCCCTCTCACTGACATGTGGGCCCCCGCGATTAATTAGACTAATTGAATAGTTAAATAAGTAAAATTAATTAGATTAACCTAATGTCTCACTGACAAGTGGGGCCCGCCCCCTAATTAACCCTGTGGTTTAAGTTAATCCACTGTTAGACTAAACAGAGACTGACATGTGGGTCCCACTGGACCCACATGTCAGGTTTGACCCTGGTCAACCGCAGTTGACCTGCTGACGTCACTATGACGCAATGCTGACGTCATAATTCATTTTCTGATAAATAAAATAATTCCAGAAATTCAAATAAACTTTAAAAATTAATAACTTTTAAATCGTAGCTCGGATCGAAAAAGTTAAAACATGAAAGTTGCTCAGAACGACGAGACGAGTCTGATCGTGCCGTCTGTTTCTCCATCGGAACCCCCTACGTAGAAGAACTCGTAACTCCGGACCCGAATCCGGCAGATGAATAGTGCACACACGTCGGATATTAAATCCCAGAATAATTCTAAAAATAACAAAAATGACTTAGATGCATAATTAGGCAACCCTGCACTGCATCATAGCATCACACGCACCGTATTGCATTTGTTTGCATTATGTTTACCTGTTTCTTCCCCCTCTTCTCTCTCGGTAGACCCCGACGTTGACGTAGCTTCCGAGGCAGACGCCGCACAGGAGTACGACTACGTCCCCGACGATACTACTGAAGACCTTGCCCTTGCCCCCGAGCAAACAGGCAAGCACCCCCATTTTGAGCATGCCTATATCGCCTATTCCCTTCTTTCTTATGCTTGCATTAGAACTGCTACTGCTACTGTTTTCCTATATCTGCTGCATAGCCTGATTATTGTACCCTGCTTTGTTACCTTACTGGTTATCCTAGACTGCTTAGTATAGGCTGGGTAGAGACACGACAGAGACCCCCACTTGATCCCGACTGCCCTGCTGGACATCAGAAGACCCGATCATCGGGATTGAAGACCAGACCCTGGCACCGCACATCACTACCCCTTAGTTGCCGACACTGCTGGGTTACCGTCGACTGCCGAGGATGATACCTCGTTAGCACTTCTGATGTTAACCTTGTAGGTTAGTTACTCGGTCGTGGCAAGCGAGGGTGATTCCTCCTAAATCACCCCCGATAACGACATCGTCGCGCAACCTCTCAAGTGTGGACCTCGAGGGTGATTCCTCCTTCGTTCACCTTGATGATAACATCGAGCGGGAACTCCATCGAGGGTGATTTCTCATGGTTCCCTTCGGTGTCAGACACACAGTTACCTTGGATATTATGACTTGACTATGAACCACGATACTAAAGACGGGTCGGCCCTGAGGGGTACCCGCGCGAGCTTATTGCGAAGTGATGTGGAGTCGGGTTGACCTGGATGGTGCCCGCGAGATAACTACGCGGTGTGGCCGGGCATTCTTAGCCCTTGCCGCAAGTCCTCGAGACGGGGCGACGGGGTCACATCGATCGTGAGTCTCTGCTCGTTTCCGCGCGCTCCTAATCCACTACGGTTTGGATATTTGATCCGAGGGGCCTCTGGCCCGATAGCACTAACCATCACGTGGGCATAGTATGGGCGTTCTGCGTCGTATACTTCAGCCGGAGCTTAATGGACGTCAGCGACTGATGTGGCACACGCTGGGTTGGACTGGGAACGCAACCGCGTTTGTATAAGGGGTTGCTAGGTCTGCTCACCGGCGGTGCACGTAACGTGCAGGAGTTCCCGGGGCGATGGCCCAAGACCCCTGGGGGCATAGGTTAGTCCGGCGTGCTGACCTCTCTGTTAGGTATTTGGTCGGGTTGCGGCGTGTTGCTTAGCCGAGGCCGGGCATGACCCAGAAAAGTGTGTCCGGCCGGAGTTAAGCGAGCGTGGTGGGTAAGTTGGTGCACCCCTGCAGGGAAGAAACTTCTATCGATAGCCTGTCCTACGGTAACGGACACTCGGAGTTGTATCCCGATCGGTACAACTAGAACATGTGATGAGAATTGGATAGTACGGCTCTGGGATTGCTTTCTCGCAGGGAGTCGAGAAAGGATCTCAGGTCGAGGTTGATGATACTACTACTACTACTTTACTTATGTAATCTGCTCTCTCCTCATGCTGAAAGACTGCTGAAGATTGTTGAAGATGCTAGTCTTCGATAGGACTAGGCTTTCCCCCTTTATTCTGGCATTTCTGCAGCCCAGTTCACATATACAGCCATTCCTTTGACAATGATGCATATGTAGTGTAGATCCTTGCTTGCTGAGTACTTCGGATGAGTACTCATGTTTGCTTTATTTTCTTTTTCCCCCATATTCCATTTGATGCCACCAGACGACGGAGCCCCTGAGCCAGAAGCCCCAGCCGACGACCAGTACTACTACCCGCCTGGCGAGTACTACTACTACGAGGAGCCGTTCGACGACCAGGAGTAGGATCGGAGGGTCCAGGGCAGGAGGCCTACGCCTTTCGATCGTAGTATTTTATTTTACCCCGCCTCTGTGAAGGCCTAATTCTCTCTATGTAATATATCTGTACCCAGATATCTAATGCTTCCGCTGACGCTTGTATGCCATCGAGCTATGTATTCGAGCCCTCGAGGCCCTGGCTTGTAATATTAAGCTTGTATGACTTTATTTTATGTTTTAGAGTTGTGTTGTGATATCTTCAAGTGAGTCCTTAGGCTTGATCGTGCGCATTTGCGTGTATGATTAGTGCACGATTAAGCCGGGGTCGTCACACTATTTCACTGACAGTTGGGGTCCTGGGTATCCATGGAGGCTCCATGGAGCCAGTTTGCCCCCATCCCCGCCCCGGTTGCTTCTCGGGTACCCGCCCCGTTATACCCATGGGGGGATTTTGACCCCCATCACCGCTTCTTAGCGGGTAAATCCCCACGGATACCCGTCCCAACGGGGAAAATTGCCATTTTGAGTGATGGCGGCGTGGTCTGCGCGTGTTCAGGTGATGGGTGTTTCGGTGGCCGGCTGTGTTTTTCTGTTGTATTTTCTTTCTGTTCAGAGGAAGTCTGTGTAATATTTAATGTTTTAAATAGCGGGCTATGGAAAATAGCGGCGAGCCTTCAAATCAGTTATAGCGGGCTATTTGTGAATGCGGCCATTTAGCGGCACTCTACTAAAAAGGCTATAGCGGTTATTTAAAACTATGGTAATATTGTGCTATGAATAAAGCAGCTCTTTGTCTAAAAAAAGAAAAAACACCCCGTCGCCGGTCGGCACACACAGTATGCATCCGAGTGAGCGATCACGCCCATTCGCAGCTTCGTACCAAAGCAGGGAATGGGCTCATGCTATTTTTTAGGGAGAATTTTCTAGTCGCGGAAACATCCATGTGTTCCGAGTATACTATCCTTTCCAGAAAGTCACGCGCACGGCCTAGCGCTGGCCTAGTAGCTAAGCCGCGGCTGTGGCTATCATCGGCGAACCGTGGCACGCGCGGCAGCCACACACACACACACACACACACACCCGACATGGTAAACCCCGACACGACTCCCCCGCGCGCCACGCACGGCGTCGCCATTTCGGGCTCGGCGTGCCGCCTCCATCGGCATCCGGCCGGAGCCCAAGGCAAGCAGGTGGGCAGCGACTTCTGACTTATCCATCCATTCCGGCGTCGCCCGTGTGAGCGACGAAGCCACGCGGCATGCCGCCCATGCTCCGACTTGTCAGTACGTACGTGATCGGCTCGGCTGCCTGCCTGCCTTTGAAACCAGCCAGGCTACGCTAATCATTTGGGTGTAGCTGCCGTCGACGGACGGATGGACGCCCATCCGGTCTGATCTACCACACGGGTTGCGTGGAGAAATTTGATCGGCTTTTCCTCTTTCTCGAGCGAGGAATTTGATCGGGGGCACCGCTTTGCGCTTTGGCATGGATTGACTCGTCTTTCAAAAGGCCGAGCTGATGATATTTCGCGCCAGGATACTACTCCATCCGTCCTAAAATAAGTGTTTCAACTTTGTACTAACTCTAGTACAAAGTTGTACTAAGCTTGAGACACTTATTTCAGGACGGAGGAAGTACTACATATTTTTTCTACTTTTGGGCGCTGGACGAGCAAGTAGACGTAGATGCCCGCATGAGTGCGACGTCGAGGTGTCGCACGATACGGTTCGCGTTAAAGCTTCGGCTTTGCTGATCATGACGGCCAATTACTATTTTTGGGCCGATCCGTCGCTTCCTCTCTGCACTGCATTCAGTCTGTTCATGCAGCTCGCCCACACCACCTGGGCCACTCTTCCATTTATGTCTGGTTATTTTCCATCCATAAATAACGTGTTGGAAGTGGTTTTCGTAAGAACGAAAAACGGACCCAGCTAAGTCAACTCCACGACAACCGTAGTAAAGCTAACACTGCCATCTCACCTGCACATATGCGCATTCCTAAGCATGCTCGTGAGGTGCAGCTGGCTGTCGAGATAGTTACACTCACTATCATGGACCGATCGCTGCTTAATTAATTTCTTAATACTACATGCTCCCTCCAAAGTTTCCCTAACACATGTCCGATTAGTGGCCTGTACAGTACCCTTACTTATTGCTTTTGGCGATGAACTAGCTTTAATTTGCTTAATGGCAGCGATCCATGGCTTTGCCGTTGCTAGTGCTCGACACTTTCGCAAAGCACTCTGGTTCATATGTTTGGCGACGGCGACGTCCAGGTCGCAGCATTTCGATCTTTTCTACTCTCGCCGTTGACTTGTGTGAAAAAATAAATCATTCCGTCATTGGCCGGACCGATCGCCACCCACCGCCACTTGCGCTGCGCCTGCCGTGCCGCTCTGTGCCGCACCCACCCCTGCGTGGGGTGTGGCTGGCGCCCGAGATACTTGTCGCGCGGAGATAGCTTTGCTTGGCTGAGATACTTTGCACCGCCGCGTGGCGTGGGGGAGATCGTTTGCTTGGCTGGGATACTTTGCGCGCCGCGTGGCCGGGCGAGGAGATCGTTTGCTTGGCTGGGATGGCTCCCGCCGATCGACCGAGAGTCCGAGAGGGAGATCGTTTGCTTGGCTCACAGGCGCCTCTGCGCCGTATCGTATCAGCTAGCGTCGGCACACGGACGGGGCAGCGGCAGCGCTGGGCGGCTCACGGCCACGAGATCGATCGATTTCCTGTTGCGGGGGTGCTTTCGTGTCGGGATGTTCCATGTTCCTTCGGATAGGTAGATGCGCCTGAGGCATGCGCGCCTCCAGAGGATAGATAGATAGACCTTCTTCTGACGACGATGTCTCTGCCCACGTGTACTGTAGTACGCTGGTTACGGTTAGGCTGTACGTCATCTCGCTTGGAGATCAGCAATGTCGGCTGGGTGACCAGTGATTATCGTGCGTGCCACTCGGATGAACGAGAGGAGTAAATAGAAGGAAAAAAAAACTACCATATTACGGGCTAGGGTTACAGAAAAATTACTTTCTTTAATTTTGCAAAAGGCTACCACTATTTAGGTTCGTTGTTCCAAAAATCCATTATCTTTGACCGTTATGACAGGTGGAGCCTACACCAGTTACTTTTGAAAAAAAGCAATCAGATCCCTAAAAAATAAAAGAATCGGGTCCTAAAAAAGGAAAGTAATCACGTCCCTGCTTGGCTGCCCGCGAGCTCATTCCCGCCTCGGCTAGCAGGATGCTAACTCGCCAGAAGACGCCACGCAGTCGAAAGATGCCGCGAGCCGAAGCAGATTGGGGCGCCGCCAGAACGGGAGCCGCCGATCGTCGGGTAGCGCTGCGCAATGCGGAGCCTCCCCCACCAGAGCATACGAGCACGCGACTGCCCCGAGCGCGCGCACCTCCGCATGAGACAGGAGGCAGAGCCGGCGGCGACTCCAGTCGACAGCGGGCGGTGCGCAGCTCGTCGCCACACAAGGGGCGGCTATGCCTCCTTGCGGCCTAACAGTGGGCGACGGCGAGACCACGACATTGCTCGTTGGGGAGGAGCTTCAATGCGCATGCCTTGTCGTGCTCCTCGGCGCGGTAGCTGGATACCTCGGCCCAGCAGGCGTTGCGGCTTGTTGTACTGTGTTCGCGGGGTAATCCAAAGGCCAACGCTTCACATGCACCATGCATGCACAATGTCGTTTCATGAGGTGCTTGATTTATTGGGGTCTACGGTAGGGTGCGTCGACTACAAATCGAAATTTTCCTACGCGCAGAACAACCAAGAACATGCTACGGGAGATGGATCACAGATTAGTAGACCGACTCCTGCCTGCATCTACTACTATTACTCCACACATCGACCGTTATCCAGCATGCATCTAGTGTATTAAGTTCATGGAGAAACGAAGTAATGCAATAAGAACGATGACATAATGTAGACAAGATCTATTCATGTAAGAATAGCCCCCATCTTGTTATCCTTAATAGCAACGATACATGCGTGTCTTGCTGCCCCTTCTGTCACTGGGAAAGAACACCGCACGATCAACCCATCACAAAGCACATCTTTCCATGGCAAGAAAAATCGATCTAGTCGGCCTAACTAAACCGAAGATTCGAATAAGAAATGCGAGGCTATAAGTAATCATGCATAAAAGAGATCAAAGAATTCAAATAACTTTCATGGATATAGATCTGATCATAAACTCAAAGTTCATCGGATCCGAACAAACACACCGCAAAAAGAGTTACATCAAATAGATCTCCAAGAGACCATTGTATTGAGAATCAAAAAGAGAGAAGAAGCCATCTAGCTACTGCCTACGGACCCGTAGGTCTACAATGAACTACTCACGCATCATCGGAAAGGCACCAATGAGGATGATGAACCCCTCTGTGATGGTGTCTAGATTGGATCTCGTGGTTCGGGAAATTGCGGCGGCTGGAATTATGTTTCGTCGACTCCTCTAGAGTTTCTGGAATATTTGAAAATTTATAGGGCGAAGAGGCGGTATGGGAGGCCACCGAGGTGGGCACAACCCACCTGGGCGCGCCTGGGCCCCCAGGCGCGCCCTGGTGGGTTGTGCTCCCCTCAGAGCCCCCCCTCTGGTACTTCTTTGGCTCAACTTGTGTCTTCTGGTCCAGAAAAATTCTCCAAAAAGTTTCGCTGCGTTTGGACTCCGTTTAGTATTGATTTTCTGCGAAGTAAAAAACAAGCAAAAAACAACAACTGGCACTGGGCACTATGTCAATAGGTTAGTCCCAAAAAATGATATAAAGTTGCTATAAAATGATTGTCAAACATGCAAGAATGATAATATAACAGCATGGAACAAGCAAAAATTATAGATGCGTTGGAGACGTATCAGCATCCCCAAGCTTAATTCCTACTCGTCCTCGAGTAGGTAAATGATAAAAACAGAATTTTTGACGTGGAATGCTGCCTAACATGTTCGTCACATATTTTTTCTTTGTAGTATGGACATTTGGACTTTTATATAGTTCAAAGCAATGGTCTAGTTTTGATGTGAAGATTTCAATACTCAAGCATATCAATAAGCAACCATGTCTTTCAAAATATCAACACTAAAGAAAGTTATTCCTAGCCCATCATTCTCAATCATTGATCCATTCATGAAACACACTCGCATATTAGCTATACCCAATGCTCAAGTACGATCATAGTGCCCCTTAGTTGGTGCTTTATGAGAGAAGATGGAGACTCAAATAAAAATAAAATTTGCACAAAGTAAATAGATAGGCCCTTCGCAGAGGGAAGTAGGGATTTGTAGAGGTGCCAGAGCTCAAAGCTTAAATTGAGAGATACAATTTTTTTAGAGGCATACTTTTCCCATCAACGAAAATGACCGAGTAATTCCCAATACTTTCCATGCTAGATATATCACAGGCGGTTCCCAAATAGAAAATAAAGTTTATTCCTTTTTCCACCATTCTTTCACTTTTCATGGCTAGCCGTATCCACGGGTGCCCTCCATACCAACACTTTCCAAGGAATTTATTATTTGACAACATAAAGTAAATTTATTTTTCATTTCGGGACTGGGCATCCCTATTACTGCCGCACTCTCGTGCAATGACAAGTGAATAAACACTCATCTTAAGAATAACACATCTAGCATGGAAAATATTGGCCACCCCTGCCGCTTCATGAGCAGTACGAGCACACAAGAAGAAAATTTATTTTAAAAATTAGAGATGGCACATACAAATTTGCTTAGAACAGCACGGGAATACCGCATATAGGGTGCACACATATGGCAAAACTTGGTTTAAGGATTTTGGATGCACATGTAGTATTTCTACTTAGTACAAGTGAAGGCTAGCAAATAGATTGAGAAGCAACCAACCAAGAAACGAAAAATCACATAAGCGAGCATTAAGCATAACTAACACCGAATAATGCACCACAAGTAGGATGTAATTTCATTGCATAACTATTGACTTCCGTGCTTGCATAGGGAATGACAAACCTTAACACCAATATTCTTACTCAAGCATAATTACTCACCAACATGACTCACATATCACTATCATCATATCTCAAAACGATTACAAAGAATCAAGTTTATTTTGTCCAATGATCTTCATGAAAGTTTTTATTATATCCCTCTTGAATATCTATCACTTTGGGACTAATTTCATATATTGGAATTGATTTTGACAAGCTCAAACAAATCTAAGTGAAGAACATGAGCATAAAAATTTTCGTCTCTCAAAATAATATAAGTGAAGCATGAGAGAATTTCTTCAAAAATTTATTAACTCTCAAATAAATCTAAATGAAGCATGAGAGTATTTCTTCAAAAATATTAAAGCACACCGTGCTCAAAAAGATATAAGTGAAGCACTAGAGCAATTCCATAGCTCAAAAAATTTTAGTGAAGCATAAAGAGCAATTCTAACAAATCATAGCATAATTTTGGCTCTCTCAAATAGGTGTGTCCAGCAAGGATACTTGTGACAAACTAAAAAGCAAAACAAGCAAATACTCATATAATACAAGATGCTCCAAGCAAAACTCATGATATGTGACGAATAAAAATATAGCTCCAAGTAAAATACCGATGGTCGTTAGAAGAAAGAGGGGATGCCTTCCGGGGCATCCCCAAGCTTAGTTGCTTGGTTCTTCTTGAATATTAACTTGGGGTGCCATGGGGCATCCCCAATATTAGGCTTTTCTTACTCCTTATTCCTTCATCCATCGTAATCTCACCCAAAACTTGAAAACTTCAATCACACAAAACTTAACAAAAGCTTCGTGAGATCCGTTAGTATAAGAAAACCAATCTTTACTTTAAGTACTGTAGAAAACACATTCAAATTTTGTTATTGCATTATTGTTGGGAGACGTTGCATGGAAAACAAAAATTATTCTACGCACAGGCAATGATCTATCCATGGAGATGCATAGCAACGAGGGGGAGAGTGTGTCTACGTACCCTCGTAGACCATAAGCGGAAGCGTTTCACAACGCGGTTGATGTAGTCGAACTTCTTCGCGCTTCAACCGATCAAGTACCAAACGCATGGCACCTCCGCGTTCTGCACACGTTCAGCTCGGTGACGTCCCTCGCCTTCTTGATCCAGCAAGACGTCGATGTAGTAGATGAGTTCCGTCAGCACGACTGCGTGGTGACAGTGATGGTGAAGTGATCTCTGCAGGGCTTCGCCTAAGCACTACGAAAATATGACCGGGGGTGTAAACGGTGGAGGGGGGGCCGCACACGGCTAGGCAATTGTCTGGTGTGTGCTAGGCACCCTCCCTCCTCATATATATAGGTGGGAGGGAGAGGGGAGGCTGCCAGGAGGTGCCCCAAGTAGGCCGAATCCTACTTGGGGCCCTCCCAAGTGGCGCCCCCCGCCATATTTATCTGAGGGGGAAGGAAAGAGGGGGGGGGGAGGGAAGGAAGGGGGAATCCTATTCCACTCTTTCCTTTCCCTTCCCCTCTGTTCTTCTCCTCCTAGGCTGGCCCATATGGGGGGCGCACCAGCCCCTTGTGGCTGGTGTGTTTCCCCTCTTGGCCCATAAGGCTCATATCTTTTGCCGGGGGTGCCCGGAACCTCTCCCGGTGACCCCCGAAACACTTCCGGTGTCTGAATACAATCGTCCTATATATCAATCTTTACCTCTCAACCATTTTGAGACTCCTAGTCATGTTCGTGATCTCATCCGGGACTCCGAACAACATTCGGTCACCAAATCACATAACTCATATAATACTATATCGTCATCGAACGTTAAGCGTGCGGACCCTATGGGTTCGAGAACTATGTAGACATGACCGAGACATTTCTCTGGTCAATAACCAATAGCGGAACCTGGATGGCCATATTGGCTCCTACATATTCTACGAAGATCTTTATCGGTCGAACCGTTATGACAACATACGTAATTATCTTTGTCCATCGGTATGTTACTTTCCCGAGATTCGATCGTCGGTATCTTCATACCTAGTTCAATCTCGTTACCGGCAAGTCTCTTTACTCGTTCCGTAATACATCACCTCGTGACTAACTCCTTAGTCGTTTGCTTGCAAGCTTATGATGTGTATTACCGAGAGGGCCCAGAGATACCTCTCCGATACTCGGAGTGACAAATCCTAATCTTGATCTATGCTAACTCAACAGATACCTTCGGAGATACCTGTAGAGCATCTTTATAATCACCCAGTTACGTTGTGATGTTTGATAGCACACAAGGCATTCCTATGGTATCCGGGAGTTGCATAATCTCATAGTCGAAGGAATATGTATTTGACATGAAGAAAGCAATAGCAATAAAACTGAACGATCATTATGCTAAGCTAACGGATGGGTCTTGTCCATCACATCATTCTCCTAATGATGTGATCCCGTTATCAAATGACAACTCATGTCCATGGTTCGGAAACCATAACCATCTTTGATCAACGAGCTAGTCAAGTAGAGGCTCAATAGGGACACGGTGTTTGTTTATGTATTAACACATGTATTTAGGTTTCGGATCAATACAATTCTAGCATGAATAATAAACCTTTATCATGAATAAGGAAATATAAAATACCAACTTTAATATTGCCTCTAGGGCATATTTCCTTCAGTCTCCCACTTGCACTAGAGTCAATAATCTAGATTACATTGTAATGATTCTAACACCCATGGAGTCTTGGTGCTGATCAAGTTTTGCTCGCGGAAGAGGCTTAGTCAACGGGTCTGCTATATTCAGATCCGTATGTATCATGCAAATTTCTATGTCTCCATCCTTGACTTGTTCACGAATGGAGTTGAAGCGTCTCTTGATTCGTTTGGTTCTCTTGTGAAACCTGGATTCCTTCGCCAAGGCAATTGCTCCAGCGTTGTCACAAAAGATTTTCATTGGACCCGATGCACTAGATATTACGCCTAGATCGGATATGAACTCCTTCATCCAGACTCCTTCATTTGCTGCTTCCGAAGCAGCTATGTACTCCACTTCACACGTAGATCCCACCACGACGCTCTGCTTGGAACTGCACTAACTGAAAGCTCCACCATTCAATATAAATACGTATCCGGTTTGTGACTTAGAGTCATCCGGATCAGAGAGAAAGCTAGCATCGACGTAACTGTTTACAACGAGCTCTTTATCACCTCCATAAACGTGAAACATATCCTTGGTCGTTTTCAGGTACTTCAGGATATTCTTGACCGCTATCCAGTGATCCACTCCTGGATTACTTTGGTACCTCCCTGCCAAACTTATGGCAAGGCACACATCAGGTCTGGTACACAGCATAGCATACATGATAGAACCTATGGCCGAGGCATAGGGAATGACTTTCATTTTCTCTCTATCTTCTGCAGTGGTCGGGCATTGAGTCTGACTCAACTTCACACCTTGTAACACAGGCAAGAACCCTTTCTTTGACTGATCCATTTTGAACTTCTTCAAAACTTTATCAAGGTATGTGCTTTGTGAATGTCCTATTAAGCGTCTCGATCTATCCCTATAGATCTTGATGCCCAATATATAAGCAGCTTCACCGAGGTCTTTCATTGAAAAATTCTTATTCAAGTATCCTATTATGCTATCCAAAAATTCTATATCATTTCCAATCAACAATATGTCATCCACATATAATATCAGAAATGCTACAGAGCTCCCACTCACTTTCTTGTAAATACAGGCTTCACCGAAAGTCTGTATAAAACCATATGCTTTGATCACCTCATCAAAGCGTATATTCCAACTCCGAGATGCTTGTACCAGTCCATATATGGATCGCTGGAGCTTGCACACTTTGTTAGCACCTTTAGGATCGACGAAACCTTCTGGTTGCATCATATACAACTCTTCTTTGAGAAATCCATTAAGGAATGCAGTTTTGACGTCCATTTGCCAGATTTCATAATCATAAAATGCGGCAATTGCTAACATGATTTGGACAGACTTAAGCATCGCTACGGGTGAGAAAGTCTCATCGTAGTCAACCCCTTGAACTTGTCGAAAACCTTTTGCGACAAGTCGAGCTTTGTAGACAGTAATATTACCATCAGCGTCAGTCTTCTTCTTGAAGATCCATTTATTTTCTATGGCTTGCCGATCATCGGGCAAGTCCACCAAAGTCCACACTTTTTTCTCATACATGGATCCTATCTCAGATTTCATGGCCTCAAGCCATCTTTCGGAATCTGGGCTCATCATAGCTTCTTCATAATTCGTAGGTTCGCCTTGGTCTAGTAGCATGACTTCCAGGACATGATTACCGTACCACTCTGGTGCAGATCGTGCTCTGGTTGACCTACGAGGTTCAGTAGTAACTTGATCTAAAGTTTCATGATCATTATCATTAGCTTCCTCTCTAGTTGGTGTAGGCATCACGGGAACAATTTTCTGTGATGTACTACTTTCCAATTCGAGAGAAGGTACAACTACCTCATCAAGTTCTACTTTCCTCCCACTCACTTCTTTCGAGAGAAACTCCTCTAGAAAGGACCCATTCTTAGCAACAAATATCTTGCCTTCGGATTTGTGGTAGAAGGTGTACCCAATTGTTTCTTTAGGGTATCCTATGAAGACGCACTTCTCCGATTTAGGTTCGAGCTTATCAGGCTGGAGCTTTTGACATAAGCCTCGCATCCCCCAACTTTAAGAAATGACAGCTTAGGTTTTTTCCCAAACCACAGTTCATACGGTGTCGTCTCAACGGATTTAGATGGTGCCCTATTTAACGTGAATGCAGCTATCTCTAATGCATAACCCCAAAATGATAGTGGTAAATTGGTAAGAGACATCATTGAACGCACCATATCTAATAAAGTACGGTTACGACATTCGGACACACCATTACGCTGTGGTGTTCCAGGTGGCGTGAGTTGTGAAACAATTCCACATTGTTTTAAATGAAGGCCAAACTCGTAACTAAAATATTCGCCTCCGCGATCAGATCGTAGAAACTTTATTTTCTTGTTACGATGGTTCTCCACTTCACTCTAAAATTCTTTGAACTTTTCAAATGTTTCAGACTTGTGTTTCATTAAGTAGACATATCCATATCTACTTAAATCATCTGTGAAGGTCAGAAAATAACGATACCGGCCGCGTGCCTCAACACTCATCGGACCGCATACATCGCTATGTATTATTTCCAATAAGTCATTGGCTCGCTCCATTGTTCCGGAGAACGGAGTTTTAGTCATCTTGCCCATGAGGCATGGTTCACAAGTATCAAATGATTCATAATCAAGTGGTTCCAAAAGTCCATCTATATGGAGTTTCTTCATGCGCTTTACACCAATATGACCTAAACGGCAGTGCCACAAATATGTTGCACTATCATTGTCAACTTTGCAACTTTTGGCATCAATATTATGAATATGTGTATCACCACAATCGAGATTCAACAAGAACAGACCATTCCTCAAGGGTGCATGACCATAAAAGATATTATTCATATAAATAGAACAACCATTATTCTATGACTTAAATGAATAACCGTCTCGCAATAAACAAGATCCAGATATAATGTTCATGCTCAACGCTGGCACCAAATAACAATTATTGAGGTCTAAAACTAATCCCGAAGGTAGATGTAGAGGTAGCGTGCCGACGGGGATCACGTCGACCTTGGAACCATTCTCGACGCGCATCGTCACCTCATCCTTAGCCAATCTTCGTTTAATCCGTAGCTCCTGTTTCGAGTTACAAATATGAGCAACCGAACCAGTATCAAATACCCAGGCGCTACTACGAGCATTAGTAAGGTAAACATCAATAACATGTATATCACATATACCTTTGTTCACTTTGCCATCCTTCTTATCCGCCAAATACTTGGGGCAGTTCCGCTTCCAGTGACAAGTTCCTTTGTAGTAGAAGCACTCAGTTTCAGGCTTGGGTCCAGCTTTGGGCTTCTTCCCGGGAGTGGCAACTTGTTTGCCATTCTTCTTGAAGTTCCCTTTCTTTCCCTTGCCCTTTTTCTTGAAACTAGTGGTCTTGTTAACCATCAACACTTGATGCTCCTTCTTGATTTCTACCTCCGCGGCCTTAAGCATTGTGAAGAGCTCGGGAATTGTTTTGTTCATCCCTTGCATATTATAGTTCATCACGAAGCCTTTGTAGCTTGGTGGCAATGATTGAAGAACTCTGTCAATGACACAATCAATTGGAAGATTAACTCCAAGCTTAGTCAAGTTATTATAATACCCAGACATTTTGAGTATGTGTTCACTGACAGAATTGTTCTCCTCCATCTTGCAGCTATAGAACTTGTTGGAGACTTCATATCTCTCAACCCGGGCATTTGCTTGAAATATCAACTTCAACTCTTGGAACATCTCATATGCTCCATGACGTTCAAAACGTCTTTGAAGTCCCGGTTCTAAGCCGTAAAGCATGGCACACTGAACTATTGAGTAGTCATCAGATCGAGCTTGCCAGACATTCAAAACATCTGCATCCGCTCCTGCAGCAGGCCTTTCACCTAGCGGTGTATCAAGGACATAATTCTTCTGTGTAGCAATGAGGATAATCCTCAAGCTACGGACCCAGTCCGTGTAGTTGCTACCATCATCTTTCAACTTAGCTTTCTCTAGGAACGCATTAAAATTCAGGGGAACGGTAGCACGGGCCATTGATCTACAACATAGATATGCAAATACTATCAGGACTAAGTTCATGATAAATTAAGTTCAATTAATCATATTACTTAAGAACTCCCACTTAAATAGACATTCCTCAAGTCATCTAAGTGATACGTGATCCAAATCAACTAACCCATGTCCGATCATCACGTGAGATGGGGTAGTCATCAATGGTGAACATCTCTATGTTGATCATATCTACTATATGATTCATGTTCGATCTTTCGATCTCCAATGTTCCGAGGCCATGTCTGTACATGCTAGGCTCGTCAAGTTTAACCCAAGTATTCCGCATGTGCAAAACTGTCTTGCACCTGTTGTATGTGAACGTAGAGTCTATCACACCTGATCATCACGTGGTGTCTCAACACGACGAACTGTAGCAATGATGCATACTCAGGGAGAACACTTTTACCTTGAAATTTAGTGAAGGGATCATCTTATAATGCTACCGCCGTACTAAGCAAAATAAGATGCATAAAAGATAAACATCACATGCAATCAAAATATGTGACATGATATGGCCATCATCATCTCGTGCTTTTGATCTCCATCTCCAAAGCATCGTCATGATCTCCATCATCACCGACTCGACGCCTTGATCTCCATCGTTGCGTCGTGGTCGTCTCGCCAACTATTGCTTCTACAACTATCGCTAATGCATAGTGATAAAGTAAAGCAATTACATGGCGTATGCATTTCATACAATAAAGAGACAACCATAAGGCTCCTGTCGGTTGCCAGATATCTTACAAAACATGATCATCTCATACAATAACGTATATCGCATCATGTCTTTACCATATCACATCACAACATACCCTGCAAAAACAAGTTAGACGTCCTCTACTTTGTTGTTGCAAGTTTTACGTGGCTGCTACGGGTTTCCAGCAAGAACCGTTCTTACCAACGGCAAAAACCACAACGGTGAATTATCAAGTTTGCTGTTTTAACCTTCTTCAAGGACCGGCTGCAGTCAATTTCAATTAAACTAAAGTAGGAGAAACAGACACTTGCCAGCCACCTTTATGCAAAACAAGTTGCATGTCAGTCGGTGGAACCGTTCTCATGTACGTGGACATGTAAGGTTGGTCTGGGCCGCTTCATCCCACAATGCCGCCGAATCAAAATAAGACATTGGTGGTAAGCAGTATGAACATCACCGCCCACAACTTCTTTGTGTTCTACTCGTGCATATCATCTACGCATAGACCTGGCTCATGATGCCACTGTTGGGAGACGTTGGATGGAAAACAAAAATTATTCTACGCACACGCAATGATCTATCCATGGAGATGCATAGCAACGAGGGGGAGAGTGTGTCTACGTACCCTCGTAGACCGTAAGCGGAAGCGTTTCACAACGCGGTTGATGTAGTCGAACTTCTTCGCGCTTCAACCGATCAAGTACCGAACGCACGACACCTCCGCGTTCTGCACACGTTCAGCTCGGTGACGTCCCTCGCCTTCTTGATCCAGCAAGACGTCAAGGTAGTAGATGAGTTCCATCAGCACGACGGCGTGGTGACGGTGATGGTGAAGTGATCTCCGCAGGGCTTCGCCTAAGCACTATGAAAATATGACTGGGGGTGTAAACTGTGGAGGGGGGCGCCGCACACGGCTAGGCAATTGTCTGGTGTGTGCTAGGCGCCCTCCCTCCTCATATATATAGGTGGGAGGGAGAGGGGAGGCTGCCAGGAGGCGCCCCAAGTAGGCCGAATCCTACTTGGGGTCCTCCCAAGTGGCGCCCCCCTGCCATATTTATCCGAGGGGGAAGGAAAGAGGGGGGGGGAGGGAAGGAAGGGGGAAAACTATTCCACTCTTTCCTTTCCCTTCCCCTCTTTTCTTCTCCTCCTAGGCCGGCCCATATGGGGGGCGCACCAGCCCCTTGTGGCTAGTGCATTTCCCCTCTTGGCCCATAAGGCCCATATCTTTTGCCGGGGGTGCCGGAACCCCTTCCGGTGACCCGATAAGTACCCGGTGACCCCCAAAACACTTTCGGTGTCCAAATACCATCGTCCTATATATCAATCTTTACCTCTCGGCCATTTAGAGACTCCTCGTCATGTCCGTGATCTCATCCGGGACTCCGAACAACATTCGGTCACCAAATCACATAACTCATATAATACTATATCGTCATCGAACGTTAAGCGTGCGGACCCTACGGGTTCGAGAACTATGTAGACATGGCCGAGACACTTCTCCGGTCAATAACCAATAGCGGAACCTAGATGCCCATATTGGCTCCTACATATTCTACGAAGATCTTTATCGGTCGAACCGTTATGACAACATACGTAATTCCCTTTGTCCATCGGTATGTTACTTGCCCGAGATTCGATCGTCGGCATCTTCATACCTAGTTCAATCTCGTTACCGGCAAGTCTCTTTACTCGTTCCATAATACATCACCTCGTGACTAACTCCTTAGTCGTTTGCTTGCAAGCTTACGATGTGTATTACCTAGAGGGCCCAGAGATACCTCTCCGATACTCGGAGTGACAAATCCTAATCTCGATCTATGCCAACTCAACAGATACCTTTGGAGATACCTGTAGAGCATCTTTATAATCACCCAGTTACGTTGTGACATTTGATAGCACACAAGGCATTCCTCTGGTATCTGGGAGTTACACAATCTCATAGTCGAAGGAATATGTATTTGACATGAAGAAAGTAACAACAATAAAACTGAACGATCATTATGCTAAGCTAACAGATGGGTCTTGTCCATCACATCATTCTCCTAATGATGTGATCCTGTTATCAAATGACAACTCATGTCCATGGTTAGGAAACCAAAACCATCTTTGATCAACGAGCTAGTCAAGTAGAGGCTCAATAGGGACACAGTGTTTGTTTATGTATTCACACATGTATTTAGGTTTCGGATCAATACAATTCTAGCATGAATAATAAACCTTTATCATGAATAAGGAAATATAAAATAACAACTTTATTATTGCCTCTAGGGCATATTTCCTTCAATTATATCTATTGTATTCTAATTTTGCCATGGCTATACCCCCCGAGACAATCCATAGAATTATCAAAATAAGCACACAATGCAAAGAAAACAGAATCTGTCAAAAATAGAACAGTCTGTAAAGACTGGAATTTTACTCATACTTATGTAACTCCAACAATTCCTAAAAATTAGGAAAACATAGGCAATTTGTATATTAATGTTTTGTAAAAAATTCACAATTGTTAGTTCTATATGTGAGTTTAGAAAATTATTTTACTGGACGCAAAAGTTTCTGTTTTTCAACAGGATCAAATCAACTATTACCAAAGCTATCCCAAAAGCTTTACTTGGCACAAACACTAATTAAAACATGGAAAACACAATCATAACAGAGGAATAATTATGCAAGCATTCAGGAACAGAAAGAAAAAGGCAAAAATAAATTTTATTCATTGGGTTGCCTCCCAACAAGCGCTATCGTTTTTCCCCTAGCTAGGCATAATGCATACATTCAAGTATTGTCATCTTTAGTTCTAGATCCATAGGATGCCGTCATGATTGATTCATATGGTGGATTAATTCTTGTTCTAGGAAAGTGTTCCATCCCCTTCCTTAGTGGAAATTGGAATTTTATATTGCCTTCTTTCATATCAATCTTGACACCAATAGTACGTAAAAACGGTCTACCAAGTATAATCGGACAAGACGGACTGCAATCAATATCAAGAACAATAAAATCTATGGGCACATAATTCCTATTTGCAAGAATAAGAACATCATTAATTCTTCCCAAAGGCTTTTTAATAGTAGAATCTGCCAAGTGCAAATTAAGAGAACATTCTTCAATATCGGTAAGACCAAGCACATCACATAAAGATTTCGGACTTGTGGAAACACTAGCACCCAAACACATAAAGAAAAACACTCATAATTTTTAATCTTGACTTTGATGGTATGTTCCCATTCATCATGTAATTTTCTAGGAACTGAAATCTCTATTTCCAACTTTTCTTCCAAAGCTTTCATCATGTCATCTACGATATGTTTAGTAAAAGCTTTATTTTGTTCATAAGCATGAGGTGAATTAATCAAAGATTTCAACAAAGAAATACAATCAATCAAAGAGCAATTATCATAATTAAAGTCTTTGTAATCCAAAAGAGTGGGCACATCACTAGTTTAAGTTTTTGACCTCTCCAAACCCACTTTTATCAATTTTTTCATCAAGATTTTCACCCTCCAAATTATCGGGACGCCTTCTAACTAAAGTTGACTTTTATTCAGTCCCTTTATCATCAATTTTAATTTTACTAAACAAGGAATCAATAGAAGAAACATCAATCACTTTAAGATCTTCACCATTTTTATGAAAGCAATCACTAGAAAATGCTCTTTCTAAAAACGATCAACCGAATGAGTGTGCCGCACCTTCACTATATATAGGCGTCCGTCGTAGGCTCAACACTTGGGCCTCTGATGTCGCTTGAACTACGTCGGTATTTCCCCAAAGAGGAAGGGATGATGCAGCACAGCTACGGTAGGTATTTCCCTCAGTTATCAAACCAAGGTATCAATCCAGTAGGAGAACCAAGCAACACTATATAAACGGTACCTGCACACAAATAACAAATACTTGCAACCCGAAGATTAGGAGGGATTGTCAATCCATCTACGGGTAACGGTGCCAGAAATTGTCAAGTTGGCGGGATAAAAATTGTGATAGATTGGATAAATAGATCTCGATAAAACACGAAATAAAATAAATAACAAAAAATTGCAGCAAGGTATTTTTGTGTTTTTGGAATAATAGATCTGAAAATAAAAGAAAATAAAAATAGATCTCGAAGCAGAAATGATAAAGAATAGACCCGGGGGCCGTAGATTTCACTAGTGGCTTCTCTCAAGAAAATAGCATACGGTGGGTAAATAAATTACTGTTGGGCAATTGATAGAACATCAAATAATTATGACGATATCCAGGCAATGATCATTATATAGGCATCACATCCAAGATTAGTAGACCGACTCCTTCCTGCATCTACTACTATTACTCCACACATCGACCGCTATCTAGCATGCATCTAGTGTATTAAGTTCATGGAGAAACGGAGTAATGCAATAAGAATGATGACATGATATAGACGAGATCTATTCATGTAGGAATAGCCCCCATCTTGTTATCCTTAATAGCAACGATACATGCGTTTCTTGCTGCCCCTTCTGTCACTAGGAAAGAACACCGCACGATCGAATCCATCACAAAGCACCTCTTCCCATGGCAAGAAAAATTGATCTAGTCGGCCTAACTAAACCAAAGATTTGAAGAAGAAATACGAGGCTATAAGTAATCATGCATAAAAGAGATCAAAGAACTCAATAAACTTTCATGGATATAGATCTGATCATAAACTCAAAGTTCATCGGATCCCAACAAACACACCGCAAAAAGAGTTACATCAAATAGATCTCCAAGAGACCATTATATTGAGAATCAAAAAGAGAGAAGAAGCCATCTAGCTACTGCCTACGGACCCGTAGGTCTACAATGAACTACTCACGTATAATCGGAGAGGCCCCAATGAGGATGATGAACCCCTCCGTGATGCTGTCTAGATTGGATCTCGTGGTTCTGGAACTTGCGGCGGCTGGAATTATGTTTCGTCGACTCCCCTAGGGTTTCTGGAATATTTGGGAATTTATAGGGTGAAGAGGCAGTGCGGGAGGCCACCAAGGTGGGCACAACCCACCTGGGCACGCCTGGGCCCCCAGGCGCGCCCTGGTGGTTTGTGCTCCCCTCGGAGCCCCCCTCTGGTACTTCTTTGGCCCAACTTGTGTCTTCTGGTCCAGAAAAATTCTCCAAAAAGTTTCGTTGCGTTTGGACTCCGTTTGGTATTGATTTTCTGCAAAGTAAAAAAGAAGCAAAAAACAGCAACTGGCACTATGTCAATAGGTTAGTCCCAAAAAATGATATAAAATTGCTATAAAATGATTGTGAAACATCCAAGAATGATAATATAATAGCATGGAACAAGCAAAAATTATAGATACGTTGGAGACGTATCAGCCTCGCACGGACCCTAAAGCCCAAAGTCTATTCGGCCGGGATCCGAGTCCGGGTAGGATCACATCTGACCCGTGGAGTCGGATCGTGCCTCACAGGTTCCTTCCCTTAAGCGCGCGACCCCTTAGGTTCAAGTCAGCTTGGTCGCGGGTCGGATCACCTCCGACCTGCTCAGCTGGTAGCGGCCTCTAGCAAGGCGTGCCGACCACCAAGTAGACAATGAAGCCGGTTGGCTAACTTGTACATCACACTTCTGTTCCTTTTGCCACATGATATATGTTGTCGGGCTCAAGGCGAGTCTGTCATCCTTGTGATAGCCCAACCCTCTTTCTCATTCCACTGATGCCAACCACAAACCAGATTATTTCATAATCACTGTCGCATGGCCATGCTTATCTTGGTCGGATCAGACGAGGGGCCCAGAGTATATCTCTCCTCATCGGAGGGGCAAATCCCATCTTGCTCGACCATGTCTTGCAGCATGGGTCTGGACAAGCCCGAAACCTACCTTTGTAACTACCCAGTCACAGAGTAGCATTTGGTCGACCCAAAGCAGGTCTGTCACCATCCCGAGTACATGCGCCAGCTTGGGTCTTAGGACATAGAACGTATGTTGTACTAGAGACTCACAGATGATGTATCATTGCATCTCATAGTTGGGTCTGTCCGACTCAGACCTTATCTCGACTCGGATTCGGCTATGTCGAATCCGACTAGATCCTTCTGAGTCCATATTATCCGGTTAGCATCCAATGCTCCATAGCTAGTGAGACCAAGCCATCGACCGTGTCATATGCTAGTCTAGTCGGCTGCGCGTCCACACAACCCTTTCGATTAGGGACCTTTTAGGACAGTCATCATACAATGCATAGTCTCACAAACAAGTCATGTACTTGTTGATACACATCATTGATAATGTCCAAGGGCTATCTTTATTCATAAACAGATAGGAAATATCATCATACATGATTGCCTCTAGGGCATATCACCAACAGTCTCCCACTTGCACTAGAGTCAATCAAATAGACATCGAATGCCCATAGCTCTAACGTGCCCCTCATGCTTGGGTTGTGGAAGCGGCTTAGTCATCGGATCTGTAACATTTGCATCCGTGTGAATTTTGCATAGCTCTACATCACCAGTCTTTACGATCTTTTCGTATCAGGTGATATTTCCGATCTATGTGTCTGGTTTTGTGGTGATTCCTTGGCTCATTGGCTTGTGCGATGGCACCAGAATTATCACAATAAAGGTCCAATGGTTTCACCGAGGCTGGGAAAATACCAAGATCATCCAGAAAGTTCTGGATCTAAACACCCTCCTTTGCTGCTTCGCAAGCCGCAATGTATTCAGCTTCTATGGTAGAATCGGCCACCATATCTTGCTTGGAACTCGTCCAGCTCACTGCTCCTCCGTTCATGACATACACGAATCCGGACTGTGATTGACAATCATCTCTATCGGTTTGGAAACTAGCATCGGCGTAACCCTTTACGCAGAGCTCCTCCTCACCTTCATAAACTAGGAACATCTCTTTAGTCCATTTCAGGTACTTTAGAATATTTTTCACCGCTGCCCAGTGACTCTCACCAGGGTTGCCCTGGTATCTGCTTGTTAAGTTTATTGCAAATGCAACATCAGGCCTTGTACATAACATGGCATACATGATGGATCCGATTGTCGAGGCATACAGAATCCTACTCATCATGCTTCGCTTATCAGATGTCGAAGGACTCTGAGTCTCGCTTAGCCTTATACCATGTGAGAGTGGCAAGAACCCTTTCTTAGCCTCACTCATGTTGAACCGCTTCAACACTTTATCTATGTACGTGCTCTGGCTCAAGCCGAGCAGCCTCCTCGACCTATCTCTATAGATCTTAATGCCCAATATGTAAACTACTTCACCGAGGTCCTTCATCGAAACATCATTTCCAATCAGTAGTATGTCATCCACATACAAGATCAAAAACACCATCGAGCTCCCACTTAATTGCTTGTATAAACAGGCATCCTCTTCGCTTTTGTTGAAACCAAGACCAGTGACGACCTCATCAAAATGAATGTTCCAACTCCGAGATGCTTGCCTCAACCCATAAATGGATCTCTTGAGCTTGCATACCTTACTAGCGCTAGTCGGATCGACAAAATCCTCGGGTTGTGTTGGGGATATTCCCCACGACCAAGACCCGACTCATGAGGACAAGTCATCTCTGACGTTAAGTCATCTCTAGGCTTAAGTCGCCTTGAGACTTAAGTCATCTCTGGGCTTAAGTCGCCCTGAGACTTAAGTCATCTCTGGGCTTAAGCCGCCCTGAGACTTAAGTCATCTCTGGGCTTAGGCTGTCATCTTAAGCCGCCATCCTAAGCCGCCATGTTGAATCCCGGAGACGAGTCCTGAAGATGAGCCGCCCGTAAGATAAGAAGCCCGTGATAAGAAGCCCAAGATAAGAAGGCCGCGATAAGTCGCCCGTCGTAAGAAGCCCGACGTAAGAAGCCCATCGTAAGAAGCCCGTTGTAAGAAGCCCGACGTAAGAAGCCCGTCGTAAGAAGCCCGCGATAAGTCGCCCGCGGTAAGAAGCCCGCGATAAGAAGCCATAATAGGTTAAGTCCTAATCCTAACAGGACTACATGTAAGCCGCCCTTCAACTTATCTAAGGAGGGGCGGGGCACCCCAAGAGGGACAAGTTTTAAGATAGACAGTGTTTAGACAGACAAGTCTCGAGACAGATGATTTGATAGCTCTCGAGATGAGGCAGCAAAATAGCGCCCTTGTAATTGATACTCCAGTAATACAATAAGTAGGATGTAGGCTTTTACCTCCATCGTGAGGGGCCGAACCTGGGTAAAACTCGCGTCTCTCGATTCCGATCAACCCTGACAAGCTAACCACCTAGTTGCAATGGCCTCACGACTAAGTCCTCACACTAGGACATCTGCCGTGACAAAACCACGACAGTTGGCGCCCACCATGGGGCCGGCGCATGGTGGTTTTGAGTTCTTGGAGGGCGCTCTCCCAGGGATCGAGGGATATGCAATTCGTCAGATGGAGAAGAGCCAACAAGTTCATCGTTTTTGTGATCTGAATCGTGATAAAGCTTTTTGAGCTGGCAGTACAAGATTTAAGAGAGATGACGGTTATGTGTTGAGCATTGCCATCGGGTAATCGTCGAAGTTCTTGCTGCTCCTCCCGACTGATTCAGTTTCCACTACAAGTTGCAGTACATCGATACGGTAGCTACGCGACCGCCAGGACAGACATGATCTCTTATGCATGGAATTGTTTGAGGCTGCAGCCGTCTTTGCCAATCTGCAGAGGTGCCTACGCAGCGCCTCATGTACGACGCCTGAGAGAAAACATCCGCCACATTTTTTCTAACGAGAAAACCAAGTCAGATCTAAGGAATTTTCAAGTACAAGTACTTTGATTAGTGTTGCGTCGCGTGAAGGCTAAGACCAAAAGCAGATGCAGATACGACCCAAAAGCATATTTGGTTGCAACCCGGACTCCTCTGGCGCGACTGAGCCACCTCCGGGAGCCGTGTGACGACCCCGGCTTAATCGTTCACTAACCATACACTCAAATGCACATGATCAAGCCTAAGGACTCACTTGAAGATATCACAACACAACTCTAAAACATAAATAAAGTCATACAAGCTTTATATTACAAGCCAGGGCCTCGAGGGCTCGAATACATAGCTTGATGGCATACAAGTGTCAGCGGAAGCATCAGATATCTGGGTACAGATATAGCAGAGTTACAGATAGGCCTTTAGAAAGGCGGGGCAAAATAAAATACTACGATCGAAAGGCGTAGGCCTCCTGCCTAGGACCCTCCGAACCTACTCCTGGTCGTCGGTCGACTCCTCATAGGAGTACTCGCCGGGAGGGTAGTAGTAGTAGTAGCCGTCGGCAGGGGCAGCTTGCTCCGGGGCTCCGTCGTCTGGTTGTGACAAATGGATAAGGGGAGAAAAAGAAAGCAAAGCACACATGAGTACTCATCCGAAGTACTCAACAAGCAAGGATCTACACTACATATGCAACATTTTCAAAGGAGGGCTGTATATGTGGACTGGGCTGCAGAAATGCCAGAATAGAGGGGAAAGCCTAGTCCTATCGAAGACTAGCATCTTCAAGCATCTTCATCGGTCTTGCAGCATTAGAAGAGTGCAGATTAACATAATGTAAAGTAGTAGTAATGATATCAACCTCGCCCAGAGATCCTTCCTCGACTCCCTACGAGAAAGCAATCCCAGAGCCATACTATCCAGTTATCATCTCAAGTCACCAATTCTAGTTGAACCGATCGGGATACAACTCCGAGTGTCCGTTACTGTAGGACAAGCTATCGATAGATTAATTCTTCCTTGCAGGGGTGCACCAACTTACCCACCACGCTCGCTTAACTCCGGCCAAACACACTTTTCTGGGTCATGCCCGGCCTCGGCCAAACGATATGCCGCAACCCGACCAAATACTTAACAGAGAGGTCAGCACGCCGGACTAACCTATGCCCCTAGGGGTCTTGGGGCATTGCCCTGGGAACTCCTGCACATTGCGTCAGGCGGCCGAAAGTAGACCTAGCCCCCTTAATACAAGCGCGGGCTTAACCAATCCAATTCGGCGCGCGCCGCTCAGTCGCTGACGTCTATTAAGCTCCGGCTGAAGTATACAACGTAGAACGCCCATGCTATGCCCACGTGATGGTTAGTGCTATCAGGCCAGAGGCCCCTCGGATCAAATATCCAAACCGTTAGTGTGTTGGTAGTGCGGTAATGAGTAGAGACTCACGAAAGAATGCCCGGCCACGTTCAGCTCTCGGGCACCATCCAGGTCCACCTGACTCCATATCACTCTCATCATAATCTCGTGCGGGTACCCCTCAGGGCCGACCCGTCTTTATCCAGAATAATCAGTATCAACAGTAATGTAAAGGCATCCGTGTGGCTACCATATCAAGAAGGAATCCGAGGCATCACCCTCGTTGGATTCCTACCTGGCGTAAATATCAAGGTGAACGAAGGAGGAATCACCCTCGAGGTCCACTCTTGAGGAGTTGCGCGACGGTGTCGTTATCGGTGGTGGTGTGGGAGGAATTGTTGGGGAACGTAGTAGTAAATCAAAAAAAATTCCTACGCATCACCAAGATCAATCTATGGAGAGACTAGCAACGAGAGAGAGAGGAGTGCATCTTCATACCCGTGAAGATCGCGATGCGGAAGCGTTGCAAGAACGCGGTTGGAGGAGTCGTACACGCAGCGATTCAGATCGCGGTCGATTCTGATCTAAGCACCGAACAACGGTGACTCCGCGTTCAACACACGTGCAGCCCGGTGACGTCTCCCGCGCCTTGATCCAGCAAGGAGGAGGGAGAGGTTGAGGAAGACAGCTCCAGCAGCACGACGGCGTGGTGGTGGAACTTGCTGTTCTCCGGCAGGGCTTCGCCAAGCTCAAACGGAGGAGGAGGAGGTGTTGGAGAGGGGGGAGGGCTGCGCCAGGGATCAGGTGCTGCTGCCCTCCCACCCCCCCTCTATTTATAGCGTGAAGGGGAGAGGGGGCCGGCCCACTTAGATCCCATCTAAGGGGGGGGGGGGGGGGGGCGGCCAGGGGGGAAACTTACCCACCAAGCCAGGTGGGAGGCGCCCCCACCCCCTAGGGTTTCCAACCCTAGGCGCCTTGGGCCCCTTGGGGGGGGGGGGCGCACCAGCCCACTAGGGGCTGGTTCCCTCCCTTTCTCAGCCCACTTGGCCCTACGGGGCAGGTGGCCCCACCTGGTGGACCCCCGGACACCTTCCGGTGGTCCCGGTACAATACCAATAACCCCCGAAACCATTCCGGTGACTGAAACTGGACTTCCCATATATAATTCTTCACCTCCGGACCATTCCGGAACTCCTCGTGACGTCCGGGATCTCATCCGGGACTCCGAACAACATTCGGTATTCACATACTATTTCCCATAACAACCCTAGCGTCACCGAACCTTAAGTGTGTAGACCCTACGGGTTCGGGAACCATGCAGACATGACCGAGACATCTCTCCGGCCAATAACCAACAGCGGGATCTGGATACCCATGTTGGCTCCCACATGTTCCACGATGATCTCATCGGATGAACCACGATGTCGAGGATTCAATCAATCCCATATACAATTCTCTTTGTCTACCGGTATGATACTTGCCCGAGATTCGATCGTCGGTATCCCTATACCTTGTTCAATCTCGTTACCGGCAAGTCTCTTTACTCGTTCCGTAACGCATGATCCCGTGGCTAACTCTTTAGTCACATTGAGCTCATTATGATGATGCATTACCGAGTGGGCCCAGAGATACCTCTCCGTCATACGGAGTGACAAATCCCAGTCTCGATTCGTGCCAACCCAACAGACACTTTCGGAGATGCCTGTAGTGCACCTTTATGGTCACCCAGTTACGTTGTGATGTTTGATACACCCAAAGCATTCCTACGGTATCCGAGAGTTGCACAATCTCATGGTCTAAGGAAATGATACTTGACATTAGAAAAGCTTTAGCAGACGAACTACACGATCTAGTGCTATGCTTAGGATTGGGTCTAGTCCATCACATCATTCTCCTAATGATGTGATCCCGTTATCAACGACATCCAATGTCCATGGTCAGGAAACCGTAACCATCTGTTGATCAACGAGCTAGTCAACTAGAGGCTCACTAGGGACATGTTGTGGTCTATGTATTCACACATGTATTACGATTTCCGGATAACACAATTATAGCATGAACAATAGACAATTATCATGAACAAGGAAATATAATAATAACCACTTTATTATTGCCTCTAGGGCATATTTCCAACAGGAATCACCCTCGCTGACCACGTCCGATTAACTAACCTACAAGGTTATCATCAAAAGTGCTAACGAGGTATCACCCTCGGCACTCGATAGTGACCCAGTAGTGTCGAGCAACTAAGGGGGAAGTGATGTGCGGTGCCAGGGCCTGGTCTTCGGTCCCGTTGATCGGGTCTTCTCATAATCTAGCGGGGCAGTCGGGATAAAATGGGGTCTCTGCTGGGTCTCTACCCAACCTATACTAAACAGTTTAGGATAAGCAGGTAGGTAACAATAGCAGGTTACAATAAACAGGCTATGCAGCAGAAATAGGATAACAGCAGCAGCAGTAACTTCTAATGCAAGCATAAGAGAGAAGAGAGTGGGCGATATCAGAATGCTCAAAAGGGGGGTGCTTGCCTGGAAGCTCTGTGGGAAGGGTCTGGTCGTCAGGGGCGTAGTCGACCTCTGGAGCTGCGTCGGTCTCGGGAGCTACGTCGACGTCGGGGTCTAGCGAGAGAGAAGAGGGGGAGGAAACAAATAAATACATAGCAACAATGCAACACAGAGCATGCTATGCCTAGGATGCAGTGCAGGGTTGCCTAAAATATGTCTAAGTCATTTTTAGTTACTTTAGGATTTAAGTTGGATTTATTATCCGGTGTATATGCACTATTCGTCTACCGGAAATGGACGGAAAGTTATGGGTTCTCCTACGTAGGGGGTTCCGACATGGAAATAGACGGCACGATCAGATTCATCTCGTCGTTCTGATCAACTTTCATGTTTTAAGTTTTTCGATCTGAGCTACGTTTTAAAAGTTATGAATTTTCAAAGATTTAAATTATTTTCTAAAATTATTTTTATTAATAGAAAAGGAGATATGATGTCATCATGATGCAATGCTGACATCAGCAGTCAACTGGTCAGTTGACCAGGGTCAAACCTGACCTGTGGGTCCAGTGGGACCCACATGTTAGTGACAGTGACTTTAACAGGAAATTATTTTAACTAAACTGAGTTATTTAGCAGGTAGGCCCCACCTGTCATAGACTAATTAGTATCCCTAATTAGTTTTAATTATTAAATTGATTTAATTAGTGGATTAAGAGGTGGGGTCCGCACGTCAGTGGGCCAGAGCTGCCCAGTCAGCAGTTGACTGGGTCAACCCAGTCAACTGGGCCCCCCGGACCCACTGGTCAGCGACCCAGGGGCGGAGCCCACCGAGCCACATCGGCGTCGGCGCTGGAAACAGCTCCGGCGACCAAAATCGCGGCGGTGCGTCGCTGGAGTGCGTCGGGTTTCATCTACGGTGGGCAGTTTCACGCGCGCTTGGGCGCGTTCGAACGAGCAGCGAGTGCCGCGTCCATCTGTGCTAGCGCGTGGCGTTGGAATCGACTGGAACGGTGCCGGCGACGAGCTAAAGCTGCACCGGAGTTCGGGAGCTAGGGGTTGCAGCGCTAGGGGGCACGGGGAAGCTCGCGCTCGAGCTCGTTGGGCTCCTGGGAGCACCAGGAGCACGGTCGTGGGCTCGGGCGAGCGTGACTGGGGCCGTGGCCACGACCACGAGCTCGTTGGCGGCGAGCAGAGCTCGGGCGCGATGGCAGCTAGCTATGGCGCGTGAATGGGCTAATGGAAGGGAGCAGGAGACGGGGGAGCTCACCTAGCGGCACGCACGAGGGCCCTTGGCAGCTTAGTAGCAGCAGAGGCCGGCGCCAGAGACGAAGAAGACGGCGGCAACCGGAGATGCGGACGGAGGAATTCCGGGGTTGCGGTGCCTCCAGGCTCCAGCTGCGGCCTCCAGGCGACGAGGAAGACGAGGACGAAGATGACGGACACGTCGGCGAGGCGATGCGGTAGCCGTGGCCGCGGAGAGGTGCGAGGCGCGGCGGCGACCGCGTTGGCCTCGACGAATCTAAAGGGGGAGAAGGGCGAGGAGCAAGCTAGAGAGAGGGGGAGAATGACGAGGAGGAGGCCAGGGGGAGGAACGGACCGGCCTTATTCCCTCGCGGCGTCGGTGGCTGCTGCCATGTCCACGAACGGCCGGCTCGCACGCACGCAGCCACGGCGGTGGCGACACGACAAAGGAGAGAGAGGGAGATGGGCCAGGTGGGCCGGAATCGGGGCATTGTGCACTTAGGCCCAGTGCACAGTGCCTCGTTTTATTTTCTATTTTCTGTTTTCTTTTGTTCTTTTCTGTTACATTTTATTTTTAAGTCCATTTGACTTTTGTAAAATATGTGACTTACCAAATCAATTACTAGGCAATGGCTGACACTGCCTCAAAAAGTTTGGAGAGTTTTTGAATCCATTTGGTATTTTCAAAAATGAAATTGCATTTAATATGGCTATTTTGGGTGCTGTTTTGATTGCTAGGGCCAGGTTTGGAATTCTATAAATGTTGATGTTATTTTTATAATTGCTTTTGAATTATGTGCTATTTAATGAACATTTTTGCAGCAACTTTTGAACAACTTTATTTTGCACTTTGAATTTGAAATGATTTTCAGAGAGAATTTGAATTGTTTTGATTAACCACTATGACTAGGCACTGCAAATGAAGTGACTTGGCATTATTAGCAGATGATCACAGTGGCTATTACATGGGGGTGTTACAAGCCGCCCCTGCCGAACCGGCGTGGCTCACCTCCTCGCTTGTTGAAAACCGTCGTGGACTCGCCTTCTCGCTTGTTCAAGCCGTCGTGGACTCACTTTCGCTTCAAGTTGCCTCCATCGACCCGCTATCAATTCGAGTCGCCATCTCCTCCAAGGTGCCTCCACCCCCGCGGCCGTCCAAGTTGCAGCCGCTGCCCCGCCTTCGACGAGTCACCACTCCGGCCGGTTCTGGCGCTCCGTGTCAAGTGGTCATGCATTGCCTCCGAGACGCCTCAGCGTCACTCTGCCGTGGCTGCACGCCGAGCCCCCCTGGTCGAACAGCCTCACCGTTCTGAGCCACCTGTTGCCTTCGAGTCACCTCCACCGCGAGTCGCCTCCGCCTTCGAGCGGCCCAACTCCGGCTCCAACCTCGCCTCCGTTGCGAGCCTCAAGTCGCCACCTGTGAGCCGCCGGAATCCATCTCAAGCCATCCTCGCCGGGTGGCCTCGTCTCCGCCGGCCGCTTCCAAACCGCTACAACGCTACAGTGGCTCGCCCTAGGCTCGCCACGACCTCCGAGCTGCCCTCATCACCACCTAGAACCGTCTGCACTTCGAAGACGATCCGCCTGCGGTCTGCCGCCAAACCGCTGGACTCCGCCTCTACTGCGGTTTCCTCCACTAGTCTCACCCCGAGCAACCTCAGCCCACTTCTGCCACGACTTGGAATCGGCCGTTGCCAACACATTGCCTCAATAGCAAGTTTCGAATCAATCGGCCAGGGCGTACGTGCAAACTATGGCAACCTCGCTTGCAAATCCCACAACCAGGTCATCGCACTGCGAACCGCCTCCACTGCTGAACGAAGAGCGGATTGTCAACGAGATCCTCACGCGTCTGCCGGTGACTGCAGCCGTGCGCTGCAGATCAGTCTGCCGGGAGTTTGGTTGTCAGAGTACTACCTCTTGAACCTCTCCACCAGCGGGCGTATATCCATGCCGCCGTGCAAGATAGCACCGGTGGTTCCAAATCTGATGCTTCTCAAATGATTTCCTTTGGAGTTTTCTAGCACCAACCTCAGATTCGACCCAGCCGCCAGCCAGCACAAGGTGGTCAGGCTCCTGTTGCATCGGCAAAGCTCTGCCCACTATGGCAGCGCCAGGGACCCATAGCACGACAAGCCCACCTCCGACACCAAGCCGCCGCCTTTGTCGGCCTGGCCGTCGCCCCCTCTGCTGCGGCTTCGTCGTGGCCACGTAGAGTCGTCCCGGCCGGTCGACCTTGCCTCCACGGCCTCAAGTGGCCTCTGCTTCCACAGCCTCTAGGGATCTCCGCCTTCACGGCCTCTTTCCGAGCCGCCTCCGCCGCCGGGTCAACGGCCGCACCCCGAGCTGCCTTCGTCGACCCGCCACATCAAATCGCCGGCCCTGCCGCCCTTGCTGCCGAGCCGCCGCCGGCTCGCCCCCCGCGCCGACCTCCTCCCCGTGGCCGGTTCACACACCTGTTGGACATCTCGCTAACTCCGGCCTCATCCGAGCCCGGATGCGTCGTCCCCGTCCAGCGCCCGGCCTATAAGCCGCCACCAAACCTCCGGCCTCCTCCATCGGCCACCGCCAAACTGCTGCTCGGGCCAAGTCGCCTTCGCCTCTGCTTCCAACCCTCCGCCGCCGCCGCATCTCACCGACGTCATCTAGGAGCCGGCCTCACCTCCGGGCCGGTTCGCCCCTCCGCCGAGGCGCCTCCGTTGTGACCAACGTCAAGCCGCCGCCCCGCTGAGCTGCTGCGGCCTCCCCTCGCGTTGCGCTGAGCCGACGCCCACCTCTGCTCCACGTGACTCGCCACCTCCACGTCGGCCCTCCGCTCCACTTTTGCTGGGCCTCACTTCGAGTTGCCGCAGCAGTAGCAGCCGCTGAGCCGCCACGGCTGGGCCACCTACACCTTCGCCTGCCTCGAGTCGCCCTTGCCTCCCGCCTCTATCGCCCACCTGGCCGACACACCCCTGCTGGGGCAGGCTTGTCTCATCGGTGCGGACAAGGGAGAAAAATAAAACAAGAAGGGGGGAGTTGACCCGCTGGAATAAAGGAGGCTTAGGTACTTGAGTAAAAAAAGTAAAAAAAAGTGGTGCATCGATCTGCGTATTGAAACTTGGTTTGCTCCGTCTGCGTTCATCCAACAAAATACCAGGTGCTATCCGCCCTATTTATTTTATCAATACACTTCCTCCGAGAACAAGTATTCTGTCTTTAATATTTTTATCCACAGGACAATTGTTCCATGTTCATGGCAGACACGACAAGATCATCTGTCATCCAAATACATCAGGACAATTATTCACTCCAAAGTGGCGTTATACCGCGGATACGGAGCACACGACAACGTCATTCTGCATTGACATTTGTTCGTGCCATGCCGCTCAACGGAAGCACCCAAGTTACCGTCCTTGCGAACCAGTCTACATCAACACATTAGGGCAACACCCGCTCACACAAGGTGCCCAATCGACATGCGCAAGCCGCCGTCCCACGATCGGGTCTGCTTCAGCATATTGAGGAAACAAGAGAGTAGGCCACGGACGAACTGTCCCTGGAGAGGCTGGGTGAGCCAGGCCACTATTTGAACCAGCAATTCAAAAACCAGCAAAAGAAAAAAGAGAAGAAAACGGCCCTGGAAGAGCCAGTGAGCCGGACCAAGAGAAGATATAACAAGCAATGGGAGGACATACGATGTGCATAGCAAAGATCATCAACTCGCCACCTAGCCTCCAGCTTCAACAATTTCCAGTGTTTTGCTATCAACTATATGCCGGTTTATGCCACGACCAAATATGAAGACTCTCAAACCGACTCCTCAAGTTGACTTAAGACTCGGGAGCTACACAACCATGATTCGGCTGATTTGGCCGTTTACACTCAAGAACCCCGATCATGTCAGGGAAGACAACCCGGTCCCGGGGGCTGCTGCCATTATCAGCGAAGAATTAAAGGTTGTCAAAGAGGACTTGCTGCCACGATGCATAGTTCAAACATGGGCATCCAACCGTATCGGCAAAGAATTAAAGGTTGTCAAAGAGAGCTTGCTGCCACGATGCGCAATTCAAACATGGGCATCCTGCTATATCAGAAAACAATTAAAGGTTGCCAAAGTGAGCTAGCTGCCACGATGCGCAGTTCAAACATAGGCATCCTGCCTTATTGGTGAAAAGTAAGGTTACCAAAGAAGACTAGTCGCCATGATGCACAGTCTAAACATGGGTACCATTCAATTGGTCACTTGGGGGCTTCCAACTCACCGAGTTTAGCTTTCTCACCCTCTTGACCAGGCAAAAACGCCACATATTATTGGTTAAACCTGCCTGTCTACTTGATGCGACTCCAAAAAGCTGACCCCACGTACTCTTGATAGTCAATCTTTATGACCCTGAACTTGTCAAAGTTAAAACGGCGGCTTGCGTCACGTGAGAGCCGGCTTACAGAAAGCAAGGATAAACCCATGCTTTATGGGCTAAGAGGGGAAACGCACCAGCCACAAGGGGCTGGTGCGCCCCCCATATGGGCCGGCCTTGGAGGAGAAGGAAAGAGGGGAGGGGAAAGGAAAGTGTGGAATAGGATTCCCCCTTCCTTCCCTCTCCCCCCCTCTTTCCTTCCCCCTCGGATAAATATGGCAGGGGGACGCCACTTGGGGAGGAATCCAAGTAGGATTCGGCCTACTTGGGGCGCCTCCTGGCAGCCTCCCCTCTCCCTCCCACCTATATATGAGGAGGGGGGCGCCTAGCACACACCAGACAATTGCCTAGCCGTGTGCGGCGACCCCCTCCACCGTTTACACCCTCGGTCATATTTTCGTAGTGCTTAGGCGAAGCCCTGCGGAGATCACTTCACCATCACAGTCACCACGCCATCGTGCTGACGGAACTCATCTACTACCTCAACATCTTGCTGGATCAAGAAGGCGAGGGACGTCATCGAGCTGAATGTGTGCAGAACATGGAGGTGTAGTGTGTTCGGTACTTGATCGGTTGAAGCGCGAAGAAGTTCGACTACATCAACCGCGTTGTGAAACACTTTCGCTTACGGTCTACGAGGGTACGTAGATACTTTCTCCCCCTCGTTGCTATGCATCTCCATGGATAGATCATTGCGTGTGCATAGAAATTTTTTTGTTTTCCATGCAACGTTTCCCAACAGTGGAATCATGAGCCAGGTCTATGCGTAGATGATATGCACGAGTAGAACACAAAGAAGTTGTGGGCGGTGATGGTCATACTGCTTAACACCAACGTCTTATTTTGATTCGGCGGCATTGTGGGATGAAGCGGCCCGGACCAACCTTACATGTCCACGTACATGAGACCAGTTCCACCGACTGACATGCAACTAGTTTCGCATAAAGGTGGCTGGCAAGTGTCTGTTTCTCCTACTTTAGTTCAATCGAATTTGACTGCGGCCGGTCCTTGAAGAAGGTTAAAACAGCAAACTTGATAATTCACCGTTGTGGTTTTTGCGGTAGGTAAGAACGGTTCTTGCTGGAAACCCATAGCAGCCACGTAAAACTTGCAACAACGAAGTAGAGGACGTCTAACTTGTTTTTGCAGGGTATGTTGTGATGTGATATGGTCAAGACATGATGTGATATACGTTATTGTATGAGATGATCATGTTTTGTAAGATATCTGGCAACCGGCAGGAGCCTTATGGTTGTCTCTTTATTGTATGAAATGCATACGCCATGTAATTGGTTTACTCTATCACTATGCGTTACCGATAGTTGTAGAAGCAATAGTTGGCGAGATGACCACGACGCAACGATGGAGATCAAGGTGTCGAGACGGTGATGATGGAGATCATGACGATGCTTTGGAGATGGAGATCAAAAGCACGAGATGATGATGGCCATATCATGTCACATATTTTGATTGCATGTGATGTTTATCTTTTATGCATCTTATTTTGCTTAGTACGGCGGTTGCATTATAAGATGATCCCTTCACTAAATTTCAAGGAAAAAGTGTTCTCCCTGAGTATGCATTGTTGCTACAGTTTGTCGTGTTGAGACACCACCTGATGATCGGGTGTGATAGACTCTACGTTCACATACAACGGGTGCAAGACAGTTTTGCACATGCGGAATACTTGGGTTAAACTTGACGAGCCTAGCATGTACATACATGGACTCGGAACACTGGAGACCGAAAGGTCGAACGTGAATCATATAGTAGATATGATCAACATAGAGATGTTCACCATTGATGACTACCCCATCTCACGTGATGATCAAACATGGGTTAGTTGATTTGGATCACGTATCACTTAGATGACTTGAGGGATGTCTATTTAAGTGGGAGTTCTTAAGTAATTTGATTAATTGAACTTAATTTGCCAGTCCTGATAGTATTTGCATATCTATGTTGTAGATCAATAGCTCACGATCTAGTTCTCCTATTTTTTTGATATGTTCCTAGAGAAAACTAAGTTGAAAGATGATAGTAGCAATGATGCGGACTGGGTCCGTGATCTGAGGATTATCCTCATTACTGCACAGAAGAATTATGTCCTTGATGCACTGCTAGGTGGCAGACCTATTGCAGGAGCAGATGCAGACATTATGAATGTTTGGCAAGCTCGATATGATGACTACTTAATAGTTTAGTGCGCCATGCTTTACGGCATAGAACCGGGACTTCAAAAATGTTTTGAACGCCACGGAGCATATGAGATGTTCCAAGAGCTGAAATTGGTATTTCAGACTCATGCCCGTGTCGAGAGGTATGAGACCTCTGACAAATACTTTGCCTACAAGATGGAGGAGAATAGCTCAGCCAGTGAGCATGTGCTCAGAATGTGTGGGTACTACAATCGCTTGAATCAAGTGGGAGTTAATCTTCCAGATAAGATAGTGATTGACAAGAGTTCTCTAGTCACTATCACCAAGCTATTAGAACTTTGTGATGAACTATAATGTGCAAGGGATGATGAAAACGATTCCCAAGCTCTTCGCGATGTTGAAATCGACGAAGGTAGAAATCAAGAAAGTGCATCAAATGTTGATGGTTAACAAAACCACTAGTTTCAAGAAAAATGGCAAGGGATCGAAAGGGAACTTCAAGAAAGAACAGCAAACAAGTTGTCGCTCCCATGAAGAAGCCCAAAGCTAGACCCAAACCTGAAACTGAGTGCTTCTACTGCAAAGGAAATGGTCACTAGAAGCGGAACTGCCCCAAAAACTTGGCGGATAAGAAGGATGGCAAAGTGAACAAAGGTATATTTGATATACATGTTATTGATGTGTACTTTACTAGTGTTCATAGTAGCCCCTGGGTATTTGATACCGGTTCAGTTGCTAAGATTTGTTACTCGAAATAGGAGTTGCCAAATGAACAGAGACTAGTTAACGGCGAGGTGACGATGTGTGTTGAAAGTGATTCCAAGGTTGATAAGATCACCATCGCAGACTCCCTTTACCTTCGGGATTAGTATTGAGCCTATATAAATGTTATTTGGTGTTTGCGTTGAGCATGAATATGATTGGATCATGTTTATTGCAATACGGTTATTCATTTAAGTCAGAGAATAATTGTTGTTCTGTTTACATGAATAAAACATTCTATGGTCTTACACTCAATATAAATGGTTTATTGAATCTCGATCGCAGTGATACACATATTCATAATATTGATGCCAAAAGATGCAAAGTTGATAATGATAGTGCAGCATTCTTGTGGCATTGCCGTTTAGGTCATATTGGTGTAAAGCGCATGAAGAAACTCCATGCGGATGGGCTTTTGGAATCACTTGATTATGAATCATTTGATACTTGCGAACCATGCCTCATGGGTAAGATGACTAAAACTCCGTTCTCCGGAACAATGGATCGAGCTGATGACTTATTGGATATAATACATATCGATGTATGCGGTCCGATGAGTGTTGAAGCACGCGGCAGGTATCGTTATTTTCTCACCTTCACTAATGATTTGAGTAGATATGGGTTTATCTACTTAATGAAACACAAGTCTGAAACATTTGAAAAGTTCAAAGAATTTCAGAGTGAAGTGTAGAATCATCATAACAAGAAAATAAAGTTTCTACGATCTGATCGCGGAGGTGAATATTTGAGTTACGGGTTTGGCCTTCATTTAAAACAATGTGGAATAGTTTCACAACTCACGCCACCTGGAACACCACAGCGTAATGGTGTGTCCGAACGTCGTAACCGTACTTTATTAGATATGGTGCGATCTATGATGTCTCTTACTGATTTACCACTATCGTTTTGGGGTTATGCATTAGAGACAACTGCATTCACGTTAAATTGGGCACCGTCTAAATCCGTTGAGACGACACCGTATGAACTGTGGTTTGGCAAGAAACCTAGGCTGTTGTTTCTTAAAGTTTGGGGATGCGGTGCTTATGTCAAAGGCTTCAACCAGATAAGCTCGAACCCAAATCGGAGAAGTGCGTCTTCATAGGATACCCTAAAAGAACTATTGGGTACACCTTCTACCACAGCTCCGAAAGCAAGGTCTTTATTGCTAAGTTTGGGTCCTTTCTAGAGAAGGAGTTTCTCTCGAAAGAAGTGAGTGGGAGGAAAGTAGAACTTGATGAGGTAATTGTACCTTCTCTCGAATTGGAGAGTAGCACATCACAAGAAAACAGTTACCGTGATGCCTACACCAACCAGAGAGGAAGCTAATGATGATGATCATGAAACTTTAGATCAAGCTACTACAGAACTTCGTAGGTCGACCAGAACACGTTCCGCACCAGAGTGGTACGGTAATCCTGTCCTGGAAGTCATGTTATAAGACCATGGCGAACCTACGAACTATGAAGAAGCTATGATGAGCCCAGATTCTGACAGATGGCTTGAGGCCATGAAATCTGAGATAGGATCCATGTATGAGAACAAAGTGTGGACTTTGGTGGACTTGCCCGATGATCGGCAAGCTATTGAGAATATATGGATCTTCAAGAAGAAGACTTACGCTGATAGTAATGTCACTATCTACAAAGCTCGACTTATCTTAAAAGGTTTTTGACAAGTTCAAGGAGTTGACTACGATGAGACTTTCTCAACCGTAGCGATGCTTAAGTCTGTCCAAATCATGTTAGCAATTGCCACATTTTATGATTATGAAATCTGGTAAATGGACGTCAAAACTGCATTCCTTAATGGATATCTTAAAGAAGAGTTGTATATGATGCAACCAGAAGGTTTTGTCGATCCTAAAGGTGCTAACAAAGTGTGCAAGCTCCAGTGATCCATCTATGGACTGGTGCAAGCATCTCGGAGTTGGAATATATGCTTTGATAAGGTGATTAAAGCATATGGTTTTATACAGACTTATGGTGAAGCCTGTATTTACAAGAAAGTGAGTGGGAGCTCTGTAGCATTTCTGATATTATATGTAGATGGCATATTGTTGATTGGAAATGATATAGAATTTTTGGATAGCATAAAAGGATACTTGAATAAGAGTTTTTCAATGAGAGACCTTGATGAAGCTGCTTATATATTGGGCATCAAGATCTATAGAGATAGATCAAGACGCATAATAGGACTTTCACAAAGCACATACCTTGACAAAGTTTTGAAGAAGTTCAAAATGGATCAGTCAAAGAAAGGGTTCTTGGCTATGTTACAAGGTGTGAAGTCGAGTAAGACTCAAAGCCCGACCACGGCAGAAGATAGAGAGAGAATGAAAGTCATTCCCTATGCCTCAGCCATAGGTTCTATAAAGTATGCCATGTCGTATACCAGACCTATTGTGTACCTTGCCATGAGTTTGGCAAGGGGGTACAATAGTGATCCAGGAGTAGATCACTCGACAGCGGTCAAAATTATCCTTAGTTACCTGAAAGGACTAAGGAAATGTTTCTCGGTTATGGAGGTGATAAAGAGTTTGTCGTAAAGGGTTACGTCGATGCAAGCTTTGACACCAATCCATATGACTGTGAGTCTCAATCTGGAAACATATTGAAAGTGGGAGCAATTAGCTAAGTGTAGCTCCATGCAGAGCATTGTAGACATAGAAATTTGCAAAATACATATGGATCTGAATGTGGCAGACCCGTTGACTAAACTTCTCTCACAAGCAAAACATGATCACACCTTCGTACTCTTTGGGTGTTAATCACATGACGATGTGAACTAGATTATTGACTCTAGTAAACTCTTTGGGTGTTGGTCACATGGCGATGTGAACTATGGGTGTTAAATCACATGGTGATGTGAACTAGATTATTGACTCTAGTGCAATTGGGAGACTGAAGGAAATATGCCCTAGAGGCAATAATAAAGTTGTTATTTTATATTTCCTTATTCATGATAAAGGTTTATTATTCATGCTAGAATTGTATTGATTAGAAACCGAAATACATGTGTGAATACATAAACAAACATCGTGTCCCTAGTGAGCCTCTACTTGACTAGCTCGTTGATCAAAGATGGTTATGGTTTCCTAACCATGGACATGAGTTGTCATTTGATAACGGGATCACATCATTAGGAGAATGATGTGATGGACAAGACCCATCCGTTAGCTAAGCATAATGATCATTCAGTTTTTTTGCTATTACTTTCTTCATGTCAAATACATATTCCTTCGACTATGAGATTATGCAACTCCCGAATACTGGAGGAATGCCTTGTGTGCTAGCAAACGTCACAACGTAACTGGGTGATTATAAAGATGCTCTACAGCTATCTGTGAAGGTATTTGTTGAGTTGGCATAGATCAAGATTAGGATTTGTCACTCAGAGTATCGGAGAGGTATCTCTGGGCCCTCTCGGTAATACACATCATAAGCTTGCAAGCAAACGACTAAGGAGTTAGTCACCAGGTGATGTATTACGGAACGAGTAAAGAGACTTGCCGGTAACGAGATTGAACTAGGTATGAAGATACCGACGATCGAATCTCGGGCAAGTAACATACCGATGGACAAAGGGAATTACGTATGTTGTCATAACGGTTCGACCGATAAAGATCTTCGTAGAATATGTAGGAGCCAATATGGGCATCCAGGTTCCGCTATTTGTTATTGACCAGAGAGGTGTCTCAGTCATGTCTACATAGTTCTCGAACCCGTAGGGTCCGCACGCTTAACGTTCGATGACGATATAGTATTATATGAGTTATGTGATTTGGTGACCGAATGTTGTTCGGAGTCCCGGATGAGATCACGGACATGACGAGGAGTCTCGAAATGGTTGAGAGGTAAAGATTTATATATAGGACGATGGTATTTGGACACCGGAAATGTTTCGGGGGTCACCTGGTACTTATCGGGTCACCGGAAGGGGTTCCGGGCACCCCCGGCAAAAGATATGGGCCTTATGGGCCAAGAGGGGAAACATACCAGCCACAAGGGGCTGGTGCACCCCCCCCCCCCCATATGGGCAGGCCTAGGAGTATAAGGAAAGAGGGGAAGGGAAAGGAAAGTGTGGAATAGGATTCCCCCTTCCTTCCCTCTCCCCCCTCTTTCCTTCCCCCTCGGATAAATATGGCAGGGGGGCGCCACTTGGGGAGGACCCCAAGTAGGATTCATCCTACTTGGGGCGCCTCCTTGCAGCATCCCCTCTCCCTCCCACCTATATATATGAGGAGGGGGGCACCTAGCACACACCAAACAATTGCCTAGCCGTGTGCGGCGCCCCCCTCCAACGTTTACACCCCCGGTCATATTTTCGTAGTGCTTAGGCGAAGCCCTGCGGAGATCACTTCACCATCACCGTCACCACACCGTCGTGCTGACAGAACTCATCTACTACCTCGACGTCTTGCTAGATCAAGAAGGCGAGGAACGTCACCGAGCTGAACATGTGTAGAACGCGGAGGTGCCGTGCGTTCAGTACTTGATCGGTTGTAGCGCGAAGAAGTTCGACTACATCAACCGCGTTGTGAAACGCTTCCGCTTATGGTCTATGAGGGTACGTAGACACACTCTCCCCCTCGTTGCTATGCATCTCCATGGATAGATCATTGCGTGTGCGTAGAAAAATTTTGTTTTCCATGCAACGTTTCCCAACAAGGCTATCATGACAGCTTCACTGAAGCAATACTCGAGCCTCGAAATCCGATCTTATGTCGAGCCTGAAAAGCAGGCATTTTTTATACTCTGTTATCATACACATACATCATCATACATTGCATCATCATTGCATCATCATACAATGCATCATATATGCATGTATATATTTGTTTATGTTGCAGGAGCCGGTTTTCAAACCAGGTTACATTGTAACTCTCCAGGAATAAACAAATCTTTAATGGCCAACATGGCTGGATTTTCATCATAGTTATCATAACCAGTGTTAAATGATTGAGGTTTTCAAAGCCGTTTCAGAGAGATGGCTATTATCTGCTAATCCAAAAACACCAGCTTACAACAAGGAGCATGGTTCAACATTGATATGCAAAGCATTCAACAACATCATCCAGACGGTGGATATAATTTTATTCTACAATGGAAGAAATAGTCCCGAGTCGCTATAGGCACACGACCCGGCACTTGGGGGCTACATTAATCAAATCGAGATTATATCAAGTATGCAAGTCCCATGTCACTGCAAGCATGCACCATGGCACTTGGGGACTAATGCATGGTCATTTTAACTAGTCCCATTGAAGACCCGACCCATCACATAATGATGAGCCGGCCCTTGGGGGCTACCAATTGCTCCTGTCAAAAATTCAAAGTACACAAGCCTTAATCCACTATATCAAAAGTGACCCGAAGCTTGGGGGCTGCATCATATGATGTTATTTTCAAAGAAGTATGTGTAAGTCCTAGGTCGCTGCAGGCAAACGACCCGACACTTGGGGGCTACAACATTCAATTGTTTACTTGGATTATATGGTACAAATTGCAAGACCCGGCCCATCACATACTGATGAGCCGGCCTTTGTGGGCTACACATGAAAGTGCAAAACATTCAGTTTATAATTGGAGACTCAGCTGGACAAACTAGTTCTCTCCAAAAGATGCAACATTTATATTTAAACAAGTGTTCAGCTATCACTCTGTTCCACTCAAGACTTGGGAACTACAGGTGAGGGAGGAACAACTTCAAATTCTCATATTTTTGGTGAAGATATTTGCAAAGATTATCTCTTCCAAGCTATTCAGACAAGTCAGCTCAACATCATATGGATTTTTATCAAAGTCCGAAGCATTGAAAGTTGGTTCAACATCAAACAAATTTTCCTTTTTTGTCAAGCCAAGGCATTTGAAGACAGCTCAAAGTATCATAAGGGTTATTTTTCTACATGGAACCAGCGTCAGCATATTGATATGTCAGAAACTCAGACTTTTCAGGAACTGGTCAATTGACTAAAACTGGTCTTTTTGAGTGAGCCGGTCCCTTTACAAATTCTTATTTCAGGAGCTTAGCATGAATAAATTCAAAGCTAACCTAGGGGCTAATGTTGGGGGTATTCCCCACGACCAAGACCCGACTCATGAGGACAAGTCATCTCTGATGTTAAGTCATCTCTGGGCTTAAGTCGCCCTGAGACTTAAGTCATCTCTGGGCTTAAGTCGCCCTGAGAGTTAAGTCATCTATGGGCTTAAGTCGTCCTGAGACTTAAGTCATCTTTGGGCTTAAGCCGCCCTGAGACTTAAGTCATCTCTAGGCTTAAGATGTCATCTTAAGCCGCCATCTTAAGCCTCGGGTGCCGCTTCCACCTCGCGTTCCCTGACAGACTCTGGTATGATCACATCATCAATCGTGTTGTCCCTAAGTGGTTTTCGAATTTCTTCGAGTTGCACCTACCTCCCACTTGCTTCCCGCCCGAGAAACTCTTTCTCAAGGAAGACCGTTCCGAGCAACAAACACTTTGTTCTCTTCGCGATTGTAGAAGCTATATCCCAAGGTTTCCCTTGGATATCCCATGAATATTCACTTATCCTACTTGGGTGTAAGCTTGTCCGACATAAGTCGCTTGACAAATGCTTCACAACCCCAAATCTTTAGAAAAGACAAACTGGGACTCTTCCCTGTCCACATTTCATGTGGTGTCTTGTCTACGGATTTTGATGGTACCCTGTTAAGTTTGAAAGCTGCAGTTTCTAGAGCGTATCCCTAGAATGACAAGGGTAAATCCGATTTGCTCATCATTGACCGGACCATGTCCAACAAGGTCCTATTCCTCCGTTCCGATATGCCGTTTCTCTGTGGTGTACCCGGAGGTGTGAGCTGAGGTACCATGCCTCGGCTTTTCACATGATCATCAAACTCCTGGCTCATGTACTCACCTCCACGATCTGATCGTAGAAGTTTTATAGTCTTGCCAAGTTGATTCTCAACCTCGTTCTGTAACTCTTTGAACTTTTCAAAAGTTTCCGACTTGTGCCTCATCAAATAGATATAACCATATCTACTCAAGTCATCGATAAAAGTCACGAAGTAATGATAGCCACCTCTGGAAGTTGTGCTCATTGGACCACACACATCACTGTGTATAAGCTCCAATAAATCGGACGCCCTCTCGCAACTCTTTGCAAAAGGAGACTTAGTCATCTTGCTGAGCAAGCATGATTCGCATGTCTCGAACGACTCAAAGTCAGACGAAGTTTGGAGCCCATCATCATGGAGCTTCTTCATGCGTTTCAGACTAATGTGTCCAAGCCGGCAATGCCAGAGGTATGTCAGATTTATCTCATTAGGCTTATGCCTCTTGACATTCACGTTATAGACCGGTTCTTGTTCCAGATTCAATATAAAAATCCCATCAACAATGGGTGCATAGCCATGGAACATTCCATTCAAATAAAATCAACAACCATTGTCCTTTAAATTGAATTCATAACCCTGACTCATCAAACATGAGGCAGAAATAATGTTCTAACTAAGTGCAGGAATGTAATAACAATTATTCAATTCGAAAATAAATCCAGAAGGAAGCTGGAGCTGCATCGTGCCGACCTCCAACGCAACAACTCTTGCTTTGTTGCCGACCCTGATGTCAATCTCCCCTTGTGCCACACGCCTAGTTCTTACCAGCCCCTGCATCGAGTTGCAAATATGAACAACCGATCCGCTATCAAATATCCAAGAGCTACGAGGTATGTCAGCAAAGTAAATGTCTATAACATATGTAACAAGTGTACCTTTGCCTGAAGAAGCATTTCCGGCCTTCTTGCCATGCTCAGCAAGCCACTTGCTACAGTTCCTCTTTCCTTGTAGTGATAGCAAATGGTCTTTGAGTTTGGTCCAGACTTCGGCTCATCGACGGAGGTTACCGTCTCTGTGCCCTTTGCCTTAGCCTTCTTTTTGGACCAACTCTTTTTGAACTTAGCCGAGTTCTGCACCATCAACACTTGATGCGTGCCTTTCTTAATATCTTGCTCTGCCACCTTGAGCATCCCATGCACTTCAGTGAGCTTCTTATCCATGCCATGGATAGTTCGAGATGAACATCCCATAGCTAGCTGGAAGAGAACCCAGAACTGCATCTGTAGCCAGCTCATCCAAGAGCGGGAAGCCTAACCGATCCAAAGCTTGCATGTATCCGATCATCTTGATCACATGCGGGCTCAGTGGATCACCTTCCTTCAGCTTGCAATCCATCAAGGATCGCCAGACATTGAACCTTTCGGTCCTAGCCTGTACCTGAAACATGCTCTTGAGACTCTTGATCATATCAAAAGCCCCAACATCTTCGAAATGCTGCTTGACGTGGCTTGAGACTGCGTCGGTATTTCCCCAAAGAGGAAGGGATGATGTACCACAGCTACGGTAAGTATTTCCCTCAATTATGAAACCAAGGTTATCACTCCAGTAGGAGAACCAAGCAACACTATGTGAACGGTACCTGCACACAAAGATTAAATACTTGCAACCCGACGCGTAAGAGGGGTTGTCAATCCCTCCTCGGTAAAAAGATAGATTAAATTGTATGAGATTGGATAAATAGATCTAGTAAGAACACAAAATAAAATAAGTAAAGAAAAAGTGCAGCAAGGTATTTTTGGGTTTTTAGAATAATAGATCTGAAAGCAATATGATAAAAGATAGACCCGGGGGGCGTAGATTTCACTAGTGGCTTCTCTCGAGAAAATAGCATACGGTGGGTAAACAAATTACTGTTGGGCAATTGATAGAAGAGCAAATAATTATGACGATATCCAAGGCAATGATCATGTATATAGGCATCACGTCCAAGATTAGTAGACCGAAATGATTGTGCATCTACTACTATTACTCCACACATCGACCGCTATCCAGCATGCATATAGTGTATTAAGTTCATGGAGAAACGGAGTAATGCAATAAGAATGATGACATGATGTAGACAATATCTATTCATGTAGGAATAGACCCCATCTTTTTATCCTTAATAGCAACGATACATACGTGCCTCGCTACCCCTTCTGTCACTGGGTGAGGACACCGCAAGATCGAACCCATTACAAAGCACCTCTTCCCATTGCAAGAAAAATCAATCTAGTTGGCCTAACTAAACCAAAGATTCGGAGAAGAAATACGAGGCTATAACAATCATGCATACAAGAGATCAAAGAAAACTCAAATAATATTCATGTATAGATCTTATCATAAACTCGCAATTCATCGGATCCCAACAAACCCACCGCAAAAAGTCATTACATCAAATAGATCTCCAAGAACATCGAGGAGAACATTGTATTGATAATCAAAGAGAGAGAGAAGAAGCCATGTAGCTACTGCCTACGGACCCGTAGGTCTATGGTGAACTACTCATGCATCATCGGAGGAGTGCCAATGAGGATGATGAACCCCTCCGTGATCGTGTTCCCCTCCGGCAAGGTGCCGGAATTGGGCTCTAGATTGGATCTCGTGGTTCTGGAACTTTCGGCAGTTGGAATTGTGTTTCGTCGACTCCCCTAGGGTTTCTGGAATATCTGAGAATTTATAGAGCTGAGAGGCAGTGCTACGGAGCTCCGTGGGCCCCACCATCCATCAGGGCACGCCTGGGGCCTCTGGCGCGCCCTGGTGTGTTGTGGGCCCCACGGGCCTTCCCTCGTCCACTTCCTTGGCTCCCATGTTGTCTTCTGGTCCAAAAAAAATCTCCAAAAAGTTTCGCTGCGTTTGGACTCTGTTTGATAAGGATATTCTATGGAGTAAAAAAAAGCAAAAAATAGCAACTTGCACTGGGCACTATGTCAATAGGTTAGTCCCAAAAAATGATATAAAGTTGCTATAAAACAAATGTAAAGCATCCAAGAATGATAATATAATATCATGGAACAATAAAAAATTATAGATACGTTGGAGACGTATCACTGCTGCAAATCGGGCTCCATATAAGCCAGCATGAGGCAGCTGATCTCGTTTGATTCATCAACGAGTTTCTGGTAGGCATTCCTGGTTGTGGCATTAGCATTATCGGCAGGTTCCTCTGGAAGTGGATGCTCTAGAACATGTTCCTTTTTATCGTGCTTGAGAACAATTCTCAAATTTCTATACCAGGTGGTAAAGTTTGTTACATTCAGTTTATCCTTTTCCAGAATTGATTTCAATGCAAAGTTGGGTTGAGCAGGTGGTGCCATTGATCTACAAAAGAAAAATATGCAATCACTAAGCAATGTGTTTATGTAGAGTAGTTCAAACCTTAAACAGAAATACTCCCACTGAAGTCGGCATCCCTCCTCAAACTCTCAGTGATTCAGGATCCGACTAGCGCATGCGACTAGTGAGCTTTAGCATCACTGCGAGACAACATGACTATCCGGTAAGGAACTCCTTGCTAATCGTATCTCTATACGACTCCTGTCGGTCAGGAAGGTATCTCATACCCCGGCCCCAACCTTCTTTGCCACAAGGCCCAAAACCGTTTTGATAGCCTTGTCAAGATATTTTGATGCAGTGCATGTCCGTGTCCGACACGAATCCTTCAGTTCAAGGACACCTAGCAGCACCCCAATTTTATGAACCCACTACTACACGTACTTGACGTGCCAAGGTGCACCATCGGGAATGGCAATTCGCTTGATATTAACGAGGGATCTTTCTACCATTCTAACATGCATAGAAAACAAGAAGCATAACAATCACAAATAAACATATATTGTGAAATAGTATGGCTCCTTCATGGATGTCCTTCCAGGGCGGCTCCAACTCCGATGACAAGGTTGGACTCCATCTTCTTTGTCACGCCGGGACGCCAAAGCCTCAAACTTGATCTCTATACTCCAACTACTACAACTAGTAATGAATTTCACAGAGAATCACAAGTCGACACGTGGTCGTTATACATTATAATGACAGCTCTTTGGCTCCTGCGGGCTAACAAATCATGACACGCAGGCCATGTATAATTTACATACATGCATCACATACACATGAGCCATACTATTCACATCAAACCTGCAAAACAAAGTTATGCACAGAATCGCATTCTACCGTTTTGGGCGATCGTGTATGAAATACAAGGAGCTACGCACATGACATTTTTGGAAATTACGGATCACATATGTATTCCGTTCATGCCGAATTTTCTGATCTGGCCGATCTCATAGATCATCGCGAACCCAATTCGGATTTGCGTTTCACTGTTAACCCTGATGGCGGATACCGACCGGTAGGGGTAGGTTGTGTCACGACCTCATCGATCCCGATTGACAGAAAACATAGCCTCAATGATCCCCGTGTGCAGTTGATCTCATCAACCATGCACATATCCGATCTCATCAATGGCAACAGATCTTATCTACCGCCTCCACATATCTAATATGCATACGATCTGAATCCAAATCCTATAACAGAGGCTCTGATACCACTGTAGGGATCTACGGTAGGGTGCGTCGACCTGCAAATCAAAATTTTCCTATGCGTAGAACAACCAAGAACATGCTGCGGGAGATGGATCACAGATTGTTACCACTAGACGCGCAGTGCCGTGCAGCGGAAGTAGAGTTGGGGCAGCGCATCTCCGGAGTCGTCTCCTCCTCGTCCGATCTCCCTCGAACAACCGGTCATCGAATCCCACGAACAAGTTCGCCAGAGCAGCGCAAGTGCACCGCCTCTAACGGTATCTGCGCATGCAGGAGGAACACCGTGCGGTGGACTGCTAGGTCCGATCATAGTCAGCAGCGAGTGGAGGTGGCTAGTTGCAACACATGCAAAGCCCTAGTGACGACGCCGAAGCAATGAACCGAATGAGTGTGCCACACCTTCACTATATATAGGTGTTCGTTGCAGGCTCAGCACTTGGGCCTCGCATGGACCCTAAAGCCCAAAATCTGTTCGGCCGGGATCCGAGTCCAAGTAGGATCACATCTGACCCGTGGAGTCGGATCATGCCTCACAAGTTCCTTCCCTTAAGCGTGCAACCCCTTAGGTTCAAGTCGGCTTGGTTGCAGGTCGGATCACCTCCGACCTGCTCGGCTGGTAGCGGCCTCTAGCAAGGCGTGCCGACCAACAAGTAGACAATGAAGCCGGTTGGCGAACCTGTACGTCACACTTCTGTTCCTTTTGCCACATGGTATATGTTGTCGGGCTCAAGGCGAGTCTGTCATCCTTGTGATAGCCCAACCCTCTTTCTCATTCCAGTGATGCCGACCACAAACCGGATTATCTCATAATCCCTATCGCATGGCCATGCTTATCTTGGTCAGATCACACGAGGGGCCCAGAGTATATCTCTCCTCATCGGGGGGGGGGGCAAATCCCATCTTGCTTGACCATGTCTCGCAGCATGGGTCTGGACAAGCCCGAAACCTACCTTTGTAACTACTCAGTCATGGAGTAGCATTTGGTCGGCCCAAAGCAGGTCTGTCACCATCCCGAGTACATGCGCCAGCTCAGGTCTTAGGACATAGAACGTATGTTGTACTAGAGACTCACAGATGACGTATCGCTGCGTCTCATAGTTGGGTCTATCCGACTCGGACCTTATCTCGACTCGGATTCGACTATGTCGAATCCGACCAGATCCTTTTGAGTCCATATTATCCAGTTAGCATCCAATGCTCCATGGCTAGTGAGACCAAGCCATCGACCGTGTCATATGCTAGTCTAGTCGGCTGCGCGTCCACACAACCCTTTCGACTAGGGACCTTTTAGGACAGTCATCATACAATGCATAGTCCCACAAACAAGTCACGTACTTGTTGATACACATCATTGATAATGTCCAAGGACTATCTTTATTCATAAAAAGATAAGAAATATCATCATACATGATTGCCTCTAGGGCATATCTCCAACATGATTACGTGCTACGCCTCCCTCCACTACAAAAAATACACTTCCATGATGATACGTGTTTGTCACACTAGGTCATGTTTTCTGTCATGCATGTACATCCATGGAGATTTTATGACAGAATCAAGATAGTCATACATGTGCTGTCGTAGAAGTGTTCCATGACATTACCAAAATTATTATCACGGAAGTGTCCACTTCCATGACGATAAATCGCGCGTCATAGAAGTGCTTTCGTCAAGGGTAACCGACACGTGGCATCCATCGTAACGGGTCGCCGTTAAGCTATCGGGTCCGGTTTTGGATCCGATAACCCGCTAACAGCCACGACCAATGGCGATTTTCCACATGTAAAATTCTCATTGGCCGACGGAACCACGTGTCAGCTCCGCGTTGGCACAGATGTCAACCGTCCATTGGACAAGAATCGCCAATGAAACCTTGACACGTGGGACGGCGCAATAGAGGCCCATATAGGTTTAAAAGCTGGCCCGGGAACAGGCCCACAAGATTTCGTCAGATCTAATGGGCCGGCCCGTTAATAGCCTAACACTTTCTGGACCAAATTACAGCCCACATCAGATATGGGCCGTTAAAGGGCTACAATATTCTGGGCCAGTTTACGGCCCATATCAGATCCGGCCTGTTAACAGCCTGCAATAGTTTGGGCCAAATTACGGTCCATATCGGATCCGGCCCGTTAACAGACTTTCATTTCTTGGCCCAAATTACGACCCATAACAGATACGGCCCTTTAACAACTACTTTGCCATCGGGCCCATTGGGAGCCTGATTTGCTCTTCGGCCTCTTAATGGCCCGTTTAACAGTTCGGCCCGATATTAGTTTCGGCCTGTCAGCGGCCCTGTCTACATATGGGCCTCTTTCGGCCCGGTTTCTCTTTCGGCCATTTAAAGGCCCGAGTTGCACCTGGGCCTAATTCTGGTCTGTAGTTACTTTCGGCCTCTTAACGACCCATAGTATTCATGGATACATTCTAGCCCAAACTGCCTATCGGCCCGTTAAAGGCCCTTGAGAGTGTTGGGCCTAATTTTGGCCCGTTATACATCCGGCCTGCTTCCCGCCCGTCATGTAATTGGGTCAGCCAAGGCCCAAAAACATTTCAGCCTGTTAATGGCCCGTCACGCAAATGGGCTAATAATGGGCCGATGTATATTACAGCGTGCTGTCGGCCCGTGAATTGTTCGCCACAATTAAGGCTCAATCTAGTTCTCGACCTGTTAAAAGCCAATTTAATTTTCCGGCCCAATTAAGGCAAGCAGTTTACTCGGCCTTTTAAAGGCCCGAAACTAATAGTGGGCCAGATTAAGACTAGACCTAACTAATGGCCCAAGATGATTGTAGGCCCATGGTTCGGCCCGTACTAGCGATTGGCGACCGACCAGTTTTAGTACCAAAATTATTTTTTTATAAACCTAACATATTGGCTCATTGCGCTCCGATCGAAGATTACGACCTTTTCTCAGAGCGACAAAATAAACAGCAAATAAATTACAGCATTGTGACGAAGAATAAACCTAGACTATACAACAAAGAAATTACAGCATATTACATCCCCTGGGCATCAAAGTTCGCCGCCAGTGATAATAAAGGGCAACCAGACAGCAGATTCCATAAACTGAGTAAGTTCGACACTACATCAAGACATGACTTTGTGGTTGTATCCCTACCCTCAAGATGTGTTGCCTTCTTCTCTGGAATATATGTTAGAGGGACAAACAATGGTTTCATCTCACTATCACTGTGGCAGTTCTTCCTAGCATCAGTGCTGTCACCCTGAAAGAGAAACAAGTAGGTAGATAACAGGTTTTGCATGTATAAGCATCAGCACTGTCAATTCATCTCATTTCTTTGTCAGAAATAAAGAGACACGATTTAAAATAGCATTAACATAATAGGCATTGTTTATAGTTAAGACGGCAGGAAATGGCATTGTGCAGGAGCGGCCAGCTTCACCATACCACTGGATTACAGATCAAGAACACAAGCATATATGTAGTGCTAAACAACGTATAAGCATGAATGGTGAGTGTACTGTCAATTTATACCATTTCAGATTGGTAAATAAAGAGAGATGATTTAAATAATATCAATATAATATGGCATTGTTCATAGTTGAGACATAGCAGGATATGACATTGTGCTGGAGTTGGTAGTTTCACCACACCACTGGATTACAGATCAAGAACACAAGCATACACACGGTGCTAAAGAAGATAACTTGCTATGTTTAGTTTAATTTACATGGTATGAATAAGGAACTAGGTTGTACAACTAAAGACTGAAATTGAGAAGGACAAACTTATGTTTACGTACTTCTTCGTTATAAACTTTGAACAAGCAATTTGATGCAGACGACAAAAATAAACAGCATTTGCACTCATAGCTATCCAAATATACACAACGAAGTTTAAAGGCTTGAGGAGGACAAGCTTACATTAGGAGTGAAGACCGGCTCTATAAAGCCCTTGTCCATATTGATGGGGGGCAATTCAAGAAGTTTACCGCACACTCTTCTTCAAGAGCATTGCCTTTATTCTACATTTTGTTAAGAGTAAATATAGATGTGAAAATATAGGAACAAATGGCGATTATTTAACCTAAGATGCAGAGTACAAATGTAAATACAGCATACATGCAAAAGGCACTGACAAGAGCAATGCAGAGCTAAACTTCTTAAGTAACATTGGTTTTATTCAATATTTTCGCAAGAGTAAATGTAGATCTGATGTGTAGAAAATGGAGGGCAAGGGAAAATAAGCTGCAAAGTGTACATGAAGAACTAGCTGACAATATAAGTACACTGATGAAGGACAGCAGATACTTACAAGAATAATGCAGAACTAAATTTCTTCATAAGCATTGGGTTTATTCTACACTAATGTAAGCATTAATATAGATCTGATAATTTGGAGCGAACAGTGGATAAGCAAGCTATAATGCACAATGATGTCACATGATCCACCAGGTATGAATGTAAGTACAGCGATAGGACAATAGGTACTCACAAGAGCAAAGCAGCAACCGGCATAGTTGCGATATCCTAGGTTTTGCGGTGATGGTTCTATCGCTAATATACGTGGGGTGCTATCTGATTTCTCCAGTAGCACCACCTTTTTCAAGGACTTTGCTTGTACTCCTTCAGGTTCTGCAATCACCCTCTTCCTTTTGGATGTCTGAAACACAAGAACAACATTTGAATGGAAAAACATGGTATGACGACAAATGGAATAGGTATTGATAATGGATGGGCATGGCATCTTCACATATATCATGAGTAAACTAAGCAGATGGCGGTGCAACGAAGCAAAAGAAATGCAAGACACCTTATGCAAGATATGTGCAACCAATAAAACCTTGCCAAATTAGAACAGGCACCTTATTGGGTGAACAGGATAGGCCATCTGCCTTTGACTCCTTGAGCTCAGAATAGTCATTAGGATCATATTCTAAATACGAATCTATAGGTCGGGAGCATGTGGGTTTGATTGCATCCACAATGGACCTCAATCCCTTGATGCCAAGTTTGTTACCCATTGAACTGTTCCGCAATATTCTTTTGATGTGCGCATTCTTATATTCATTGTGATTACGTACAATATCTGAAAAGCATGAAAACATAAATAGTAGTGAGATTATCTTTGTAATGCAGAGAATATTGTAATATAATTGGGGCTCCCTGTAAACCCTTGTGTGCTATCACTGGATTCTGATGAGAGAGCCCATGTGTGTTGTAAAATGGTGAGTAGATTAATATAATGTGGCACAACTACACAAAAAATAGGCTCCCTGTTGGGAGCTCCAGATGTAAGGATAGTTGGCAGATGATAGGTTCATAATATACCGTATTGAAAGTTTATTGCCAAACCATGATAAAGAGAGCGCACAGCCACTAGGCGGATCGTAGTGTAGATAATAGGGGTACACCATAACCACCATAAATAAATATGGAAAGCGGAAATGTCTGGAAAATACAGGGTTTTGCCGCTACTAATATGCAGCCTATCGATCACCTACAGGCCAGCTCTATTCATCTGAAGGCGCACAGCTGTTACTATTAGTCTAGTCTATCAAAGACCGCGTGGCTCCCATCATTTCCAGGATATTATGGCAGACCAACTCGAAGTGCAAAATCATGTAGCAGAACCGGCCCAATAGAGTTGTCGACTGCAGCTCTCCTTGCTTCCCTTCCTGACAAGGAACATACTGTACTTACTAAAGAAGAACAGAAGAGGAACATGTTAAAGAATAGAAGGGGAAGCATATTATTGAGATTCCCCTTCTTTCTATACAATGTTGGTTGCCCGCCCATGATGAATCAGAGCGCCCAAAGAAATACCGTTCCATGATGTCTCTCTATATGTGGCCACATGCATTTGGAAACTCAAGTGGGAGCATTAGCTAACCAATTAAATGTGTGTCTGTTAGCTAATGTCAGTATCATATCACATTCGTATTTGAAGAACCTTAGGACGTATGATTGGTGTGTTATTTAGCTTTAAAGGGTGGACAACTGCTAGTAGGACACAGAGCACTTACGCAGATCATAGTATATATATAATGGGAAAACCCTAAGCATCAGGAGTAAAATCAGGAAAGTGGAACTTCCTGGAATATATGTGCTAGTATTGCCGGTAGGGCTAGAAAGGCTTCGGATACCAGCTCTCTACAACTGAAGGCGCAGTACTGTTACTATCAGTCTAACTCTCAAAGGCGACACATATGACCGAATACGAAGAGTTGAAAGCGTCCATGACAATCGACATGATGACCAACACGAAGAGTTGAAAGCGTCCATGACAAGCGACCGAATAGACCTGTACACTACAAAATGTCCCTGCTCCTCTTCACTATAAAAAACATACTATACAACTATTATACTCCCTCTGTTCCTAAATACAAGTCTTTGTAGAGATGCCACTATGGATCACATATGGATGTATATAGATACATTTTAGAGTGTAGATTCACTCATTTTGCTCCATATGTAGTCCATGGAGGAATCTCTACAAAGACTTATATTTAGGTACGGAGAGAGTACTTACAAAAGAAGAACAGAAGAGGAGCATGTTAAAGAAGAGCAAGCAGATTTTGGATAATAAAATGTTGGTTGGCCACACATGATGAACCAGAGCGCATTAAGAACGCAACTCCCTACTGTCCCTCGATATGTGGCGCATGTGCTTTTCAAAAGTAAAGTAGGAACATTAGCTGACCAATTAAACATTCTTTGTTTTAGTACATGTCAGCATCATATCAGATTCGTATTTGAGCAACTAAGTTTGGAATTATGAGTGGAATGTTGTTTAGCTTGATGGGCACTACTTGCACATACGTCTCGAAGCACCTACGATAATGGTACTGAATATATGGGAATGTCTACATGCAAGTCGCCTGACTTTCCTCATTTGGGTCAGTCGACCAGGCGGTTGGATGAAGATCCTACATCTTCTAACCCTTCTTCTTCCTCTCCTCTTATTCTTCCCCTAAAGACCACCGCACCGGCCTCCGGCCGAACCACCGGCCCCCGCCCTCCCCTGAATCGCCCACCACCTTCGGTCTTCCGTCGCCCCCGGCCATCCCTCTAGCTAACCCCACCCCCCACCCGCGTCGAGTTTTGCCTCCGGTGAGGCCCACCATAGCCCGACGATAGCCCCCCACAACCATGGTCATCACCCGAAACCCTAAGATAGATAATGGGGCAGCCCTCCGGCAGGCCCCTTCCTTCCCTCCAGCGAACTCCCAAAAATGGACTGACCCCAATTTGAAATTCAGTCGACTGTCATTTAAGCTAATGTGGAATATAAAAGGGGAAAACCATAAGCATTGCGAGTATAGTGGTGCGCGTGCCATGGCCGATCTGAAGGTGCAAACCGGACAAAGGCAACTTTGCAACCAATGTTTGGTTTCAACTAACAAGTAAGATTCTAAGTGATGGACAAGAAATCACAGTAAAGCAGCAGCGATCTATTTTCTTGCTGAGATAAATTACTTGAGCAGATACGAAAGAGTACCGCCTCTGGTGTGGCGCCGTGTAAGCATCTGCTGAATCATTGAGGGTGCTGCGGTAGCGATGGTTGTCGGCGGCGTGGAAGCAGGTCTAGGAGGGCAGACGGTGGCGGCGAGGGAAATATCCCGGCGCGATGGATGAGATGGTCGTACGAGCGGCCTCGGCAAGGTGGACGACTGCGCGGATGAAGCGAGAGGACACGATGCAAGGATCCTCGTCCGAAGCCGTGGATGAGAGAGGTCGATCTCTTGTAATGGACGACGGCGTCGGGGTATCAGCTCCGGCATGGTGGAGGAGGATGGCGGTGGATGGGGTGGCGGACGGAGGAGAGTGCGGTGGAGAGGGTGTTTTGGCACCCACGGAGTACGAATGGGGAAAGAAATGTAGGGAGAGAAGAAGGGGGGAACCATGTCTTCACGGCACGCTTATCTCAAATGCGAGGAAATTTACAAACTTAGCCCCCGTTTAAAATTTCCTACATCACAACAATATTAGTCAGTTGGGGATAGGACAGTAATCTCGCATACACCGAATATTTGCCGAAGGAGATTTCGGCCGAGGAGAGTTTGTTTTGGCGCCCACCGTGTATGAATCGGGGAGGGAGGTGAGAGGCGATTTCGGCCAAGGAGAAACTGTGTTTTGGCGCCCACCGTATATGAATCCGGGGAGGTGAGAGGCGGAGGCGGTTATGTCACGTTTGAGTGAAATTACAAGCCTACCCCTATCGAAACCTATAGAAATCGAGCCGATAGGCTTTGCGTGTCAGGGCTAGGCAGTAATTTCCATCTCGCAGATTTTGGTTTCGGGCGGTTACTGCGAGTTTGCCCGCTTCGTTCAAATTTTTGCACAGAAAGAGTGCACGTTTACCGTGCCAACTCAATTCGAATCCAGTTTGTATTTTTTTTTCGGGCATGATCCATTTTGTATTCGAATACAAACCTATATACATCATTTTTTGTATATAATTTCAAAAGCACAACACCCTTTATACATAAATATGGTTTACAAATGGCATGATCTCAGATTCATAAGGCTGGATCCATCTTAATTTAGATTTTCAAATATTTGAAACCACTTTATGTTGAAATCCAATGTATGCATTCCTCGCTAACTGTCTCCAATTAATGTGTGTTTCATGCGGGTTTGTTTTTACTTCTCAAACACGTATAATGTGTTTGACACACGCAACATATAGTGTAATCCCGTTTAGACATTAATTGCATATAAACCATGCATTGTGTCTAATTAAAGAATCTATGGATCACTAATATTGATAAACTATATAACATTACACGTGTCCCCAAATTCAAATGAATATGCATGTTTGATAGACCAATTTTTGTTATGATATTATCGATGTCGTGATCTCTAGTTTAAATATTTGAATCCCCTTTAATGCAGATATTCGTCTCATATAGCTATCACTCATGCTTGTATATCTCTCTAGACCTATACGCCTTCATCGTCTCTCGGGTATCTCGTGCTACTTGTATGTCGACAATGATCTTTTATCTTCATAACACACTGACGATACTCTCTCCCTCGACATTCACTCTATCTCTCTCTAAGTATATCTCGCTCCCTGCTATGTGTCTCTAACTATGATTCTCCCTGTGAAATCTATTTCTCTCACACAAACACAAACTTCGTCTCCCGGGGTCTCATTTCTCTCTACTATTCCCCTGTGTGCCACTCGCACACCCCCTCTCGCACAGAGATGTCTTGCGCTCCTTAGGTATGAGCAGCTGCGACTCTCCCTCTTAAATATCTTTTTCTCACACACAAACACAAACTCTGTCTCCCAGGGTCTCATATCTCTCCACCATTCCCTTGTATGTCGCTCACACACACTCCCTCTCCCTAGAGATATCTCGCGTTCCCTGATATGTCTCTCTAGCTATCACTCTCCTTGTGAAATATCTTTCTCTCTCGCAAACACAAAACTCCGTCTCTCAGGATCTCATTTCTCTCTGATATTTGTTTGTATGTGACTCACATGCACCCTCTCTCTATCTCTCTCACACCCACACACATAACTCAGCCTTCTGATCCACTCGACTCTTATCTCTAACACACACACTAGCTAGCCGATCTCGCTCTAGCTAGCATCTTTATCTTTCTATTTATTTGTTTCTCCATTAACCTTGTTTCTCGCATTCACTCTTGCTTCCTATCATGCACACTATATATGTTTCTCTCTACATGCAGTCATGCGCCCTCTTTTTATCTTTCTCTCACACACACATAACTTCACCCCTGTGAACCACTCGGCGGTCATCTCTAACACACAAACTAGCCGATGTCCCTCTAGCTAGCATCTCTATCTCTCTATCTATCTGCAGTTTCTCCGTCAACCTTTCTTTCTCGCACACACTCTTGCTTCCTATCACGCACACTATATTTGTCTCTCTATACATGCATCTATAGGTTGATCTCTTTTGCACAATCGTTGTGTCTCGCTCTCTCTGCTCGCCATAGATGCATGCTCCAGCCCATGCCACTATCTCTTAAAGACAAAATCACATGCTCAATTATCGGGCCTTCTTCCCTCCACTCTCATATGCATGCATATTGTCATACCGATTCGTCTCTCCCATGTCGTTGATCTTATGACTTATGTCTTCTTTCTTTTATCTTGATCATGCACGCGCGCGCACACACACACATCCCATGTATACATGTATACCTCTCGCACATGCACATTCAAGGTCTCCTATGTCTCCATACGTAGTTAATTACCCTCATCCCTAATCCCACATCGAATCGTTCTCTTCTTGTGTGCACATGACTTCCGCCTGGATGGGTCTCTTTTCTAAAACACACACTCACACTTAACAATATCCTTCTAGCTACCCCCTCTTTCACTCTTCCCCTATATCCCCGAAACCAATAAGACCATCCCTTCATTTAATTCCCGCCTACATGCACCATCGATATATAGTAGTCTTCCTCGGTGTCTCTCGAACAAACACGTTATCTCGATGTCGACTCCTCTCACGCGCACACGCCTTCTCTTCCCTCTTTACGGGCCTCTTCTCTCTTGCACCCCCCTCGTTGGTGGCCTCTGCCATACACATCACCTCTCTACGATGAAGCCACACACACTTAAATTACTTTCGCCACCGAAGACTCCGCTTCACACACACACACACACACATTAAGACTCCATCTCACACACACATGCTCTAGGTGGAGCATTTGTTCCTACCACCCTTCGTCCAACCTTACCCGTATGATAAACAATCACCTTAATTTACTTATATAACATGGACAAAATCCACTTTATTTTAGTAGTTAGCAAAGTTCTCATAATTATATAATGCAAATCGCGAGCAGGAAGTGACATTTTTTTACTCAACCACGTTAACATGGCCACGTAAATCACAAGCTAAAGTGTAATACCATTATACTTATATCCCGATGCAAAAGGTGGAGTACATGTCCAAAGAGTAGAGTCGCACACACGCACTCTGTCTCTCAGAATCTCACACACATACCAGTTATGTGACGCCCCCTAAGCAGACCCGTCTGTTACAATTTGTGCACCCACGGGTACACGTGATGGTGCGCATTTATTTAAGCTGGACTGCGAACCCAAACAGTAGCTGCATTCATTCCCCTCCCGCCGCCTCTTCTCTGGTCGCCGTCGCCCGATAGCCATGGCCCGGGCGAAGGTAACGACATACGCCGTGCTCCCGCCGGAGCGGCGCTTTGATCTGGAGGCAGCGCGAAGCCCGGATCACAGCCGCCCTGCCTCCGGAGTCCGGACTAGCCGGAGCCGGACGAGGAGGCGTTGGAGGCGGAGCAGCACACGAAGCCGGAGGAGGAGAATGATGACGCGGAGCCGGAACAGGAGGACGACGACGCGGGCGAAGCAGAGCCGGAGGAGGACGATGATTTCCATTATACTCAGACTTAAAGGGCTTTGAGTTTCATGCCACATTTATTTCATAGAGATAAGGAAAGGAAATTTTAGTGGTCATGCATGCATCTATTTGTGCTAGCACTCCTATATAAGGGTTGACTGGTCGCTTCCCGCGGACGTGCGCGGGCGGTGGAAGAGGAAGGAGAAGGGAAGCGGGCTGTGGAGTATGCCAATTGCAGCACGAGCTCCAAGGAACGTTCGTGCCAAACAATGCATAGTAGTTGTGACGCCCCCGGCTCAATCGTGCACTAATCATACACGCAAATGCACATGATCAAGCCTAAGGACTCACTTGAAGATATCACAACACAACTCTAGACACAAATTAAAATAATTCAAGCTTTATATTACAAGCCAGGGGCCTTGAGGGCTCGAATACATAAGGTTGCATACAAGCGTCAGCGGAAGCATCAGATATCTGGGTACAGATATAAAAGAAAGACAGATAGGCCTTTTAAAAGGCGGGCAAAAGAAAACACTATGATCGAAAGGCGCAGGCCTCCTGCCTGGGACCCTCCGAACCTACTCCTGGTCATCAGCCAACTCGTAGAAGTATCCACCCTCGGGGTAGTAGTAGCGATCGTCGGCGGGGCAGCTGTCTCAGGGGCTCCGTCATCTGTTCGCATCAAACAGATATGGGGAGAAAAAGAAAGCAAAGCAACCATGAGTACTCATCCGAAGTACTCAGCAAACAAGGATCTACACTACATATGCAACATTATCAAAGAAGGGCTGTATATGTGGACTGGGCTACAGAAATGCCAGAATAGAGAGAAGGCCTAGTCATCAACCTCACCCAGAGATCCTTCCTAGACTCCCTGCGAGAAAGCAATCCCAGAGCCATACAGTCATCAACCTCGCCCAGAGATCCCTTTCTCGACTCCCTGCGAGAAAGCAATCCCAGAGCCATCATATCCGGTTATCATCTCAAGTTCTGGTTGTATCGATCAGGATACAACTCCGAGTGTCCGTTACCGTAGGATAGGCTATCGATAGATGTTTTCTTCCCTGTAGGGGTGCACCAACTTACCCACCACGCTCGCTTAACTCTGGCCGAACACACTTTCCTGGGTCATGCCCGGCCTCGGTCAAACGATACACCGCAACCCTACCTACAGCTCAGCAAAGAGGTCCCCGTCGGTCTACATCCTAAGCACAAGGGGGTCTTGGGCCATCGCCCCTCGCCCTCCGGGTCGTTGCGCACACGATGAAGCCAGGCTCCACCTTTGCCTGGATGGCGCCGGTCCGTCCGTGCCGTGATGTTGAACTGGACGTCTGACAGAGCTTTCGGCTGATACTATGATGCAGAGTGCCCATAACTGTTCCCACGTGATGGTTAGTGCTATCAGGCCAGAGGCCCACTCGGATCAAATATCCAAATCGTTAGTGTTTGGGTAGTGCGGTAATGAGCAGAGACTCACGATAGATGTGACCCCGTCGCCCCGTCTCGAGGACTTGCGGCAAGGGCTAGGAATGCCCGGCCACGCCTCGTATTTGTCTCTCGGGTACCGTCCTGGTCAACCCGTCCTCACATCACTCGCGGGTACCCCTTAGGGTCGACCCGTCTTTCCAAGTAGCAGTTGTAAAGTCCAAGTATCCATGTGTCCATAACATCAGGGGAATCCGAGGTATCACCCTCGTTGGATTCCTACTCGATGTATCTGTCAAGGTGAACTCAGAGGAATCACCCTCGATGGGTTCACACTTGAGGTGTTGCACGACAGCGTCGTTACCGGGAGTGGTGAAGGAGGAATCACCCTCGGTGACCACGACCGAGTAACTACTCCACAGAGTTAACATCGGAAGTGCTTACGAGGTATCACCCTCGGCACTCGATAGTAACGCTGCAGTGTCGTACAGATAAAGGGAATGTGATGTGCCGTGCTGGGGCCTGGTTGTCGAGTCTTCTGATAATCCAGTGGGGCAATCGGGACAAGTGGGGTCACTGGGGTCTCTATAACCATCCTATTCTAAGCAGTTTAGGATAAGCAGGTAATCATCAAAAGCAGGTTACAAAAATCAGGCTATGCATCAGAATAGGTAAAGCAGTAGCAGCAACAATTCTAATGTAAGCATAAGAGACAAAGAATAGGTGATATCGGCATGTTCAAAAGGGGGGTGCTTGCCTGGTTGCTCGGCGGCAAAGGCAGGGTCGTCAGGGGTCGTCGATCTTCGGAGCTGCGTCGGTACCAGGCTCTATCGAGAGAGAAGAGGGGGAGGAAACAGATAAATATACAGCAAACATATGCAACGCAGAGCATGCTATGCTAACGTGTAGTGCAGGGTTGCCTAAAAACATGTCTAAGTCATATTAGTTATTTTAGGATTTAAGTTGGAAACATTAAACGGTAGTGGGCACTATTCATCTACCGAAAACAGGCTAAAAGTTGTGGGTTCACCTCCTTAAAGGATCCCGACACGGAAACAGACGGCGCGGTCAGCTTCGTCTCGTCGTTCTGATCAACTTTCATGTAGAAAGTTTTTTGATCCGAGCTACGGTTTATTTTCTACGATTTTCTAAAGATTTTAACATTTTATGGAATTATTTATATTAACAGAATTGTCTAAAATGATTTATGACATCAGCATCACATCACACTGACATCAGCAGTCAACTGTGATCGTCGACTGGTCAAACCTGACCTGTGGGTCCAGTGGGACCCACATGTCAGCCTCTGTTAGTGTTAAACAGAGTTAAATTTAAACTAATTAGCTAATTAAGCTACTGGGCCCACCTGTCAGCCACTAATTAAGTTATTTAATTAATTCTAAATTAGTTTTAGTTAATTAGGGAGGTGGGCCCCATCTATCAACGGCTGGGGCCGGTCCAGTCAGCAGTTGACTAAAGTCAATTAGGCCAAAGGGGGCCCCTGGGCCCACCAGTCAGTGGCCCAGGCGGTGCCACGTGGACGCCACGTCGGACACCGGCCGGAGACGCGCCGGAGTTGGATTCGGCGAGCCAAACGCAGCGGCGCTGCTCGGGTGGGGCGCGGGTTTTGCGCACAGGGGGTCTGCGGGGCTGTGGCTGGGTGCGTTCGAACGGCGGGACGGCGCCGTGTCGAATGGCGGTGGTGCGAGGTGCTGCGGTGGCCGGAGCTGAGCGCTACGAGCTCACCGGCGGCGAGGTGCTTCGGGCGATCTACGGAAATGGCAAAACGGCGCGAGATCGAACGATCTAAAGAGCAAGGCAGGGCCTAGGCAGTGCGGCGAGTGCAACGATGGCACGCACGAGACCCTATGGTCGCCGTGGCTACGCCGGCGACGAGGCCATGCGATGGAGGGTGCAGCCTAACACCGGGTAGGGAAGGGCGCGTTCAGCGCAGGAGCTCACCGCGGGAGCGTGGGGACTAGGCAGTGAGCTCGGGGAGGACCGGTGGTGCAGATCGACGGCGAGGTCTTGCGGTGGCCGTAGAGGAGGAAGAGGAAGATTGCGATGGTGACGTTGCCTCCCGGTCCCGATCCGGTGTCGAGGAAGAAGAGGAGGACCACGCCGGAGCTCCTGGACTTGACGGAGCGGTGTATGGGTGACGGTGGCCGCGGCTACGGCGAACGGCGGCGAGGGTGGCGCTCGGGCATCCGCCCAAATCAAAGCAGAGAGGGGGCGAGGGGGAAATGGTGGCTAGGGTTGCGGGGGACGGGCGAGGGGGCTCGAGGCTCGCCCATATAGGCGCCGGGGACCGTGGGATGCTCGACACGACGACGGACGTCGGCGTGTCGGCGTAGGCGCGCGACCGCGCGCGGGAGGAGGGAGATGAGCTCCCGATGGGCTGGGCCGGATCCTGTAGCAGTAGGCCTAAGTGCACAGTAGCACTAGGCCTTTTTCTGTTTTTCTTTTCTTTTCTGTTTCCAAATTGTTTGAGCACTAAATGGCTTTTGTAAAATATGTGGCCTATCTCATAAATGGCAGTGCAATATATCCTAACACCAAAAACTAGTTTGGGTAAAATACTATTTAATATTTAATTTGGATTAATAAAAAGGTTATCAAATGTTGCTTTTAGCCACTGTTTGAGGTTGTTAGAGTCACTTAACTAATCCCATTAAGGTTGGTTTCAATTTTATAATTGCTTCTGAATTATTTGTTATTTAATGGATATTTTAGTTTCTGATTTGAACAACTTTTATTTTTACTTTGTATTTGAATTTCAATTTGAATTGGAATTGGAAATGAGATATGATGCAATGATGATCAAGCATAGTTAATCATGGTGACTTGGCATGATCAGAGGGTGATCACTGTGGTGTGAGGCTGGGGATGTTACAGTAGTACAGTATAGTCCAGCGGAGTATGAATTGGCCTTTAGGTTGCGTGTGGATGACATGGTTGCAACATGCAGGCTACAACTCGACAGCCTACCGCTCCGCTTTGCACGGTTTGGTCATGCAAGATTTGCATGCACGCCTGTCACGCACGTACTTGTCGAAGGCATGCTCGAAAAAGGGCGACCAGGTCCGCTAGTCTGCGTTGGTCCATGCGCCCGGAAAACAACTAATTCCAGACGCTGTAAATGTCGTGCGTGCTTTAATTCTGGGCTAGTGGATGGACGCGAACGTGCCGTACAACGAACCGCCCGCCAGCTCCCTAATCTCTATCTCTACTCTTATAATAATAATAATCTATCTACTCTTATAAAAACAGAGTTGGTGATGATGGTGTGCCTGCCATCCTGCAATATAGACCGTCCGATTTATATCTGACGGATAGGAAGGAAGCTATGGCAATTTTGCAAAAAGATACCCACACCCCTCTCCACATTTGCAAATAAGGCCTTCCCTCGTTCATCCTTTTCTCTCACAAGATAAACTACTCATACAAATGCATCTTGATGTTACGTGCAACGCACGGGCATCTTGCTAGTAATAAATAATAAAAAATATAAAAATATAAAAAACCGAGTTGGTGATGATGGTGTGCCTACCATCGTGCAATATCGATCGTCCGACCTATATCTGACGGATAGAAAGCAAACTATGGCAATTTTGCAAAAAGATACCCGCACCCCTCTCCACATTTGCAGATAATTCCTTCCCTCGTTCATCTTCGTCTCCCACATCTTATTGCGATGTCATATTATAACATTTCAGTACATGTCTCTTTGTACTCCAGGAGCAGGAGTAGTTCTTTCCTTCTTTTTTTATTGATTGGGATAGTCATCTACGCAACTTTATTATGCTAGTTGTATAAAGGACTTAACAATTTCAATTCCGTGTAGTAGCTAGGTAGCCATAATCCCATCAAACAAAACTACTCCTACTTTAATTAATGTACATGGCCCAGGTAACACTCTCAAATTGTTTGTCGTCGCCCGTGCCGCAGCTGGTCTATACATTGCTTCCGTTCCCCTCATAGAAATAAGCAATATAAAGTATTTTATTTTAATCTGTATCCCCTGCTTACGTCACCTTATTATACTGCATGGACCATAACCATGCATGTCAGCATGTATCCAGGTTTGAGATGCCAGGTGTACCAGATGGACGGCGGCGTGTTCGACCCCTGTGATGCTACCTGGGTGCGGATGAACACACTTGAAGAGTACTCAATTTTCATCGGGGACAACTACCCCATCGTGCAAACGATGCCACCTTTCGTGCACAACGCCGACGGCCTGCCGTTCATGAAGAACGGTGGCATTTTCATTGCGCACCGATGGATTCATATCTTGAACGCCCCTATCCGTGATCTATGCCGCTTCAGTTTGGATGAGTCTCCATCGTAGGGAGCCACACTTAAGAAGCTGCGATGATGTGGACTCCCGTTGCCCATCGTTATGGATCGTTCCATCTATGAAGAATACGTGGGACTGGAACTACGAGACGGACATGTACCCAAGGATGTATGAACCTGAGTAATGTAGTGCAGTAAGTGAAGTAGAAAGGCACAAATAGTATGAACATGCGTGGCATATAGGCATTTGTCTTTTACTACCACTAAATGTTGTACGTGCAATGCACGGTGATATTATGATGTACGTGCCTAAGTACTCTACTACTATATTAATTGGAGGCACATATTAGGTCTTATATTTGTTTACGTGTATGTCCCAAGACCTTCCAACTAGACGCGTCTTTCTCTCCGGGTCGCAGTTTGTATCATTCATACTACTAGTACTACGTGTGGTCTCCGACCTAGAAGTGGAAGAAGTGGAGACGCTCTACCACGCTGTTCATGTCCCACTCCTTTCACTGATGTGTGGGACATCCAGCACGTGCTGTGTTTAGCACTCCTTCGTCGTAAGAGTTGATATGCTAGCTTTCATCAAAAATAAAAAATAAATATAAATCAACAATGATACTATACCACGCGGTTTCCTTGCTCCTCGATATCGGAAAAAATACTTCCGTTCGCCAACATGTGGGACGTCGACCATCCTGGTCCACTTGCCATGCACGCAGAACTCCAAGGGAGAGTCACCCCGGTTGTCGCGCCGCAGTAATAATGACTAATGAGCCATCAAATCACAGGCCCAACCTTTCCCACTGTAAAGTTGCTTGGACGAAGGAACCATCATGACTTCGTTGAATTCCGCTTCTTGAAGAAAACTACTGTACCAGTAATACTGCTAGCTACAGTAGTACTGTACTCCAGCGGAGGCCTCCTTTGGTTCATAGGATAGGAATTTTATAGGAATATAAAAATCATAGGAAGTGAGATGACATGCATCTCAATTCCTATAGAGAAAGAGATGCCATTTGATGCATAGGATAGGAATTTTTCCATTGAGTCTAGGCTAATGTACTGGTATTTTGCTCTAAAAACTACAGTAGTAACTAGTACTGGTACATGCTCGTAATTAATTAAACAAGCGTACGGGCAACACAGACACACACACTAACTACTAGTACTACTACTTCTCATATGCTGGCCAGACGCCGTCGTTCTCCTTCCCGGCTTTGTTGGCGACACCCCACCGTGCTTGGATCTCCGCCGAGCTCTCCGCAGCAGCGCGTGCGTCCTCTTCTTTCTTGTGGCGGTGGGCCTCTCTTTTCTTGAGTGCTTTCTACCTTTTCTGCTCCCTCTGTGCGGCTTTGGCCGCCTCTTGCTCTACCGCCCATTCGGCCTTGGCAGCTTCAAAGTCTGCCCACGTAGGTGTGAGGTCGCGAGCGGCGATGAACTCGGCACGGCGAGATGCCATCGCTTCCCTACCATTTTGTGTGCGGTCGTGGGCGACGAGGAACTCGGTGTGGCGGGATGCCATCGCTTCCTTACCGGTTAGTGTGTGGCACGGTGGCATGAACGACGCTTGGTGAGAGCTTTGGGGCGGAGTGGCCGGACAACCGTATAGTGCATTGGTTTGTCAAGAGCTCAAGGACAGACGACAAAGGAAATTTGGATTCCCCTTCAATCCTGGTCATTTATTACCGAGTAAAATGCATTGGCGGTCATCGAACTTGTCTTGATAGCTCACTTTGATCATTGTACTTAAGAATACAGTCAATACGGTCATTATACACAAGATATGATGATTATACGGTCCCTATCATCACACCCGTGTAGTTGTAGCTGGGATTTGATGTTTCTGCACCTCCGTCCTGATTGATGCATGTAACTACAAATAATATCACTAGAAACTATGTTTATTAGTAAGGTATACGTGCATTGCACGCATGAGATTTGGCAACCAAATTATGAATAAATACCACACTATAGCATGTAAGCTTTGAGTCATATATGCATGATGTAGATGTTCGTTAATTCTTATAGTGGTAGTAAATTTCTACAAAATGCACATAATGGCCTAAATATGGTAAATGAACCCGGAGAAGTGCCAAATTTGAACACGGTGCTTTGTAGGGTGTATGTTGATCATAGAAAAAAAAGTGAACTGCCACATTAATTGAGTACTTTTGCAAACTACAAAAACAATATACCACCACGCCAGCGTCTGACCGCCCTGGCCTACCGAAACCCCTTCCATCACTAGCATGCGCTTCCCGCCTGAAACGGTCACCGTCGCTCCAGAACGTCAATGCCGCATTCATGCCCGACGCGACCTCTCATTGGCGCCGGCATTGCAGCAGCGCGACGGCCGAGAGAGCGCTACCCGCGCGGCATCCCGGTGCAAGCGACTGCTCCGCGTTAACGACACCACGGCCATCCGTCTGTCCGCTGCCCACATTAATGACACGCGGCTGCTGACGAACCTACTCCGGCGCCAGCCGTCCATCCGTCTGCCGTGGCTCATTGCCATTTGCCCGCTATATTAACTTCAGCCCCAGCCCCCAGCCATAGCCAAAGACCCACAGTCATTCTCCTCCGGTCCCTTCCTTCTGTCGGCACCACTCCAACTATGGCCTCCTCGCGCTCCAAAGCTCTAATACTATTGCAGGAGCAGACGAAGGACATCGCCGGCTCCCCCCCCGGCCGCCCTCCGCCGCCACGACCACGAAGTCGGCGCGTGTGCGCGGGCGCAGCCGGCAGCGAGGAAGAGCAGTACATGGTAGGCCACTGCCGCTCTGGTCCCAGGAAGGCCACCGCTCCTCCACTAAGTCGACGCCAAGCTTGGTGGGGTAAACATCGGCGGCCGAATAGCCGCTTGATGGCGATGTGGAGGCGGAAATCTTCAGAACCTTGTGCTCCTGAGGAGGAGGTTATCGAGGCGGAGCTGGACAAAGCCGAGGCGGATGAGGAGGAGGCAAAGACAATGGCCGGAGCATCAGTTCTCGGGGCTCATGGCCGGACATGGTGGTCGGGCGCCGGCGATCGTTTAGATTAGGTTTACAGTAGGTTTTATTACGGTTTGTGCGAAATATGTAATGAATTTCGTCCAGTTTATAGGAAAAGTTTTCGAAATGTAATGAATTTCATCCGGTTAATTTGAAATTTGATTTGTTTGCATGAATTTCGTTAAGTTAGTTTATATAGTTATCGAAAGGTATGCGGGCAGCATTGGATGGCATCCTCTGGCATCAGTGTGCTCGGATAGATGCTAGTGTAAATTTGTGGGTCAGCGCTGGAGATGCCCTAACTATCATGCTATAATCGCTAACAGTGCTCCATTATTTCGCAGGGAACAGTTATCCCTCGATCAAAATCAGATCCGCCGTGTTTCGCACTCCTCCCATGTAAGAGTAGAGACGCTTGCTTACATAAAAATGGAGCAAGTGGACGACACTGTAGCACGTCATATCACTCAAACCCACTAGGCCAAACTAGCCCGCCTAAAGCGCGGGAAAGCCCCGCCCTCGTCATTTTGTTCTGGATTTCTATCGATCGATCGCACGAAAATGTTACACTTTGCAAGTTCAAAAGGAAAAGGCGGCACACTTAAAGCACGCCTGCCGCATTCGTGTCGTACCCCCGACAGTCCGGCTCGCACGCCGCTCACCAAAGGGGACACGCGTTATATTGCATTTTCACTAACATGTGGGACTGCAATTGAATAAACCGTCGATAGCCGAAATCTAATCGCTCGGCGGGCGTCGGCTGGGAAGAGAGAGATGGGGGAGGGAGAAGAGATCGCCCACCTGCCGCGCACGGACTCCAAGAAATATGGTGATAATGTGAGGTGGGCCATGCGGGAGTCCGAAACGCTTCCAAGCCCGCTTCTGGCCGCCTTGGCCCACCAGAAAACCCCTCCCCCTCCCGTGCGCGCTCCCCCCTCAGGCGCCAGCTGCCCGCATTCATAGCAAGTACAATACTGAGCTATAAGCCCGCTTATGTGGAGGAGAGAGGCATTGAAAAAGTGAAGGAGTGGGCTCTGCAAGAGCCCGTCTCTACACGTGCTCCTAGGTATAAAAAAACTAATTCTTAAAAAAAAGGTATAAAAAAACAATTGTGTCTAAAAAAAGAAAGTAAAAAACATTTGAGAGGAAATAGATAGAGAGATAGTGATAAAAAGTTGTAACCTTATAGCCAACCTTATAGTCACCACTATGGTACATGAGGAAGGAGGGAGTTGTGCACATGCCAAGTTCACTGAGCTGCCGTGTTTCACACTCCTCCGTCGTAACAGTGGAGACAATAGCTTTCATCAAAAATAAACAAGGAATACTCCTTGCTCGTCCTCGATATCGGAAAGAATACTTTCATTCACCGACATGTGGGATGTCGACCATCCTGGTCCACTTGCCATGCACAAAATTATCCTGGTCCACCCCGGTCGTAGCGCAGGCCCAACCTTTCCCACTGTAAGTTGGTCGGACGAACGAACCATCATGACTTCGTTGAATTCTGCTTCTTCAAGAAAACTTACTGTACCCGCAATACTGCTACCACACGCGAAGACTGGACGACACTGTAGCACGTCATATCACTGAAACCCACTAGGCCAAACTAGCCCGCTTAGGATTTATACGTCTCTGTACTGCTATGATTTTGTGTTCTCAAAAAATATCCTTTGTCAATCTAACGATTAGGAGTAGAAAGAAATGGAGGGTATTTCTCTCTCTCTAGATCTCTCTCCATCCCGCAACCCCTCTAGCACACCTACACACTCTCTGCAGCCACTCCGAAAGTACGACGTCACTACACATTCACGCTTCCAACAAAAAAATTACACATTCACGCATGTTACAAGGACGTGCCAATTTTGCTGGCTATTAATGTGAATGTATCCGTGAACCAACTCTTTGAGTTTGATGTGAATTAATATATAATTGTGGACTATTGTCTGATCGATCGCTAAGCCTACAATTTTAGGAGCTTGGGCTATTGGCTGATAGACGACGGATCAGACTTATAAGCGTACCACGAGCTCATCAGCCCCAACGTTTCTCTTCGGTGAGTGTTTGCAAGTACTATAGCTCGCACAGTACCTAGCCTACTAACACCAAGAATCATCAAAACAAGCCCTGCTGATATGATAAATAGCTCAAACTTACATCTAAGCATGCCATATATTACATCAAAAGCTAGTGAGGATACATCTGTTTCCATAACTCGGAGAGGGTTCGCATGATTCACTATCAAACAAAAGTATCAAGTACCGCCCACAGAAGACAGTGCACTAGCCCTAAGATGATTTGATAACACGCATCGTTCTGCTAATTAAACACAATGCAAACTACCTTGAAGGATTAGCGCGACCAACTATTTCTTGTCATCGATCTCTCGGGCAATGACCACAGCACGAACAGCGGCATGGGAATCGATCTCTGGGGCGATGTCCACAGGACGGGCCGCGACATCGGAATCGATCTCTGGGGCGATGTCCACAGGACGGACAGCGGCATCGGAATCGATCTCCGGGGCGACGTCCAGAGGACGGACAACGGCATCGGAATCGATCTCCGGGGCGATGTCCGCAGGACGGACAGCGGCATCGGAATCATCAAGGACGTCCACCGGCACCTGCACAACCCTAACATATTAGCAAGCACATTGCAAATAATCAAAAACCACAACTATGGTAAGCCATTTTTTTACCTTGTGTAGCTCACCGGGGGATCCCATCCCTCCGGGGGCCATCTCCTCGATGGGGGCCATCGCCTTGCCAGGGAAATACTGCTTCTCAACGGCGATTATCTCCTCAAACTTGGCCTTGAGCCTCTCATAGGTGGCCATTAGAGTTTCTGGGGTAGGCACGGTGGGGCCCTTGCTGTTCTTCCAGCTTTCTTTGAGGAGTTCATCCGCCAACATCGTCAACTCTTTGACCAGTGCTTGTTTCTTGGAGTTCTTTGTCTCCATGGGTTGGCCCGCCAACATGGCCAACTCGTTGGTCGGTGCTCGCTTCCTGGAGATCTCTGTCTCGAGTGGGTTGTCCGCCGGCAACTCTTTGCCTAGTGCTTCAGGATCCATCAATAAACTGACAAACAAAAAGCAATCAGAAGGAAACCACAATCGCAATGAAAACAGGAAAAGAATAGGCAGTGAGAATCGGTCGGTGCTTCGCAAAAAGAAGATTCTTGGAATGAAAATATAGTAGCATCACTGATTCGCCCACCTTTCCTTCGTCGGTACAGAAGAAAAATGGCAGAAGTGAGTAGCCTGGAGTGAGGTTTTCTTCAAGAAAGGGGAGAAAGGGCTTCAACGAGCGTTCCAGTGAAATGATGGTTGCTTCGTCCAGTCCAACTTTGAGGCCACTTTATCACTGCTGGTAAAGGTGTGGGTTTTGTGATATGATGGGTCATGCCGGCCACACCGGGGTGACTGGTGAGTCTCGACTGTAGCACCTTGCTGTGATTTGGTGGATGGCACGCGGGCCCGGATGCTTGATGTCCCGCATGTAATAGAGCGGCTAGTCATATAAGTAGTTTGGACGATAGACGAGGAGCTCCATCCTGGTTTATTGGTCCTTGGTCCCTATGATAATCTGTGCCAAAATTTGACTATAAATTTAACTAACCAAATGTTCATGCATGTCACAAAAAATTACATCATTGAAAACTATGTTCAAATACGAATCCAAGGATATAATTTTTGTTAACATGCACTAACATTTTGCCAGTTAAATCTTTGGTCAAAATTTAGCACAAATTACAAAGGGGCCCAATAAAGATTGTACTCTCACATTTTGTTTTGAGGATACTCCCACATAGAAAATATAAATAATAATGCATGCTGGTGCAGCCCATGTTTCCGATAATTTTAGCCGTGGGCTCGTTCGCAATTTTTACGAGGCGGTGGTTGTTCACTTAATGGATGGTCTAGTACCAGACTTGAATGATACAAAATGCGACCTGGCACATCGTAACACCACTTGGAATAAGCGGGTAGCTATCTCAAAAAACAATCAACAACTCAAAGGCGACCTGGCACGTACACAATTTTAAATGATTGTTTTGATGGAGTGAAAAAAGAAAACTACCCCACTATACGTATATATATAGGCAGGAGCCTCCGCGCTTGCTTGCTAGGGTTGCTCTATTCACACACTCTCATCCTCTCTAGATCTAAACAAGATAGCGGTGGTAACACTGTCTTTCTATCCTCACCGCTTGTTACAGATCCGGGCGTATCCCCCTCCGCCGGTGAAGGGGAGGAGGGGCAGCGTTTAGGTCGTCATCGACAGCGAGGGAGGAGACCCACTGCCGGCCGCACCGTTATCTCTGGCCGAGCACCGGCGCGGGAGGTCCTTCGATCCCTTCGTTGCTGCCCTAGTGTGGGCGGATCCGGCCTCCCGCCGCCCACCTATCCACACCCCGACGACCTTCAGGTATATCTTCCTTCGAAACCGGCCTAGCTCTACTTCCCCAGCTCGCTACGTCACTGCATGTGCATCATTTTCTACCTCTCAGCCCCCCTCATAGCTAGGCTCGATCGGATGGTCCAACGTCACCTATTTTTTTTTTCTATTGTTAGAGGTAAAGGTACTTCATGGAGTCGAATCTTGTACTTGGTTCAAACAAGAAATAAAGGCGAAAAATTTAGTATGTACATCGGACTTAGTACAAATAGGAAAGACAGGGGGTGAAAGTAGTACAGACTGGTCATCCAACCGGTCTCTTGGTCGAAAAGGGAAATATAGGGGGAAACGTTGTACACAGTGGTATGACCAGGACTAGATTTGCTATCCACACATAGGAATAGGTGGATAGAGTGAACAAAAATGGGACCAACCCAAATATGTTTCTTGGATGTTTGTTTCTCGGGGCAACAAACTCTGAATCACCACTTTATGCCCCGGTTTAGGTACATGGTGCCGGACTGCTGGTGCACCCACTGTCCCACGCCCTTATAGCAAATATTTTGTTGTTCTTAATCTAATGCCCCTGGTAAAATGAAGCCATGCCACTGTTATAAGCCATGACAAGTTTAACCAATTGTTTTTGCTAGTAATTGTTTGAGACTCTGACTGTTTCCTCTGTAGATTTTTGTGCAAACAGGGGTATCAATTTCACCTCGTTGCTATTGCGACCTTTTGGTGCACTGCACAAAACACTTCTTAAAAGAAGTGACTTTTGTGCTGTTTAACTGGAATGTCAGAATGGAACCGGTGGTTCATTTCGGTGGAACTGCACAAAGGGAGATCTGTGTTCCAATCTTCATCCTCCATATTGGCACCATAACCTTCCTTTAGGTAAGAATGATATTTAATGCATGTGTTCACCTCTATTTTGCGACTGCCATGAGAAAATAATGCTATTGTTTACTAGTACACTTGTACTCCCTCACTGACAAAACCAATTCTAAAATAGAAGGCCAATCATGTACTTGGTTTCACCAACTAGTGAGGATAAAGAGAAACAGAGCATGAAGAGGAAGAAGAAGAAGAAGAAGAAGAAGAAGAAGAAGAAGAAGAAGAAGAAGAAGAAGAAGAAGAAGAAGAAGAAGAAGAAGAAGAAGAAGAAGAAGAAGAAGAAGGAAATGAAGAAGATCACACAATGGTACCGTCCTATGTTATCCTGACATCTTGCTAGTGGTATTGTATTGTTGTGTTGCTACTGGTCTTACTTTACTTGGAAGACTAGCAAGATGCCCGTGCGTTGCACGTAACATCTAGATGCATTTGTATGAGTAGTTTATCTTGTGAGAGAAAAGGATGAACGAGGGAAGGCCTTATTTGCAAATGTGAAGAGGGGTGTGGGTATCTTTTTGCAAAATTGCCATAGTTTCCTTCCTATCCGTCAGATATAAATCGGACGGCCTATATTGTAGGATGGCAGGCACACCATCATCACCAACTCTGTTTTTTATAAGAGTAGAGAAGTAGAGATAGATAGAGAAATGCAGCATAGTAGTACTTGGCTTGACGACACATCATACTAATTAACTGGATTCTGGATGCATGTGTGACCCAGCTCTACACGATCAACAGTGCCAAGGTGATCTTGCTGAAGCCGAGGCCTCAGTTGAGGCCATTCAAGGGCTCCGGCAACATCTCCCTTACATGTGAGACGATCCTCCAGGAGCCCTTCCACTTCTGTTGTCTCTCCTGTAAGGTCACTTAATTAATTAGGAGTACTTAAGTAGCACTAATTTATTGCTGCCTAATTTTCCTGTCGGAGTTAAACAAATCTTTAGTAGCACCCTATGCTGAATCATGTACGTGTGTATGTGTGTCTGTGGAGATAAATCATGTGGTGGAGCAGGGAGGGAATCTTGGTAGTGTCATGACATAATAATGCTATTGTTTTGCATGTCAATTTATTGCCACTGGTTCAATGAGGCAATCTTTTGCATATTGTCCATCATGAATTTGATGCTACTGTTAAAGTAATATGCTAATGTCTTTCTATCTTTTCTCACTAAGCTAATGAAGGTTTTACCTTGTTCCTACTTGTGCAAACAGGGATCATGTTGTGCCAATCATACATTTTAGTGGAACTACAGAAGAGAATACAATGAACTGTATCCCAGCCAGTGCTTTAACTCTGCTGGAAGTTCTTGATAATCTTTCGATATAATCTCACCACTGGTAAACAAGAGTGATGTCAACCATACATTTGAAGTGCACAAAAATATATACTATTGAATGATTCCAGTGAGCGCTTTATCATCTCTTGTGGGACTACTTGAATACGCTTTTTTGCTCAGGTTGGTACCGGCATAAGGCCTTCATCCATATTAGTTTGCTGTAATCTCTATTTGTATCGTGCTACTGTGTTGCTACTGTCGTGAGAAACTCCTTTATCTTTGCACGTTAAAGTTTTGCGACCTATGATACAGGGCAATGCTTTGAGTATTGAGCTAATTGACGCTGATTAAATAAACTAATACCTCTCTTTAAGCAAGACTACTATGTTGCTAACTTTACCCATTAAGATAATGAGGGTGCTTCTATTTGTTAGTGTATGTTTCATCAGCTAGTCTCACTATTACAGTAATCTCACTCTCTCAATATATGTGCCAGCAGGGATGCTCGATTTTGGTGGAACTGCACAAAAACTTTGGGTGCTTCATTGCCTCGACTGCTTCCTTCCTTTCCTGTCAGTCGCTTATCTCGGCTTCCAGTCAAAGGAAATAGTATTTGATATGCTACCTCACACATGTTGGTACCGGTCTTTATCCTGATTATTGTGCTTGTCATATGTATTGGTAATTTGGTATTGTGCTACTGTTTGCCAATTTCATAAAGGAGTAACTTGGAGCCTGAACTCGCAGGCAAATCATTACATTGGGCGATTTCAGTAGAACTGCACAAAAAAATCAGATGGACAGATACTTATGCTGCTGCTATGTACTCCAAAGTTCACTCAGATAAGCATCGATGTTGACAAGAAGAAGTGCCAGAGTGAACGCCAACATATTGCTTGGCGCATAGCCCAGAAAAACGCAGTCCAGTCTTTGGTCCCAACTTGTGCCTTTTGGTTATCGGCACATATGGTAGCGAACTGTATGGCATGGAGTCTAAAGATTCCAGACAAGTTGGTTGACGCGTATATGCATCTGGCACTTAATCAGTCTGCACGCCAGGGATGCTCCATTTCAGTTGAACTGCACAAAAAATTTGGGTGGTTCATTTTATCGACCGCCTCCATTCTTGTCTGCAATGTAGAATTTTGGCGAGCTACAAGACCAAGATGAGCCAGTAAACTAGTTGGATGAAAGTAGTGGCCAAGTTGCTCAAACCTCCCTCGGCATCGAGGCCACTATCTCGAGGATAAACCTACAAGCATAGTTCAGATTGTCTGTGCTGCCTCTTATGTACTCGAAAGTTTACTCGTACAAGCATTAATTTTAGCAAGAAGTACCATCGAGTGAATACCATTTACCAGTCTGTACCCTAGGTAATTAAAGTTTGTCCATGGATGATATTGGCTGTGATCTCAATCATTTGGATGAATAAACATGCTGAACATGTGTATATCTGAATCTTTTTGTGAATTATCTATGAATATTGTCTTGTGATCTATCAATCATTTGGATGCATAGACATGCTAAACTTGTGTATATATGAATCTTTTGAGTTGTTGATTGTGAATGTTGGCTATGAATATGAACGTGTCCTGTGAATCTGAGTTTGATACGAATGTTTACCTTTTCTGTTATACTTATGTGTGAACTTGTTAGAATGTCTACTGTGGGATTGTGACGTGTGAGTATCAACGGCACACCTTCTTCCCGAGAAGAATTGCACCTGCTTGTTAGGGTAGCAACGGCGCATCAGCTATTTTTTTTTATCTTTTTGCTCTGTCTTCCCCCCTCCCCCGCTCAACCCCTGCCATAATGTTTTCTGTTGGAAATATGCCCTAGAGGCAATAATAAAATGGTTATTATTATATTTCCTTGTTCATGATAATTGTCTGTTATTCATGCTATAATTGTGTTATCCGGAAATCGTAATACATGTGTGAATACATAGACCACAACATGTCCCTAGTAAGCCTCTAGTTGACTAGCTCGTTGATCAATAGATGGTTACGGTTTCCTGACCATGGACATTGGATGTCATTGATAACGGGATCACATCATTAGGAGAATGATGTGATGGACAAGACCCAATCCTAAGCCTAGCACTAGATCGTGTAGTTCGTTTGCTAAAGCTTTTCCAATGTCAAGTAACTTTTCCTTAGACCATGAGATTGTGCAACTCCCGGATACCGTAGGAGTGCTTTGGGTGCACCAAACGTCACAACGTAACTGGGTGGCTATAAAGGTGCACTACGGGTATCTCCGAAAGTATCTGTTGGGTTGGCACGAATCGAGACTGGGATTTGTCACTCCATGTAACGGAGAGGTACCTCTGGGCCCACTCGGTAGGACATCATCATAATGAGCTCAATGTGATCAAGGAGTTGTTCACGGGATGATGTGTTACGGAATCGAGTAAAGAGACTTGCCGGTAACGAGATTAAACAAGGTATCGAGATACCGACGATCGAATCTCGGGCAAGTATCGTACCGATAGACAAAGGGAATTGCGTACGGGATTGATTGAATCCTCGACATCGTGGTTCATCCGATGAGATCATCGAGGAGCATGTGGGAGCCAACATGGGTATCCAGATCCCGCTGTTGGTTATTGACTGGAGAGTCGTCTCGGTCATGTCTGCGTGTCTCCCGAACCCGTAGGGTCTACACACTTAAGGTTCGGTGACGCTAGGGTTATAGAGATATTAGTATGCGGTAACCCGAAGGTTGTTCGGAGTCTCGGATGAGATCCTGGACGTCACGAGGAGTTTCGGAATGGTCCGGAGGTAAAGATTTATATATGGGAAGTCCTATTTTGGCCACCGGAAAATGTTCGGGATTTTTCGGTATTGTACCGAGAAGGTTCTAGAAGGTTCCGGAGTGGGGCCCACCTGCATGGGGGGACCCACATGAACGTGGGTAGTGGGGGCAAGGCCCCACACCCCTAGTCAAGGCGCACCAAGATTCCCCCTTAGAAGGAATAAGATCATATCCCGAAGGGATAAGATCAAGATCCCTAAAAAAGGGGGATAACAATCGGTGGGGAAGGGAAAGGATGGGATTTCTTTCCTTCCACCTTTGCCAACGCCCCAATGGACTTGGAGGGCAAGAAACCAGCCCCCTCCACCCCTATATATAGTGGGGAGGTGCATGGGAGAAACAGCTCAGCCCCTGGCGCCTCCCTCTCCCTCCCGTGACACCTCTTACTCCTCCAGTAGCGCTTGGCGAAGCCCTGCTGAAATCCCGCTGCTTCCACCACCACACCGTCGTGCTGCTGGATCTCCATCAACCTCTCCTCCCCCCTTGCTGGATCAAGAAGGAGGAGACGTCTCTGCTCCGTACGTGTGTTGAACGCGGAGGTGCCGTCCGTTCGGCGCTCGGTCATCGGTGATTTGGATCACGACGAGTACGACTCCATCAACCCCGTTCTCTTGAACGCTTCCGCTCGCGATCTACAAGGGTATGTAGATACACTCCCCTCTCACTCGTTGCTAGATGACTCCATAGATTGATCTTGGTGATGCGTAGAAAATTTTAAAATTCTGCTACGTTCCCCAACATTTTCGGCCTCAAAATAAACATAGTACTCCGTTGTTTTTGGGCCTTTATGAAAAATCAAGTGCCGCTTTCTGTAGGTTGGCCCGCCCAACAAATGGGCTGCTGGTCCACCACAGACTGGGAGGCTAAAAATACAAGTTGTATGGTGCAGAGGCAAGTAAAAAAACGCCATCGAGAGCCATCCACTGAAAAAAATCACGTATGATGTGCTTCTTCAGTCGCGCCGCTGGCCCCCTCTTTAATCCAGTTCGCTCCATTCCCCAACCGGCAGCACGGGACGAAAGTTTATTTCCCCCTCGCGCTGCCGGGGGATTGAAGAAGCGCGTCGTCGAATCCAACACCGGCGATGGCTGCTTGTCCAAGTGATTTTCAGATGAGAAACAACATGTTTCAGAGGCAGAGCATTTAAATCAACACGCACTTTTCAAACATGGATAACAGAATGTTGGAAATTTTATTCATGGTAAAAAATGGAACTAACAACAAGTTAACATCATGCTGATCAACATTCATGTATAGCACATCTTCATATGATGCAAAGTCAAAAAGATATGCTATTTTCAAAATGGCAAGACAATGTTGAGTGTGCGAAAAACTGGGTAAACCAGGGACGAAATTTTGGCAAGTGTTAGATATTTTTCAACTGCACCAGTTGAAATCGAACCCGGGCAGTACAACTTTTGGGTGAGAGGGCTGCAGCCACCGGGCTAGTGCGGTATGTTCGAAAGAATGAAGGTGTCTTCCCCGGCTCCGGTTCTTTCCCGTCCATGTGCGCTCGCCGTGGCGCCGCCGTATGCCGTTGTCAACATGCTCAACAAACAAGAGGAATCCGGAGAGGACTGTACACCGAGATGCTGACAGTGGGGACCCACCAGGTCCAAGCTGTACGCAAGCAAGTGCCTCATTGGAAAAAAGCTTCCTCCTAATTGTATACTGACGTTGGGGCCCACTGGTTTATCAACCTAGTCAATAAACGAAATAAATTTCCAACGATGACTGTCATCGAGGAGCTTTTTTTTTCAGGGGTATCGGGGATTTTTTTTTGCGGGAAAGGGGTATCGGGTATCTAGCTGGTATCACTTTTTTCAGAGGGCGAACAAGTATCAGCTAGGCCTAGGTTTTGTTTTTTAGCATGCGTAGCCCACGACATACCGAGATAGTGGTTTCAACTTATTTTTTAAGGTCCATCATGTACGTACCGGCCTATGGGCCTCCCAGTGTAGGTTTTACTTTTTCTTAAACATCGGCATCCCAATGTATTTTTTTAATAAAACGCATATCTCTGTTCTATTTATCTATATATAAGAATAATAATGCAGTGTCCAATTTATGTTTTCTCTTCTAACCACATTATATATATTTATATTATTACTATTATCGTATATTTAATAGAGACTTATATATACATTATAAAAACATCCCACGTCTTATTAACTTATAAAAGTAAATGTTTAACATAAGTTGGCAAGGAAAATCCTCATTGTTTTTGACTCATAGGCAAGAAAAATCCTGGTGATTGCGTACAAAAGTTTGCGAAGATTTTAAGGACCAATGTAATAATAACGCGCTCATTTTTCTTTTGAGCAATAACTCGCTAATTTGTTAATTTTATATATAATAAAATGTGTAGCTCCGGTTTATTTTTTGATATTAATTGCTCCTTCTAACCTAATATTAAATATAGAACAAGCCGAGCTAATTCGTGTATTTCAAGAAAGTGCAAATGGGTTGAGATTTCTTAAAAAATATTAAATGGGCCGCATTGACGCAAAATTATTTGTTCACCCAGCCCAGCAAATGGACTGTAAATTCTAGAAAACATGGGTTAAATATATGCCACATTTTTGCAGGCTGACATGTGGGCCAATAGGTCGAAGCCTACGCAAGGCGTTGTCAACTTAGTCAACAAATGATTCTGACATCCACAGTCATTGGATTTATATCCAACGGCCAACATGCACCTTCAATCTCTTGTTTTCTTCCTCCAGCGTCACCGGGACCGCCTGCTTCGGCCTCCGGCGGCTAGCGGCTCTGCTTAGCACGCATCGCTGCGAAGCGCTACCCCACCGACGGCCAGGCTATCCCTCCACCCCTCCACACCTCCTGTTATTCTCCACCGACTGTAGCCCCACGCCGCATTAGAACCAGTTATATAACCCTTGTACTCCTCTCAATTTGCGACTCCGCTACCGCGTCTTCCCATCTCCGGGTCGTTCCCGCGTGGGGCCTCGCTGTCGTCCACCGCCTTGCTGCGCTCGGCGCGGCATGGTCAACAAACGAGAGTCATCGGAAGAGGATTGTACGTGGAGAGTCTGACAGTTGGGACCCACGAGGTCCATGGTCGCACGCAAGGAAAGTTACTCCTTATTAAGCTAAAAAAAATGTTTCCTCCCCCTGACAGCTGGGACCCACCGGCTGTATCTTCGCACGAAAGGAAGTGCCTCCTTGTTATGCGAAAAAAACTATTTCTCCCGATGAGAGCTGGGATCCGGCAGATTTGGTGGCTGACATGTGGGCCTACTAAGCTGACGCGTAAGCAGGGCTTTTGTGAACTTAATCAACAAATGATTCTAGCAGCTGGACTGTTGGATGTTAATCCAACAGCCGTGCTGCTTCTTCAACCTCTGTTCTTGCTCCTGTCTCCCGTGTAGTTCTGCCGCGCACCCGAACCAGTCAAGTTTCCCACTCCTCTCCATCTGCGACTCCACTGCCGCGTCTTTCCCATCTTCGGGTCGTTCCAGTCTGGGGCCTCGCCGTCGTCCACCGGCCTTGGTGCGCTTGACACGGTGTGATCAACGTGGTCAACAAACGAGAGTCATCGGAAGATGACTGTACATGAGAGGCTGACAGTGGGGACGCACCACGCCCATGGACGCGTGCATGCAACTGCATCCTTTTTACCCTGAAAAATAATGTTTTCTCCCCCTGACAGCTGGGACCCACCAGCTACATCTTTGCACGCAAGGAAGTGCGTCCTTATTACGGGCAAAAAAAATGATTCCTCCCCCTGACAGCTGGGACCCACCAGCTATATCTTCGCACGCAAGGAAGTGCATCCTTATCCTCCCTGACAGCTGGGACCCACCCGATCGAAGCGTACGTAGCATTGTCTGTCTTGTCGCGAACATGTACGTACATACTGGTCGATCGGTCGCTCTGCAACGATGAACCGTGGCCGAGTAAGTAGCGGCACATGTCATAGTAGAGCCCCCGACGTAGCAGTTCAGGCTGTCCCGTCTAAACCGTGTACACGTACATACAGCCACACGCCAAAAAAATATGGCCACGTACGTACATACGAGCGGGGTCTCGAAACGCGTACTCACACAAACGGACGGCCAGGACTCGTGTACATGGAGAGGCAACGGACGGCAACAACGGCGTCCTATTTATCGGCAGCTAACCGACTGGGTCGGAACGGAGGAAACAACATCGTGTTCACCGGGAGCCAAGTGACTGGGTCGGAACACGTCCTCTTCATCGGGAGCGAAGCCACTGGGTCGGAATGGGTTGTGTTCAACGGGAGCCAACTGGCTTGGACGGAACAGCCGGAACGGGGTCTGGCGTACCGCAAAACGGAGGAAAACAACCTTCTGTTCGACCGCGTACGGTCGAAACGGGGTCCTGTTCATCGGGAAGGGTCTGGCGTACCGCACAACAGAGAAAACGGACTTGTGTTCGAGTGCCTACGGTCGAAACGGGGTGCTGTTGATCGGGAGGGGTGTGGTGTACCACAAAACGGAGGAAACGGACTTGTGTTGGAGCGCCTACGGTCGAAACGGGGGTTCTGTTCATCGGGAAGGGTGTGGCGTACCGCAAAAAGGGACTCCACGGGCTACTGTTCATCCACCGTCTACTACCTCGCTCTAGCCTCCACGGGCTACTGTTCATCCACCGTCGACTTCCTCCAGCCTCCACCTGCTATTGTTCATCCATCGTCGACTTGCTCCAGCCTCCACCAGCTATTGTTCACCACGGGGGTCCTGTTCATCCAGCCTCCATCGGCTACTGTTCAACCAGCCCTCCACACGGGGTCCTGTTCAACCAGCCCTCCACGGGGTCCCTCCACCGGCTACTGTTCATCCACCCCCACCTCCTCGATCGGGGTCATGTTCATCCAGCGGCAGCGACCTCTACCACCACGGGATCCTGTTCATCCAACCCCCCACCGGGAACTGTTCATCCAACCCCCACTGGGGACTGTTCATCAAGAGGTAGCTTCGATCGGCTTCAGTTAGCAGCAGTAGCGAAGGAATCACTCGGGTTCAGTTAACAGCCAAGGGATCGATCGGGGTTCAGTAACGTAGCTAGTGCAATTGCTCGGGTTCAGTTAGAGCCCAACGCCTCGCTCGGGTTCAGTTAGAGCCCAACGCCTCGCACACACGCGCGTACGTCTACGAGAGAAACGCGCAAACCTCCGTGCATCGCTCGGCCCCGACCACCCACTTTAACCGGGAACTCCCCGAAATTTTCCTCGCCCTCGCTTCTACCATGATTTTTTCCGTCATGGACGGCCCAAAGAATGTCATGCATCTGCGTCTCCGGCCCGCCCAGGACGAAAAACCCATTTTCTGTCATGATTTTTTGTCATAGAACTAGCCCACCACATCTATGATGATACCGGGTTTTGTCACAATTATCGTCATAGAAGTGTCATAAGCATGACAGAAAAAAAATCGTTCGGCCCAAAATGTCACGGATGTGTCTTTTTTTGTAGTGCTCATCCCATCTCATGCGTCTCTCTTTGAGGTGAAGATTCCCCCGCCATCGGCCCTATCCACCCTTCCACCCCATTCGTCTACGTCGAGACGACGGTGGCGGGACCTCTCTTTGGTGTGTCTCACTCTCTCTCCCCCATGGCGGCAGTGGGAGTTCTTTCGGCGGTGGTCTTGAAGGCAAGGCGAAGATCTGGCGACGACTCTTCTCGGTGGTAGTGGTGGAAGATCGAGATCCGAACTGGGGTGCTGCCATGGCGGCGACGACAGTTGCGGACTCTAGACCCACCCATGAGATCTAGATCTTGGTGGTCATGTGACCTGATCCGTGGCTGCACGTGGGTGTGCAGGCATCAGACCTCAGCGACAATCGAACATTTGTGGTGGCGACAACAGCGATGGTTTGAGCCCATCGTGGTGGTGCCAGCCGTTATGTTGGTGGCAAGGTAAATGGCGCGTGTCATCTGGTTGTCGAGGAAGAGGTTGTGGATCAACGTGTACGCCTCGTGGGCAGTCTGGTTCTATGCCATGATGATCACGAGAATCTCGTCATTGATGGGACCGTAGAGTAACGAGCGAGCGATGAAGTCCTCGCGGTTCCACTCCGAGGTGCGGCTGGCATCCAGGTTGGCGTTGAAGACGTGACAGGTGAGCTCGTATTTGCCGAGAAGGACGCTAATGAGCATGCGCCACTTCGAGTAATTGGAAGCTTTCAGATCAAGGGTGACCGGGACCTGTCTTCACGCTGGTGACGTTGACGGCGAGGGAGGCCGGGGAGGCGGCCGGAATGACGAAGTAGGAGAGGGCGGAAGTGACGAGCGATCCCAACGCAGACGAGGTGTTGGCAGTAGCCATCATGGCGGCAACGTAGGAAGGAACGGATTGGGATGTTTAGGTTTAGGTGTTAGGTTGATACCATGTAAACACGTAATGGCTTGAGGGAACACGCCACAACTTGGGTGCTTGGCTCACATATATTTATAGCACATGTACAAGGATGTCTTGCAAGGGAATATTACAATCAATCTTAACAACCAAAAGTTGGCAGGGTCGCTAGAAGACATTGCCTAACAAAATGTGCATGGAATATACTTTAACAGTGTCGATGGACCACGGTGTGGCGGCTGCAATGGCGAGGTGCTGCTGCGGGTCAGAGTGAACAAACATGGATAGTGTTGCCCTAATATGGACATATGTGGAGGTTTGCAACGATACGGATGCAAGGCATGCCTATCTTTGATTGGTGCCAGTGACGATGACGCCCGCGGGTGTCGTCCCTCCCTCCTTAGAGGCAACGCTGAGGCATGACATCATCTTACTCTCTCTCATGTGGGTTGTTGTCTTCGGGTGTAAGCCTCGGTTTGTATCCGAATCAGCGATGCGGCGTCTTCAACCTCGTGGGTTGTTGTCTTCGGATGTAAGCCTCGGTTTGTATCCGAATCAGTGATGTGGCATTTTCAACGTCGTTCCTATGTTGTTCCTCTGCCGGGGCATAACTTCCAAGCCGTGTCTTCCGATGAGTTTTTTCTATGCATGTTTGAGTGATGAAGTGGCATGTATGCATGTTAAGAAAAATATACCTGCGGTTAGTTACTAAGGTGAGCCCTTTCCATTGCATGCTTGTATGTTGAGGTAGACTTTTTCATGCATTTTTACATGACAAGATGACATGTATGCAAGTTGAGAAAAGGATGATTAGTACTCCTTCTATTTTAGTGATCTAAAACGCTCTCTTTTTTCTGCGAGGAAAACTTTAAATCTATTCATCACTTGTCAAGGTAGTACAAAGAAAATCAGAAGTAAATAATACATCCAGATACGTAGACCATCTAGCGACGACTACAAGCATTGGAGTGAGCCGAAGGCGCGTCGCCATCATCGCCCCCTCCTCATCGGAGCCAGGCAAACCTTGTTGTAGTAGACAGCGGGAAGTCATCGTGTTAAGGCCCCATAGGGCCAGGGCACCAAGACAACAACCGCCGCTGATGTAGAGATGCGTAGATCAAAAGGATCCACCCTGTAGACACATGAACACACACGAACGAAGATCGGATCCACGTGGATCCATCGAAGAGAAACGCCGACCGAATCCCGCGAGATCCGCTGGAGACAAACCTCCACACGCCCTCCGACGATGCTAGAAACACCACCAGGACGGGGGCTAGGTAGGGAGGATATTATTCCATCTTCAAAGAGCCGCCGCCACCTCGACTCTCTGAGCAGGACACAAACTCTAACAAAACTCAAAAATCATCCAAAAATGGAGCCCTCCCGCCGGCAAGGGCCAGGATCCACCGCACTTCCATGGCCCTAGGACCATAGAAGACGAGATAGACGGGAGGCGGTGCCGACAGGAGGCACAAGAAACCTTGGCGCTAGGGTGCCCTCGCGTACGAGAGCAAAGGGGTACACTGTCCTCTCTCTTATATTTATGTACGGAGGGAGTAGGAACTAAGAGCATCTACAACCGGACTTGGCAAATCCGGCCCCTCAAACGCTCGCGGGCGCGCCCGCGGGGACTGACCGGGCACCCCCCAAATGTTGCGTCGCACATCCACACCCGCAAATTCCGATCCTCAAATCCATGCAATCCATGAACGTCGATCATATGGTACAAACTGTCCGAATACCAAAGTTCGATACAAAGCAAAGCAAATCATAGTTCAACAAATCGGACATGGCAAAATGAAATCAATGTCCGAGCGTGACGGATGGCCTCGGATCACTGACTGGGCGCCTGCTCCGAGCAGAATGCGTCCTACTCGTCCTGCTCTGCCTGCATCCGGGCAGCCTCCTCCTCCTGCATCCGGCCTGCCTCCTCCGCCTGCATCCGGGCCGCAGCCGCCCTCGCCGGCTCATACTTCCTATGGTCGTTGATCTCATTCTTCTTGTCCACAAGCCACTTCTTTGCATACTCATCCAAGAGGGTCTCGTCCGCCAACATGATCCTCGCATCTTCCGCGTCCCGTGCGAGTTGCAACCTCTCCTTCTCAAGCTCTATGTCTTCAAATGTCTTGGCCTTCTCGAGCTGCCATTTGATCGCCGCTTGTTGCTTCTCCAACTCGATCTTCTCCCTCTTAATTTCCAGCTTCTTCTCCGTCCTCTTCCGGTCCCACTCCATCCTTTCCTTTTGCGCATCCAACATGAGCTTGTACCTCTCCTCCTTCTTGTTCCCCCTCACCGAAAAAATGCCTGTCCATGTGGACAATATTTTGGTAGTCGCGGCATCACGGGCGGCATGTGCCTTCTCCCACTAGTTTCCCATGATTTGGCGATTGTCCTTTGGCACGGTGGCTTTTCCATTCATCACGACAACATCGTCCTCTTCATCTTTCAACCCAATTGATTGGTTCGAGCTTGAGCCATCATTCCTTTTCTTGCCGGACTTGAGGCCGGCCACAAGTTGGTTCCACTTCGGCTTGCCTCTCAATATGACCCAGCAATGGCTAAAAGCAAATGGCTTCTTCTCCACCTCGATACAAAGTGGCCGCCACCGCCGTCTAGCAAACAACATATGTATGAGCACGAGAATGCAAACACAAGAAGCATATGCAATGGATGACAAGATGAGGCAATCGAGCTTACGTGAGTTGTGACTCCCATCTCACTTTGAGGGCGTTTGGTCACTTGTGAGTAGTAGCCGACGTACTTGTTCACTTCCCCTTGAATGATCCCCCAACGATGTTGGAGAGATGCCACATTGCGGGTTGTAGGAGATATGCCCTAGAGGCAATAATAAATGTTATTATTTATCTCCGTGTTCATAATTAGGTTTATGTTCCATGCTATAACTGCTGTGGTTCCCGAGCCCGTATATCCATAAAGGCTCTGGGGAAAACCCATGTGCACGTGTGGAATAATAAACGGTAAAATGTATTCCTAGTCATGCCTCTAAGACTAGCTCAAGTGTTGCATGATGATTATGTTTTCCCAATCATAGGCATGTCTATGCCAGCAACTTTGAGGGCACAAATGTTAGAAGAACATTTGTGTTGAATCGACCCGATTGATGTTATGCTATGAGATACATTCGTCACAAGTTAATGGTTAATAACGCAGAGATGGTTAATGTTTGCATAATTCCTTAGACCATGATAGTATCGAGTTTCTTCATGCTTGCTTCATGAACTTTGGGGTTTGTTAAACGTCATCCGTAAATGGGTGGCTATTACGGCGGCTTACGGGTTCATGGAAAAGTATGTCAAGTAACTTGATAGCTCAAGATTGGGATTTGCTCCTCCGGCGATGGAGAGATATCTCTGGGCCCTCTCGGTGTTACGGTATCCATCATCGTCTGGCCAGACACTTTGTGATTTGATCACGGGGATGCCGGAACACGGTAACGAGAAAAGAGAACAATACCGGTAACGAGGTAACTAGCATAGTGGACAAGTTGTTGATCCACGGGAATGCCAACATGTCTCACCTTGGGTATTTGTAACATATCGTGAAGCAACAGGAATAGCACACGGCAACTGGAGGTTCACTCGAATATTCATTCGTGTGGGCATAAGGGTCAATATGGGTGTCCACGGCTCCGATGCTGATCATTGATCGGAAAGTGTTCCGGTCATGTCTATACTTCACCGAACCTATAGGGTCACACGCTTAAGGGTCATCTATCTGTTGAACGCTAGACAGGGAGTCTGAGAGAAAGTCACCGAAAATGTTTCGGAGACAACGGAAGAGTTCCGAGAGAGAGAACACCGAAAGAGTTTCGGTAAAACCGAAAAGTTGTTTCGGAATATATTATTTGGTCAAAAAGGGTTTCGGCACCGCCTGGAAATTTTCAGAGGATGCCAGAATTGGTCTGGGAACTTCTGGGAATTTTCGGAGAGAAAAACCGGAAATGTTCCGAAACTGCCGTAACCGCTGTTAATGCTTTCCGCTGATGAAAACCACCGCATCGAAAATGTTTCGGATCATGCCCAGAATAATTTTAGAGGGTGCCGGAAATGTTCTGGGACTTTTTGGAATTTTTTAGAAAAAGTTTCGCGGAAAACATCTTGTCTCAGCGCGAGGGGACAAGATCCCACGAATCGGCGGTTGCATGTTTGGTGGCTTTTTGTCTAGGGAGCATGCATGTTTCATGGAGACATGTTGGTGGCTTGTTGGGGGGGCCCTCCCCCATGGGGAGACAAGGTGTGGGCCAGCCCAAGGGCTGCCATGGTGGTGTCCCCTTGGTGCCCCCCTTGTGTTACCATTATGCCCTTTCATGTGTGACATAAAGCTTGGGTATTTTGGTATTTCAACATCCCACCCCACCCCTTGCCTTGGCCTATAAAAGGAGGAGAAGGGGCTGCCATTCTCCCCATCCCTTGCTCTCATACACATGCCAAGATGTTATCTGGCTTCTCTCTCCCTCCCACGAAAAGAGTTTCGTAGAGCTGAAAGGCTGTCTGGGTTCCAGCAGGAACTAGTTCTGGACGGCGAAGCCCTGCCGGATAGGTGACACCGTATGTGTGCAACTCTGTAGAGAGGTCGTAGTTTCGATCTTAGTGCCCGAGGGGCTGTTCGAGAGTGCCTCCCGAAGGGCTGTCCAAGTGACGGTCCGAGTTCTGTGAGTCCTCCCGAAGGGCTGTCCGAGTGACCATTCGAGTTTCGAAGGTCCTCCCGAAGGGCTGTCCGCGACATCGTCCGGGGGACTGTTCGACCGCCTCCCGGAGGGCTGTCCGAAGGGAAGACGAGGGTATACATCCTCGCGGTTGGGAGGTTGTAAATCCTAGCTGCGGGGATCTGCACCGCCGATCGTCATCGACTCTACTTCCGCTGCGCTACGAGTCGGTAACGAACATGATCAAACCTTGTATGCAGTCTCCATAGTGGTCCTGGGCTGGTGCGTAGGGCGGAATTTTTTTGTTTTCTGCTGCGTTACCCAACACGGGTGGTCACGATAGGATGCAGCTCCACATACTCCTTTTGCTTGTGATACTCCTTCCAAATCTTCGTCCAATAGGTGTTTCCCTTTTGCTCGGTGCCGCATACTGGATCCATCATGGTGGCTAACCAAGTTTTGACCAACAAGATGTCCTCAAATCTTGAGAATGCCGAACCTCTTGCCTTCGGCGTCTTGGTCTTCTTCTTCTTCTTACTCGGATTGGGATCGGATGTTGTCCCAACTTCAAATGCGGTGTTGGCCTCCAATTCATACTCCATTTCGGTAGGATCTTCATTGTCATTGATCATGTTCGACAAGAACGCCTCCCACATGATTATGGTTTGCAAGCATTCATCATGAGCGAAATGAACTAGTGGTCTATGCTAAAATATGATCGGACAAGAGCAAAGAAAACGCACCGACTCTTGTTCGGTCATTCCGTCGAACATGTCGAGGGCAGCCCGGGCACTGCCGGAGCCCGTGCTCATCCGCGCCCGAACGAGCTGCGGCGAGTCACACACATCGACCGCCGACATCTGCGTGGGCGCAAAGCTCTTCGGAATGGCCCAGCCGGCGGTCGAATCATCCTCTGTCCCAAGGGGGTCGGACGGCGTAATCCGCATAGGCGCTCGGAGGGAAGGGGTGCGGGGATCCGGGCGCGGCGGAGAAGACAACTGCTCCATCATGTCCGAACCTCCCTGCGCCGCCGCCGCCTCCCTCTCTCACTGTCGGCGTCGTCGCAACTTGCGGGTGACGTTCTCCGCCTTGCAAGTCGCAGCCGGCGAAATGATGCCGCCAACGGACGAGGCAGACTGCGTCTTCGTCGCAGCGGTGTGGGTCGGGCTGGACGACATCTCCGGCGGTGGATCGGGACGGAGGTGCGGATTGGGAGCAAGGGTGGTGGACGGCGAGGGTTCGGGCGCGAGAAAGGTTGGAGGGCGACGGGAGAAGGAGGAAGAGTTTGGTGGATTTTGTGCAATTTGGGATATGGTCGGGCTGTAGGGCCCGACGTGGCGGGCGTGCCCGGGCGCCGCCATATCCGCCCCATATTTGGGCTGGATATGGAAGGTGCCGATCAGCCCGAGTGTTTGAGGCCCGTTTAAGAAGTCCGCCTAGGTCGAAAAAAACATGACCGAATAGTGACCGGGCCGCCCGCCCGAACATATGAGACGGGTTCGAAGCGCTCGACTGTAGATGCTCTAATTATGTAGATACAGAGGATATATGGTAGCCTTGACGTACTCTCCGATTGCGCCACTGGACCACGTGATAGTTGGCTGAGCATTTCGCCAAGAGACTCCCATGCTGCCATGCCCGTGCACAGCATCTCCGCTTCACTCCACACCAAGCGCGCTGGATCGTGCCTTTGGCCTACACTTGTCTTAATCTTAGCATGGGGTGCTAAATTGACGTGCTCTATCTTGATGCTTTCTTTCGATGAAAGGAGCTCAATCTTCATCTTCATCTTCATGTTACAAGATCAGATCAGCCTCTTTTCACGTTTGTCCACACAAATTTGCCTCCAGCTGGCTCACAAACACTGGCAAAAGCTTGTGTGTTTGCTTTCACCTAATACACCGGGCCCACCATCCGACAGCGGCCACCCGGCCCATTTCTCCTTCACCACCTGTCCTTGCTCCCTGCTGGTCTCGTCCAAGACGTCGCCGTTTCGATCGGGCTCTCAGACACTGGCCACTCCGAGATGGGGTCAACCACGGGACGCGTGGGCGCTTGAGCTCCGTCCGATTTTGACCCGACGTCCGCGGGGAGCGCCGTGTGGCTCAGCCTGGCTAGCTCTACCTACTCCGCCCCCGACGGCAAAGCCGGATGTTTCCAGACGCTTCCATGGAAGAGGGCGCTTAAGATATTTTACTAGGGGGATTAGCATATTCTAATTCTACGGTCTCTTGCGTGAGTGGGTGCGCTATGTGTCATTGTTTTCTCTCCTTAGAATAATAAGCATGATTGGTGCTGCAGCTTTGTCTACTAGTAACCGAGTGGCCAGGACAAAAAATGGAACGATCTAGATGCTGCCCAATGTTCTACTACTCCTACCGTAGTAGCAGGAGTAGTCCAGTACCGGCACTTCGCCATATACACTTTGGCACGGAGGACCGAGTTGCTAGCCAGGAGTAGCAATACTCTGTGTTGATCTAGAGAGAAGTTGTGTTCACGGCACGGTCCTGAATCTTTGTCCGTGTTCGGAGTACCTCCGCTCCACAGCTCAACTCCCGGAGCAGGTGGAGTTATAGTTGAAAAACGCGGAGCGCCTGTTTCCTGGCTCCCCAGCTCCCGCTATTTTGCGGAGCTGGTGGGATTCCAAACAGGGCCTTATTGTACATGATCAAGCAAACATATGCTTCAATCAAAATGTTCTTTCTAGCCCTGCCCTATTGCTAGCTAGCTACCTCCTCCGTTCCAAAACCATGACGAGTAATTTGGAACGGAGGGAGTAGTATACATGTCGACATGTTCCAACATTTTTCTTCTTCGTGATATTTCCGCTGACCACCGGTAACAACTTTTCTTGCATCCATCACTAGCAACATACATGGACGCGATGATTGCTCGACTAGTCCCTGTCATCTCCATGGCTCCATTGCATATTTGTACGTGTTACATCAACCACCCAAGAAAAGCAAGGGCATGCACAAAACGGCCGATGCTTTTTTAATATAGTTAAAAAAACACGCACCATCACCATGGCTCGAAGAGGACCTAATCGCACAGATCTGCCAAACATGTGGGACCTGCCATGATGGTGGACGAGCCGATTAAATTATGGTAATGGAACCATCGCGCACCACCGTCCAGCGACGCCATCGCTCATCCCCAGCCGTCCAGCTTGCCGACCAGTGACCTCATCTGCCGGGTAAAAGCAGCGCACGCATCTCGCCGCGGCCGTCCGATGGACGCGCTCGTCGATCTGACGGACAGAGTCACGGCGGACTAATCAGCCATCTCTTGTGTTGTCGCGTCATTAGCAATGATTCTCGTTAGTGCTGTTATTTTGCTGGGCAGGCCCTCCGAAACCCTGGAATTACATAAGTTTTTGTATATACTAGTCAAATAAAAACTTTTTTTTACGGGAATAGTCAAATAAAAACTGCCTAGTAGTGTCGTCGTATTATATTATGATGTGTGCCATGGCGTATTTCTTTCTAAGTAACTACAGTATTAGGTAGCACGTGACAGAACATACACTAAATAGGGCCGAACATAGAAATGAAACAACTATCTAAGATGCTACTAATGTTGTTAACCTGTTAAAAGCATTTTTGACACTAATATAGTGTCGAAAACTCACTTATATTATACTTTCTCTGTAAACTAATATAAAAGCGTTTAGATCACTAAAATAGTGATCTAAACGCTCTTATATTAGTTTACGGAGGGAGTATCTAAGAACGAATGTCCTATTGCTTACACTTGCACCACAACGCACAAGTTACCAAAATAAGCAGAGAAGAGAAAGCAATTTCATGAATCACCAAAAACCAGGGACCATCTTGAATTTTACTCATAGTGTGAGGGCCAAGATGCAAAAAGCATGTGCACGCGAATATGCGATGGATGGCTGGCATGGCATGGGGGGTCATCCATGCATCCATGCCATGCGCCCCTCCCGAAAATATCAAGGCCATGTCAGCCGCGCCCCCTGGCGATCTCGCCAGCCCCCAGCCGCGCACGCGCGAATAAGTATCTCCGCGCACCCACCGGTCGCCGACCTGCGGGCCCTCCGCTCCACAGCCCAGGTGTCAGTCACGCAGCGCACCGCGCGGGCTCCACCCCTCGCCCCGCGGGCGAGTGAAATAACGGAGCAAACACTACACAGACCACCGCCTACCCCTCCCATTACGGAAAAAATCTTTTTCTCGCCTCTCCTCGCCCCTCGCTGTTTTCTCTCTCCTCTCTGCCTTCGCCCCCGCCTCCGTCTCGCCTCGCCCGCCGCGCAAAATCCCGTCGCCGGCGCTGCCGATTCGCCGCCCGAGCTCCGTATTGGAGCGCTCCTGACCGAGGTAAAGCTCCTGGATCCCCCCCTGCTTCCCCGAACTTCCCCCAGCGCTCCGTTCTGTTCATTTTGCGCCGTATTCAGTTATTTGTTGCTCTGCCGCCTTGATTTTTGCTCGCGGCTCGTATAGCCGGTAGATTCGCGGGTATTCCGCGCCTGAGTGTGCTCGAGCGATGTGTCGGCGATGGTTTTGGCTGAGAAGTTTGTGGTCTGGCGGCGAGGTTCAGCTGATTGTGCTGCAGTTTCTCTTCGTAATCTCGAGTAGATCAGCGGGAGGTGGACGCTTGTTCCTGCGGAATTCGGGGCGATTCCGGATTTTGCGGGGACCGCGGATTCGAGCTGGGGCTTGCTCCTTTTCAGGGTGTCATTTCGGCGCGTATATTTCGCAGTTTCGGATGCGGATGTAACTGCTGGAGCGGAGATACTTATTGGAAAATCGTTTGGGGTGAAGATAGAAGATAGTTCTATGTTAGCTTATAGTTTTCCATTTTAATTCAGAGCTAAACCGAACGTCACAAGCAGAAATCTCAGAAGAAGCGGGTGTTGTATGTCTGCAAAATTTTACTTGCTTTTGAAATTTCTGATGTTCAGAATTAAGCTCCACTCCTTTGGGTTCTGCTGCTGTTCAACTTCCGAGGGTTACGTGTTGGAATGGCTCTATATTGCATTTGTGTACTTGCTATATTCAGCGTGGATGGATCTAATCGAATTTTCTAAATTAGAAACGTGAGATGTTCAATAATAGAAAAAAAAACATGGTAAGGCAAGTGAACTACCAATATTGTTTTACCCAAATTTGGTTAGCAGTCATCTGACTTGCAGTTATAGCCCCTCTGATATATGTAAACTGTGTATTATTATGTTCAGATTTGTATGAACTTGTACAGTAGCTATAAGCTTACAAAGTAGCTCTACTATTGTTTTTTCTTTCTCCTTTTCTTCCTTCTGGTTTTTGTTTCTGGGGTCCCAGTTCCGGGTTGTTTGCTTTGTTTCCGCGTTGTGCCATTTTGGTGTTACTCATCTAATACAAACGGCACACGTTTTGATCTGATGCGTGTTCGAGAAAGACGACATATCTTTTATTTCTTTTAATGAAAATGATAATGGTTGCTCCTTTTCTAGATGAGAATTTGATGCTTCTAGTTGTGTAAAAACACATCGATTTTACACACATCGGTTCTTTATTAAGTCCAAAAGACAATCCTCAGCTCCGAAACAAAATCGTTCAATTTGCAACCTACCCCCCCCCCCCGCCACACCAACCCAACCCACCCATGCCAAAAAAAAGAACATCTTTTGGAAGACGTGCCATTTACGTCCAAGGCAGTCATCTCTCGAACTCGAGGAATCATGTAGAGCAAAACTGGATCTGAAACCAATGATGAAGATGAGTAGATGACTGAGAGCCCTTGGATCCTGATCCAAGGGTCAGAGTTGGCGATTAGATATTTCTTTCCTTTGCTTCCGATTCCTCAAACCAAACACCAAACCAATGTGTTCCTATACTATCTCATTTCCCCAAGCATCTGGAATCATTCCATTCCATCCCATTCTCGAATTCCAGGATGTTTCCATTCCAGTCTACCTCATTCCTCAAACCACTAAGGGTTTTTGAGTTGAAATCCTTGTTCTGACTCTGGTAAGGGCTAGGAATGTAAATGAGACTTCTTTCTAGAAACATGTTGCCTAGGCTATGCACAATTTGTTCCATTGGCTGGTTGGCCTCCTCTCCTTTTCTTTTGTCAAGTTTCGGCAATATTTCTTGTTTTAAAATTTATTAAAATGACATCTATAATAATGTCCCTTTCCTTCTTTCGATTTTCCTTTTGCTATATTTTGCAATGCAGAGACGTTAAGCACCTATGGTTGGAACTGGTTGATATGATATCTGGTCACATTGTGGGATGCAATCCCCCCTTAGTGGGGGGTGATTGAAGAAGTCAACAATAGGAGAACTTGCATCTTGCTGAAGTTTTCTGCTTCTGAGGCAAGTAGCTTGTAAGAAGAATAGGGAATGGCATAGATGGATAAACTGACCGGCTATTTTAGCATGCTGTTGATTAAATATGCTTTTATTGCTAACTGGGGCAGTTTTTCTAATTTCTTTCTTTCTGAGTGTTCCTCTCTAGTTTATTGAGCAGGCTCTTAAACTACCAAGTATGTCAGTGTCAAATGGGAAGTGGATTGATGGGCTCCAGTTCTCATCACTGTTCTGGCCCCCGCCACACGATGCGCAGCAGAAACAGGTACAATGCTCATAGTTTAGCTATGTTATATACGCTGTAACTTTGTAGACACCTGATGTTAATGCGACGCTTCTGTTGTGTTTTCTTTTTGAAGGCACAAATTTTAGCCTATGTTGAGTACTTTGGTCAGTTCACATCTGACAGCGAGCAATTCCCAGAGGATGTAGCTCAGGTACTGTATCTCTTAGCATAAAATAGTTTTGTTTGTGGTAAAATTTATATCAACTGTTAATATTTAGACCCCTCCATCTTTCTTGCTTGTGTGCAGCTAATTCAAAGTTGCTATCCATCAAAAGAAAAGCGGTTGGTAGATGAAGTATTAGGTAACATATGAACTTCTGATAGCTACGCATTATTACTACAGGCATATGAAGAAAGAAATTGAACTCTTGTTTTTACATTTTGCCCAGCAACTTTTGTTCTCCATCACCCTGAGCATGGTCATGCAGTTGTACATCCAATTCTTTCACGCATCATAGATGGGACACTGAGTTATGATAGTCATGGTTCCCCATTCAATTCCTTCATCTCTTTATTTACCCAAAGTTCTGAGGTGAGGCCCTTACTTTCCTGGTTACTTTTAGTTCTCTTGCTTGATGCTGGTTGTGGTTGAAGTTCTGTTGCTCATGAAGTGTACTTTTGGCTGCAGAAAGAGTACTCAGAGCAGTGGGCCTTGGCCTGTGGAGAAATTCTTAGAGTTCTAACTCACTACAATAGGCCAATCTTTAAAGTTGCAGACTGTAACAACACCTCTGACCAGGCCACAACAAGTTGTTCTGCACAGGAGAAAGCTAATTACTCTCCAGGAAATGAACCTGAACGGAAGCCATTGAGGCCATTATCTCCTTGGATCACAGACATTTTGCTAACTGCACCTTTGGGCATTAGAAGCGACTATTTTAGATGGTGAGTTGACTCTAATTTCTTTTTATCTTTTTCTTATGAAACACGACTTAAGGCAATGTGACTATTAATAAGGAGCAAAATTAGCGAATGGAGAAACAAGGTAAATAGTAGAACCACGTGAGGAAAATAGTATTGCAGGTGAGCAATAAGGCCGAAACTCAGGAGTAAGTGGCCTGTAATCAAGACCAAACTGCAAGCATCTCTGATATGCTAATGGGAGTGTGTGCTAATCAACTCCAAATATGATAATGGCAGTGTGCTAATCAACTCTAAATATGCTAATGGGAGTGTATGCTGTACATGAATAGTAAATGTCAATGCTTTTCAGCTTGTTGGAATATATGCTGTTACTGTTGTAAATCAACAGTTTGCTATCATACTTCATACACTTCGCTTAGTAATATTAGCTGATTACTCTTTGTTTCATTTTAAACCTATCAGGTGTGGTGGAGTTATGGGAAAATACGCAGCTGGTGGAGAATTGAAGCCTCCAACAACTGGTTAGTAACTTTGAAATCATTTTTTTTGCCTGAAATGAGAAGATGCAGTAACACTAGATGTTTACTTTATTCCATCAAGATTTTATGTCTTTGTTACTTCTTATTTTGATTATGCGGGTTTTCCAAGTGTGGAATACCTTTTCTTCTTGCAACCGATGCTAATTCTTGCCATAAACACAAATGATTAATTATACGTCTTTTTAATTTAGCTTACAGCCGAGGAGCTGGTAAGCACCCACAACTCATGCCATCCACCCCAAGATGGGCTGTTGCCAATGGAGCTGGAGTTATTTTAAGTGTCTGTGATGAGGAAGTAGCTCGTTATGAGACAGCAAACTTAACCGCGGCAGCTGTTCCCGCCCTTCTGCTACCTCCACCGACAACACCCTTGGATGAGCATTTGGTGGCAGGGCTACCCCCTCTCGAACCATACGCTCGCTTGTTTCATAGGTAAGATCCTATCAATTGTCATACCAAGTCTGCTTTCCAGATTGTACTAAACATGTTACTCTCTTGTCAGATACTACGCAATTGCCACACCAAGTGCTACGCAAAGATTGCTTTTTGGTCTCCTTGAAGCACCACCGTCATGGGCTCCAGATGCACTTGATGCAGCAGTTCAGCTTGTTGAACTCCTTCGGGCAGCTGAAGATTATGCTACTGGCATGCGGGTATAACATACTGCACACTGGCTGTTGTTTCAGTGCTGTTAATCGTGATGCCTCACGATATAAAATGTCCATATTCGTATGTTTTGGGTGTGCATGTTTATTAATCTTGGTAACTTCAAATTTCTGTCCAGCTTCCAAAAAATTGGTTGCATCTTCATTTCTTGCGTGCGATTGGAACTGCAATGTCTATGAGGGCTGGTATTGCTGCTGATACAGCTGCTGCGTTGCTTTTTCGCATACTATCCCAACCAACGTTGCTTTTTCCTCCACTAAGGCATGCTGAAGGAGTTGAAGTGCAACATGAACCACTGGGTGGCTATGTATCATCATACAAAAGACAGGTATGCAGTAGTTTCTGCATCTGGTTAATTTTTCATTACCTGTTTTTTCTTTAGTAAAGACTCGAAGCATAGTTAGTCTTTTCTGGGGCTTACGTATTCTAGGCTCTGTTGTTAAGTTCAGGGGGTCTTATTATACACTGATTTAGGCATTGTTAGTCGCAGTTTACGTTACTGCATTAGTTGAGCTAAAACACTGCAACAGACAGATAATCCTTATAGTTAATTTCCATTCAGCATTTGATCATTTTTGCATACTTGCTCATGTGGAATGCTTCTATTAATTCGTCAATCACTTATCTTGTAGTTTACCATGTTCTATGACTCCTGTTTTAGAGATTTCACACCAAAGCTGTGCATTCAACTATCGTCTTTATTTACACCCTTCCATGTGGGAATCCATGTTTTAGTTTTCTTGGGTTTACTGATTGCTGCCTTATGTCTGCATGACTAATTTACCTGCTTGCACTTTGAACTATTCACAGCTGGAAGTTCCTGCATCTGAAACCACAATTGATGCCACTGCACAAGGCATTGCTTCCTTGCTGTGTGCTCATGGTCCTGATGTTGAGTGGAGAATATGTACCATCTGGGAAGCTGCCTATGGTTTGTTACCTCTGAATTCATCAGCAGTTGATTTACCCGAAATCGTTGTAGCTGCTCCGCTTCAGCCACCTACTTTGTCATGGAGCCTATACCTGCCACTGTTGAAAGTATTTGAGTATCTACCTCGTGGAAGTCCATCTGAAGCATGCCTTATGAGAATATTTGTGGCAACAGTTGAAGCTATACTCAGAAGAACTTTCCCTTCGGAAACCTCTGAATCATCTAAAAGACCAAGAAGTCAATCCAAGAACCTTGCTGTTGCTGAACTCCGTACGATGATACATTCACTCTTTGTTGAATCATGTGCTTCAATGAACCTTGCTTCCCGGTTGTTGTTTGTAGTATTAACTGTTTGCGTCAGCCATCAAGCTTTGCCAGGGGGCAGCAAAAGACCAACGGGTAGTGAAAACCATTCTTCTGAGGAGGCCACTGAGGACCCAAGATTAACCAATGGAAGAAATAGGGTCAAGAAGAAACAAGGGCCTGTTGGTACATTTGACTCGTATGTGCTGGCCGCTGTTTGTGCCTTATCTTGTGAGCTTCAGCTGTTCCCTATCCTTTGCAAGAGCGCAACAAACTCAAACGTAAAAGACTCTATAAAGATCCTGAAGCCTGGAAAAAACAATGGGATCAGTAATGAGCTACAGAACAGCATTAGCTCAGCAATTCTCCATACTCGTAGAATTCTTGGCATCCTGGAAGCTCTTTTCTCCTTGAAGCCATCATCAGTTGGTACCTCCTGGAACTATAGTTCAAATGAGATAGTTGCAGCGGCTATGGTTGCCGCTCATGTTTCTGAGTTATTTCGCCGGTCGAGGCCATGCCTAAATGCACTATCTTCACTGAAGCGATGTAAGTGGGATGCTGAGATTTCTACCAGGGCATCATCCCTTTACCATTTGATCGACTTGCATGGTAAAACTGTGTCCTCCATCGTGAACAAAGCTGAGCCTCTAGAAGCTCACCTGACTTTTACATCAGTAAAGAGAGATGATCAACAACACATTGAGGAAAACAGCACCAGCTCATCGGGTAGTGGCAACTTGGAAAAGAAGAATGCTTCAGCCTCACACATGAAAAATGGTTTTTCAAGACCACTCTTGAAATGCTCAGAAGAGGCTAGGCGAAATGGTAATGTTGCAAGTACATCCGGGAAAGTTCCTGCAACTTTACAGGCTGAAGCATCTGATTTGGCGAACTTCCTTACCATGGATAGGAATGGGGGTTATCGAGGCTCTCAGACTCTCCTAAGATCTGTTATCTCAGAAAAACAGGAACTATGCTTCTCTGTTGTCTCATTGCTCTGGCATAAGCTTATTGCATCTCCCGAAACGCAGATGTCTGCAGAAAGTACATCAGCTCATCAAGGTTGGAGAAAGGTATGATTCATGTGGCCATTGGCATAACACAGCAATGCTTCAGTGACATTCTAATTTTGTTATCTTAGTAACTGTACATCTGACATTTTTTTACGTATAGGTTGTAGATGCACTTTGTGATGTTGTTTCAGCCTCACCAGCCAAGGCTTCAACTGCCATTGTTTTGCAGGTAAAGATTTATTCAGACATTTGGTCGCAATGAAATTTGGTTCAGATTTTGGCTTCTTCTCCCTTGTTCATTTCTCACGTGGGAACATACATTGTCTTCATGACATATACATATGTATTTCCTGTCATATTTATGGACTCTTGTATGCAGGCTGAGAAGGACCTACAGCCCTGGATTGCTCGAGATGATGAGGAAGGTCAGAAGATGTGGAGAGTCAACCAGCGAATAGTTAAACTGATAGCTGAGCTTATGAGAAACCATGATAGCCCAGAAGCATTGATAATTCTTGCTAGTGCTTCAGACCTTCTGCTTCGTGCTACAGATGGGATGCTTGTTGATGGTGAAGCTTGTACCTTGCCTCAGTTAGAGGTAAATACATATACAAACTTCCTTCACAGAATACCACAAACATATCATCTGCCGTACTTTGTTGTCGTTAAAGCAGCATCGACTCATTTTCTTTCTTGAAAGTTGCATGTCACCGATTCTTTCTGACAACATTCGTTCCTGTGATTGAATATGCACAGCTCCTTGAAGTAACTGCTAGAGCTATTCATCTCATCGTTGAATGGGGAGACCCAGGTGTAGCAGTTGCCGACGGCCTGTCAAATCTGTTAAAGGTATGTCATCTGCTCAGATCTCATCCCTATTCCGTTCATCAGAAACACACCGACGTTTAGAATGCTAACACTCGTGTGGTTTGCAGTGCCGTCTATCACCTACCATCCGCTGTCTCTCCCACGCTAGCGCACATGTACGAGCGCTCAGCATGTCCGTCCTCCGTGACATCTTGAACAGTGGACCACTAGGTTCCACTAAGATCATTCAAGGCGAGCAACGGAACGGCATCCAAAGCCCAAACTACCAATGCGCGGCAGCAAACATGGTGAACTGGCAAGCGGATGTCGAGAGATGTATAGACTGGGAAGCCCGCAGCCGCCGCGCCACCGGGATGACCCTCGCCTTCCTCACCGCTGCGGCTAACGAGCTCGGCTGCCCCCTTCCTTGCTGACAAGGCCATATTTGGAGCTGACAATCAGCGACACTTGACAGTTGGCGCGAGCAGTTGCTGCATGGTCAGCGAGCAGGATGGCTTCCCAGTCTGCCCTGCCCCCATGATGTGATTCAAAACTGATGTATATTAGCTGATGTTCCCAATCATACGGAGCTTTGCTCCCGCGGTGTGATTTTAACTTGCAATCTGACGTTAGATGTTCAAGCATATTGAACTGCTTGTGCTGTAACTTGTATTCCTGATGTAACCGAAAGATGTCCGCTATGGTAAATGAAGACATGTCATTTTTCGTTCTCCACACACATGCCTATCTGCGGAGCTTCCCCACCGAGCCTGCACGTTTGCGTTACGTAGCATGTGCGCAATGGTACCCATTGGTTGATTTACCTGATTCTCCATCTACAAATGCTGGGGTTAACTACTTTGTTGTACGATTCTATCAACACAGAATGATCTTTTCCCTTCAAAAAAAAAACACGGAATGATCTTTTTACATCAAACAGCGAAGCGAGCTCCCTGGTTCCATTACTTAGATCGAAACCAGTGTCGCAATGAAATCAGTATATACGAAGGCTGCAAAATTCAAAGAGATACGATAGCGAAAACACAGAGCTAGGGCAGCCGGACACAGTTCTGGCCTACAAAAGAGGAAACTCATGCAGGCGTCATAACATCCAAAACCTAGACAATCATCCAGCTCCAGAATCAGCAAGGAGTCGTTATCGGTGACTGCATTAGCACGCCTGATTCCAGCGCGGGGCCGGACTATAGACGTTCTTCTTGCCACAGGTGATGGCTCCACGATCGGGTGAGCCAAACGGGTGCACCTGTTGTCAGAAAATTAGGGTTTAGCCCTATCCTCTATGCCTTTGCCTTATCGGTGGTGCCATTTACAATGCAATTTAAGGCTAGAGGGCGAGGCCTACTTAGACTGCTAATTCGAGAAACCTGATTTGTATACAGATAAGCTTTCCAACAAAAAAAAAGCTTTCAAGCTTAAAACAACTTGTTTTCAAATAGAGTTTACATGCGATTAAAAACAGCAATATAATTCATCTTTAATTGAACACTATTTGCTAATACGTCCAACATGCATCTGTGAGTTTTTTTTTTGCGAAAATAATTCAGATCTATTATCAAAGTTCACCGGAAGTACAAAGCATCTCAAACATAATAAAAATTACATGTGAGTTGTGCACATTTAGATTAATTATGTAGACCTCAATCTAGTTTCTTCCAACTATCAGTGTACTTGACCAGTCTTCCCGATACACGGTATATTGTGTTACACTGATAATCGACCAGCTTCCGGCAGTGCAACAATCACACGATGTTACGGACGTACAGAAAGTTGTTATGAATGCACTTGGATTTCATGAAGACAGTTTGCGCTGGAGAGATGAGGTGGTCGATGTGAGCGGCTAGACGCATTGACAGGACCTTAGCAAGAAGCTTGGTGAAAGGGTGGATCAGGCTTATAAGCCTGAAATCTATGACGTCGATCGGAGCGTCATTCTTCAACAGTAGGGTAACCATGGCGGTGTTAATGGAATCATCTGATTTGGTGTTAGTGACATACATATTTTTTGTCTATTGTACTTGTGTCATTCATGGGACAAGCTTTAGTAAAATCGAAACATGATTGTACATGTTCACAATCGCCTTAAATGCTATTTGTTACATTATTACTCACAGGCTCAAGGAAGCTGAAGAGGAGGATGATGAAGAAGAGGAATATCCCAGTAGATGGATGGTACTTGAATTGTTTGCATGCATGGTGAATGCAGAATCCAATTTGAGTGTTGAGTTTGTGACCAGAAAGTTTTGAACATGTAACTGTTTGTAGATCAACATAATACAAGCGGAGGGACAAGTGGAGGGGCCTTTCAAAAGCTGTAGGGGCCACGACTACCTGGTAAAAAATCTCATTTGGGCTGGGGAGAGGGGGGGCACTGCCCCCTCAGACTTGCGTGTACCTCCGCTTGTATTGTGTTGATGTACAAGCAATTACATGTTTAAACCTATTTGGGCGCAACTCACCACTCAAATTGGATTCTACATTCACCATGCATGCAAACAAACTCCACCGTTGGTTGCGCTGTTGGCGTCACCATGGAGCCCCCCAACCAAGATCTGGAGTCCGACGACTCATTGTGGAAGCTCTACGAGCTGTTGGGGGCGCGCTACAAGGTAGTAGTAGCACACGATCCGCACGAGAAGCTTCGCCGGTTCGCCAACATCATTCAGATGACGTGCCACTTGTACGCCTCCCATCTTCAAGTTGCGGGTGACACATCGTTGGGGATCAACATATTCGCCGACCTGAGCAATGGCTATGTCCGTCGCAACTACATGTGTTGGAGGACCGTCGTTGATGATGGCAGGAAGAAGCTAGCACAATGTCACTGCTGTCGTGAAAAGGTGCGGCGCCGACGGGACTCTCCTGCTCCCCATGTCCATTGATCGACTGGCGCGAGAAACATTGTAAGGGGAAGTTGTGAATGTGCTACATGGAAGGTACACTCTATCTAGACCGTCTATGTTTGTGTTGAAATCCGTGCGCATATTTGTTTTCTTTGTTTCTCACCAACGGAGAAACATTGGAACTTTAAAATGTGCACGTCAACACCATATGAGTACTACACTGTGCATAACTATTATAATAAATTATTATCAATTTAGATATTTTTGTTGCACATAAAATATCTGTAACATTTTCTGCACAGTGTAGTATGTGTGTTGTTGACTTGCAAAGTTTACACTTCAAGTGTTGTTTGGTTTGGTAGAAACAGAAGTAAAATTTATGTAGTGATAAAGCATGAATCTTAATGCAAAACTGAATGACCTAGATAGGAGGTGACGCTACATGGAAGTATAGAAAATGCACATTCAAGTTGCAAAGGCCAGCCGTGCCTGACTCCGGTCAAGGACGAGGCAGACTACGGCTCCTGCTGGGCCTTCGCGGAGGCGGCAGCGCTGGAGAGCCACAACGCCATCTGAAGAAACAGCTTGGTGCGACTATGAGAGCAGGAGCTCGTGGACCGCGATACCAAGAGCAGTGGCTGTGCATGCGGTTTCACCACGGCTTTGGGATAGCATCTCCTTCCACGACTACACTGGCGGCATGTACAAGTGGCCGTGTGGAACTGACGTTGACCACGAGATGCTGCTCGTAGGCTACGGCTACGATTACAATCTTGAGGAATTGGTACGGAGAAGGATGGGGGAGAAATGTTGCATGTTGCTGCCGCGCAACTCGGACAACCGCAACGTCAATGGGAATTGTGCAGTGGCGGAGCTTCTTGGGGGCCAACCTGGGCCATGGCCCCCCAAAACATGTACATATGCCTTAATATTTGGTCTAAGTTTTCACTGAAATCAGCCTAAAGCAATTATGTTTGCCCCCACCTTCCCCCCCCCCCCCCCCCCCCTCTCAGCCCATGGCCCCCCATGATTTCATCTCAAGCTCCGCCACTGGATGTGTGGCATCCTGTTGGATGGCGCCGCCCCGACATGGAAAGTCTCGTGATCGAGCTGGACTCTATAGATAGATAACTACGTACTATAGTGTATGCTCATTGAATAAAGTGTAAATACACCAAGAGTAAATAGATCTTGCACGCGACGGTCAGTTTGGTGTATAAACTTGTAAAATACGTGTTTCTAGTCTTCAAATTTGCATGGGCGTGCAAATACGGTCATATTTCGTATACACGGTAGCATGGTAGGATCGTAGAAAATCCCTCAAATTCTTTTATTTATGTATTGAGAACCTAAAATAAAATGAAAAAACAAGGGGAGTGTAGGGTTTCAAACCCATGAACAGACGCTGGTATGCTCACGTGGACAACCACTAGACTGATGATGATCGATGTTTAGGGTTTTTTTTTTGCGGGGTGATCGATGTTTAGGCTGCAGGACTAGTTTTTGTATCGTATCAACAAGGACAGAAAAATTAAAGAAGAAATCTAACCATAAGAAAGGGAGGCTCACGGCTTGAACATGTGACCTCATGGTCAGCCTTAACTAAGCATCCACTGTGCTGCGATAACATAATGTGTCCTAAACGGATAAATATTTTTCATGTTGTTATTTCTTCTTTGTTCTATGTAAGAAAACAACTTATCTTCTTGTGCTTGTGACATTTAAAAAATGGTCATACATTAAAAAAAAAGGTACATGACATTGAAAAAAATTAAACATTGTAAAAATATATTTGTGTAGTTAAAAAACATAAGTTGCGTTTTAAACATGTTCGCATACTTTAAACAAATATTCATGACTTTTTCAAATGAAATATACAATGTAAAAAAATGTTCGCGTTGTTTAAGAAATGTTTTGTACAATCAAAAAAATTAAATATATTTGGAAAATGATAATCATGTATTTTAAAAAGTTATACGTCAATTTTTTTATACACATCTAACATTTTCCAAATACATGATTAACATTTTTAAAATATAAGTTTTATGTCTATTTTTTCATACCCATTATCCGTTTCAGGTATACATCTATAAAATAGTTTATACACATTTAATAATTTTTAATCATGCGATTAACATTTACTCAAATACATGTTTTTGAATTTTTGTCAAATGCATGTTAAACGTTTTTTTGGATGGTACGAAACATTTTTGAACTACGCAAACATTTTTGCACATTGTATAATTGTTTTTGAAAATGTCATATTTTTTATAAGTACGTGACATTTCAAAAATGCAATGTAAGTTTTCTAATTATACAAATATTTTTTACAATGATTAAACATTTAAAAAATGTCATGTACCTTTTTTTGTAAATCATGAACATTTATTAAATGTCACAAACACCAAATTATTAGTTGTTTCCTTACATAGAACAAGAAGAAATAACAAAATGATAAATGTTTATCCATTTTGGACATGTTATGTTGTCGTAGCCCGGTGGATGCTTAGTTAAGGGTAATCACGAGGTACTTGTTCAAGCCGTCAGCCTCCCATTTTTTAGATTTCTTGTTTAATTTTTCTGTCCATGTTGATACGTTATAAAGACTAGTCGTGGAGCCTAAGGCTGCCCGTAATGGGAGTATCATAAATAGTATCATGCATGTCAACTAAGCAATGTTGATAAGGTGGCATATAATTAAATGAAGAAAAAGATGGTTGAGTATCGTATCATGATACCGTATCATATTAAATGATGTGCTACTTTGTGTCATGCATGATAATAAATGTAGTCATATATGATACCAACATATGAAACTAGGCATTACGGATGTAGTATCATACACATGATATACTAGCACATGATAATAGTACAACCAGCCTAAGCATCAATCATCATCAGTACGGTGGTTCTCCACGCAAGCGTAGTAGTGGCAGGTCGTGGTTTCGAAACCACACCGTTGCCTTGTTTTTTCATTTTATTTTAGGGTCTTAATACGTAAATAAAAAAGCCGAGGGCTTTTCTACAAATCTATCATGCGAAAGTGGCTGACAGCGGGCCCTGGCCATGCTGGCATGCCACGCAGGCTGCGGATACGCCCGTATATGCGAAATGTGACTATATTAGCACGCTCGTGCAAGTTTAACGACCAGAAACACGTATTTTGCAAGTTTGTGCACCAAACTGACTATCGCGTGCAAGTTCTATGACTCTCGGTGTATTTATCTCTTGAATAAACTTACATGTTAATTTGACTACTCGACCAGTCAGTTGGACCCCATCTCGCCCCCGCGTCGCCCTCTCTGGCGACACGGGGGAAACCCCAGATCGAGCGCACCGCCACCTCTCTTCCCTCTCCTCATCTCGTTGCCTTGTTTTTTCATTTTATTTCAAGGTCTTAATACGTAAATAAAAAAAGCCAAGGGCTTTTCTGCAAATCTATCATGCGAAAGTGGCTGACAACGGGCCTTGGCCACGCTAGCATGCCACGCGGGTTGCGGATACGCCCGTATATGCAAAATGTGACTGTATTTGCACGCTCGTGCAAGTTTAATGACCAGAAACACGTATTTTGCAAGTTTGTGCACCAAACTGACTGTCGCGTGCAAGTTCTATGACTCCCGGTGTATTTATCTCTTGAATAAACTTGCATGTTAATTTGACTACTCGACCAGTCAGTTGGACCCCATCTCGCCCCCGCGTCGCCCTCTCTGGCGACACGGGGGAAACCCCAGATTGAGCGCACCGCCACCTCTCTTCCCTCTTCTCGTCTCGTTGCCTTGTTTTTTCATTTTATTTTAGGGTCTTAATACGTAAATAAAAAAAGCCGAGGGCTTTTCTGCAAATCTATCATGCGAAAGTGGCTGACAACGGGCCTTGGCCACACTGGCATGCCACGCGGGCTGCGGATACGCTCGTATATGCAAAATGTGACTATATTTGCACGCTCGTGCAAGTTTAATGACCAGAAACACGTATTTTATAAGTTTGTGCACCAAACTGACTGTCACGTGCAAATTCTACGACTCCCGGTGTATTTATCTCTTGAATAAACTTGCATGTTAATTTGACTACTCGACCAGTCAGTTGGACCCCATCTCGCCCCTGTGTCGCCCTCTCTGGCGACACAGGGGAAACCCCAGATCGAGCGCGCCGCCACCTCTCTTCCCTCTTCTCGTCTTGCCGTCAGCGGAGGAGCGGCTGCCGAAGTCCGCGCTGGCTCTAAGGAAGGCGACGGCGGGGACCTTCGTCCGTTTCGTGAGCGATTGCTGTCGGGGCCGCTCGGAGGAGGGACTGCGTGGTGCCGCGCACATGGAGGTGTTGCGCATCCCGTGCTGGCGTGCTAGGCGCAACGAGCGGGCTGCCGTGGGCTGGAGCGGTCGGGCTCGGGCCACTCGAAGGCACGCGGGCACGCGGGCGCATCGCCGGCGTGCGTTGCTGGCAGCCGCGGCGCGGGGGGCCAAGGCTGATGCGGTCTCGGCCGCTGGCTTGGCGGCGGATGCCTGCTCTAGCGGGTGGGCCAAATCTGGCCACCGGAGGGCGTGCGGCTGCTGCGTGGTGGTCGTCGTGGATCTGGGCATGGCAACGCAAGTTGGGCTAGTCTTTGGCCCGATCCATTGCTATGGTGTCAAGGCGGTCTGGTGGAGGTGGTTGGTGGTCGGCGGGGCTGAGGGCGCGCTGGCCTTTGCGCGGAGATGTTGGCGAGGTGGGCTAGTCGGGTCCATGGGCTGGAAGGTTGAGGCTGCCGGCGAAAGCCATACTCCGGCAGTGGCGGCAGTCGTCAATGGCGGCGCCAGCCAGGCGTCGTTCCCTGCTTGAAGGCATCGATGTCGCAGTTCTCACCTTCCTTCCCTATTTTTTCTAGGGGAAATCCTAGATCCGGTCTTCCAGATCGGACGATGGCGGCGCTAGCAGCTGTGCTCGGCACCGCGTTCCCTCTTGGGGGCATCGTCTTGGAGGTGGATCCGGTCAGAGGGACCCGCGGCTCGTGATGTGGTGGATGGCGGCTCGCGGAGGGGTGCCCGTCGGGCGATGTGGGCGGTCGGGCTCCTGTGAAACGATGATGGGGTGAACAATGTCAGAGACGTGCCATTGCTTGGGGTAGTCGGCTCCTTCTCCGATGTGTCCGTGGGACTGCCTCTGCTGTTTGTTGCTATGATGTCGAAGCCGCGGTGGCGGGGCCCTGTGGTATATGATGACGGGCGACAGGTGGCCCATTCGGTGATCCTCCGTGGCGCCCATTTGCCTATTTCTCCTTCGTAGTTTCTCCATCGAAGTCAGGGCTGCGTTGTCTTGCTGTGGGTGGATAGCGTGGCTTCAACACCCCCTGCAATCCCTCGTCGTGAAGGAAAAAATCCGATCCCTTCTGCTCTGCCGTATGATTAGAATGGAAATTGACCGCACAACCTGCTCCATCGAGATTCATATACGGATCCACAAACTGTGCGCCTGCTAGACATGATGGGTATCAAGCATCGCCCGATAAGCATGATAGGGCTCGGGATAACACTCGTGCTCGGACAACAGTGGACGGCCGACAAGCCGTAGCTTGGGTCAGGGGATTTGCGCATCCGATGTCTTTCACAAACGAGGTCATGCAACATCAGTTCCCAGAGGGGTTTAAACCCGTCAAAATATCGAACAGTACAATGGAACGACTGACCCAACTGTGTGGATCGAAGACTTCCTTCTCCACATTCATATGGCTCGAGGAGAAGACCTCCACGCCATTAAATATCTACCGCTAAAGCTTGAAGGACCAGCAAGACACTGGCTCAATAGCTTGCCTGAGAAATCCATCGGAAGCTGGGAAGTGCTTGAGGATGCGTTCCGAGCTAACTTACAGGGCACCCATGTTTGGCTCCGAATGCCGATGACTTAAGCCACATCATCCAACAGCTTTGTATTTCTCTCCGATCTATCCATTTGGTATGGCTAACTAGATTGACTTATCTTCAGTGGGAGATGTGCTTTGTGGTAGGTTCAATCTTGCGGTTTCCTCACTCTGTTACAGGAGGGGTAGCGAGACACATATTGTATTGTTGCTACTAAGGATAAAACGACGGGGATTGATCATATTGATTGGTTTTATTATGTCTACATTATTTCATCATTCTTCATGCATTACTCTGTTTGTCATTAACTTAATACCTAGAGAGGCAAGCATAAAAGCACTCTCGAAGTGGAGTAATAGTAGTAGATGCAGAATCGTTTCGGTCTACTTGTCACAGACGTAATGCCTATGTAATGATCATGCCATGAATAACATCATAACTATGCGCTATTCTATCAATTGCCCAACAGTAATTTGTTTACCCACCGTATGCTATGTTCTTCAGAGAGATGCCTCTAGTGAAAGCTATGGCCCCTGGGTCTATTTTAATCATATTACTAAAACACTAAAAACCTTGCTATAATTTATTTACTTTTATTTTACTTTGCAATTTATATATCTCCTACTATCAGATTTGATCCTTGCAAATAATGAGTACAAGGGGATTGACAACCCTCTTGCCCGCGTTGAGTGCAAGTATTTGCTCTTGTGTGTGTAGGTACTGCTAAAGGTCGTTTGCGTGGATCTCCTATTGGTTCGATAAACCTTAGTTCTTTACTAAGGGAAATACTTTCTGCTACTATACTACTTCACCCTTCCTTTTCGGGGAAATCCCAAAGCCTATCACAAGTAGCAGTTACCCAGATCCCTAAAAAGGAGAGAAAGCGAGCGCTACGCGATGTTTACGCACTACAATCCATGGTTGGCTTGCCCGATCACCTTCGACCAACGATACCATCCGACCAGTACCTGTAATGGAGGAACTGCGGCCCTGGTACTCGATCCCATAGTGGACAGTTTTCACCTTCCACGGGTCCTCATGGACGAAGCTAGTAGCCTCAACCTGATCTATGTCGACAAAGTTAGGAAGATGGGCATCGATTCGTCAAGGATTAAACCCAGGAATACCACCATAAAGGGTATCATACCAGGTGTTGAGGCACAATTATCCGGGACCTAAACCCTAGAAGTGGTCTTCGATTCTCCTGAGAACTTTTGGAGCGAGGATTTAATCGTCGAGATCATTCCTTTCCGCAGTGGCTATCACCCATTGCTCGGGCGAACTACTTTTGCTCGATTCAGCACCATCCCACATTACACTTATTTGAAGCTAAAAATGCTGGGGCCCAAGGGTGTTATAACAGCTAATGGCAATGCAGAACGCTCCCTTCGTACAGAGGAGCAGACCGCGGCTCTCGCAACCGAGGTTCAAGCCGCAGAAGAGGCATCAAGGTCCTTTAAGGCACCAAACACACGGAGCTCCATCAAGTGCTTCCGAGGTGTTACCTTTGACTCCACGCAATCAAGTGGCAACCTGAAATAGTGGTACGTGCTCCACGACTCTCCTTGCCTAACCGAGGACTATGTGCCTCAGATACATAACTTTGCACTTAAGATACCATGGGAGGTTGAGGAGCACCACCACAAGGCACACTGTTCGACTCAACCAAACAGTGGCCCTGTCAAAGGCCGACCAGGAGTTTATAGAAACAACATTAAGCTGATATATTGCCGCTACTTGGTATGACCTCATCAAAGGATCTGCCACTCCAATGCATTATAAGCATAATAACAGTAACGTAGCAGGAGGCATCGATGAACCTTAGAGTTGACAAGGACTCGCTGGTACACAACATGAAGGCGCAGACGTGCAGCAAGGCCAGGACAGGATGCTAAACCCAATGACGTATGATCTTCATAAACCTTCCCTCTTATATTTTCATATATCTTGAGTAGTTACTTGGGTAGCCTAAATTGCTCGGCTTAACCTTATCAATAAATTAAGAGAAGACCTATGTGGTCGGTTTCCATTTTATGTGTGATACCCGTTCTATTCTCTCTTAATTGTGCGCCGAAGACAACCTTTTGTGATACAATTATTACATGCTTTTTGAAGTCATCGGCTTTAGACCGGGGGCTTGGATTTAAAACCACGCTCATTTGCCTTCCATGGTACTTATATAAAAGTCTTGGACCTCTCGCTCTCGGATATTGCTTTATATGCATCGGTTTCGAATTGTGACTTTGGTCAATAGCTGGGTTGCCTGGGTCCTATGCTTACTCCTTACATTTCCGAATGCTCAGCTAAGGGTAAAGGGAGCACCACTATGATTGTACTTCCGCTTTAACTAGTCAAGTACCTTAGTGGAGAAAGTCGAAAGCAGACTATCACAATAAGCGTAAACTGGTCGGCGATCCGATAACTGTGTCAAACTATAAATCGATAGAGGTTACTGTGACGGCCCCGACTTAATCATGCACTAACCATACATGCAAATGCACACGATCAAGCCTAAGGACTCACTTGAAGATATCACAACACAACTCTAAAACATAAATAAAGTCATACACGCTTTATATTACAAGCCAGGGGCCTCGAGGGCTCGAATACACAAGCTCGCATACAAGCGTCAGCGGAAGCATCAGATATCTGAATACAGATATAACACAGAAACAGAGATAAGCCTTTAAAAAGGCAGGGCAAAACAAAAACTACGATCGAAAGGCGCAGGCCTCCTGCCTGGGACCCTCCGAACCTACTCCTGGTCGTCGGACGACTCCTCGTAGTAGTACTCGCCAGGAGGGTAGTAGTAGTAGCCGTCAGCGGGGGCAGCTGGCTCAGGGGCTCCGTCATCTGGTTGTAACAAATGGATATGGGGAGAAAAAGAAAGCAAAGCAACCGTGAGTACTCATCCGAAGTACTCAGCAAGCAAGGATCTACACTACACATGCAACATTTTCAAAGGAAGGTGGTATATGTGGACTGGGCTACAGAAGTGCCAGAATAGAGGGAGAAGGCCTAGTCCTATCGAAGTCTAGCATCTTCAGAATCTTCAGCGGTCTTGCAGCATTAGAAGAGTGCAGATTGGCATAATGTAAAGTAATAGTATTGTTAACAACCTCGCCCAGAGATCCTTTCTCGACTCCCTGTGAGAAAGCAATCCCAGAGCCATACTATCCAGTTATCATCTCAAGTGTCCAGTTCTAGTTGTACCGATCGGGATACAACTCCGAGTGTCCATTACCGTAGGACAGGCTATCGATAGATGTTTTCTTCCCTGCAGGGGTGCACCAACTTACCCACCACGCTCGCTTAACTCCGGCCAGACACACTTTACTGGGTCATGCCCGGACTCGGCCAAACGATATGCCACAACCCGACCGAATACTTAATAGAGAGGTCAGCACGCCGGACTAACCTATGCGCACAGGGGTCTTGGGCCTTCGCCATGCGCGCCCTGCACGTTGCGAGGACGCTCCGGAAGCAGACCTAGCCCCCTTAATACAAGCGCGGGCTTAAACAGTCCAATCCAAAGTGGGCCGCTCCTCGCTAACGTCTATTAAGCTTCTGCTGAAGTATACGACGCAGAACGCCCATACTATGCCCACGTGATGGTTAGTGCTATCGGGCCAGAGGCCCCTCGGATCAAATATCCAAACCGTTAGTGAATTAGGAACACGCGGTAACGAGCAGAGACTCACGATCGATGTGACCCCGTCGCCCCTTCTCGAGGACTTACTGCAAGGGCTAAGAATGCCCAGCCGCGCCTCATAATTATCTCGCGGGCACCCTCCAGGTCAACCCGTCTCCTCATCACTCGCAATTAAGCTCACGCGGGTACCCCTCAGGGCCGACCCGTCTTTAGTAACTTGATTCAGTGTAAAGTCATAGTAACCATGGTAACCGTGTGTCTAACACCAAGGGGAACCCTGAGGAATCACCCTCGATGGAATTCCACCTGATGTTATCGTCAAGGTGAACGAAGGAGGAATCACCCTCGAGGTCCACTCTTGAGGAGTTGCACGATAGTGTCGTTATCGGGAGTGGAGAAGGAGGAATCACCCTCGATGACCATAACCGATGAACTAACCTACAAGGTTAACATCAGAAGTGCTGATGAGGTATCACCCTCGACACTCGATAATAACCCAGTAGTGTCGAGCAACTAAGGGGGAAGTGATGTGCGATGCCGTGGCCCGGTCTTCGATCCCGTTGATCGGGTCTTCTGATAATCCAGCGGGGCAGTCGGGACAAAGTGGGGGTTTTTGATGGGTCTCTACCCAGCCTATACTAAACAGTTTAGGATAAGCAGGTAGGTAACAACAGCAGGTTACAATAAACAGGCTATGCAGCAGAAATAGGATAACAGTAACAGCAGCAACTTCTAATGGAAGCATAAGAGAGAGAGAAGAATAGGCGATATCGGTATGCTCAAAAGGGGGGGGGTGCTTGCCTGGAAGCTCTGCGGCAAGGGTCTGGTCGTCTGTGATGTAGTCGTGCTCCGGAGCGGCGTCGGCCTCGGGGACTACGTCAGTGTTGGGGTCTAACGAGAGAGAAGAGGTGGAGGAAACAAATAAATACACAACAAACATATGCAACACAGAGTATGCCATGCCTACGGTGCAGTGCAGGGTTGCCTAAAGATTTGTCTAAGTCATTTTAGTTATTTTTAGGATTAAAGTGGAATTTATTAACCGCTATGTATGCACTATTCATCTACCGGAAACGGAAGGAAAGTTGCGGGTTCACCTACGTAGAGGGTTCCGACATGGAAACAGACGACACGATCAGATTCGTCTCGTCGTTCTGAGCAACTTTCATGTATTAAGTTTTTCGATCCGAGCTACGGTTTAATTATTATGAATTTTTCAAGATTGAAGCATTTTCTGAATTTATTTTTATTAACAGAAATGATTTATAACATCAGCATTGCGTGGGGATGATGTCAGTAGTCAACAGGTCGGCTGACTAGGGTCAAACCTGACCTGTGGGTCCGGTGGGACCCACATGTCAGCCTCTGTTAGATTAACAGAGGATTAATTTTATCTAAGCTGAGTTATTTAGCTAGTAGGCCCCATATGTCATTGACTAATTAGCATATCTAATTAAATTTTAATTAGTAAAATGTTTTAATTAGTGAATTAAGCGGTGGGGCCCGCGTGTCAGTGGCACTGGGTGCCCAGTCAGCACAGTTGACCATGGTCAACATGGTCAACTGGGCCAGGGGGCCCACCGGCAGCCTCACAGGGGTGGGCCCCACACGTGCCAGCTTAGCGGGGCCGGTGACTCGCCAGCGGCGACGCCAATACGCGGCGGCGACGCACTGCCCGCGTCGGAATTGGGCTAGGGGGCACCATTTGGCATGCGCAAGGGCGCGTTCGAACGAGCGCTCGCCCGCGCGTCGAACGACGGTGGTGCCGTGGCCAGAGGTGGCCGGAAACATGGCCGGCGACGAGCTACAACGGCGGTGCATACGGGTCCTCGACGAAAACGGCGCTAGGGGGCATGGGGAGGCTCGTGCACGTGCTTGTCGGGCTCCTGAGAGCACCAGGAGCTCGACCGTGGCCTCAGGCGGCGGTGTCATCGACCACAGCGACGGCCACAAGCTCGTCGGCGGCGAGCAGAGCACAGACGCGGCAGCAGCTAGCTATAGCACGCGAGGGAGTTAACAAGGAAGGGCAGGAGGCGGAGGAGCTCACCGAGCGGCACGCAAGAGGGCCCTTGGAAGTTTAGGAGCAGCAGATCGTCGCCGGGGAAGAAGGGGATCGCCGGCGACCCGAGGAAGAAGACGATGCGTGCAGGTGATGCAGAGCTTCTCGGCTCCCTCCAGCGGCTCCAGAGGATGTGGTAGTCCACGGCGATGCCGACGAGCACGGCCAGGCCGCGTGGAAGGCACGGTGGCCGCGGGGGCGACGAAGACGTGGCGGCAATGGCGCTCGGGCGCCGGTGGATCTGAGAGAGAGAATGGCGAAGAGGGAGAGGGAATGGATGGTGAGGCTAGAGGGGAGGCACTGGCTCGGCCTCATCCCCTCGACGAGCCACGGCGTCGATGGACGTCGCGCTGTCGACGTGCTGCCGGCGCGCGCGCGCTTGTCCAAGGCGGCGGCGACAGCGCGATGGAGAGAGAGGGAGATGGGCCTGCTCAGGCACTGTGCACTTGGGCCAGTGCACAGTGGCCTTTTTCTTTTTCTCTTTTATTCTTCTGCTTTTTCTTTTTACAGAGAGGGTTTAGTAATATTTGAGCTTCCAAGAGATTTGCAAGAATGTGAAACTTGCTCATATTAGTACTTTGCAATATCCAACACTGCCACAAAAAGTTTGGGCATTTTTGGAACCCACTTGAATTTATTCAAAAATGAATAGGCATTTAAGTGCTGTTTTGGCTCTGTTAAAATGCATTGGGCCCATTTAGAAGTGATGATGATGTTGTGTTGCTTAACAGCGAATAGTTTTTGATTATTTGCTAAAAGGTGAACATTTTTTCCATCAAGTTTTGAGCATCTTCATTTTGCACTTTTGAATTTGAGTTGATTTTCAGAGAAGGATTTGAACTGAATCTTTAACCAATGTGACTAGGCACTGCAAATGGAAGTGACTTGGCGTTATTAGCAGATAATCACAGTGGCTAATACACAGGGTGTTACAATTCTCCTCCTCTAAAAGAAATTCTCGTCCCGAGAATTCAGGAGGTAGAAGGAAAGAGGTCGGGGTATTCCTCCCGAAGATGATCCTCGTGTTCCCAAGTGGCTTCATCTTCTGTATGATTTGACCACTGCACTTTAAGGAACTTGGTCGTCTTCTGACGAGTCCGATGTTCAGCTTCATCGAGAATGCGGATCGGGTGCTCCTTATAAGAAAGATCATCTTGCAATTCGAGCACCTCATGATCCACTGCGCGGTGCGGAGATTCCTTGAAGCAACGACGAAGTTGCGACACATGGAAGACGTCGTGGATATGAAAGAATTGCGGTGGCAACTCCAATTTATATGCCACCTGTCCATGTCTAGCCACAATGCGGAAAGGACCAATATATTGAGGAGCTAGCTTGCCCTTGATTCCGAAACGACGAGTGCCCTTCATGGGAGTGACACACAAATAAGCTTGATCACCAGGTTGATAGGTCAAACCCCATCGTTTGCGATCGTAGTTACTCTTCTGGCGGTCCTGAGCCGCCTTGAGATTTTCTTGGACAATTTGGATTTGTTCTTTGGCGTGTTGAATAATGTCCGATCCCACGAGTGGTCGTTCCCCAGTTTCTGAAAAATTCAGAGGGGTTCGACACTTACGTCCGTAAAGCACTTCGAAGGGGGCCATTTTCAAGCTGGCTTGATAGCTGTTGTTATAAGAGAATTCGGCAAACAGAAGAGATTCCTCCCACTTCTTATCGAACGATATAACACAAGCCCGAAGCATATCTTCAAGCACTTGATTTACTCGCTCGACTTGGCCTTGGGATTGGGGATGATAAGCTGAACTCCAGGTAATGTGAGTTCCCATAGCTTCTTGGAAACTTTCCCAGAACTTGGAAGTGAAAAGACCGCCACGGTCCGAACTGATCTCCTTCGGAATACCGTGGAGTGGTACAATTCTGGAGATATATAACTCTGCTAACTGGCTAGCAGTGATAGTCTCCTTGACAGGCAGAAAGTGTGCAACTTTAGAAAGTTGGTCGACGACGACCAGAATAGCATCGTGACCCTTCTGTGACTTGGGAAGGCCAATAATGAAATCCATTTGAACCTTATCCCATTTCCATAGAGGAATACGAAGCGGTTGCAGAATTCCAGCAGGCTTCTGATGTTCTGCTTTGACGCGACGGCAAACGTCACATTCAGCAACATATCGAGCAATGTCCTGCTTCATTCTAGACCACCAGTACCTTTGACGGAGATCACAATACATCTTGGTGCTACCCGGATGGATAGACAGTGGTGTATCATGTGCCTCCTTCATGACTTTGTCAGTCATAAGCTCGAAGCGAGGTACCACAATGCGGTCTCTGAAATACAAGGTTCCATCTTCAGCAACCGAGAAATCCCTGTACTTCTCAAGGTGAAGCTCTTTCTTCATCAAATCAATTTCAGCATCTTTGGCTTGCGCATCCTTAACAGCCTTTTCAAGATCTGGTTGTACCACAAGGTTATTAAGAGAACCCTACAGAACGATACGAAGGTTCAACTTGCGCAGTTCTTCATAAAGATGGGGTTGAGCTCGCTTAACCATAAGGTTATTACAATATGACTTGCGGCTCAAGGCATCAGCCATCACATTAGCCTTGCCCGGGGTATATGAAATACCACAGTCATAGTCCGTAATTGTTTCCAACCATCGCTGCTGACAGAGATTGAGTTCCGGCTGAGTGAACAAATACTTCAGATTCTGATGATCGGTATAAATCTCACACCGATTACCAAGGAGGTAGTGTCGCCACTGCTTCAAAGCATAGATCACAGCAGCAAGTTCAAGATCATGCACTGGATAGTTTTCTTCATGCGAACGCAATTGACGCGAAGCATACGCAATTACTCTCCATTCTTGCATTAGGACACAGCCTAATCCTTGACGAGAGGCGTCGCAATATATCACAAAGTCCTTGCGAGAATTCGGAGGAGCAAGCACTGGAGCAGAAGTTAGCTTGTCCTTGAGAGTCTGGAAGCTTTCCTGACATTTGTCTGTCCACTCAAGCTTAACGCCTTTGTGAAGAAGATTAGTCAGGGGCTTAGCAATCTTGGAAAAGTTCTCGATGAATCGACGGCAATAACTTGCAAGGCCGAGAAAACTTCTCACTTGCTTGACATTCTTCGGAGGAGACCAGTCCAGAATAGCCTGAACCCGCTCCGGGTTAACAGCAATTCCATCCTTGGAAATCACATGACCAAGGTAGGTTACTTCAGAAAGCCAGAATTCACATTTGGAGTACTTGGCATACAACTTGTGTTCTTGAAGCCTCTCCAGAACAAGACAAAGATGTTCAGCGTGTTCTTCCTTATTCTTCGAATATACCAGGATATCATCCAGATAGACCACGACGAACTTGTCGAGGTAATCCATGAAGATATAATTCATCAGGCGGGAGAACGTAGCTGGAGCATTTGTTAGGCCAAATGACAAGACCGTGTACTCATAGGAGCCATAACGAGTAACGAAGGCAGTCTTCGGAATATCCTCTTCGCGGACACGGATCTGGTGATAACCCAACCTCAAGTCGAGTTTAGAGAACACCGATGATCCAACAAGTTGATCGTATAAATCATTGATCCGGGGAAGCGGATATTTATTCTGAATGGTTGCCTGGTTGATAGGACGGTAATCTTGGACCAGCCTATTCGTACCATCTTTCTTCTTGACAAAGAGAGAAGGTGCTCCCCAGGTAGAGGAACTAGGGCGGATGAAACCCTTCTTAAGTGACTTGTCAATTTCTTCCTTAAGCTCGAGAAGATGGTGCGGAGGCATCTTATAATGACGCTTCGCAATAGGGGTAGTGCCGGGTTTCAAGTCGATGACAAATTCGACATCTCTAGCAGGGGGTATTCCTGAAAGTTCTTCTGGAAATACATCCTGGAAGTCACAGACGACTGGAATGTTTTCGATCCCCTCAAGCGGAGAAGCGTTCAACGCATTTAGAGCGTATATCTGAGCCTCAGCATTTTGAGTTATCTGGGCACGGTAATTCACTAACTCATTTGATGGGTGTAGGAGATGTACAACTTTAGTGGCGCAATTGATTGAGGCGTAATGAGCCTTCAACCAATCCATGCCCAGAATAAGATCAATTTTTGAATTATTCAGGATAATGGGGAAGGCCTGAAAATTCCTCCCTTCAATCACAACAGTGACTTCGGGGCTGAACATGGATGCTTGGCACCGACCTGCGGGAGTGTCTACCTCTAACGGATGGTGCAGGTTGTCACATTTAATGCCATGCATGAATGCAAAATCTTCCGACATGAATGAATGCGATGCTCCTGAATCAAATAAAACAGATGCTGGTACTAGTGCATCACTTGTGGCAACCTAGGAGTTTTTTTTTTTCGTAGATTCGTTTAAACAAAATATTTTATCTCCTATACCGTGCGTCCAAATCTCGAACTATTTTCACCATTGGATTCCTTGTGTCGAGATCTTCAAAAATAGATCTCATGTTGATAAGTTTCGACGAATGTTTTGGTCACGAAAAACCCAAACCAGAGCATGTTTTTTCCTTTTCGAAGAGGCATAGCTGTCCCTCTCGTGGAAGCAAATCTGCGCCTCCCCGAGAAGCAAATTTGTGCCTCTCAAAGAAGAAAAAAATGTATTTTTTTGAGAGGCACAATGAAAGATTTTTTTTTCTTTTTCAAGAGGCGTGACCGTGCCTCTCGCGGAAGAAAAAAAAGTAAAACACATGTTTTTTCCTTTTGTGGACATGCACGATTGTACCTCTCACAGAAGCAAATTCATGCCTCCACGAGAAGTAAATCTACGTCTCCCGCAGAAGGAAAAAAGGCACATTTTTCCTTTTACGAGAGGCACGCTTGTGTCTCTCATGGAAGCAAATACGTGCTCCACGAGAAGTAATCTATACCTCTCATGGAAGAAAAAAAAACTTGTTTTTTTTGAGAAGAAAGACTGTACCTCTCGCAGAAGCAAATCTGTGCCTCTTGGAGAAGGGAAAAGGGAAACACATTTTTTCAAGGAATTTTTTTATAGTTTTTTGTCCAAAGACTAAGAAAAACCAAAAAAAAAAAATCATCTAAAAGCCAAAAACACATATAGAAAAATAAAAAACAATCCCGAGGGAGTGGCCAACACGCGACACGTGGCGGCGGTTGAGGGCGCGCCTGATGCGCTCCTAGCTAACCAAAAGTGCCCCTTGCATGGGCTCCCCTAGGAGTACACGCTGATTAGTTGATCTCCAAAAATTATATAGCATCCACCTTGCCTGAAGCACACGCATATGGGCCGGCCCATTATTGTAGGTCGCTCGCTTGTTGCCGCTCAAAAGACGTACAGGTTTGGTCCCTTTTTTTGTTTTTTGTTTTCTTTTATTTTTTCTTCATGTTTTCTCTGTTCATTGGTTGATTCATGGGATAAGTGTAAGGTTGCTTTTATTGCCAAGTATTTTCCTCCCGCTAAGATTATTTATTTTAGAAATCAAAGTGTGAACTTTAAGCAACTTGAGCAAGAACATGTTGCACAATCTTGGAAGAGAATGAAATTAATGATTAGAAATTGTCCCACTCATGGTTTAAGCTTATGGATGATAATACAAAATTTCTATGCGGGGCTAAACTTTGTTTTTAGAAATCTTCTACACTCTGCTGCAGGTGGAACCTTTGTGGGAATTACATTGGCAGAAGGTACAAAACTTCATGATAATATTATGACAAATTATTCTCAATGGTACACCAAACGAGCTCCAACTAGTAAGAAGGTAAATTCTGTTGAATAAATTATTACGTTGAGTGATAGAATGGATGCTCTTATGAATGTGTTTACTGGTAAAAATGCTCATGTTGATCCTAATGATGTGCCACTATCTACTATGATTGAGCAAATTAATGATGCTATTGATGTGAATTTTGTCGCTAGAAATAATTTCAACAATAGTGATTATAGAGGTAATTTCAATGCTAGGCTATATCCCGGAAATTCCTCTAATAATTATGGTAATTCCTATGAAAATTCCTCTAATAATAATAATAGGATACCTACTGATCTTGAGAACCACATTAAAGAATTTGTTAGTTCTCAAAAGATTTTCAATGCTACGGTAGAAGAAAAACTACATAAAGTTGACGATATGGCTAGAAACATGGATAGAATTGCTCAGGATGTGAAAACTCTTAAAATTAAAACTTTGCCACCTAAGCATGATATTAATGGGTATATCCAAGTCTCCATTAATGAAAGTAAAAAGAGAACCGCTAGGTTGGGAGCTAAGTGAGAATTCCTAGAAAACGCTATTCCTCCCAGTTTTATCATAATCATGATGAATATATTAAAATTAATGATTGGTGTGACACCCATTGAAACTTTACGGTGATTTTTTCTGGACCAAAAGGGACCCTAAAAGGTTCGGGAGGAGGCCAGAAGACCTACGAGAGAGCCACGACCTCATAAGGCACGCCCCACGGGGTTTGTGCGCCCCTTGAGCTCGTGGGCCCCTCGTAGCTTCGGTTGACCTAATTCCAACTCTATAAATTCACATATATTCCCAAACCAATAGAGAGCCACCCTAAACACTTTTTTCCACTGCCGCAAGCTTCTGCTCTTCCGCAATCGCATCTAGAGGCCTTTTTCGGTACTCCATCAAAGGGGGAATAGATCGCGGAGGGCTTCTACATCATCCTTACCGCCTTCCGATGATGCGTGGGTAGTTCACCACAGACCTATGGGTCCATAGCTAGTAGGCAGATGACTTCTTCTCTCTCTTTGATCTTCAATACAATGTTCTCGTCGATCTTCTTGGAGTTCTATCTGTTGTAATCTTCTTTTACGGTGTGTTTGTTGGATCTGATGAATTATGGGTTTATGATCAAATTATTCATTGAAAGTAATTGAATATTTGATGAACTTTATTATGCATGATTGCTATAGCTTTGTATTTTTCTCTGATCTATCCGTTTGGTTTGGCCAACTAGATTGATTTATCTTGAGCGAGAGTTGTGCTTTCTAATGGGTTCAATCTTGCGGTGTCCTCACCCAGTGATAGAAAGGGTAGCGAGGCACGTATTTGTATTGTTTCCATGAAGGGTAGAATGATGGTGTTTATTCATATTGCTTGGGTTTATTTTGTCTACATCATGTTATCTTACTTCATGCATTACTCTGTTTGTTATGAACTTAATACCTAGAGAGGCAAGCATAGAAGCGCTCTCGAAGTGGAGTAATAGTAGTAGATGCAGAATCGTTTCGGTCTACTTGTCACGGACATGATGCCTATATACATGATCATTGCCATGAATACATCATAACTATGTGCTTTTCTATCAATTGCCCAACAGTAATTTGTTTACCCACCGTATGCTATGTGTTCGAGAGAGAAGCCTCTAGAGAAAACTATGTCCCCCGGGTCTACTTTAATCATATTATAAAAACAAAAAATACCTTGTTGCAATTTATTTACTTTTCCTTTGTTTTGAAATTTATCTATCTACACATACAAGATTTAATCATTGCAAGTAACGAGTTCAAGGGGATTGACCATCCTCTTGCCCGCGTTGGGTGAAAGTATTTGCTTTTGTGTGTGCAGGTGATGTTCACTGGGATTTTCTTGGTGCTCCTATTGGTTCAATAAATCTTGGTTCTCATTGAGGGAAATACTTATCTCTACTGCACTGCTTCACCCTTCCTCTTTGGGGAAAATCCCAATGCAGCTAACAAGTAGCAGGATGCCACCGAGCTAAAAAAGCTCAAGATGGCGCGCAAAGAGGCCCAGGTCCAGGTGAGGGCGGACCAGGAAGAACTCCAGCAAGTTTCAAAAATAGCCGCTGGTAAGCCATTTTTAATGCAGTGTGTCTCCGGTGGTGGCCGCTTCGCCGAGCTGACGCAAATCTGGTGTGTATCAGGTGCCTTTGCAGACCTGCCGAGGAGTGTGGCGGATGGGTGCCAGTACTTGAACGGGCACGAGGATGTTGCCGATCAGAAGGTGTTCTGGGCAGAATTTCAAGTGGCATCACATCCTCCACTCCTCGGTAACCAGATGAATTAGTTGATGGAGCTGCACTACGTCACCAGGCTTGCCATGAAGGACCTCTACGTTGCCCTATGGCCTACCAAGTCACTACCGAGCAGTTACTTTGGTTTAATCCAGAGGCTTCAAAGCGCCAACCCCTGCGTCCAACTATGGAAGCATTCGGCTTGTTTGGGAGGTGCTCGGCAAGAGTATGCATATGTGAAGATGCATTATTTATCCTAGGATAAAACCAGAGGAGATGGAGAAGAGCAGTCCAGTAGGCAAGAATCAGGTACCTGAGCAGTACTGTGATGATGTGATGCCGGGTGCCCAGATATCGGAGGCCAAGTGTCGCTAGGACACTATATTTGTGTAGACCCCCTTAGTATGACAAGGTGTATGATGTTTAAAAGACAAGTTTCATTTTGTTTTGAATTAATCCTTTATGTCTGATATATTATTTTGACTCTGTTGCGTCTGTTTATAATTTGAAAGTTGCCAATCGTCGGCTTCCGCCCCTTTGTAGATGCTACACAGGGTGTTTTCGTAGTAACAAGACAACCCTCAGCCGATGTCTTGGTGCCTGATATGTCTCCAATGTATCTATAATTTTTGATTGTTTCATGCTATTATATTATCAATCATATATATTTTATATGCAATTTTATATCATTTTGGGAACTAAACTATTAACCTAGTGCCTAGTGCCAGTTGCTGTTTTTTTGCTTGTTTTTGGTTTTACAGAAATCCATACCAAACAGAGTCCAAACACGACGAAACTTTTTGAAGATTTTTTCTGGACCAAAAGAGACCCTGGAAGCTTCGGAGGGAGTGCAAAAGAGAAACAAGGAGACGACAAGACAATAGGGCATGCCCTGGGGGATAGGCGTGCCCTGATGTCTTGTGGGCCCCTCGTGGCTCCATCTGTCCTAATTCCAGTGCTATAAATTCCCAAATATTGGAAAATCCCATAAGCACCAACAAAATGACTTTTCTGCCGCCGCAGGTCTCTGTTCTTCCGGGACCTCATTTGGAGGCCTTTGTCGGTACTCTGTCGGAGGGGGAATCGATCACGGAGGGCTTCTACATCAACCTTGCTGCACCTCCGATGATGTGTGAGTAGTTCTCACAGGACCTATGGGTGCATAGCGATTAGCTAGATGGCTTTCTCTCTCTCTCTCTCTCTCTCTCTCTCTCTTTGATCTTCAATACAATCTTCTCTTCGGAGTTCTATACGATGTAATCTTCTTTTGAGGTGCATTTGTTGGGATCCGATGAATTGTGGGTTTATGATCAGATTATTCATTGATAGTGATTGAGTCTTTTATGAAGTTTATTATGTGTGATTGTTATAGCTTTGTGTTTCTCCCCGATCTATCCGTTTGGTTTGGCCAACTAGATTCATTCATCTTCACTGGGAGAGGTGCTTTGTAGTAGAGGTTCAATCATGCGGTGTCCTCACTCTGTGACAAGAGGGGTAGCAAGGCACGTAGTTGTATTGTTGCTACTAAGGATAAAATGGCAGGGTTTAATCATATTGTTTGGTTTTATTCTGTCTACATTATGTCATCATACTTCATGCATTACTCTATTTGTCATGAACTTAATACGTAGAGAGGCGAGCATCGAAGTGCTCTCGAAGTGGAGTAATAGTAGTAGGCGTCAGTAAGTTTAATGGTCTACTTGTCACGGACGTAATGCCTATGTATTGATCATGCCATGAATAACATCATAACTATGTGCTTTTCTATCAATTGCCCAATAGTAATTTGTCTACTGATGACCCACAAGTATAGGGTATCAATCGTAGTCCTTTCAATAAGTAAGAGTGTCAAACCCAATGAGGAGCATAAGGAAATGACAGGTGGTTTTCAGCAAGGTATTGTCTGTAAGCACTGAAATTGTTGGTAACAGATAGTTTGGTAGCACGGTAATTTGTAACGAGCAACAAGTAGTAATGATAACAAAGGTGTAGCAAGGTAGCCCAATCCTTTTTGTAGCAAAGGACAGGCTGAAACGGTCTCTTATAATAAGAAAAGCATTCTTGAGGACACACGAGAATTTCATCTTGTCACTTTCATCATGTTTGTTTGATTCACATTTGCTACTTTGGTAATTTGATATGTGGGTGGACCGGTGCTTGGGTGCTGTTCTTACTTGAACAAGCCTCCCACTTATGATTACCCCCTCTTGCAAGCATCCGCAACTACGAAAGAAGAATTAAGATAAATCTAACCATAGCATGAAACATATGGATCCAAATCAACCCCTTACGGAATAGCGCATAAACTAGGGTTTAAGCTTCTTGTCGGAATCGCGGCTACGCAGACCCAAATGAGGTTTGAACTCTGGGGCATGTACGAAGGATCTCGCTTCACCGGGACGCTGTGCTCGCTACACCCACGGCTCGATCTCAACGAGTGCGCGCGATCGTAGAGAAGGGAAGAACACATGGATTTACCCAGGTTCAGGCCACCTTGCGGTGTAAAACCCTACTCCTGCTTTTGGTGGATTGGCCTCACGAGGAGGTTGAGGATGAACTAGTACAGTGGTTGTACAGCCTCGCGAGGGCTCAGGTGGTGAGAATGGACCGATCTCGGACCCCTTCTACGGTGAAGGCTAGCCTATATTTATACAGGCCTTGGTCCTCTTCCCTCATTTCAGGCGGGAAGAGATCCCACTGTCGGTGTCAAAACCGGCAGATCTCGGGTAGGGGGTCCCAAGCTGTGTGTCTAAGGATCGATGGTAACAATGGATAATGGGGACGTGATGTTTTACCCAGGTTCGGGCCCTCTTAATGGAGGTAAAACCCTATGTCCTGCTTGATTGTATTCGATGAGTATAGGGGTTACAAGAGTTGATCTACCTCGAGATCATAATGGTTAAACCCTAGCTGTCTAGCCTATGATTATTCTGATAGCCTCTATAGACTAAACCCCTAGGTTTATATACACACCGGAGGGGCCTAGGGTTGTACAGAGTTGGTTCGCAGAGGAAGGAAATAAAACAAAAGGACACCAAACTTGCCACCCACGCATATGGGAGTCTTGCCCGGACACGGGGGATAGTCTTCTGCTTTATCTTCACGGCCCATCAGTCCGGCCCATATCGAATAGTTCGGACACCCGAGGACCCCCTAATCCAGGGCTCCCTCAGTAGCCCCTGAACCAGTCATCGATGACGATGTGTTCGACACGCGGATTATCTTCGGCATTGCAAGGCGGGATCCTTCTCCTAAATACTTTAAGTCAGCTTCCTGCATAGAGGAACTGTATCCGGCTCTGCACAATTAATACAACCCTTAGCCACGAAGGCAAGGTGTCAAAATAGGAACAGTGTCTTTTACTGACAACTTTTTTGGCGAAGCGTCACACTTGACTCTTTAACATTTCGAATTGTTTTCACGCCTCCCGTTTCGCATTTTGAGGCCTAGCCCTCATTGGCACGTCCCATCAAAATAGAGATCATGCCCGTCCATTACGGGATTCTCATAAATGTGGTTTGGGTAACCCAACCACGCCTTACGCACCATCTCGTTGGGAACAGGCGAGGTTTATGGCTTGAGAAGGGGACGTTTGGTATTTCCACCGTCTATAAGAGGATAAAGATCCCTCCTTTTTCCCCACGCCTTCTTCTAGCTCCTGTCTCCCAACCTCCAAGCTCTAGCGCCCACAACTTCGATCTTTCCCACCACTGCCACCCTCCCCAGCAATGGCCGGGTCTGGCTCCAAGGGCAAGTGGGAAGCCTCCTCCGTCACCGAGAAGGACATCAAGGATCTTCGGAGCATGGGCTATCTGTTCGCGGATATCGCGCATAGGCTCCCTGACAAAGATCAGGTTATCCCTACTCCGGAGCCTGGTGAGAGGGTCATGTTCATCCCCCATTTCCTCTGAGGGCTAGGGTTTCCCCTCCACCCCTTCGTCCGAGGCCTCATGTTCTACTACGGGTTAGATTTCCACGATCTAGACCCAAATTCCTTCCTCCACATATCAGCGTTCATCGTCGTGCGCGAGGCTCTTCTCCGCATCCCCCCACACTTCGGCCTGTGGCTCAAGGTCTTCAATCTGAAGCCGAAGGTGGTTGACGGACAGCATGCGGACTGTGGCGGGGCCATGGTAAGCAAGCTCCCCAACGCCGTCTGGCCCAAAGGGGCATTTGTGGAGACAGTCAAGGTGTGGCAACAGGAGTGGTTCTACATCACCGAACCCCGTGACGCCAACTGGGCGGCCACGCCTGACTTCAGATCTGGACCCCCCACGAGACTCACCTCATGGACCGCCAAGGGCCTTTATTGGGGTCCAAACCGGAGGTGCAGATGCTACAAAAGCGCATCTCCAACATGTTAGGTGCAAACACTGGTCTCACAAACGTGATTCAGGTGATGCTCTTCCGCCGCACTCTTCCCTGCCAACTCCAGGCCTCCCCCATGTGGGAGTTCAATCTGGAGGAGCCACGAACCCTGAAGCGCTTCTTCGGCACCACGCACGAAGACATATGGAAGCAGCTCTTCAAGGCCCAGAAAACATGGCCGAAGAAGACCGAGGACATCGGACTCGACATCGAGAACCTAGCCTCAGCGGTGAGCATAACTTTTCCGAAGACTTATCCGGTCAATACTTTAGATATAATGTAGATTACCTTGCCTGCCTTCCGTACAGGGCTGGACGGCAAAGGCGGAGCGGATCAATTGTCCGGCACCGCTACCTGAGAACCTGGCCACACCCCAGCTAACGGAGATGCTAGTCCCGACGCCCTATCAGGCGCCGGAGAAGAAGGCCAAGAAGAAGAAGGGCAAGGAGGCCAAGAGCGGCCCCCGCCACAAAGGTCCTTCGGACGCAGTGTCCGGAGAGACCGAAGCCCTCTCTTCCCATGAAGAAGACGAGGAAGAAGAGGAGGAGGAGGTGGAAAGCGACTCCCCTCATAAGGGGAAGAAAAAGAAGAAGAGGGCGGCCTCCAAAGACCCGGAGGGCGAGGCGCCCAAGAGAGGGAAGGTGACCCTCCCGGACAGTTTGGACTCATAGTCTGAACTAGTCCCCAAGAGACCTCCTAGGGTGAAGCCCCTGGCCAAATCGTAAGTATTCAGAAACTTACTCATTTATCTTCGGTCCACTTGCTGTTATTGTATAAGTTATTTTTGTTATTCGCCTTTCAGCCCTCCCCGTGAGCTTCCGCAAACCCCATTAAAGGAGGGGAACTCTCTGCCACCCGAAATGGCAGAGAGTGACACGCCGTCGCGAGCCCCCTCACCTATCACCATGGAGGACACCGAGGTGTCATCCCGAAGGACCTCTCTTGGCAGAGGGAGGGCGAACGAGGTCGTCGAGAAAGCGCCCGAGGTTGCACTCCGGGATTGGATAAGCAGCCTCCTTTGAAAGAGGGGGGAGGAGCATCAGCTCCGTCGGCAACCTCCACTAATGCGGAGGCGCCCAACGCTCTGGAGGAAGCACTGCAGCGTGCTTCCATCGTGGTGGAGCACCGCACCCTGATGGGTGCGGTGGTGGAGAAGGTTCATTCTGCTAAGAGCAAACTAAACGAAGCCTTCACCAGCCTACTGACAGGATTTGAGGTATGCGACGTAATGTTCTAAAAACTTTTCATATAGAGGAATATACCTGTGTACAGACAGTAGCCCCTAAGGCTCTGTTCAGTTAAAAGAAACCGGACAGAGGATCCATATAGTATTCAGGAGAGTTAACCTGCTGTGCTGTTATTGTAACAGGCTTCCCTGTTGGCGGCAACCGCCCAGGCCGCAGAAGTTTCCGAACTCAATCGGAAGCTTCAGGTGGCCAATGAGGAAATCAACCACATTAATAAGCGGTTCGATGAGACGCAAGGTATGCGTATAATGTTAAAAGTTTATTTTGATATCAGAAGTGATATGTATATTTAGAGATTAACTCATGGAATGCCTTGATTATAATCACAGCTGGCGCAGCCGAGGTCGAGACCCTCAAAGGCGCCCTTGCCCAGGCCAAAAAATAGGCGGAGGTGAATAAGGCAGCCGCTGACAAGGCGGCTGCCGAACTGAAGACCGAGCAAGATGCCCGCCGCCAACACGAAGCTCGGGTGGCCGAAGTAGAGCAGGAGCTGAAGGATGCCATCAGCAAATGCGAAACTTTGGAGTAGAAGACTTCGGACCAGTCGACCGAGCTCGCCAAGGCTCTCCATGATGCCAAAGAGGCGCGGATCGAGTCCCGGAGTGCTCGTGAAGAGATCCATCAGGCGAGGCAGATAGCGGCTAGTAAGGCCTTTCTTTGGCAGAGTATCTTTGGAGGTCAGAGGTTTGCTTTGCTCACCCGAGTATGGAGTTCTCCAGGCGCGTTTGCGGATCTTCCGAGGAGTGCCGCCGATGCCGCACAGTTCTTCTAAGCCCAGGAGGGGAACTCGACCGAGAAGCTGTTCTGGTCGAATTTTCTCGTGCCGGAACACCCGACGCCTCTGAACGACCAGCTGAAGCAGCTGACGGAGCTGCATAGGGTGGCAGGTTTGGCCATGAAGGACCTGATAGTCCAGCTCTGGCCGGCCGAGCCAATCCCTAGTAGCTACTTCGGTTTGGTGAAGCGGCTTGTCGACGCGCGGCCTCGGATTGATGCATTGAAGCGCTCGGCCTGCATAGAGGGTGCCCGGATGGCCTTCGCCCGCGTCAAGATGCAATGGGCAAAGATGAAGGCCACCGAAGTGGCAACCGCAGGCCCGCCCGAAGGCAAAGATCATCGGAAGCCAGAGAGGTACTTCGATGACGTCCTAGAAGGAGCCCGAGTGATAGAGGGTCAATGCTCTAAGGACGTAATATTTGATTGAGTGTGTTCGGGTTGTACAAACAATGTGATGAACCCATGCTGTTTATATATCTTATGTTTGCGCCTTTTGTTTCAAGTGATTTTTCCTCCTGTGCGGCCGTTTATTATTTTATTTCTGAAAGTTGCCAGTCATCGGCTTCAGCCCCCATGTAGATGCTACAGGGGTGTTCGGCGTAATGCGTGACCACACTTTATCCAACGTCTTAGTCCGTAAAGGAGGTGTCAGCGTGGTGAACCAGGCAATCAGACTATGCGGCTTTATTACTTTCACTTAGCGATAAGAGTTTGACTGTGGAGCTAAGTACTAGCCCCTGGTGCGTGTGCGGCTATCCGGACTACGGTGCCTTTTCCACGCGGCTGGACGAAGACTAGCCCCTCGTATAACACGGAGAGAATCGCTAATGATTTGTAGTATAGTACTAAGTCGTCGAATCGCCGACCAGCTCGCGCTTATCATGACAGTCAGTTTTCGGCTTTCTCTACTGAGGTACTTGACCGGATGAACCAGAAATACAATCGCAGTAGTTCTCCCTTTACTACCTTAGCCGAATGAGCAGAACGTAAGGTGGTAAGCACAGGAGCCGGGCAACCCAACTATAGACCAAAGACATGATTCAGAGCCGATGCATATAATGCAATATCCGGGACGCCGAAGAGTATCCTATAGGTGTTCGGACTTTGAAATGTGTAGGACTGAATACAGCCCCCGGTGTTAAGGCTGGATTAAAGCACGTGTGGCAGTCTGAAGTAGGGAGGGCATACAGATGACAAAAATAAATGAGTGTCAAACAAAAGTGGTGATCAACTGCTTCCTTTATACCCTGATGAGTACGTCGAGCCGTATTATTACAGATAATGCCATAAATATCGAGGCTATTTTACATGCCAAAAGTTTACACAAGGAAAGGTTTACACAGGGCCTAAAAGTAGTGGTTTGAAGATCCCAATGGCGCCTTGCTGCACGTCTGCGCCGTTTCTCCTTGGTGGGAAATCCTTTAAGAGGAGGAGGTGATGGTCATCTATAAGAAAGAGGGACCTGGAAAAGAGCCTCCGTAGATCAGGTAGGTTTTTTAATGAACCTATAGTGGAAAAAATAGTTGAGGTCTGAATAGGGTCAAACCGTACTATGGACCTTTTCCGCAGTGTGCCTCCGGCGCTGCCCAAGGTATTTTAAGTGCGTAGTTATGTACGCGCGGTACGTATGCCGCAACCTTATGGGGCGGTCGGCAGAGGCTAAACTGCTATTTAAGCTCCGGCTCCATCGGGCTATCGCATTGTAGTGCGGATCGGACTCGTTTAGCAGAGTCGTGGGTCTTGATGACCAATGGGTTGTCCGGCTTGATGAGGCCGCCCTGTACTTCGGCAGCTAGGGCCGCAGTATGCTCCTCAGTACAGAGGGAGCGCTCCATATTCCCATTTACTGTGATGACACCATGAGGTCCAGGCATTTTGAGCTTCAGATAAGCATAGTGCGGGACCGCATTAAAGCGGGCAAAGGCCGTTCGTCCGAGCAGTGCATGATAACCATTGCAAAAAGGGACGATGTCGAAGATCAAGTCTTCGCTTCGGAAGTTATCCGAATACGACTTCCAGTGTCAAGGAGCCCGTGCAGTGGGCCTCCACGCCTGGTATCACTCCTTTAAAGGTAGTGTTGCTAGGTTTGATTCTTGACGGGTCGATACCCATCTTACAGACAGTATCCTGGTAGAGCAAGTTGAGGCTGCCGCCGCCGTCCATAAGGACTCTAGTAAGATGGTATCCGTCAATGATAGGATTGAGTACCAGGGCCACCGAACCTCCGTGACGGATACTGGTTGGGTGGTCCCTGTGATCAAAGGTGATCGGACAAGCCGACCATGGGTTGAATTTTGGGGCGACGGGCTCTACGGCGTAGACGTCCCTTAACGTGCGTTTGCGCTCCCTCTTGGGGATGTGGGTGACGTAGATCATGTTCATCATTTTTACCTCGGGGGGAAACTGTTTCTGTCCCCCAGTGCACGGTGGGCGAGGCTCATCATCGTCCTCGCTTGGAGGTCCTTTCCCCTTATGTTCGGTGTTTAATTTACCGGCCTGTTTGAAAACCCAGCAGTTTCTGTTAGTGTGGTTGGCAGGCTTGTCAGGGGTGCCATGAATCTGGCAGGGTCGATCTAGTATCTTGTCCAAGTTGGATGGACTGTCCCTAGTACCTTTGAATGGCTTCTTCCGCTGACCGGGTTTAGAGCCACTGAATCCGGCGTTTATCGCCGTATCCTCTGTTTCTTCGTTGTTGTTCCGGCGCTTGTTTTTGCTGCGTCGTGGCCTTCCATTGCCGTCCCGGGCCTCAGAAGTGCCGGGGTCACTGGTTCTGTTGCTTCTACGAGCCCACTAGCTATCTTTGCCCGCACAGAAGCGGGTCATGAGTGCAGTAAGAGCTGCCATGGTCTTCGGCTTTTCCTGACCGAGTTGTCGGGCGAGCCATTCATCACTGACGCTGTGCTTAAATGCCGCTAAGGCCTCGGCGTCCGAACAGTCCATGATTTGGTTCTTTTTAATTAAGAACCGATTCCAAAGTTTGCGAGCGAACTCTCCGGGTTGCTGAATTATGTGACTCAGGTCACCAGCATCCGGTGGCCGGACATAAGTGCCCAGAAAGTTGTCCCGAAAAGCATCCTCTAAGTCTTCCCAGCTTCCAATGGAGTTCTCTGGGAGGCTGTTCAACCAGTGCCGTGCTGGTCCTTTCAGCTTTAGAGGGAGGTATTTAATGGCGTGGAGATCGTCTCCGCGAGCCATGTGAATGTGGAGAAGAAAATCTTCAATCCATACAGCGGGATCTGTCGTTCCATCGTATGGCTCGATGTTTACAGGTTTAAACCCTTCTGGAAACTGGTGCTGCATTACCTCATCAGTAAAGCACATGGGGTGCGCGGCACCTCTATACCGGGCGACATCGCGATGGAGTTCGAATGACATCTGTATTCGGGGCTGACCCCGAATTTGGTTATGTTTGTCGTTCCAGGCCTGGTGGCGGTTATCTCATGGTGGAGCATGTCCTCTTGATCCATAGATTGATCTGGTCTGGTCGGCTCTATTGGTCAGGTCCTGATGTAGGTCGTACGTGTAGCCCAGAGCCGCTGTCTCCTTGCCTCTACGGCGAGGGGGCGCGGGCTGATGTTCGGCATAATTGGCCGTTTTGTCCCGTCCACGTGGTGGTCGGTCCGGTTGATCGGCATGATTGTATTTTGACGGTATTGGCTCAAAGGCCTCCTCGTCAAATTGTGGCAGTAGCCTGCGCTTGGGATAGCTCTTTGTTTGGCGCTCAAAGCCGTATCCCTCTTCGGCGGCCAGGACCTTAGTCCATCTGTCATTGAGTGTATCCTGTTCGGCTTGAATCTGCTGCTGTTTCCTTTTCAGGCTCCGTGCAGTGGTGATCAGCCATCGCTTGAAGCGTTCTTGTTCGAGGGGTTCCTCTGGGACGATGAAATCTTCGTCACCGAGGCTAATATCCTCTTCGGAGACAGGTAAGTAGTAACTATCTTCCGAATCCCCGTGATCGGCAAGTTCGTCGGGGTTGACTTGACCCTCTTCCCTCTCATCCTGCTCGAATGCAGGCTCAGCGGGGTGGCCGAAGTCTTCAGCGTTCTCCGGAGTGTCATTATCTCTGGTGCCGGTATTGCTTTCCCTTTCCCGATGCGGTCGTGAGCGGCGCCGCTGGCGCCGTCGTTTTGGTGGTTCATCGACGGGCTTCTCTTCATCTGGATCTTGAGTGCCATCGTCGTCTTTCTTTTCAGGCGTGTCCACCATGTATACATCATAAGTAGAAGTGGCCGTCCAACGCCCAGTGATGGGCGGGTTTTGGCCTGGTTCAACTCTGACATCGTCGTCCATGCCATCGATGTCTTCGGAGGCGTAATCTAGCATGTCGGTTAAATCCTCAACAGTGGCTATTAAGTGGGTGGTGGGTGGGACGCAAAATTCCCTACTCTTAGCCCCCAGTTCAAGCTGGGTGTAGTTCGGAGGTGATACTTTCGTGATGGCGAGAGATTGCATTAGGTCTAGTGTTTCGTTTAAGAGTGAAAGCTGGACATGCGTCTGAGGATCTATGGAGCTAGGTTCGGTAATAACCACTTGACCGAGCCCGATAGATGCAGACCTCGAGAGTTCGGAGTTGACATCCAGAGGCGAATCTGGCTTCCCGATGACGGAGAGAGTCCCGTTTGACTCCGGGTCCGCCGACGGCACGGTTGCATCTGGGTCTCCGGCTAGAAGCTCCGTAATGGGAGAAAGTCCGGCGGGGTTCACCCCCCCGTCTTCGGACGAAGTGTTCCGCTCCAGATCTAAGGCCAGGGTGGGCATGATAGTCGATCCCTGGACGAGATCTGATAGCGGATCCGAAGGGCCTTCTTTGTATGGGTGGGGAGCGGCGGCCGAGGCCGTGAACCCCTCGAAGATTATATCTCCTCGGATATCGACGATGTAGTTAAAACTTCTAAACCTGATCTGGTGACCAGGGGCGTAGCTGTCGACCTGCTCAAGGTGACCGGTCGAGTTGGCATGTAGTACGAAGCCACCAAACAGAAAGAGTTGTCCAGGGAGAAAAGTCTCCCCGGAAACAGCGTCGTCGTCAATGACAAGGCGAGCCATCGATCCTTCTGTCGACAACACAACAGAACTCTCAATGAAAGCACCAATGTCGGTGTCAAAACTGGCAGATGTTTACAATGGACAATGGGGACGCGATGTTTACCCAGGTTCGGGCCCTCTTAATGGAGGTAAAACCCTACGTCCTGCTTGATTGTATTCGATGAGTATAGTTGTTACAAGAGTTGATCTACCTCGAGATCTTAATGGCTAAACCCTAGCTGTCTAGCCTATGATTATTCTGATAGCCTCTACAGACTAAACCCCCCGGTTTATATACACACCGGAGGGGCCTAGGGTTGTACAGAGTCGGTTCGCAGAGGAAGGAAATAACACAAACGGACACCAAACTTGCCACCCACGCATATGGGAGTCCTGCCCGGACACGGGGGATAGTCTTCTCCTTTATCTTCACGGCCCATCAGTCCGGCCCATATCGAATAGTCCGGACACCCGAGGACCCCCTAATCCAGGACTCCCTCACCCACAACGACCAGTTTTGAAAGGGGACATGAAGTACATCTTATCCTGACGAAAGGTGGTCTTCGCCTGCAAAGCTTCTGGTCATGATGCAGCGGTGGGCTCGGCGATGACATCCGTCCTGCCGAGCTCGTGGTCTTGGTCTTGTTGTGCCGGAATGGAAAGCTTTGGGGCCTCCCTCGGGAACCTGCGCCCGTCCTTGCCTCCTTAGCACTGAAGAGGAAACTGTCCCCTCTGCGCCCGCTGGCACCCACCTAGCCTTGGTCGTCATGGCTCACATCATCGCGGCCTCGCGAGGCGGGAGGCTTACATAGAAACATAGAAATCTCTGCTCCTCGGGAGGCAACCTGGGGGGGGGGGGGCGCTCCCTAGGAGGTCTTGGTGTCGCTCGCCTCGCGAGGCCAGAGATCCTCGCGAGGGTCTTGCCCTTAAGGTCTTGAAGTTGGACCGTGACGGGCCGTCCAAGAACCCGCACGCTGGGCCGCAGGCCGTCAGGTCTGGGTACCCCCATTCCCAGGACATCAACAGTAGCCCTCGGGCCCAAGGCAAGCTCGGGCTGGCTTCGAGGTGAAGGCAAGGAGCGAAGGGCGAAGCACCGCGGGCCCCAACCGCCTGCGGGCCAGGCTCGACGCATGGCGCACGATGGGGCGCAGACGTCTCCACTTCCCCACGTCGCCTCGGCAACTACCCAGGCTGACAAAAGACTGGCGCGCGCCACAGGGCCATCATTGTCCCGAATATGAAGGGACGCCGGTTGGCATCCACCGGTTGCTTATAAGAGGGCGAGGGGAGTAGAGCCCCCAACCCATCTTCGTCTTCTTGCTCCCTCTCCAAACAACTGCCTCGACAGCCATGACTCCAGTGAGGAGGTTCTCCGCCGCCGAAAAGGGGAAAGCCCCCCAGGAGGGACCAGGTCGCCGCCGCCCAAGAGAGGGCGCGGCCGTCCCCGCAAGTCCACCGCAATGCCAGCGGCGGTTCCCCAGGGGCGGGAGCGCATTCCCACGGGGGTCTGCATTGCCTCCGGCAGCCGTGGGAAGGGTCCCTCACGTGGGAGCGGTTGCGGAAACAGTGGCCGCCGGGGTCGAGGGGGAAAGCTCACGGTGGCCGCCCGGCCACCCCGCCCGCGCTCCCACTCGGCCGACATGGCCCGAGAGTTTGTGGTGTGGGTGGAGAGGCCGTCGGGCACCTGGATCCAGCTCCAGCGCTTCTTCGCGGAGGAGTTGCCGGCCGAAGGACCCACTGGCCTATGGCTGTAGCCCGACGGCTGCTGCAACAAAGCCTCGTGGGTGGAGGTCGAGGTTACCCCCGCGGGCTATGTGTTCCTGAACCGCGGGTGGCAAACGTTCACCCGCGCGCGCGGCTTGCAGGGGAGGTGCACCCTCCACTTCAAGTAGGACGGGGTGGCGACACTCTTCGTCAAGGTCTTCGGGGAAGACGGTAGGCGCCTGGAGTGCTGCCCAGAGGGCGACAACAGCGGTGGCGACCACCTCTCCGATGATGATGGCCCTCGCGGCGGCGGCATCCTCGGCGGTGAACTTGCCCTTGGCGACGGCCGCGACACCTCGAGCAGCAGCGGCACCTCCTCCAGGGGAAGCTCGAGCGACGATGACTACGAAAAGCCGCCACATCACCATGCCCGGACCAAGGAGGACGGCGAGCCGCCACGCCGCCGTGCCCCTGCCCAGGACGACGTCGAGCCGCCACGCCACCGTGCCCCCGTCAAGGAGGAGGAGGACTCCGACTGAGCGTGGGCGGCGCCGGAGTCGGGCTTCAGGAACAGCGGCCCTCGGGAGGCCGCTCCTTTTGTTGTTCCTTTTTTTATTTCCTGCATAAAAAAGTCATGAAGGGCCCCGCAGGGGCGTGTAATGAACTGTGGCGGTTGCGCCTTTTTATTAGCGTTTCCTACCCATATTCTAGCATCATATTGTCATAAACTGAAAGGTTCCTGGCTGGCGCGATTAGGGTGACTTAGCTTAGTGCGCTCGTGGCCCTTGGCGGGTTCCCGTGTCGTGGGGGCGCGCTCCTCCTGAGCTCTTGATCCTATGTACGCCCCTCGTCCTAGCAAGGGTGCTGCTGGAGTGCCGATGCGGTCAAGCGAGTTTGTCGAGGAGGCTCCCTCCTCACGGACCAGATGGTTCCGGAGTCTCGAGGGGCTCACGGCTCGCAAGGCCCCTGGGGGACTCGCGAGGGTTCAGGGCCTCCGGAGACGCCTCCGCCAGGCGTCGAACCTCGCGGAGATGTAAGAAGCACTTGACGTAGGATTCCTTAATAATGAGCTTTTCCTTCAGCCACCCTTCCTTGGCGCCCATCTTGCGTATAGAGCCCCCGAGCAAGGGTCGATCGTCGCTGGTGTGCCGGGTCGTGATGCCCGGCAAGGCCAGGAGATGAGCGCTCATGAGGCCAAGGGCCGAAGGCAATACATGCCTGTTGGCTTGCTCGAGAGCGTCGCGTGAGGATTCGAACGCCAAAGTCTTGGCGAGGTGTGCGCGCGGGCGGACTAGCGGCTGTCATGGCCTGGGCCCTCAAGGGGCCCTCGACGCTGCGGGGTTGGCTCAAGCGTACACACCGTGCCCAGCCCCCACTCGCGAGACGGGGAGGAGGGAGCAACTGGCAGGTGCCACTCCTCTTAAAAACGAGAATCTAGAAAGAAAATGCTGCAAGGATAAAAAATTCCCACCCCTTTCCGAATAAAGATGCGAGAACTTCAAATTTCATTGCAAGAAGTGGAAAATCTGGTTACAAGAGTGAGCGAAAGAAAAAAGCTGTGTCCGGCGCCTATGCTAGTCTTCCCACCAGCGCGGAGCATGGGGCCTCCACTTGGCGTGGGCATAGTCGCAGTTTGACCGTGTCGTCCGCCAGCGCGGAGCATGGGGCTTCCACTTGGGCGTGGGCGGGAGCTCCCGCGGGGCTGTTGGGCTGCGCACCGGGAGCTCCGGGGCGTGTTTAGCCTCACTCATTATTAATTGAGAGTGTCACGGGTAGAACTTGCGGAGATGCTGGATGTTCCAAGCATTCTGGACGGGGACCCTGTCCTCCGTCTCCAGGCGAGCGACGTCAGGCCTGGAGACGTGGGCGACCCTGAACATGCCCTCCCACATGGGCGAGAGCTTGTGGAGGCCCTCCTTGGAGAGGACCCTGAAAGGATCGAGAAGAGGTGTCTAGAGGGGGGGGGGGTGATTAGACCCTCAACAAAGAAAAGTAGCAATTTTTAATTTCTTCAAGTTAAGGTGGAGTTTTAGCCCAAGTTTAAACATTCACAATACATTTCAAGCAAGCATGGCAAGAGTATATGAGCAATGGAAAGTAAAGCATGCAAGTTGCAAGAAAGTAAAGGGATGGGATTGGAGTGTGCAAACGCAATAGGAGACACGGAGATTTTTGGCGTGGTTCCGATAGGTGGTGCTATCGTACATCCACGTTGATGGAGACTTCAACGCACGAAGGGTAACGGTTGCGTGAGTCCACGGAGGGCTCCACCCACGAAGGGTCCACGAAGAAGCAACCTTGTCTATCCCACCATGGCCATCGCCCACGAAGGACTTGCCTCACTTGGGTAGATCTTCACGAAGTAGGCGATCTCCTTGCCCTTACAAACTCCTTGGTTCAACTCCACAATCTTGACGGAGGCTCCCAAGTGACACCTAACCAATCTAGGAGACACCACTCTCCAAAAGGTAATAAATGGTGTGTTGATGATGAACTCCTTGCTCTTGTGCTTCAAATGATAGTCTCCCCAACACTCAACTCTCTCTCACATATATGGATATGGTGGAAAGATGATTTGAGTGTAAAACAACTTGGGGAAGGCTAGAGATCAAGATTCTTGTGGTTGGATTGGAATGTCTTGGTCTCAACACATGAGCAGGTGGTTCTCTCTCAGAAAATGAGTAGTGGAAGTGTAGGCATGTTCTGATGGCTCTCTCACAAATGGAGAAGGGGGTGGAGGGGTATTTATAGCCTCCACACAAAATCTAACCGTTACACACAATCTACCAAACTCGGTGGGACCGAATAGTGAAACTCGGTGAGACCGACCTGGTTCAAAACGTGAATGTTAGGCTTTTCGGTGGGACCGACAAGGTCAACTCGGTGGGACCGATGTGCTAGGGTTAGGGCAATCCTCATCTCGGTGAGACCGATTGCATGAACTCGATGAGGCTGATTTCAGCAATAAGCAAATAGAGACTTGGTCAAGCAAACTCGGTGGTACCGACTGCGTATCTCGATGAGACCGAAGTAACTGCAATAGGTAACAGAGAGTTTGTAGGGCCATCTCGGTGAGACCGAGATCCCATCGGTGAGACCGAACTGATTAGGGTTTCTGGCAGTGGCTATGTCAAGTGCACTCGGTGGCGCCAGATGAATCAAATTGGTGGGGCCAAGTTTGACTTTTGGTTTAGGACATATTTGGAATGAGAAAGTGGTTGAGAGCTTTGGAGCATATCACTAAGCACTTTGAGCAAGTAGACCATTAAGCAACACCTCATCCCCTTTTAATAGTATTGGCTTTTCCTATGGACTCAATGTGATCTTGGATCACTAAAATGAAAATGAAGAGTCTTGGGCTTTTGCCAATATGTGTCCTTAGCATCTTGATGGGGTTCCACATCCTCCTGTCCTGCCACTCCACTGTTGAACTCATCTGAAATATACTAGATGAAAATATTAGTCCAACAAGAGATATGTTGACATTAATTACCAAAATCACCCAGGGAGCACTTGTGCTTTCAATCTCCCCCTTTTTGGTAATTGATGACAACATACATCAAAGCTTTTAGATAAAGATATGAAGTGTAATTAGTAAAGCTTTGGAAGAACATGCAACATGCATTGGCTCCCCCTACATGTATGCAATCATATGAAGATAGATTATAAAAGTATGTGAATGCATAAACATGTCAGAGCAAGCAATGAGTTACATGTATCTTGGCTATATGCATCAGAGCAAATGATGTGAAGTGCAGAGAATATACCTACATGTTCATGAGTCCTTCTTGCAAACAATATGTACATCAGCAAGAGATCCTCATGCACATGAGTGTGATGCATATACTTACCTTGTGGCCTTGAGCTGACTTTGGAAGAGATGAACCTGAGAAAATAGGGTTAGATAACACAGGAACATCTACTAAACAGAGCAAGAATAGGAAACCACAAGAGTACAAAGACTGGGATGACATGTAGTGAGTGAGTACTTAGTACTCTATTTGGATATTGACATGTCCCCAAGGGATAAAGATATACAATGAATTCCAAAGATTTTCTTCCCTTAAGAGTCTTTCTCCCCCTGAATCTGATATTGGATAATGGGAGAAGATAGGGAATAGAAAATCAGAGCAAAGAAAATCCAAGCAAAAGACACAAAGAAACATCTACTAACATGTCTTTCCCCTCTTAAAGACATGTGGCTTCTCTCCTCCTTGAATACCAGTCATCTGGGATGGCTAAGAAGTCTCCCTCTCCCTTTGATGTGATTAAGCTTTGATGTGCTCTCTCTCCCCCTTTGACATCAATTTCCATGAAGGGATCTTCTGGAGCATGAGTCAAGTAGGTTTGGTCCTTGAGTCACATTACAAAGCAACATGTAATTTAAGATGCTGGTAGAGGACAAGAATCATCGAGTGGAGCTGGAACAGATATGCAGGATGCAAATGGCAAAACGTTTCCTCAGTAGTGAAATCGGTAACACCGAATTTTTTCCTTCGGTGGCCCCGAGTTGTTTCGGTTTAGCCGATAAGAAAAAATTGGTGAGGCCGAATTGAACATAGAGAAAAAAATTTTGTCATCTCAGCTCACTAGGCAAATAAGATCTCACAAAGATTTGCAGGGAATTAACTGAAGGATTTGCAATGAATTAAATGCAGAGAATGCAGAAAATAACAGAGAAAAGCAAAGAAATCTAGATGAAGTATGCAAGAGATAAATGCAAGAACACAGAGAAACACTAGAGAACTTCATCTAGAATTGGTCGGCGACAGAGTCACCTATGTTAGAGTATATTGACTTAGGAGTCAAGTAAAGATACTTGATCATAGGTCATACTCATCGTTTAAGCTCAAAATGGGGTTGCCATTTTTCGTTTAAGCATTTTGATGTATTCACATCTTGTTGAGCTGCTTTGACCCATGTCTTGGGGTAAATCTTCTCTAAGATGGAATAACATACCTTGGGTGGTGGTGTTGATCTTGATCATGTAGTTGAACTTGTGTTGGATGCTCAAGGTTGATGTAGTTCATCAAGAGTTGGGAGCACCACTTGTAGTTTGAGTTCACCTTCCTACATGGGTTAGTCTTGCAAGGAAGAGCACTTGTGTGTCCAGAATGACAATAATGAAACTTGATACCAAATGAAATTTGATATATTGTCAAAGGATATATTAAAGGTTTCATGCTTCCTTGTCTCCAACCACCATATTGTAGAGACTTGGTGATGTAGAGATTGCTTAGAATGTGAGTGAGTTGCAATCTCATAGAGTTGGGCTCATCCAAGTACCTACAAGGGTTAGATAACATGCAAGGGTACAAGTATAGATCCAAGACATATGATCATCATCATAAGAGAAATATCAATGATTAGTCATGTAATGGCTCATGCCTTGCATGCATCCAAATGGAGTTACTACTCCAAGTTTGAGGCATCAATGATGTTCAATTCACCTCTCAAACGGCAAAATACTTTCTCATCAAGTGGTTTGGTGAATATATCCGCCAATTGCTTATCGGTATGAACATGCTTAAGATCAATGTCTCCTTTAGCAACATGATCTCGAATGAAATGATGACGAACTTCAATATGCTTAGTTCGAGAATGTTGCATGGGATTGTGAGCAATCTTAATAGCACTCTCATTATCACAAAGCAATGGAACATGTTTCACATAGATCCCATAATCTTTAAGAGTTTGGGTCATCCAAAGTAATTGAGCACAACATGAACCAGCGGCAATGTATTCCGCTTCGGCGGTGGATAAGATACCGAGTTTTTTTTCTTGGAGGACCAAGACACAAGAGATCTACCAAGAAATTGACAAGTACCCGAAGTGGACTTTCTATCAACCATGTCTCCGGCATAGTCCGAATCGGAGTAGCCAACAAGATCAAAAGAAGACCTCTTAGGATACCAAATGCCAAAGTTTGGTGTGTGAATTAAGTATCTCACTATCCTTTTCACAGCCTTAAGATGACATTCTTTGGGGGCCGCTTGATATCGTGCACACATGCACACACTTAGCATAATATCAGGATGGGAGGCACATAGATATAACAATGAACCAATCATAGAGCGGTAAACCTTTTGGTTAACCGGTTCGCCATCCTTAGTCAAGTCAAGATGTCCACTAGTAGGCATGGGTGTATTCATACCTTTGCATTCTTGCATGTTGAACTTCTTGAATAAGTCCTTGGTATACTTTATTTGAGAAACAAAGGTACCCTCCTTAGTTTGCTTGATTTGCAAACCAAGAAAGAACTTGAGTTCACTCATCATAGACATCTCAAACTTCTCCGACAATAGTCTTCCAAACTTTTCACTAAAATGAGGGTTAGTCGAACCAAATATGATATCATCAACATAAATTTGGCACACAAATAATTCACCATTAACCCTTTTAGTAAAAAGTGTTGAATCAAATTTTCCAATCTCAAAGCCTTTTTCAATAAGGAACCTGGTCAAGCATTTATACCACGCTCTAGGAGCTTGTTTAAGACCGTAAAGAGCTTTGTGAAGTTTGTAAACATGGTCGGGTTTCTTAGGATTGACAAAGCCGGGAGGTTGTTTAACATAAACTTCCTACTCAATTTCACCATTTAGAAAAGCACTTTTAATGTCCATTTGATACAATGTGATATCATGATGGTTGGCATAAGCAAGTAAGATGCGTATGGACTCAAGTCTAGCAACGGGGGCATATGTCTCACCATAATCCATACCTTCGACTTGAGTGTAGCCTTGAGTGACGAGACGGTCCTTGTTGCGTACAACTTGTCCATCTTCATCTTGCATATTCCGAAACACCCATTTGGTACCAATGAGATTGTTCTTCTCATCGGGCTTTTCAACCAACGTCCACACTTGGTTCCTCTCGAAATTGTGTAGCTCTTCATGCATGGCGTTCACCCAATCCGGATCATCAAGAGCATCTTCAACCTTCATAGGTTCAATACTAGAAATGAATGAGTAATGTTCCCAAAAGTTAGCCAAATGAGTTTTAGAGTGAGTAATTCTCCCGGTTTGGATATCATCAAAGATTTGTTCGACGGGATGGTCTCTTGAGGCTCTTGCTCTAACTCGTGAGAGATTTTGTTTAGGTCGGGGTAGAACATCCTCTTCATCATCTTGTTCTTCCTCTTGTCTTTCTTCATTGTTGTTGGCGTTGATGTTCTCTTGTGGAGGTGGAGAAGGAGGTCGATGAGGTTCATCTTGGTGTACATCCTTGTTTCCTTCATCTTGGCGAGTCCCACTTGTGGATGCCTCCGAGTCAACTCGTGGTTCACCTTGTTGTGAGGCAGAAGCTTCCACTTGGATGGACGGGGTACTCTCCTTCACCTCTGTTGGACGAATCTTTCCAATAGACAAGTATTGGATTGCTTCCGAAGGGTCTTTGTCTCCTACATCAATTGGCAATTGCTCTACTTGCGAGCCGTTAGATTCATCAAAATTCACATCTACCGTCTCTTCAACCTTTCGGGTGAAATTGTTGTAGACACGGTAAGTGTGAGAGTTTGAGCCATAACCGAGTAGGAAACCTTCATGAGATTTAGGAGCAAATTTCGAACGACGATGCTTATCAAGAATGTAGCACTTTGAGCCAAATACTCGAAAGTATCCAACTTGGGGTTTGTTACCGGTGAGAAGCTCGTATGCCGTCTTGCCGAGTAGCTTGTGAAGATATAGACAATTTGTTGCATGACAAGCTGTCTCAACCACTTTCGCCCAAAAGTGTTTTGGCATCTTGTACTCATCAAGCATCGTTCTCGCCATCTCAATAAGAGTCCGGTTCTTCCTCTCAACAACTCCATTTTGTTGAGGCGTGTACGTAGCCGAGAACTCATGTGCAATCCCTTCTTCGTCAAGAAAGGTGTCCACATTTGTGTTCTTGAACTCCGTTCCATTGTCGCTGCGAACCTTCTTGATCTTCACTTCAAATTGATTTTGGGCCTTCCTAGCGAAGTTCTTGAAGATCTTTTGGACCTGCGATTTATCATTAAGAAAGAACACCCACGTAAATCTTGAAAAATCTTCGACTATGACTAAACCAAACGAATTTCCACCGAGACTTTTATAGGCGTTTGGACCAAAAAGATCCATATGAAGCAGCTTGAGCGGTCTTCTCGTGGTCATGATGTTCTTCATGGGGTGGCTTCCTCCAACCTGTTTTCCTGCTTGACAAGCACTGCACAATCTATCCTTGTCAAATATAACGTCTTTTACTCCAAGGATATGATCACCTTTAATAAGCTTATCAAGATTTTGCATGCCCACATGACCTAACCTTCTATGCCACAACCAACCTTTAGAAGATTTAGCAATTAAGCAAGTTCTAGGTTGAACCTTTTTAGTGAAATCAACAATGTATTGATCACCTCTACGTATACCGGTAAAGACCATTTTATGATTATCTCTTCGAAACACTTGGCAATCTACTTCAGTAAATAGGACATTGAAACCGAAATTGGCTAGTCTAGATACAAAAAGTAAATTATACCCAAGAGATTCAACGAGCATAACATTTTGGATGGAGCTGTCATGTGAGATGGCCACCTTACCAAGGCCAACCACCTTACCCTTTGAGTTATCACCAAAAGTGACATATTTTCGAGGGCCGTTGTTTTCAACAAGCTCACGAAACATATCCTTATCTCCGGTCATGTGATCGGTACATCCACTATCAGGAACCCATTCCTTTCCTCCAGCCATGTAGCCGCGAAGATTAGCCATAAGACCAAAGTGTCTCATAGACTCATCAAAGTCACTATTATCATCCTCATCATAGTATCCATGTTCGACATCGTCTTGTGATTGATCATCACCTAGAGAGAGTGATTCATTAGATTTATGATCATGACAATGTTCATCTTTATGAATTCTAATGACTTCCGAGATGATATTACTAATGATTCCAACATCTCTTTTGGCACGCATAAGGTCACGAAGCTCAAATAGACAATCACCAAACATAGGATCTTTAGGATTCATCTTATTTAAAGCAATGGACTTTTGAAGAATCACATCTAGATTTTTCAAGGAATAGTCTGGAAAGCGTTTCTCAAGGAATCTCCACATGGTGTAAGCACAAGCAAGAGTAGGCAAGCATGCTATCAAATTTCTAGGCAAACCTCTAGTAATAAGATTGATAGTTCTAAGATTGCGAATCATGTCGAGAGACTCATCGGGGGTAGGATGCAAAGGATCAACAAGGGGCGCACAAGGGCTAGTAATGTACTTGTTCAAGTGATATTCATTGAAAATCTCAAGCATCTCATTTTTCCAAGCATTAAAGAACTCTCCATCAAGTATGGGTACTCTATCTCTAAGACTCCCCATCGTAGACTCATCCATCTTCCTCCAATGGTGATTAAACCAAAGCAATGGAGACCAACGCTCTGATGCCAATTGAAAGGATCGAGAAGAGGTGTCTAGAGGGGGGTGATTAGACCCTCAACAAAGAAAAGTAGCAGATTTTAATTTCTTCAAGTTAAGGTGGAGTTTTAGCACAAGTTTAAACATTCACAATACATTACAAGCAAGCATGGCAAGAGTATATGAGCAGCGGAAAGTAAAGCATGCAAGTTGCAAGAAAGTAAAGGGATGGGATTGGAGTGTGCAAATGCAATAGGAGACGCGGAGATTTTTGGCGTGGTTCCGATAGGTGGTGCTATCGTACATCCACGTTGATGGAGACTTCAACCCACGAAGGGTAACGGTTGCGCGAGTCCACGGATGGCTCCACCCACAAAGGGTCCACGAAGAAGCAACCTTGTCTATCCCACCATGGCCATAGCCCACGAAGGATTTGCCTCACTTGGGTAGATCTTCACGAAGTAGGCGATCTCCTTGCCCTTACAAACTCCTTGGTTCAACTGCACAATCTTAACGGAGGCTCCCAAGTGACACCTAACCAATCTAGGAGACACCACTCTCCAAAAGGTAATAAATGGTGTGTTGATGATGAACTCCTTGCTCTTGTGCTTCAAATGATAGTCTCCCCAACACTCAACTCTCACAGATTTGGATATGGTGGAAAGATGATTTGAGTGGAAAGCAACTTGGGGAAGGCTAGAGATCAAGATTCTTGTGGTTGGATTGGAATGTCTTGGTCTCAACACATGAGTAGGTGGTTCTCTCTCAGAAAATGAGTAGTGGAAGTGTAGGCACGTTCTGATGGCTCTCTCACAAATGGATAAGGGGGTGGAGGGGTATTTATAGTCTCCACACAAAATCTAACCGTTACACACAATTTACCAAACTCGGTGGGACCAAATAGTGAAACTCGGTGAGACCGACCTGGTTCAAAATGTGAACGTTAGGCTTTTCAGTGGGGCCGACAAGATCAACTCGGTGGAACCGATGTGCTAGGGTTAGGGCAAACCTCATCTCGGTGAGACCGATTGCATGAACTCAGTGAGACCGATTTCAGCAATAAGCAAACAGATACTTGGTCAAGCAAACTCGGTGGTACCGACTACGTATCTCGGTGAGACCGAAGTAACTGCAATAGGTAATAGAGAGTTTGCAGGGCCATCTCGGTGAGACCGAGATCCCATCGGTGAGACCGAACTGATTAGGGTTTCTGGCAGTGGCTATGTCAAGTGAACTCGGTGGCGCCAGATGAATCAAATTGGTGGGGCCGAGTTTGACTTTAGGTTTAGGACATATTTGGAATGAGAAAGTGGTTGAGGGCTTTGGAGCATATCACTAAGCACTTTGAGCAAGTAGACCATTAAGCAACACCTCATCCCCTTTTAATAGTATTGGCTTTTCCTATGGACTCAATGTAATCTTGGATCACTAAAGTGAAAATGAAGAGTCTTGGGCTTTTGCCAATATGTGTCCTTAGCATCTTGAAGGGGTTCCACATCCTCCTGTCCTGCCACTCCACTATTGAACTCATCTAAAATATACTAGATGAAAATATTAGTCCAACAAGAGATATGTTGACATTAATTACCAAAATCACCCAGGGAGCACTTGTGCTTTCAGACCCGCCTCAGGACGAGGTCTCCGACTTTGAGATTCCGGGGGCGGACGTTGCGGCAATGGTAGCGCCGCAACGCCTGCTGGTACCTCGCGGCGTGGAGAGAGGCTTGGCGACGGGCCTCCTCTCCGAGCACGAGACCAGTTCCCCGCGAGGCATCCTGACGTGCCTCATCAAATGCCAAGACTCACGGGGAGCGATGCTTGACCTCGTGCGGGAGGACCGCCTCAGCCCCGTAGACGACGAAGAACGGGGTCTCGCCAGTGGCTTAGTCGCAGTGGTGCGGACGGACCACAACACGGACTGAAGCTCACCGAGCCAACCCCTGCCGCAGGCCTCTAGCTTCTTCTTGAAGCTCCATGTCTTGAGGCCCCTCAGGACCTCCGCGTTGGCCCGCTCGGCCTGGCCGTTGCTTCGCGGGTGTGCCACCGAAGCGTAGCATATCTGCGTTCCAAGGTTAGCACAATATGTCCTGAAGAGGTTGCTTGTGAACTGGGAGCCATTGTCGGTAATGATACAGTTGGGGACACCGAACCGGCTCACGAGACCCTTGATGAACTTGATGGCCGAGCCGGCGGGGATGGTGCACACGGGCTCCACCTCCGCCCACTTGGTGAACTTGTCGATGGTGACGTAGAGGTAGCGGTAACCGCCGGCTGCCCGAGGGAAAGGGCCCAGTATATCCAGCCCACAGACCGCGAAGGGCCATGAGAGCGGGATGGTCTGGAGACCTTGTGCGGGCTGATGAATCTGCTTGGCGTGGAACTGGCAGGCCTCACAGGACTGGACCAGCTCAGTGGCGTCGTGGAGTGTCGTAGGCCAGTAGAACCCGCTGCAGAACACCTTTCTCACGAGGGTGCGTGATGAGGAGTGGTGCCCGCAATCTCCACTATGGATGTCGGCCAACAGCTCGCGCCCCTGCTCCTCAAGTATGCACCACAGCGATACATCATTGGGGCGTCTGCGGTACAGCTCACCATCCTGCAAGCAATAAGCAGTGGCTTGGCGAGCCACACGTTCGGTGTCCTCTTCCTTCTCCGGCAAGGCACCGCGGAGCAAGTACGCCTTGAGCTCCTCGGTCCAGCTACCTGCCTGAGGTTCCAGCGCCAGGAGCAGGTGGGCTCTCAAGGTTGGGCCGCAGGCTGGGGCACCCGTGGGCGGGGCCGGTGGTGGCTCTTCCCGGAGCAGCGTCGAGCCCGTAGCCGGGGGCACAGCCGACGGCCTGAAGAGCCTCTTCTCGAAGACGCCAGGCTTCTGAGGCTCACGACGTGATGCCCTCCTGGCGATGTTGTCTGCTTCCTTGTTCGCACCGCGTGGGACGTGCTGCAATTCCAAGCCTAAGAAATGCTTTTCAATTTTACGTACCTCTTCCAGGTATGCCTCCATGTGCTCGTCCTTCGGTTTGTACTCCTTGTTGGAAAAGTTGATGAGAAGATGGGAATCATCCTTGATGGTGAGGCGCCTGACCCCCAGGGCGGCCGCAGCCCTGAGGCCAGCGATCAAGCCTTCATATTCCGCGATGTTGTTGGAGACCTTCTCGCTGTGCTAGAAGCAAAGCTGCACGGCGTAGTATAGCTTGTCCTTGTTTGGTGAGATGAGCACAACTCCAGCCCCCGCGCCCTGCCACGCGAAGGCACCATCGAAGGGTATGACCCAGCCATCGGGCTCCTTGTTGCCAGGCGCGAGGGACTGGCCCTCGCCTAGCCCCTGGTCGGGGGCATCCGTCCACTCTGCCACGAAATCGGCGAGGGCTGCGCCCTTGATGACCTTAGTCGTGCTGAACTCTAGCTGGAAGGCTTGCAGCTCGATGTTCCACTCTGCAACTCTCCCAGCATCATTGGGGCTGTGTAGCACCTTCTCCAGGGGGTATGCAGAGATGACCTTGATGGGGTGGCCCTGGAAATAATGGCACAACTTCCTTGAGGTGACGAGGAGCATGAGCAGGAGCTTCTGCTGCATAGGGTAGAGCGCCCATGTCCCGCAGCACAGTGCTGACGAAGTACACCGGGTGCTCAACGAGGTGCGAGGCATCGACGGCGTCCTTCCTCGCGTGGGGCGTGAGGGACAAGGGTGCCCCATTGGTTGATGAAGTGGTGAGGGAGTCAGGGGCACTGTCCTGAGGTGGTGAAAGCTGCGCGCCCCCTCACGGGTCGCCTGACCTCGTGCCTACGCCGGCACGCTCCTCCCGGACCGCCACGAGCACCGCGCTGGCTGAGTAGGGGATGACCGCCAAGTAGAGCACCAGGGGCTCACGAGGATGAGGCGCCACCATAACAGGTGGGCTCGTGAGGTATCTCTTGAGGTCTTAGAAGGCAGCCTTTTCCTCCGGGGTCCACTCAAAAGGGCCGCGCCCTTCCTCTTCATGAGCTTGAAGAAGGGGAGGGCGTGCTCGCCAAGCTTGGAGATGAAGCGCCCCTAGGAGGTCACACAAACCTACCAGTTTTTGCATTTCCTTGAGGGTCTGAGGCGGGCTCATCTTTTCGATTGCCTTGATCTTCTCGGGGTTAGCCTTGATCCCTCGATGCGATACGAGGAAGCCAAGCAACTTGCTGGATGGGACCCCGAAAATGCACTTTTCCGGGTTGAGCCTCATGTTCACTTGGCGCAGGTTGGCAAACGTCTCCTCCAGGTCTTCGATTAGGGCCCTTGCCTCTCATGATTTGACCATGATGTCGTCGACATACGCCTCCGCAATTCTCCCCAGCTGCGGCCCCAGCGCGATGCGCATCAGCCGCTGGAAGGTCACACCGGCGTTCCACAGTCCGAAGGGCATGCAGGTGTAGCAGTACATGTCGCACAGGGAAATGAAGGCCGTCTTCTCGACATCCTCCGTTGCCATCTTGATTTGGTGATAACCCGAGAAAGCATCCAAAAAGCACAACAGATCACACTCGGCGATGGAGTCCATGATCTAGTCGATGCGCGGGAGCGGGAAGGGGTCCTGAGGACAAGCCTTGTTGAGGCTCGTGAAGTCGACGCACATGCGCTCCTTCCCACCCTTTTTGGGGACGACGATCGGGTTGGCCAGCCAATCCGGGTGCCGCACCTCTTGAATGACACTGGCTTCTTGCAACTTGTGCACCTCCTGGATGATGAACGCTTGCTTCTCTTGTGCCCGACGCCGCGCTTTCTGCTTCACCGGGCGTGCACTGGGGCATACCGCCAAGTGGTGCTCGATCACCTCCCTCGGGACGCCAACCAGGTTGGACGCCTCCCACACAAACACATCCCTGTTCGCCCAGAGGAAATCAACTAGCGCCTCCTCCTGCTTCGGGGGAAGGCCGGCGCCGATGGTGAAGGTGGGGCTCGAGCCCCCGCTGTCGACAGGTACCTGCTTTGTCTCAACCCGGTCCTGATAGAACAACTGTTTTTTCTTCATGGGCGCGGCCTCCAGGGCCTCTGGGGCGCCCCCGGAGTCGGGTCGCGAGGCCGCCACGGCCCTGTAGACGAGCTTGAGGGCCCGGACCACGTCCTTTGTGTCACCGGCCACAGTGATGATGCCGTTGCTGCCCGGCATCTTGACGACGTTGTAGCCCGGATGAGTCGCCGCCATGAACTTGGCGAGGGCCGGATACCCTAGGATGGCGTTGTACGGGAGGTTGATGCAGGCCACGTTGAAGTCGATGAGCTAGGTGCGGTAGTTTTCGCGAGTGCCGAAGGTGACTGGGAGGCGCACCTGCCCCAAGGGGGTGGCGGAGCCTTTGGTCACCCCCGAGAGGGGCCTGGTCGGCGCGAGCTGGTCGTAAGGCACCTGGAGCATGTCGAAGGCCTCCACGGAGAGGACGTTGAGGCCGGCGCCGCCATCGATGAGGGTCTTGGTGACCGCAATATTGCTGATGGTGGGCGTGCATAGCATGGGGAGTGCACCAGCAGCGGCCGCACTCCTGAGATGATCCCTGGAGTCGAAGGTGATGTCAGGTTCCTGCCTCGCCCGGCGGAGAAGCTGCTTGACATGGCGACCGGATGCAGGTGTCTGTGATCCGCTGAGGATACAAGCAAACGCGTGGGGCCCCGGGGCCGCGAAGCACGGGATGAACTAATCACAGAGCTCCTCCCAGGAGGATACCGAGGCCTCCGAGAGGCCGTGGAGCCAAGAGCGTGGCATCTCCGTGAGGGCCAGCAGGAGCCAGTTCACCATGGCCTTGTCGTTGCCGCCCGCCGCTCGGAGGGCCTGCGCCTACAGCCAGAGGAACTCCTGGGGGTTGGCTGCGCCATCGTAGCGCGGCGGCAGCGCCGACCTGAACTTCGCCGGCCACCGCACTCGACGCAGGCTAGGGGTGAAGGCCGGGCAAACTGCAACGCTCCCATAGGCCACGGGCCGCCAAGCCTAGGGGGCGGCATCTGCCATGGGGACGACGGAGTGAGGGCGGAGCATGGTTGATGAAGAGGGAGCTTCGACTTGCCCCTACCTGGCGCGCCAAATGTTCGAATCGGGGCTCCGCAGACCCAAACGAGGTTCGAACTCTGGGGCGTGTACGAAGGATCTCGCTTCGTTGGGACACTCTGCTCGCTACACCCAAGGCTCGATCTCAACGAGTGCGTGTAATCATAGAGAAGGGAAGAACACAGGGATTTACCCAGGTTCGGGCCACCTTGCGGTGTAAAACCCTACTCCTGCTTTTGGTGGATTGACCTCACGAGGAGGTTGAGGATGAACTAGCACAGCGGTTGTGCAGCCTCGCGAGGGCTCAGGTGGTGAGAATGGACTGATCTCGGACCCCTTCTACGGTGAAGGCTAGCCTATATTTATAGAGGCATTGGTCCTCTTCCCTCATTTCAGGAGGGAAGGGATCCCACAATGGCCAGTTTTGAAAGGGGACAGAAAGTACACCTTATCCCGACGAAAGGTGGTCTTCGCCTACAAAGCTTCTGGTCATGACGCAGCGGTGGGCTCGGCGATGACATCCTTCCTGCCGAGCTCGTGGTCTTGGTCTCATTGCGCCGTAATGGAAAGCTATGGGACCTCCCTTGGGAACTTGCACCCGTCCTTGCCTCCTTAGCACCGAAGAGGAAACTGTCCCCTCTGCGCCCGTTGGCGCCCACCTGGCCTTGGTCGTCATGGCTCACGTCATCGCGGCCTCGCGAGGCTGGGAGGCTTGCATAGAAATCTCCGGTCCTCGGGAGGCAACCTGGGGGGTGGGGTGCGCTCCCTGGGAGGTCTTGGTGTCGCTCGCCTCGCGAGGCCAGAGATCCTCGCGAGGGTCTTGCCCTTGAGGTCTTGAAGCTGGACCGTGACGGGCCGTTGAAGAACCCGCGCGCTGGGCCGCAGGCCGGCAGGTCTGGGTACCCCCGTTCCCAGGACGCCGACACTTCTGTCACTCTAGCAACCCATCATCTAATTACTACTCCACAATTCCTTCCATTAGGCCCGAAGATGGTGAAGTGTCATGTAGTCGACGTTCACACGACACCACTAAAGGAAGCAACAACATACATATCATCAAAATATCGAATGAATACCAAATTCACATGATTACTTATGACAAGACTTCTCCCATGTCCTCAAGAACAAAAGTAACTACTCACAAATCATATTCATGTTCAAGATCAGAGGGGTATTGAATAGCATCAAGGATTTGAACATATAATCTTCCACCAAATAAACCAACTAGCATCAAGTACAAGATGTAATCAACACTACTAGCAACCCATAGGTACCATATGAGGTTTTGAGACAAAGATTGAATACAAGAGATGAACTAGGGTTTGAGATGAGATGGCGCTGGTGAAGATGTTGATGATGACTGGTCCTCCCACAATGAGAGGGTTGTTGGTGATGTCGATGTCTTTGATTTCCCCCTCCCGGAGGGAAGTATCCTGCCCAGGTTCCGCCTTGAGACGGCAGCACTTCATCCCGAAACTCCTCTCCTGATTTTTTCTAGGGCAAATGGCATCATATAGGAGAAGATGGGCCTCAGAGGCTGGCTAGGGGCCCCACAAGCCACATGGGTGCGCTCAGGGGGTGGGCGCACCCATGTGCCTTGTGGGCACCTGGTGGGCCCCCTCTTGTATTTCTTTTCTCTAGTATTCTGTATATATTCCAAAATAATTCTCCGTAAAATTTTAGCTCATTTGGAGTTGTGCAGAATAGGTATCTCTGATATAGCTTTTTCAGGTCTAGAATTCCAGCTGCCGCCAATCTCCCTCTTCATGTAAATCTTGCAAATTAAGAGAGAAAAGGCATTAGAATTGCACCACAAAGTATTATATTGATCAAAAACATTATAAATAATAGTAGGAAAACATGATGCAAAATGGACGTATCAACTCCCCCAGGCTTAGACCTCGCTTGTCCTCAAGCGAAAGCCGATATAGATAATCATGTCCACATGTTTAGAGAGAGAGGTGTTGATAAAAACAAAATACGAACATAGTAGCATCATGATCATTATCATAGCAGCAATATATATTATCATAGAACTTCTCATGAGCAAGTAACAATTCATCACAATAACGAAGTATAAAGCATAAAGTTTCCTGAAAACTAATAAACTATGTTCTCAGTCAACAAGGCAATTATAATTCACCATATTTCCAGGAAGGGTCTCATGTAAGAGCTTTTGTTTAGCAAGTCCACATACTCAAATATCATTTAGTCTTCTATGATTGCTGATACTCACGACATATATATGGAGCAAAAGTTTTAGTCAAACACATAGAAAGATAGGGGCTTATTGTTTTGCCTCCCGACTCATTTACCTCAAGGGTAATGTCAACAATAATAACTCATGATCACTCATATCCAACTGGATATATATGCCTAGATCTTTCCCCACCACATGATGTTTGCAAAGAGAAAAATGAAAAAGGAATAGAGGAGAACACTATTGATGATTGCATGAAAAGTAAATACATAAAGGTAAAAGATAGGCCCTTCGCAGAGGGAAGTAGAGCTTGTCATGCGCTCTTTATTTTTGGACGTGCAAGCTCTTAATGTAAAGGAACGTCACTTTATATTGCCCCTTGTGATAGCAACCTTTATTATGCAGTCCGTCACTTTTATTTCTTTACCATCACAAGATCGTACAAAGCTTATTTTCCCTTACAATAAAAGATCATACATATTTAGGAGCAATTTTTATTGCTTTATGCACCGATGACAACTTACTTCAAGGATCTTATTCAATCAATAGGTAGATATAACGGCATGAAACTGGGTTTAAGGATTTTGGATGCACAAGTAGTATCTCTACTTGGTGCGGATTTTTGGCTAGCAAAGATATTGAGCAAGCACCACATGTTAGAGGATCCATAACAATATTAATTTTGTGTGAATATAATAACTCATTACGTTGTCTTCCTTGTCCAATGTCAACAATTTGACATAGAATATTTAATGGGGGCTCACAATCATAAAAGACTGAAAGCGCAGGTTATCTCCCAGAGGGGGGGTGAATGGGAGATTTTTGGAAATTCGTCAAACTCTGAAGAATTTGACGAGGATCATTGTGAAGAAATAGAAAGACAAGGGAAACTAAGTCATCACATAATCTGAGTACATGCAATGAGGATACGTAAGAGTGAAGAACATGCAATCATACATTCATACAAGCATGAAGAATATGAACTGAGGAAATGAAAGATAGCATGATTGTAGGAATAAAGTATGTCTATGAGAGGGGAGGTGGTGAATGGGATTTTTAAAATTTCTTCGGAAATATCAAAACTCTCAGAACCCAGCAGCGGAGCGAATGAAAATAGTGTACAGTGAGCGAATACAAGCTAACGAATGGAAAATAAAAGCATGCATCGAGACAAATCACATGATTGAAACTGTTTGAATGTAAAGAGGAGAAGCAGAGGTAACCAGTGATGCTCGATGGAGACAAGGAATTTGGTGGACCAGTTCGTCCTTCTGCACAAGGACTACGTCTGGTTGGACGGGTTGTGATTTAACACAGAAGATAAACTCTCTTCTCCTCGACAATTGGTTCGTCAACCAATGCCAATCACTCGTGGTAGATACTTGAGGTGATCTCCAAACCTTTACAGACTTCTTCTTCGAGAACCACAATGACTCTTGGTCTCTGAAGAAATTGACACCTAACCATCTAGAGAGTTTGCAGCTCCCAAGAGTAAGAGGCGGAGCATACTGGACTTAGATTCGAGTGATGCTGAACCACTATCTAATTTTTCGGCTCTAGGGGTTTTCTCTCAGTGGATTTTAAACTCTAATCACTCTGGAGAGGGGGTTTATCAACAATCTTCTAACAATCAAATGGAGCAGCCACCGGACAACGCCGGTGCGGGGTGGCTATTTATAGCCGCGGCCTTCCCTGGTGGGAAATGACCATTTTGGACACACGGTCCAGCCAGTGGCCAACTGACACGTTCACAACAGTCAGATTTCAAGAGCAATGGTAACATTACTTGAGGACCAAGTAATGCTAACTCCTCGGTCAGAGAAAAATCTCTCGCAGCGAAGAAGATCACAGTCTCTTGCTGGCAAGTATTTGCTCGGAACACAAAGATATTTCTCTCGCAACTTTCATAGGATTTGGGTTTAGCATAAGAGAATCAAAGCTTCTAACGCTACACCCCTCTTAGTAGTACGATGGTCCTATGACTCAATAAAGAGAAGAGAAACAACAAAATAAATGCTACATCTTCACTTCGTCTTCAATCTTCTTGGTCGCAGTCACTCCCTTCGGACGAGCACTGAACCAATTTCTTCGCGTCAGCAATTTTTGAGGGGTCACTCTTGTTATTATAATCTTCGGTGATAACCCTCACTTCTACGTAGGGGATTATATTCGGCATTTGAATCAAACTCCTCTTGACTCCAGGGACCTGTTACTCTGTGTGCACTAGCAAACACATAAGTCCCTTACTGTTTATGTCAACAAACTCCAAAACATAAGGAGGCAAATTATTGCACCAACAATCTCCCCCTTTTTGGATGATTGTTGACAAAACAGATAATCATCAAAGTGAAGATAGATAAGTGACAAGTAATTCCAACAAGAGTGAATAAGTGTTACTTTGCTCGATGATGAAATAGACTCCCCCTACATGTATGCAGGGAAAAGGATATGAGATTAATTCTCCTGCAAGTATTGAAGTATACAGAAGAATTTCAATCATTCGAGACAATGATTTGCACTGATGACATATAATCCATCGATATCGTAGTGCAATCATTCATAACTTCTGATAATAATTCCACCTACAAAACAAATGCTTCGAGAGAGATAGTGCAGCAGGAGGGGTTATTAACATTATAGCACAGAATTTTTACAACTTAGAGCAGATAAGCTTAAACCAGGAGTTGCAAACTCACACGAAACCAAACCAAAGAAACACAGAAAGCAAATCCATCGAGACTCGATGTAATTCTCCCCCTTTTTGTCAACTACTGTAAAAAATGTGATGAATAACATGAGTGCAAAAGCACAGAACTTGGTTCACTCGGTGGCATCTCCAGAAGAACTGTCCGAGGTGATTTTGTCTTCGGAAGTGACTGGATTAGCTTTGTCTTCAGCAGCAGTGGATTTTCCTTCAGGGATAACAACTTGTGGCTGAGAGGATGAGGGCATATTTGGGGCAGCCACATGAGGAACATGGGATAGCACATTGCCTTCGGTAGGTTTCTCCGTCGGTGAGGTGGCTTCAGATTCTTCAAGCAGTTTACAAAGCTTGAGATGTAGAAGATCAGTTGTTGGCTCACGACCAGGAAGAGGAGGGGTACTCTGATCTTGGAAATCACCAATAGTCAAGCCTTTGTCAATATAATCATAGAGCTCTTGGAGATTGACATTCAGGAGTTGTTTCTCGGTAAAGAAATTGCAAAGCAATTTCTAGAGCCTCTTCTTGTTTTCATCTGCAATCAGATGCATGATTCTAGTGCGATTGTTGAGAGCATTTAACTTGGAGGCGAGATGTTCTTTTCACGTCGATCCTCAGCGATGTGCTGCAACAACAGTTGTTGTGTACGCAAACTGACTTTGAGTTGCGATGGAGGTTGAGGCGAAATCTTTGGGTCGCGCTGAGGGAGTCGTGGCCCATCGAATTGCTTGTGATAATCATGAGGCGTGGGTGATTTACCCGAAGAAATATCTTCCATGATTTGCAAGGTATCGCGAACAGGAGGTATGAAGCTTTTATGACTTTCCTTCGCCAGATACACTATGCGCATAGCGTGATCAATAACTTTCTGGATCCATGGCATGAAAACTTTGATGCAGAAAGGATATTGAATAGAATCCTTCAGAATACGCAAAAACATGTCCTAAACATCAAAGATATACCGCTCAGAGATTGCATAGATAGTATTTCAAAGAACATCTGAGATGGACTTATCTGGATTCATCCCGGCTAGAGGGCAAATAGTGTAAGAGAGCATGTGATATAGCGTCTGATTCTCGAACGTTAAATGCTTAGGACGGGGATGACCAGTGTAGTCACGAATCTTTTCTTGATCCATAGTGCACCAAAAAGTTTCATCTGATATGACATCAATGTTGTGCACCCGAATTTCAATGTCACCATGCTCAAAGCGAGGGAAATGGAAGTGCGAGACAAAATCTATTGAAGTGCATTTGATGCATTTTCCTTCGGTCATCCACTCCATAATCCATTTTGAGCTATCGGATTCATCACCAAAGATATACAAAGTGGCATAGAACTGAAGAATAATCTCTCTGTTCCAAGGATGCTTGAATTCGAATACCTTGGTGAGGCAGAAATCATCCAGATCTTGCAGCAACTGATTGAAGCAGCCAATATTGCACATAGCAGGGATGTTCAGGTATTCATGCGGAAATATCTTTCTGCTCTCATAGAGGACCCGAGAGTAATATATGGCCCGTTCCTTTATCCAGAAGCGAGGCGATTCCGAAGTGCGCGGCCCATCATACGGACTAGCTTGAAAGAATTTGGGATGCGCATTCCGATTGAAAATAGGACCTTTGGCTCCATCTCCTAACGAGAACAAAGGCAGTTCTTCACGAGGATATGGGTATTTGAGTTCTTCAGGTGAGAGAAATTCATCAGCATATACAACGGAGTCAGTACGGCAAGCAGAAACAGATTTTCGTTCGGAGGGACCAACATCTTGCATTCTTGGCGCTGTGTCGATAGATAACTTAATTTGAGATGGAGCTAGTGGCACAATAGATGGAGCTACAGAGGAAGTAGGCATCATAACAGGTTCCTTCACTATAGGCACTGAGGCCGAATCAAGCACTGGAGGTGGTTGAGGTTGTTCCACTGGAATCTGTCGTTGCTGAATAGTTGGAGAGGCCGAGACCTTTGGTTCTTCATGAGCTGGAGAAGCTTGGGGCCCGGAGCGAGGGATTTCACCTTCCTCAGAAACAGTTCGCTGGGATGGAATATCAGCTTGAGCAGGGGAGGCCATAGGCACTAATTCAGTTGGCCTTGGCGAGGGAGGATCATCCGAGTCTTTGACTGGTGGTTTCGAAGGAACAGCTGGCTCAGGAGATTTTTCTTTCTGAGACCGAGCCTCTGGGCAATCATGTGACTTTTCTGTCGGAGCAGAAGGTACATTTTCTTCACAATTTTCTTTTGATGCTTATTCTTTTGCTAAGCAACTTGATTAATGTGGCCTTTGACTAGATTATTATAGCTAGTAACCTTTGCTTGATGCTCATCATAGATCTTGTGAACAATTTCATCAAGATCCATGTGAAAACGCAACCTTCTGTTTCAGAGGAGAGTCATGGAATGGTTGATGTCCTTGTAGGAGTGTTCGAGTGCTTTAATGACAAATTTTGAAGAGGCAGTTTTCATTCGATCATCAAGATCATTTAGTTCGGCAGAAAGAGTGTTGATTTCAACTGCATCTTCTCTCATTTCTTCAACAACGGAAGTGGCCTGTGAAATAACTTCAGGAGGAGTAGGCAGAGAGGCCACTTCACCATCGAATGGATTGTCCACAAACTTATCAAGCTGTTCCATGATGAACATATGATCATAGTAGTGAGGAGCATCTGAATTGGCAATTGGAGCAGTTTGCACTGGAACTTGCTTGGAAGGAGGTTTAGAAGCCAGCGCCTGAATTAATGTAGGTGCAAACTTAGCAGCTTTCGCCGTTGGAGCAGTTGCTTGAGGAGCATTATGCTTGGTAGTGGGCGCCTTGATTTTCTTCAAGCCAGGCTTGGGAATTTGTTCACCTGGCTTTGCAGTACTCACAGGAGTGTCAACTACCAAATCCTTCAAATTGATAGCATCTGGATGAGAAGTTGTGTTCACATGCTCTTTCATAGTGACAGTGGTAGCTGGAGTTTTCCTAGCAGTGATCTTCTTCGGTGGTGCTTCTAGAACCATATGGACCCGAAGATCAGGCAACACCGTTGAAGTAGTGATATTCACTTGCTCGCTGAGAGCAGCAGCAACTTCTTTCTTTGTGAGCAAATTTATCGTCTGGTTCAGCCGTTCTCTTCTTTGGTGCACTCTTTTGCTTTGATGCAGCAGTACTGGGATCATGCTTGCGTTTAGAGCGACCTTCAGATTTGCCTTCGGTCTTTTTCTTCTCTACATCATCTTTGAGAAGGCGACAGTTTTCCTCTTCACGAGCTTTTTGCTTTTCAACCCTCTTAGCTCACTTGATGGCATTTCACTGACGCTTAGCAAGCTCATCGGGATAAGATTTGGGTGTGCGAAGGGAGGACTCATGAGCATTTGGTGGAGGCGGCGGTCTCTCCTGGGGATCACTTGGTTTTATGAGAGAAATTTCCCGGCAGTCACCCCATGGTGGATGAAATGCAAAGTTTTGAGCAAACCGAGGATGAACAAATTAATATCTGAACCATTTGCGCACCCAGTGACATCGAATCCATTGCAGACGCTTATCTCTCTACTGCTTTTTTTTAGGGGAAAATGACAGTGGGAGAGGCTCCCACTGACTTAGTATTAACTCAGATCACAAGGTTACATAATTACAAGGGTGGGGTTAAGGCCCCCAGGCCATAACTAAGGCTAATCAGAAGAAGAGCAGGTAGGCTCACACACTAAACAAAGTGGTTGAAGTGAAACAAATCACATGCTTTGGAGAAACGTGAAGATGAAAGGGTGCAGCTCCTGTTTACAATTGTGTATAAGCAACTCCACCAAGCTCTTGAAGTGTGCTAGCCAAGAGGCAAGGGAGTGTGGCACCCTCCTAAAATGCTCATTGTTTCGTTCCTTCCAAATACTCCAAGCAGACAACATGAAAATGTCCATAAAGAGGGGCTGGCTCCACTGCCGCTTGCCAGCATGTATCAACCTAAGACGATTATCATAGTTTGGCCAGACGATCCCCAGCTTGGCCCAGCATTGCACACCGAAGGGACAGTGGAAGAAGAGGTATTCCACCGTCTCTTCAGGTGGCTGATTACACAGCAAGCAGGCATAATTGTTGTTTTGGATGTTGTAGTGACGGCGTTTGAGCATGTTCCTTGTGTTCAGGCGGTCAACCATCAGGAGCCAGCAGAACACTTTAAATTTGATGGGGCTCTTGGCCTTCCACAGCCACACAAATGCCTCATCCGCCTCCACCTCTCTGAAGCAGTATGCGTAGTATACGCTGGAAGAGAATCGATTGGCAATCGAGCAAGCCCAGACATCATGGTCCTCTGCAATTATTGCAACATGAGCGCATTGCCCTTGGATCGCCCTGACCTCCTCACGGGCCTATGCAGAGAGAGGGAGCTGGAACAACTCACCAGGGTCGTTGGCTTGCAGAACGGCATTAACAGTCGTATCTTTGTCCATGCAAAAGGAGAAGGCCCTGGGGAAGGAGTGCATGAGGGAGTGTTCTTCTTCATCGAGCCACATGTCCTTCCAGAAGAGAGTCGAGAGGCCATTCCCAACCCCCACCGACGTGATTCCTCTGAAGATATCGCTGTGCATCATAACATCTCGCCACCAAAACGAGCCAACAGCATTGCATGCATGGGGTACTTTATCAGAGTAGTGCGCATCCTAGACAAGCGAGACCCAGGGTACATCCTCTTTGTTATAGAATTTAAAGAGGTGTTTGAGCAAGAGGGCCACATTCTGAGTTTTTATATCAATGACACCCAGCCCACCCTTCCTCTTCGGTCTACAAACTAGATCCCATGCTGCCAAGGAGTTCGTTTTGATGCCATCATCTATGTTCTTTGCCCAGAGGCAATACCCGCGAAGCTTGTCCAGATGTTCAACCACACAGGGAGGAAGTTTGATGGTGCACATGGCATAAATGAGCATTGACGTAATTGCAGAATTAACCAGCGTAAACTTTGCACCAGTGGACATCAAGGACAAGGCCGTTGACAACTTCCTCTCCACACCATGCACCAACGGCATTAGATCGAGCACTGACGGTCTAGTGGTTCCCATAGGAAGGCCAAGGTAAGTGAATGGCATCACTCCCACCGTGCAGCCAAAGATGCGAGCTAGATCATCTGTTTTATCCTGGGACAGATTGATCGGGATGAGCGTGGACTTGCCAAAGTTTATTTTGAGCCCTACCAAGTCAGCATAATCCACAAGGATGGATTTCATAACGGCTGCTTGGGACGGACAGGCAGGCATTAGGAGGATCGTGTCATCGGCGTATTGAACCACCAGGTACTCGGTCACATTGGGCGAAGGGAAGGGCAAGTGAATCAGGCGGCGCACAAATGCATCATTGATGGCCGCTTGTAGCAAGTCTGCAGCAAGCACGAAGATCAAAGGCGACAGTGGGTCCCCTTGACGAACGCCACATTTGCATTTGAATTTTCTTCCCGGGCAACCATTCAAGAGAACTGAAGAAACTCCCGAACCAAAAATCGAATTCATCCACCCCAGCCATTTCTCATCAAAATCCATGTGCTTCATGATATTCATCATCGGCTCATGCTCAATTGTGTCAAAAGCTTTGGCAAAGTCCAATTTCAACAAGGCCACCTCTCGCGAAGATGCTTGGCATTGGTGAATGAACTCAAAAGTCCAGGCCAGACAATCTTGGATCGTCCTCCCCTTGAGAAAGCCGTACTGGTTTTTGTGCACTATCCTTAAGATGAGTTTCTGCAGACGATTAGCAAGCAATTTGGTGACGATTTTGAGATAGCAATTGAGTAGAGTGATCGGTCTATAGTCACTAGCAGATTCAGGCGAGGCAATCTTCGGAATCAGGGTAATATACCCCTCATTGATACTAGTTATGTCTAGTCTGCCTTCATAGAATTCATGACAAAGCTTATAGAAGTCCTCCTTTATAGTCGACCAGCAGGTTTTTAGGAAGCACCCGTTGAAGCCATCGGGCCCCGGAGCATGATCAGACGGCATGGTACGCACCACCGCATCAATCTCATCATGAGTAAAGGGAGCCGAGAGTTCCTCTAAGCCCTCCACTCTGCGTATGATTCTGCTAAGATCAAATTTCATGGTGGTGGGTTTAGATGTCCCCAGTCTTTCCTTGAAAGCAGCATAGAGAATCCCTTCTTTGCCTGCATGGTCCAACACAACTGTATCATCATGACGCAAAGACGCAATGGAATTGTGTCTGTACCTCTCAGTTGCTAGAGCCTGGAATAGTTTGGTGTTTTCATCCACGAATCTGAAGTACCGAATCGTGCATCTTTTCCTCCAATATTCGTTCTGGTGACGAAGAAGTTCATTCAGATGTTTTTTAAGGACACATCTAAAATTTGCTTCCAGGTGAAAGAGGCCCCTCTTATCTTCAAGATCATCAAGGAAGAGCAGTGTCTCATTGCAATTTTGGATTAAGATCTTAAGCCTAGAAATCCCTTTACTCCATTGCTTAAGATCATACCGCAGGTTTTTGAGTTTTTTGCATATGAGGGAGGCTGAATTGGGGGCAAAGCAGGGTTTTGACCAAGAGCGTTGGACAGTCTCCAGGAAACCAGGCTGTTTAGTCCAGAAGTTCTTGAATCTGAAAAGCTTAGATTTTGGGATTTTGGACTCAATGGAAACCACACAGGGAATGTGGTCAGACACGGGTTTACCCATAGGCATGACCATAGTGTTAGGGTGGGAGGTGGTCCAATTGGTGGAGGTAAAAAACCAGTCCAACTGCTCCAAGAGTGGATCATCCTGCATATTACTCCAAGTAAATGTTCTACCTTTAACAGGCAATTCCATTAGCGATTGAGCCCTAATGATTTCATTGAACAAAAGCATATCATTGGCATTCCCCCCAGGCTTATTTCTGTTGGTGGTTGATCTGATGAAATTAAAATCCCCCAGGAGTAACCAGTTTTCATCATCAGGAATGTGCAGATCAAACAGCCAAGATGTAAAATTAATTCTCTCTTGTCCAGCACATGGGCCATAAACATTAACTAAATTCCAGGTGACAGCTGATTGAGTGGAGACAAAAGAGATCCCAATAGCAAAAGGACTAACATACCAAGGAGAGCCAGTGAAAATAGAGCTATTCCAAATAGTAATAATGCCACCAGATGCACCAGAAGATGGAGTAAACACAAACTTATCAAAGCGCTTAGGGCAGAAAGTTTTAACAAAGGATAAATCAAAAGATTCACGCTTAGTTTCCTGAATACAAATAATGGCACAACCACTGGAATCGATCACATTTCTTAACGCCAAAAGTTTCTTATCAGAGTTAATGCCTCTGATGTTCCAGGAAAGCACGTTTCAAGATTTATTCATCTCCTAGAGTGGAGAGAGGTGGCGTGGCAGCCGACTGCTGTCCAACAAGCAGCTTGTCTACAGTGATATCTTCAGGTGGGATCCCATAGTGTGAACCCATGCTCTGAATTTGGTCAACAGACAATGGTGGAGGGGGAGCCTCACTATCAGACACAGGAGCTGCAGCCATGGATGTGATCTTGATTGACGGTGTTGCACGTGGCTTGACCCTGGATTTGGACTGCCTGGCCTCATTGATGTGATTAACCTTGAAACCATCATACTTATTAGTACGAGAACTCCTCCTGATTGAAGTGAAATCAAGGGGAGCTTTGTTCTTTCCAGAAGATGAAGCTATCACATTGGACGAAGAAGCGAGTACCTTTAAAGCCCTGCCCTGGGCACAATGGGCTACAGCAGAGTCATTTTGTGAGTAATCCACTCCCACCAAGTCAACCTCATCTAACTGAGCGACACGACCACCAAGGAGGAACTGAGCTACAAAAATCTCAGAGAGGATGTCAGGTTCAGGCAGCAGTTGTTCCATCATGGCCGTGCCCAGAATCTGCAGCTGTACACTGATGATCTTGAAGGGGTTCAAGGGGAAAATGGCACCACCAGTGAAAGATTTATCCATCAGTGCAGGAGTATAAATCCTCTTGAACATCTGTCCCATCCAAAGGAGAAGATCAACATCAGAAGTAGCAGTGACTGTGACTGAGTTTCCACCTGCTCTGAAGAACAGCATTGGAGCAGCAGGATTTCCATTAACAAACGCATCAGCCAGGGCCTCCACTGACTCAACCTCAGACTCAGACGACCACACATCAGACAGATTGTCAGAAACATTGTGCTCAGGATCCACTCCATCCATCAGAGATGGGCCATCATACTGAAAGAAGGTTCTGAAACTGAAATCGGTATATGGTGGAGGCACAACTGGCCAAGCCCTCCAACCATTCTCCTGTAGCTCTTCTGGAGCAGGCTCTTGAGCATTCCACGCAGCATTGTTAAGAGCATCCTGGGCCTCCATTTCCTCAATCCTAGCTTGCTGTATTAGAGTGTAATAGGGCAACTCATAAGGATGAGGAGAAGCATTGAGCAGAGGAGGACCTTCTTCAGTACCAACCAGGCCAGGTATAGTGCTCCTTCCATTCAGTACATAGACAGGAACCGACCAAGAACGGCCAAGTCCTGGCAGCAAACCAACTCTGGTGACCAGCAGACTATGAGGCACTTCAGCAATGTCTTTGATGTGGCATTTAACAAGAACTCTCGCTTTGTTATGCCCAGGGTGTGGCCAAACCAGCAGTTTTCCAAAATGCGAGACAGCTATGTGTATATAATGCTCAGTTTGGTAGTCCATTGGAAAAGCTAAAAACATAATCCACACTTCATATTCAAAGGCAGGCATACGCATGTTTATTCCCTCATCATGCGGCACAAGAGAGAAGTGAGAATCATCAGTCAGGGCGTGAGGCCCTTCTCTAATCGCAGCTTCTCTGCTTTCCATGTCAGAAAATGCAACACAACCAATCCCAAGAGGATACACAAAGTCATCTACCAGCTCATACTCAAGGTCCTCAATGATGATACGACACACCTCGGCAAGCCATAGTTCCTTCTGGTGATCAGGGACAGGAGGGTCCACAGTAACAATGGCGTACCTATTGTGGTTGAGAGGTGGGTCGTTGACCACCATGACCTGCCGCATGAACCCGATGATTTGGTCCTCTCTCAAAGGTCGATCCCGTCGGCGCGAAGGCAAACGAACGGACTGGGAAGTTCGCCATGGCGGTGGTCGGTGACGTTGGTGGTGCAGAGGAGGAACTAGATTGGAGCACAGAGGGCTGGATTGTGGTGGAAGACAGAGGTGGTGAGCTCGAGGTGGAAGGAGCAGAGCCGGATTGGGGGTTTTGGCAGGCGGAAAAGACTGCACGCTGACCAGGGAGGCCAAACGGCAAGCAATCGGATATTGCCACGTCCGGGTGCTGCGGGATTTTCTGTTTCTCTCTACTGCTTTGTTTCTCCTAGAACAGTATCATAACGATCATGGGAGATATGTTCAGCTGTGTTTGTATACACTTGTCCACCACCTCTCTTCTTCTTCGGAGCATTCTCTTCTTGCTCATTAGCATTTTGCTCGGTTCTTTTCCGCTTGCTGGTTGATGGGCCTACCGTTGGGCCCTTGGCATTCAGAGCTTTGGATTCATCTGCTGTGCCCAGAACAACATCATCTCTGTCAGCCAGGCTCACTGGTCGAGCCGAATCCTCAACTGACTACATTTACCTGTGAAAAATGATAGATTCGAGGGAAAATGGGGACAGGGTTACGAATGCTCACAGTGAAGTTTTTGAGAAAGAAAATGTTTTGAAGAAGAATTAGATGCAGACTTTGAGAAATGTTTCGGATGAAAGAAATGTGTAGAACGAACTAGTAGGTTCGAAGAATATACTAGTTAACGTGCTAAGCATTACATTCGTACGAGACATAATACAAACCCTAGATCTGAAATTTTTTTGGATGCGAGGGACTTCTACAAACCACATCCGCACAAGTTACCTATCAGTAAAGATCTGAGAATGCAGCAAATACAGGTAATTTCTACCGCGGACGAACTCGAACAAGATGAATGGAAGAACGAGTTCGCACTACACATACCCTAACTCGGTGATGTGCAGCAACTACGGCGGCGCGGGGAGGAAGATGATCCGCGGCGGTGAGGAATAACTTTGGCGACCTCTTTTCGGCAGCAAAATGGTGAAGATGACCGATGTCGTCGAGCTCAAGTTGGAGCAGTGCGGTAGGGCTTCGGAAAGTGACGGTGGCGAAGAGGCGAAGTGGATTTGGGGAAGGTTGGCGATGCAGTATATATATGCGAGGAAGAATAACCGCATACAGTGAATCTGATCGGACGACCACATTCAAAGGACTATTGCGATTCAACAGTCCAGGTTAAACGGCAGTTGATGAAGAGCACGTGGCAACTGTCATCAAAGATCGTGGTCCTAACTTGGGCGGGAAACCCCAAATTTTGGATGGCTTTTGCCAAAACGAATTAAGTTCAGAACAAACCTTTGACATGGTCAAGGACACCAGATATAGTATCGTTACCAGATGAAATTTGAGCATTCATAACGGAACAACATAGACTGGAAGAGATAGAATAGAGGGAAAACAGGGTCCTAGGTATTTCACTCAGACAAAGAAACACAAACACTCGAGAGAAAAGCTATGAGTGAAATACATTCGGACTAACACAAAATCCTTCAACCGAAAGGCAACTCAACGAAGGGAAATTGCGGTGGCATGACCCACCGTATAAGAACTGTTTGACCCCGAGCGTCGCACAATTGTCCTGGCACCCGGTTAGTCTAGTTCTTCGTTAATGTATTCACTCTCAAAAAGAAAATTTCACTTTGTTGAAATTTTCAAACTCTTCGAGTGTTGTGCACCCATTCCTTCTAAGATGTGGAAGTGATGGTACGGGTGCCGAGTCCAGCTTACTGCACGTTTGTGGAATCTAGGATATTTAGCTCACACCGTAACACACAGAATCTTTTCTCATTGAGAGGCTTGGTGAAGATATCAGCGAGATTTTCTTCAGTATTGACGTGACTGATGACAATATCCTCTCGAGCAACATGATCGCGAAGAAAATGGTGTCTGATCTCAATATGCTTGGTGTGAGAATGCTGCACTGGATTGTGTGCAATTTTGATTGCACTCTCATTATCGCACAATAAAGGAATCTTCTTGACCTTGATGCCATAATCCTTCAGAGTCTGCTTCATCCATAATAACTGTGTGCAACAGGCGCCAGCAGCAATATATTCGGCCTCAGCCGTAGAGAGAGAGACACAATTCTGCTTCCTTGATGACCAACATACCAAAGATCTACCGAGGAAATGGCATGTCCCCGAAGTAGATTTCCTATCAACCCGGTCACCTACATAATCTGAGTCTAAATATCCAACGAGATCAAACTGTGCTCCCTTAGGATACCATAAACCTAAGGTGGGGGTGTGAGCCAAATATCTTAGAATATGCTTGACCGCTTGGTGATGCGATTCTTTCGGTGCAGCTTGAAAACGAGCAGACATACAAACACTCAACATAATATCAGGTCTGGATGCACATAGGTAGAGTAAAGAACCAATCATCGAACGATAAGCTTTCTGATTGTAATCTTTACCATACACATCTGCGTCCAGCTGACCATTCGTGGGCATTCAAGTTTTGTAGCCCTTCAGTTTGCAATCTTGCATTTTAAACTTCTTTATACAGTCTCTCAGATATTTCTCCTGAGTCAAGATGGCAATATTCCCCGTGGGGACGGGTACCCGCGGGGATTTACCCATCATGGAGCGGGGATGGGGGACAAATTCACCCCATGGGTATTGTCTGGTGGGTACCCGTTAGTCTCGTGGGGCGGGGATTGGGATAAAATCCCCCCCATGGGGACTCCATGGATACCCGAAAAACTATGTCATGCGTACTACAAATGCACAATATATAGATCAATACCTAAATATTTCACACAATTATTTTTCTCCACCTCTCCCAATGACCATGCCTTCTCCAATCTCACCTATGCCAGTTAGTTTTGAGATCCCCATGGATACCCGATGGGTACCGGGTACCCGATATTAACGGGGATGGGGGGCGTTTTGTCCCCGCGAAGCTTCACGGAGCTTGCGGGTATGGGGATTGGCGGGGATCGGGGCGGGGATGGTGGAGTCATCCCCGTCCCCGTTGCCACCTTGACTCCTGAGATATGAAAATTCCATTGTCCTGTTGACGTATTTGCAGTCCGATAAAGAACTTAAGTTCACCCATCATAGACATTTGATATTTCTCGGACATCATTCGCCCGAACTCCATGCTGCAAGCATTGTTAGTACAATCGAAAATAATATCATCCACATAAATTTGACACACAAATAGATCACCATCAATAGCACAAATGAAAAGAGTGGAGTCAGTGGATCCAGGCTTGAACCCCTTTTCAAGCAAAAACCTCTTCAAGGTGTCATACCAAGCTCGAGGGGCTTGCTTCAGCCCATATAGAGCCCTTTTCAACCTGAAAACTTCGTTAGGAAACTGAGGGTTTTCAAAGCCAGGTGGCTGCCTAACATATACTTCCTCATCAATTTCACCATTAAGGAAAGCACTTTTCACATCCATTTGATAAAGCAAGATATCCTTATAGTTTGCATAAGCAAGAAGAATACGAATTGCCTCAAGGTGAGCAACATGAGCATATGTTTCAATGAAATCAATACCTTCTACCTGTGTATACCCTTGAGCGACAAGATGTGCTTTGTTTCTCACAACAATGCCATTTTCATCTTGCTTATTCTGGAATATCCATTTTGTGCCGATGATATTGTGCTTCTTAGGATTTGGTTTGTCAACCAATTCCCATACATCATTCAATTTGAATTGCACCAACTCTTCTTGCATGGCATTCATCCAATCGGGATCATTCATGGCTTCCTCATACTTCATAGGTTCTGTCAATGAGACAAAGGAGAAACTGCCACAGTAGTTAGCCAAATGAGTGCGAGAACGAGTTGTGGGTCGATAACCTGGATTCTCAAGATCTTCGAGAATTAGTGCAGGGTCAACTCGATTAGCCACTCCTGGGTGAGGATTTTCATCTTGATGATCATTTTCATTTTCCTTAGCATCAGCATCGGGTTGAGCATTTGTGTCGCCATTTTAATCGGGATTACCATTTGGATTGGCATTTGCATTCTGGTTGCCATTTGTGTTCGGAGCGGCATTTTCTTCGACATTGGCTTGGCGTGTTCTGCTTCGAGTCATGGGGCATCATCATCGGAAGAGTCAGGTACATTTCCTTCAACTGTCCTGACGCTCCCAACGGCTATTTGCCGAATAGCATCTGAATCGGTGGTTCATCTATCACATTAGGCAGGTGCTCCTTTTGGGAGCCGTTAGATTCATCAAACCGCACATTTACCATTTCCATAACTTTCCCGTGGTGAGAGTTATAGACACGATAAGTATGCGAGTTCGAGCCATAACCAAGAAGAAAACCTTCATGTGCCTTAGGTGCAAACTTGGAATTATGATTCATGTCTCATATATAGCAAGGTGCACCAAAAACACGTAAATAAGAAACATTTGGTTTCTTGCCAGTGATGAGCTCATATGAAGTTTTCTTAAGGAATTTGTGAAGATAATCATGATTCACAACATAACAAGCAGTGTTAATAGCAATAGCCTAGAAGTGAATAGGAGTTTTATACTCACTAAGCATTGTTCTCGCCATCTCGATGAGAGTTCTATTCTTTCGCTCAACAACTCCATTCGGTTGGGGAGTGTATGCGGTAGAGAACTCATGAGTTATACCATTTTCGTTGAGAAAATCTTCGATATGAGTAATTTTGAACTCAGTACCATTGTCGCTTCTGACATGCTTAATTCGCACATCATATTCATTTTGGGCCTTCTTGGCAAATCTTTTGAAGATGTCTTGGGTGCAGGTTTTGTCTTCGAGAAAGAATACCCAAGTGTAACGAGAGGAATCATTATCAATAACCAGACCATAATGACTGCCTCCGAAACTTGCATAGTTTTGAGGTCCGAATAAATCCATATGAAGAATTTCCATAGGTCTTGTTGTGGTCATAACAGTTTTTGACGAATGATGCTTCTTGGACATTTTTTCGGCCTCATACGCACCACAGAGACGATCCTTGTCAAATTTTACATCAGGAATGCCACAGAGATGATTTTTCTTCACTAGAGTCTGCAAATTTCTCATACCTGCATGACCAAGTCTTCGGTGCCACAGCCATCCTTCGGTTGTTTTTGCAAGGAAACAAGTTTGGACTGAGGGACCCTTAGAGAAATCCACAATATATAAATCACCTTTTCTATTTTCCTCGAAGACGAAGGAATTGTCAGAGGCCATAAAGACGATGCATTTGGATATGGAAAATTGAACTAGCATGCCAAGATCACAAAGCTTGCCAACTGACATGAGATTGAATCCAAGAGACTGAACAAGTAAAACATCATCAATGTTCTTGTCTTTGGATATAGCAATTTTACCTAACCCAATTACCTTTCCTTTATTGTTGTCGCCAAAAGTAATATACTTATGAGATGAAGCAGTTAAGTTGGGGTCGACAAACAACGACTTGTCTCCGGTCATATGACTAGTGCATCCACTATCCATTATCCATTCGGTACACCCGGAGACATAGTCCTGCAGAGGAATTAGGCTTTCTTAACCACCCACATCTTTGTAGGTGGCTTCGAAACAAGAGAGCGAGCAGGATATGATTTCTTTCGATAACCATAATTGTTACTTGAGTAAGTGCGAGCATAATCGAAGGAATATGCATTGAAATTCTTTCCAGATGAATGAGTATAGTGGTTGAATGAGGTATGCATATAATCATTCTTTCGAACCTTTTTAAGGAAGTAACGAGCATTTTCTGCCTGCATGGTTAGTAAAGTAGTAATAGGCAATGCTTCGATAGTTTTTATGGGCACCCAGATAGCTTTCTTTGGAGGGCCATTCCTGCTGTTTGGTCCAACATAGCGAGCAACAGCCTCACCATGTTAGTTTTTGAACAACTTATAGTTGTCCAGAGAGTCATCATAAGAGTATTCAGGGATAGGGGAGTCATATCCCAAAAGTAAAGCTGGATCGAGCATTTTGCTCTTGGCAGGCACCCACACAGTGCGAGGATATTGATCAGGTTCCCAGTAGGAGCCATTTTCATTCAGTTTCCTTTCAAAACCAATACCTTCTTTCCTGGGGTTTTTGTGAAGAATGGATTTCTTCAGAACATCACAAAGGGTTTGATGCCCTTTGAGAGACTTGAACATTCTTGTCTGAATAATATCCTTTAACCTAGCATTCTCATCAGACACAGAACCATTTTCCTCGACAGAGAGGTTAGCATTCACAGAAGATTCAACATTTGATTCAGCATTGCTATGTTCAAGGCATTTTAAGCAAGGTGGTATAAACACTTCAGGGTTCTCTTTGAGTTGTTGGGTGAGAAGAGAATTTTCTCTGATCAAGTCATCATGAGCCTCTCTCAGCGACTCAAGTTCTTGTTTCCTTTCAGGTAATCATAAGTCAATCTCTCGTAGTCGGCCGAGAGAAAATCATGACGATTTGATAGTTCTTCCATTCGTGACTTGAGAGCGGAATGCTCTTCTGTCAGCGACATATTTTTCTTCATCTCCTCAACCAACAACCCTTCAGATTTCCTGGGGGTTTTCTCAATTTTCTCAAGAGAGTTTTGTTGTATATTAGCAATTTTGATCGGTTTAGCATGGTCATCCTCATCCGATGAATATTGATCACTGGAGTGAACCTTGTGATGTTTGGAGGATACCTTTTCTTTCGAAGCTTTGGCCATGAAGCAGTAGGCAGGAGATTCTATGTCGCTTGAATGATTCTTGAAGAAGTTTGATGCAGGGGTGGAGGCACATGCTATACCAGCCATGCCGGAATCAGAATCCTCATCGGATTCATCAGCTTCTTCGGAGTCAGATGACTCTTCTTCATCGGAGTCCATCTCCATGCCGATGTACGCCTTGGCCTTGCGAGAGGTATTCTTGCGGTTGGAGGAGGACTTGGAGGGATTCCTTGAGGAAGATCTTGACAAAGACTTGGAGGCAGATCCATCCTTCTTCTTGAAGAACTTCTTCATTTTCTTCTCATCATCGAAGTCATAGTTCTTGCTCTTGCCTTTTGCCATGGTTGTTTCCTGAATCATATCTTCCACTGGCACAGATTTTAGCTTCCCATGCACTTCAGAGGTTTTGATGAATATTTTGAACCGCTAGAGTTGCTTGATCCTTTCTTCTGGAAATGGTTCTTCCTGTGAAGGCGCTGGAATTTTTTCATGATTAATGTGAGATCTTTGCTGATCCTTTCTGGGTCATCTGAATCTTCTTCGGCATTTCCTTCTGAGGAAGAATCAGCCATAGGCTTGAGAGCATGACTTTTGCGGTGACTTGAGCCATAGAGATCTCTCTTTTCTTCTTCTTGTTCCTCGTGGGTGTTTAGCCTTTCCATGAATCAGCAGAGTCGAGAATTTTGAAATCAGCTCGTTCCCAAATCATTAGAACTAGTGTGTCGAATGAGCCTTCAAGGGATCGGAGCAGCTTCTTCACAACTTCATGATCAGTGATGTCTTTGGCGCCGAGACCTTGCAGCTCTTTTGCAATGTCACTCAGACGATCAAAAGTTTGCTGACAGCTTTCATTTCCGCTTCGCTTGAACTGATTGAACTTCGCCCGAAGAGTATCAATGCGAGTTTCTTTCTGAGTTGAAACACCCTCATTTATCTTTTCGAGAATGTCCCACAATTCCTTTGCAGTTTCACACTGATGATAGCGAAGAAATTGAGCATGAGAGAGATGGCCACCAATTTCATCTTTAGCTTGAGCATCCATCTGAATGAGTTTCTTCTCGCGTTCAGTGGGGACTTGGGGCACTTCAACTATGAATCCATTCTGCACCACGTTCCACATATCATCATCAATAGCTCGGAGACAGATCTTCATCTTCTCTTTCTAGAAGGGATAGTCCATCCCATCGAAGATGGGAATCTTGAGATGCGACTTGTAGCTCACTGAAGACATACTTAAACTCCAAGGTGGTTAGACCAAAATGAGCAGAGTCAAGGAGTACCTTGCTCTGATACCAATTGTAGGAACGAAGTATGTCTACCAGAGGGGGGGGGGTGAATGAGAGTTTTAATTTTTCTTTGGAAATATCAAAACTCTCGGAACCCAACAGCGGAGCGAATGAAAATAGTATACAGCGAGCGAATACAAGCTAACAAATGGAAACTAAAAGCATGCATCAAGACAAATCACATGATTGAAACTGTTTGACTGTAAAGAGGAGAAGCAGAGGTAACCAGTGATGCTCGATGGTGAAAAGGAATTTGGTAGACCAGTTCATCCTTCTGCACAAGGACTACGTCTGGTTGGACGGGTTGTGATTTAACACAAAAGATAAACTCTCTTCGCCCTATTCGCCTCAACAATTGGTTCATCAACCAATGCCGATCACTCATGGTAGATACTTGAGGCGATCTCCAAACCTTTACAGACTTCTTCTTCGAGAACCACAATGACTCTTGGTCTCCGAAGAAATTGACACCTAACCGTCTAGAGAGTTTGCAGCTCTCAAGAGTAATAGGCGGAGTGTACTGGACTTAGATTCGAGTGATGCTAAACCACTATCTAATTTTTCGGCTCTAGGGGTTTTCTCTCAGTGGATTTTAAACTCAAATCACTCTGAAGAGGGGGTTGCTCAACAATCTTCTCACAATCAAACGGAGCAGCCACTGGACAGCGCCGGTGCGGGGTGGCTATTTATAGACGCAACCTTCCCTGGTGGGAAATGACCATTTTGGACTCGCGGTCCAGCCAATGGCCAACCGACATGTTCACAACGGTCGGATTTCAAGAGCAACGGTAACATTACTTGACCAAGTAATGCTAACTCCTTGGTCAGAGACAAATCTCTCGCAGCAAAGAAGATCACAGTCTCTTGCTGGCAAGTATTTGCTCGGAACACAAAGAGATTTCTCTCGTAACTTTCATAGGATTTGGGTTTAGCATCAGAGAATCAAAGCTTCGAACGCTACACCCCTCTTAGTAGTACGGTGGTCCTATGACTCAATAAAGAGAAGAGAAACAATGAAATAAATGCTACATCTTCGCTTCGTCTTCAATCTTCTCGGTCGCAGTCACTCCCTTCGAACGAGCACCGAACCAATTGCTTCGTCACAACAATTTTTGAGGGGTCACTCTTGTTATCATAATCTTCGGTGATAACCCTCACTTCTGCGCAGGGGATTATCTTCGGCGTTTGAATCAAACTCCTCTTGACTCCAGGGACCTGTTACTCTGTGTGCACTAGCAAACACATAAGTCCCTTACTGTTTATGTCAACAAACTCCAAAACATAAGGAGGCAAATTATTGCACCAACAATGATGAAATTCTTCAGTTCAAATTCGTCAGAGCATAGACCACAAATTCTTCAGCAGCGGAATAATGTAAGAGAGGGTGAGGAATTTGAAACCAGGATGTCTCGGTGAAGACAATGCAATTTGGTAGACCAGTTCCAATTGCTGCATCAACTGTACGTCTGGTTGAGGCGGCTGAGTCGCAACTCAGAGGACACACAGTCCTCACTGTATTCCTCTTGAGCTAAGGTCACTTAGTCCTCGCCCAATCACCCAGGGCAAGTCTTCAAGGTAGACGTCCAAAACCTTGACAGACTTGTTCACCACCACACCACAATGACTCTTGGTGTACTCATAACTTGACGCCTAATGATACATCCCATCGTATCTATAATTTTTGATTGCTTCATGCCAATATTCTACAACTTTCATATACTTTTGGCAACATTTTATATTATTTTTGGCACTAACATATTGATCCAGTGCCCAGTGCCAGTTCCTATTTGTTGCATGTTTTTTGTTTCGCAGAATATCCATACCAAATGAAGGCCAAACGTGATAAAAAGTTTACGGAGAATTATTTTGGAATATATATGATTTTTGGGAAAACGAATCAATGCGAGACGATGCCTGAGGGGCCCACAAGCTTGAGAGGCGCGCCCCCTATCGTAGGTGCGCCTGGTAGGCTTGTGGGGCCCCTGTAAGGCGGTAGGTGTCCTTCTTTCATTGCAAGAAAGATAATATCTGGAAGAAAATCATGTTAAAACTTCAGCCTAATCGGAGTTATGGATCTCCGAGAATTTATGAAATGGTGAAGGGTCAGAAAATAGGAAGCAAAACAGAAGAGAAACAAAGAGAGAGAGAGAGAGAGAGAGAGAGATCCAATCTCAGAGGGCTCCTGCCCTCTAGGATCCATGGAGACCATGGACCAGGGGGAACTCTCTTCCCATCTAGGGGGGAGGCCAAGGAAGAAGAAGAAGGAGGGGCTCTCTCTCCCTCTCTCTCCCAGTGGCGCTGGAATGCTGCTGGGGCAACCATCGTGACGACGATCTACACCAACAACTTCGCCGCCGTCATCACCAACTCTCTCCCCCTCTATGCAGCGGTGTAACATCTCTTCTCCCCGCTGTAATATCTACTTAAACATGGTGCTTAATGCTATATATTATTATCTAATGATGTATGGCCATCCTATTATGTTTGAGTAGATTTGTTTTGTCCTATGGGTTGATTGATGATCGTGATTGGTTTGAGTTGTATGTTTTATTTTGGTGTTGTCCTATGGTGCCCTCCGTGTCGCGCAAGCGTGTGGGATTCCTGCTATAGGGTGTTGCAATACGTTTATGATTCACTTATAGTGGGTGGCGTGAGTGACTGAAACACATACCAGAGTAAGGGAGTTGTTGCGTATGGGAGTAAAGAGGACTTGTTACTTAATGCTATGGTTGGGTTTTACCTTAATGATCTTTAGTAGTTGCGGATGCTTGCTAGAGTTCCAATCATAAGTGCATATGATCCAAGTATGGAAATTATGTTAGCTCATGCCTCTCCCTCATATAAAATTGCAATAATTATTACCGGTCTAGCTATCGATTGCCTAGGGACAAAATCTTTCTCTTGTGTTACAAAAGCTCTCTACTAAACAACTTACTTTCATTATCTTGCAATTTACTCGTAATTTTATTCTCGCTAAGTACATCTAGTTTTATTCTTGCAAACCTATCCTATCACCTACAAAATAGTTTCATACTTGTTCTAGGTAAAGCAAACATTAAGTGTGCGTAGAGTTGTATCGGTGGTCGATAGAACTTGAAGGGAATACAAATTCCACCTTTAGCTCCTCATTGGGTTCAACACTCTTATTTATCGAAAAAGTTATAATTGATCCCCTATACTTGTGGGTTATCAAGACCTTTTTCTGGCGCCGTTGCTGGGGAGCAATAGCGTGGGGTGAATATTCTCGTGTGTGCTTGTTCGCTTTATCTAAGTAGATTTTATTTTCTGTTCTAAGTTATTCTCTATCTTTAGTTATGGATATGGAACACGAAATACCAAAAAAATTAGTTGTACTTGCTATTCATCGAGACGGGAAACCTCCTAAAACACTCGATGCTCGTTATGTGGAAAATATTAAACACTACTTTGATAGTCCTGAGAAAAGCCCATTCAACTTGATAAGGAAAGACACGTTGGATCAATATGAATACTTTAGGGATTATTGCTTGACTCAAAAAGGGAAACCCTTATGGGATCAAACTAATTTTATTTTATTTTCTGTTCTAAGTTGCTCTCTATCTTTAGTTATGGATATGGAACACGAAATACCAAAAAAATTAGTTGTACTTGCTATTCATCGAGATGGGGAACCTCCTAAAACCCTCGATGCTCGTTATGTGAAAAATACTAAACACTACTTTGATAGTCCCAAGAAAAGTCCTTTCAACATGATAATGGGAGACACGTTGGATCAATATGAATACTTTAGGGATTATCGCTTGACTCAAAAAGGGAAACTCTTATGGGATGAAACTGATTATTTGCAATGGTATGCTTGGAATTTATGCTTGAGATATGATTACACTTGTTGCTCTAGGATGAAGGCTCCACACCTTCCCTTTTCATGTGAATTTAATGATAATGAAACCTTGGCTTCTTATGCTAATGGTATATATGATTACTATGATGTGGAACGAATAGAAGAATTTGTTGCTTTTAAGGGTGCTTATGAAATTGAATCTTTGTTTGAAAAGTATGGAGATTGTGATGATGCTGTTTACAGATCTGAAAATTATGCTATACTTAAATATTCCTATGAGAATTATAAATACAATGCCGATATTGATGAATTGATTGAGGAAGTCTCCGCTGTCCAAGAAGAGACTAATATTTTGCAGGAATCTATGGAAGAAGAAATTGCTGAAAATGTGAGCTCATTAGATGAAAAAGATGAGGAGGAAGAGCGAATTAGCCACCCGTGCCCACCTTCTAATGAGAGTAACTCTTCAACTCATACATTGTTTAATTTCCCTTCGTAATTACCGAAGGATGATTGCTATGATAATTGCTATGATCTCATTGATTCATTTGAAATATCCCTTTTTGATGAAATTGATGCTTGTTATGCTTGTGGCCATGATGCCAATATGAATTATGCTTATGGAGATGAACTTTCTATTGTTCCTTATGTTAAGAATGATATTGTTGCTATTGCACCTACACATGATAGTCCTATTATCTTTTTGAATTCTCCCAACTAACCTATACCGGAGAAATTTGCACTTGTTAAGGATTATATTGATGGGTTGCGTTTTACCATTGCACATGATGATTTTGATGAATATAATATGCATGTTCTTGCTGCTCCTACTTGCAATTATTATGAGAGAGGAACTACATCTCCGCCTCTCAATGTTTCTAACACGATAAAATTGCAAGAAACTGCTTATGCTATGTATCGGCCTTTACTTGATGTCCATGAATTGTTCTTTTATGACATGCCGATGCATAGGAAAAGAGTTAGACTTCGTCAGTGCATGATATATGTTCTTGGTGCTCACTACTAAATCACAAATCATTGTTAATTAAAATTGGCTTTGATATACCTTGGGATCCGGGTGGATCAATTACTTGAGTGCTTTATGCCTAGCTTAATGGCTTTAAAGAAAGCACTGCCGGGGAGACAACCCCGAAGTTTTAGAGAGTCATTTTATTATGTTGTGTGCTTTCATAAAGTTTAAATACAAAAAAATATAGAGGGGAACCTAAAAACTTCTTCAAAAAGAGAAGTGATTGGAAGGTTATGCATTGGAGAAGTGAGGGTCGGCCTTGAACACTTGTGTTCATGCTCATGGAAACAATGTAGAATTTTTCATGGAAGTTTCTCACAAAAATAATTATCCCCTTGTACAAATCCATTGTATTATAAAAACAATGTGCCAAGGTTTGCCTTTAGGATGTTTAAATTGCTTGTTTGGTGTGTGCGGTGCAAAAACAGAAACTTTTGCTGTAGTGCGTGAATTTAAATTTTTCATCGGAACATGCAAAAACTCTGAAATTTTTACACAGTACTTCTATGAATTTTTTTATTTTGTCCTAATTTTTCAGAATTTTTTGACGTACATAAGTATATGTACTATCTGCATCTTTACAGATTGTCCTGTTTTCACAGATTGCTGTTATAGTTTGGTTATTTGCGTATGTTTGAATCTTGTTGAGCCCTGTTGGTTTGGGAGCCATAGAATTGTGATAGCATACAGTGGGTAATGTTTGATTATAATTATACAATAATGTTACAACAGGACATGATGGTATTTGATGTTATATGTACTAACCCCACTAATAAAAAGTTATATTAAGTTTTGTGTGGGTGAAGTGTTTGAAGATCGAGGAGGTATCGATATGAGGAGAATAAAGAGAATCAAGAGTTAAAGTTTGGGGATGCCCAAGGCACCCCAAGTAAATATTCAAGGAGACTCAAGCGTCTAAGCTTGGGGATGCCCCGGAAGGCATCCCATCTTTCTTCAACAATTATCGGTATGTTTCGGTTTTTGTTTTGTTCACATGATATTCGTAAATTCCTGGAGCGTCGTGTGCTTTTTATTTTTATTTTAATAATGCACCATGCTGGTATGAGATAGTCCCTGGTTGAGTTATAGAATTCTCTTTCCACTTCACTTATATCTTTTGAGTATGGCTTTATAGAATGCTTCATGTGCTTCACTTATATCATTTGAAATTTGGATGCCTATTTCTCTACACATAGGAAAACTGTCATTTGTAGAATGCTCTTTTGCTTCACTTATATTTGTTAGAGCGTGGTAAAGTTGTTTGTAGAAAGAATTAAACTCTCATGCTTCACTTATATCTGTTTAGGGAGTCAACATGAATTGGCCATTCACATGGTTAGGCATAAAATCCTACATAAAACTTGTAGATCACTGAATATGATAAGTTTGATTCCTTGCAATAGTTTTGTGATATAGAGATGGTAATATGTGGGAGGTACTAGTGAATGATTGTGGTTTAGTAAGGATATTGGTGTTAAGGTTTGTGATTCCCGAAGCATGCACGTATAGTCTCTCATAATGCTAAGAAGTTGGAGCATTATTTATTATTGATTGTCTTCGTTTGCATGGAGGTCGGGGGCGCGCGATGGTTAACTCCTGCCAACCTCCCCCCTAGGGGCATGCGTAGTAGTACTTTGCTTTGAGGGCTAATAAACTTTTGCAATAAGTATGTGAGTTCTTTATGACTAATGTGAGTCCATGGATTATACGCACTCTTACCTTTCCGCAATTTGCTAGCCTCTTTGGTACCGTGCATTGCCCTTTCTCACCTCGAGAGTTGGTGCAAACTTCGCCGGTGCATCCAAACCCCATAATATGATACGCTCTATCACACATAAGCCTCCCTATATCTTCCTCAAAACAACCACCTGGCATTTCCATAGCCATTCTGAGATATACTGCCATGGAACTTCCACCATTCCGTTTTATGACACACATCATCATTGTCATATTGCTTTGCATGATCATATAACTAACATAGTATTTGTGGCTCAACCACCGTTCATCATTTTTATACATGTTATGCTAGATCATTGCACATCCTGGTACACCACCAAAGGCATTCATATAGAGTCATACTTTGTTCTAGTATTGAGTTGTAATTTTGTTTGAGTTGTAAGTAAATAGAAGTGTGATGATCATCATTATTCATTATTAGAGCATTGTCCCAGTGAGTTGCAAGTAAATAGAAGTATGAACCAATTGCTTGGCTGACACCGGGGTAGTACATGATTTATTTGTGTTAAGAAAATGGAGCATGACAAGGCTATATGATTTTGTAGGGATAGCGTTCTTTAGCATTGATATTTTGAAAGACATGATTGTTTGTTGGGATGCCTGAGTATTGATGTCTTTATATCAAATTATAGACTATTACTTTGAATCACTCGTGTCTTAATATTCATGCGATGACTAGCTTATATGATCAAGATTATGCTAGGTAGCATTCCACATAAAAAAATATTTTCTTTCTATCATTTACCTCCTTGAGGATGAGCAGGAATTAAGCTTGGGGATGCTGATACATCTCCGTCGTATCTATAATCTTTGATTGTTTCATGCCAATATTCTACAACTTTCATATACTTTTGGCAACATTTTATATTATTTTTGGGACTAACATATTGATCCAGTGCCTAGTGCCAGTTCCTATTTGTTGCATGTTTTTTGTTTCGCAGAATATCTATGATGTTTGAGTAGATTCATTTTGTCCTATGGGTTGATTGATGATCGTGATTGGTTTGAGTTGTATGTTTTATTTTGGTGCTGTCCTATGGTGCCCTCCGTGTCGCGCAAGCATGTGTGATTCCCGCTGTAGGGTGTTGCAATACGTTTATGATTCGCTTATAGTGGGTGGCGTGAGTGACTGAAACACGTAACCAAGTAATGGAGTTGTTGCGTATGGGAGTAAAGAGGACTTGTTACTTAATGCTATGGTTGGGTTTTACCTTAATGATCTTTAGTAGTTGCAGATGCTTGCTAGAGTTCCAATCATAAGTGCATATGATCCAAGTACGGAAAGTATGTTAGCTCATGCCTCTCCCTCATATAAAATTGCAATAATGATTACCGGTCTATCTATCGATTGCCTAGGGATAAAATACTTCTGTTGTGTTACAAAAGCTTTCTACCAAACAACTAACAGTATGGTTTTTCCTATGACTCAAATAAGAAGAAAAGAAACAATGAAAACAAAATTCTTCAAGCTTCAAAGTCTTCATGTCAATTTCTTTAAAGGCAGTACCAATTTCATCACCAAATTCTTCACTTGAAGAAATCCATTTTAGGGGTCGTCTTCCATGTGTTAAACCAAATCTTCAGGGGCTCTTTCTCCTGTGTACACTCACAAACACATTAGTTCCTCAACCTATTTGTCTTCAATACTCCAAAAACCACTAAGGGGGCACTTGATGCACTTACAATCTCCCCCTTTTTGGTGATTCATGACAAATTGGTTAGGATTTCAATGGGAGTAAAAATAATTGAAGTGTAAGTATAGAGTTTGAAGAAATTGGTTACAAGATATTGAGGAACTTGCTTTGGATTGCAAATGCATATGGCAGGTTAGAATTGTGGAGATCTCTCCCTATATCTTGGAATCCAATCATGCATGATCATAAGATATTTGAAGAATATGAATGCATGATAAAAATTGGCGTCTGACGAAATTGTGCATGCATGAGCAGATATATTTAAGATTAGAGCATCGTATCAAGTGTAGCAAAAGAGTCAGACAACCAATAGTTATTAAGTTACAACTCATCATGGAGCAAAACCAATAAAGTTCAAGAGTTACAACTTAAGCAAAAACAACCCACATATCGACCCGCTTGAAGACTAACTCAAACTTCTCCCCCTTTGTCATCAAATGACCAAAAGGAGACAAAGATGAGGACTAACGCCCCTGAAGAATATCACGGAGAAGTCGAGGGAGCACCAGCAATGTTGGGGTCGCGTGTTGCAGAAGGACCAACCATAGTGTCTTTAACAACTTCATTTTCGTCAGTGGAGCGCGATGAAGACTCTGAACTTGGCATCAGAGGAGGAACTTGGGGTTTCTTGAACTTCTTCCTAGGGGTTCAGCCCAGTCAAAGTTCATTTGGAAATCTATCGCATCAAGTTCTTCATCTATTTTGAGATGTGAGAGGATGGCCTAGGTGCGATAAAAAATCTCATGGAGATAGTATCTGTTCTTGCGGGCGGCGTTATGCGTCACTGTCATATTGGCTTGTACAACAGCAAATTGATGCTTAACCCATCGATGATTTTTGTCCACTTTTTGATGAAGGCTTATAAGCAACTCACGGTCAGTCATGACCCATGGTGCTTCAAGTGAAGTAGACGGACTTGAAGCTTTTGCTGCAGTATCCTGTCTAGCAGATTCATCAGCATTGGAGCTGGAGATAGGCTGATGGAATTGTCCATCTAGGGGACAAATTCCTTCATCAATGACGCTCTTGCCTTTGCAAGGTACTGTGGACAGAGTGCTTTGAAGAATTTCAACTTCAGGCAAAAAGCTCAGGTGATTCTGACGATCAGCCTTGTAGTGAATTTAAGATCGGGTTCTGATGAATCTCATAATCCATGGTGCATACGGCTTCAATTCAAAAGGTGACTGTGCCACAGCGACCAAAGTCCTCAGAAAGAAATCATGAATGTTGATGGGAGTTCCAAGAATGATGTGGAATAGCAAGTTCTTCATAACTCCCACAACTTCTTCAGTGTTGGAGTTGTGTCCTTTGATTGGACTGAGGGTTTTGGCCAGAGTGCGGTATATTGTCTTCGGCACATAGAGTAAATCCTTCACTAGGAAGTTTGTCCGTGGAGCAGTTCCTTCAGCCATAGGCTTCATCAGTACTTGCATTGGATGGTTGGGAAGCTCAGGTTCTTCATAGATTTTCCTTGCTTCTTCTTGGGGTGGATCAACTGGTAGAGCACGAAGAAGTTCGTCAATAGGTGCTTGATAATGAGTGTCTTCACTCATCCAGTCCAGAGCCCAAGTAGCAGTGTCGTCAGCGTTGCCAGAAAAGTGCACAGTAGTATCGAACTGAATAATTAGCTCTTCATTCCAATCACAGACGTCAGTGCAGAAGTTTAGTAGACCTGCATCATGAAGAATAGCCAGAACAGGCCGGAAGCAGGGAATTGACTCCATATCCACATGAGGAATATGGCGATGCGGGAATACTTTCTTCTTGTCAAAGAGCAAAGAGGCATAATAGTTCATCTGAGTCCTTGTCCAGAATCACATGCACCTAATCTTGGTTGAGTCATATGGGGACTCACCAACGTAGAAGTTCTTTTCTTCGAAGAATTTGGCATTGTCGAATTGAGGCCGCCTTATGACTCTGCCAATCTTTGGCATCACAGGAACTGGTTGGAGGTTGTGCTTCATTGGACGAACATCAAATACTGGTCGTGGGGACCCAGTTGAGTCATTTGGATCTGTCACGGCAAGAGCTCGAGCAACTTCCTCAGCTATGGCAGTTGGAACTGTATCAGTATCAGCTGACGAAATTGAGTCTGCACGTGATGGGGATGTATTGACGACGTCAACCATTGGCTCATCTTGAGAAATTTCATCAGTTGCTACAGCTGGAACTTCTTCAGGAATGCTTTGTAGTGATGGTTGTCCTTCTTCAGAGTCGGTATGTATTTCTTCAGTACGCGCAACCGACTGAGGCTCTAGAGCGAGGGGAGTGGTGACGGGTGAATTTGGGTGAGCCGCTTCCAAAAATTCATCTTGAAGAACGGGCGTTGTAGCACCGTCAATATCCACTTCCTCTTCTGTTGCTTCACTACTTCCGGATGAAGTAGCAGCATGTTCTTCAGTCAGCGGAACCTATGAGGGCTTCCGTGACAAAACTTGGTGAAGCGACGAATCTTCTTCCACTTTAATTTCTTCATCCACTTGCTCTTTGGTAGCAGCAGAGTGGTTTTCTTCGACATCTTCATCAGCCTGAGGGATTTGATAATCCACGCCATAAGGAACAATCTGATGGTCAGCATTGACTAGAGCAGGGGGTGCTGATGAGATAGGAATTGCATCAATTGGGATGACAATTGAAGATAATGTTGCCATCTTCAATTTCTTCACAATCTTGGGAGCAATAGGAGGAGTTGAAGCTTTTCTCTTTCTTGCTTCTTTCTTAGCAGCCTTTTTCTTCTTCACTTCTGATGTAGAAGGAAGGGTTATAATCTTCAAAGATGAAGGATTTGGTGGTGGTGCTGCTAAGGAAATTGATGGTTCAATTACTTTAGGAACGACTGATGCAGTAGCCTTGGGAGGTTCTTTAGGCACAACTTCATCAGTTGTGCTTTCACTTTCTTCAGGCACAACTTCATCAATTGCCATGTCAGTCTCTTGAGGAGATGGAGGCACAGTCTCACTGGCATGTGCTGTTGGAGGTGGAGCTGAGGAACTTGATGGTGGTTCCATGCCAAACTTGGCGGCTTCTCGCTTGTTGTGGTATTCAACCACTTTGGTTGAGGCAGTGATGAATCTCTCTTTGACACCACAGTAATGATTAGCATGTCTCTCATATTCTTTAGACAACTGTTGAATTTCCGATTGTAAAGACACAAGCTGCTGATGGGATATAGACAACATGTTCTTCCTCAGTTCCTTTTCCTTCTCGATTTGCTGTTTCTTCACTAGCTTTGCTTGTGCAATCTTGTGTTTCTCATTCAAGATGAATGAAGAAATCATATGGCTTGGGCTAGGAGGTAAATTCAAATCATCAAGTGGCGTGTCTGGCTTGGTGCACCAGATGTCAATGAAGTCAAGCAGCTTCTTCGGGTCCAGCAACATTGGAACAGAAGAATTTTTAGCAATAGCAGCCTGCTCTTTCTTCCTTCTGAGGAACTCTACGAGCTCATCTTCGTCAGCCAGCCCGTGTTTGTCAACCTGAGGCACTACAGCCTTTCTCTTAGGACTTGGCCTAGTTCCACGGCCAGCAGTGACATTTTGCTTCAGCTTGGGCGTTGAGGAAGATGGTTTCCCACTAGCTGTAACACTTGATGCAACGATTGAGGCTTTTGCAAAGCCCTCGGTGCACTGAAAATATGCGAGCATGACCGGCGTTAAAGCTCTAGCTGCTACCATTGATGAACTTGAGGCAGGAGGAGGTACTGAAGATTTTGAAAGCTTAGGTGCTGAAGTCTTTGATGCAGCCGACTGGGCCACTGTGGGCTTTGGCTTATTGGCAGGCTTCTTCTGCATAGCCTTCTTAGGAGCGCTTGCGCTGCCACTTCCACTTGCAACAGCTTCATTTGAAGGTTTTGTAGCCCTGTTGAATTCGTCAACAGCTATCTTTGCTTGTTTGGCCAGTTTAGCTTTACGCTTGGCCGATTCCTTGGGGAATTCTTCACCCCTTCTGACACTTGAGGGATCAACACGTTGACCTTCAGCAAGCGGTGGCCTCTTGCATGGAGGTTTCACAGCAAAGTCCTTCATGTATTTGGGAGTGACATATCTGTATGCCCTCCACTCATATGTCCAGTACCTCTTGATTCTCTATGTGCGTGTATTGCGCTGCTTCTTGGTCTCAGGGCCATGAACATTTTCATCAGGAGTACAGTACCCTGCATACAAGTCATCAGGAATCTCAAAAGCAGTGTGTTCATCTTTCCTTTTGCCACCCTTCTGAGGGCTCTTTCCATCAGCCATTTTCTTCAACTGTGGATTTTGAATACGTGAGGACTCTGAAGATGTTTGAAGATTTTCCTCAAGCAATGCTGCAAATGAATTAATTTGATGAGAACCTAGAGATTCGTTGGCAGACATTGTACCTGTGAATAGAGTATAGTTGCGAGGAAATAGGGAAGATTCACAGGCATTCTCAGAGATTTTTCAAAGAATAAACCAGTTGATGAAATTGACCCTTATCGTCTTGACGCAATTCACTAAGTGTTTTTGACCTAGGTTCTAGAGTTATAGATTGAAGCAATTGCACAATTGAGGAATCTAGTTGTCAAGTATAACTTGGATGAAAATACTCAAGACGGGCCAAAAGGAAGTGCTGAAGAATTGAAAGAATTATAAAAACAACACTTGAAGATTTTTGAGTAGAGTGAAGATCAAATGGGGCGGTAAAATTATCATTTAATTACCCGAGTGATGAACTCGACGAACTGGACGGCGAGGTGAAGGAAATCGTCAGTTCAGATCTTCCGTGCCCTAACTTGGAGACGAAAGACGTCTACGGTGACGGCGGAGGTGAAGAAATCCGCGTCCGGCATGAGTACGTCCATGAAGAAGTTCAGGCAGTGAAGCTCTTCTTCTTCGGCGGCGATGAAATCCAGCGGCGGTGCTAGGGTTTGAGGTTTGAGAGCGACATGAGCTGGGTGGCGAAGTGAAATAGAGTTGACGGGGTCAAGGCTATTTATAGCCGCAATGAAAACTGAGGGGTCCAAAAGTTTTGGATGGATAAGCCCCTGACCATTCGCATCTCAGTGACACGCATCACACATGCATTTTCGCACTTATCCATGCGTGTGAAGTGCGAGATGAAGTTACCGTGGCAACCGCCAAATTTTTTTTTTGAGATTTAAAATGTGTTCGCAATTTCTTCAGCTGTCAAGGACACAGTGAAGACTTTGAATAGTGTCAAGTAGAACGCATATGAAGAATTTGTGAAGTTTTATATTGCTAAACAAGGAATCAATAGATGAAACACCAATCATCTTAATATCCTCATCATTACTATCAAAGAAACCGGGAGGAATCGCTTTTTCTAAAAATTCTCGTTTAGCTCTTAGCATAGCAGTTCTTTTCTTACTCTCATCCATAGAGACATCTAAAGCTTTAATTGACTCATTAATATCAATCTTGGGTGGCAAAATTTTAGCTTTAAGATTTTCCGCATCATGAATAATTCTATCAATGCTCCTAGACATATCATCAAGTTTACTCAATTTTTCTTCTATCGTAGTGTTGAAAACTTTTTGAGCATTAATAAATTCTTTAATATTACTTTCAAGATCAGAGGGCATCCTATTATTATTATTATTATTATTATTATTATTATTATTATTATTATTATTACTATAGGAATTGCCATAATTATTAGAGGAATTTTCAAGAAACGGCCTAGGATTAAAATTACCTCTATAAGCATTACTATTAAAATTGTTTCGTGAGACAAAATTCACATCTAGGGGATCATTATTTTGCTCAATCAAAGTGGACAAAGGCACATCATTAGGACCAATAGGAGCATTTTACTAGCAACTAATTTCATAAGTGCATCAACTTTATCACTCAAAGTATTAATTTCTTTAGCATAATTCACTTTTTTACTAGTAGGAGCTCTTTCAGTGTGCCATTGCGAATAATTTGCCATAATATTATCAAGCAATTTAGTAGCTTCACCCAATGTAATCTCCATAAAAGTACCATCTCTGGCGGAATCTAAAAGGTTTCGAGAAACAAACACTACAAAAAAAAGACACATCCATGACATTTTGGCCCGAACGAATTTTTTTCCTGTCATGGTTATGACACTTCTATGACGATAATTGTGACAAAACCACGTATTATCATAGATGTGGTGGTCTCCTACTTCTATGACAAAAAAATCATGACAGAAAATGGGCTTTTCGTCCTGGGCGGGCCGGGGACGCACCTGCATGACATTCTTTGGGCCGTCCATGACATAAAAAATCGTTGTAGAAGTGAGGGCGAGGAAATTTTTGCGGAGTTCCCGCTAACGATAGGTGGTCGGGGCTGAGCGATGCACTGTGGCTTGCATGTTTCTCTTGTACGTAGGCATGTGTACGTGTGCGAGGAGTTGGCTCCAACTGAACCCAAGGGAGGCGTTCGCTTACTGAACCCGAGCGATTGCACTAGCTATGTTACTGAACCATAGCGATCGATCCCTTGGCTGTTTACTGAACCCGAGCGATTCCTTCGCTACTGCTGCTAACTGAAGCCAATCGAACCTGCCTCTTGATGAACAATGACCATTGTTGGGGGTTCATCGAACAAGTCGAGACGTGGTGAGTCTAGCCAGTTGGTTGGGGTTGGATGAACAGACCCCGTGGTAGTAGGCCGTTGCCGCTGGATGAACAGGACCCCGAGTAGGACGCCACAACCGAGCCGGTTGGGGGTGGATGAATAGGACCCCATGGAGAGATGGTTGAACAGTAGCCGGTGGAGGCTGGATGAACAGTAGCTGGTGGAGGTAGGAGGAAGACGTGGTGGATGAACAGTAGCAGGTGGAGGCAGGAGGAAGTCGACGGTGGACGAACAGTAGCCCGTGGAGGCTGGAGCGAGGCAGTAGATGGTGGATGAACAGTAGCCCGTGGAGCCCCGTTTTGCGGTACGCCACACCCCTCCTGATGAACAGGACTCCGTTTCGACCGTAGGCGCTCCAACACAAGTCCGTTTCCTCCGTTTTGCGGTACACCACACCCCTCCCGATCAATAGCACCCCGTTTTGATCGTAGGAGCTCAAACACAAGTCCGTTTCCTCCATTTTGCGGTACGGCAGACCCTTCCCGATGAACTTGACCCCGTTTTGACTGTACGCGGTCGAACAAAAGGCCGTTTCCTCTGTTTTGCGGCACTCCAGACCCCATTTCGGCTGTTCCGTCCAAGCCGGTTGGCTCCCGTTGAACAGGACGCATTCCGACCCAGTCGGTTGCCTCCCGATGAACACAACGCTGTTTCCTCCATTCCGACCCAGCCGGTTGGCCCCGGATGAATAGGACGGCGTTGCTAGCGTCCGTATGCGCGAGTACGTGTTCGAGACCCCGCCCGTATGTACGTACTACGTGGCCGTATTTTTGGCATGTGGCTGTACGTACGTGTACACAGTTTAATTAGAAGGCACTGCCTGAACTGCTACATCAGGGGCTCTACTACTACACGTGGCGCTGCTTGCTCAGCCATGGTTCATCATTGTAGAGAGACTGATTGACCAGTATGTACATACACGATCGTGACCAGACAGACAACGCTACATACGCTTTGACCGGGTGGGTCCCAGCTGTCAGGGAGGATAAGGACGCACTTCCTTGCGTGCGAAGATATAGATGGTGGGTCCCAGCTGTCAGGGGAGGAATCATTTTTTTGCGTAATAAGGAGGCACTTCCTTGTGTGCGAAGATGTAGCTGGTGGGTCCATCTGTCACCCTCACCACGTACAGTCCTCTTCCGATGGCTGTCATTCGTTGACCACGTTGACCACGCCGTGCGGACAGCACCCAGGCGGTGGACGACGGTGAGGCCTAGGAAGGGAACGACACGGAGCCAGGGAAGACGAGGTAGGTGGATGCCCACACGGAGGGGAGTACGAGGGTTCACTGGTTCGGCTGCGGTGTGAGGCTGCCGTTGCCGGATAATAACATGGGGTGTGGGTGAGTAAAGGGAAGGCCTGGCCAATGGTGGGACTAGTGTGGGGCGGTGATGCCTGCGCGGCAGCATAGCCGACCACGAGAGGCGGGAGTAGGTGGTACGGCCGGAGCTGGTTTGGGTGGCTGGAGCAAGCAGATTAGAGGTTGAAGAAGTAGCACGACGGTTGGATGAAGATTCAACGGTCACTGCTGCTAGAATCGTTTGTTAACTAAGTTGACAAAGCTATGCGTACACGTCAACTTAGTAGGCCCACAAGTCAGCTTCCAAATCTGGTGGGTCCTAGCTAGCAGCGGGAGGAATCATTTTTCTTGTGCGTAATAAGGAGGCACTTTCTTGCGTGAGAAGATGTAGCTGGTGGGTCTCAGCTGTCAGGGGGAGGAAACTTTTTTTCCGCGTAATAAGGAGGCACTTGCTTGCGTGCGGAGGTGTAGCTGATAGGTCCAGCCTGTCAGTGGGCGGAATCATTTTTTCGTGTAATAAGAAGGCACTTGCTTGCATGCAGCCATGGACCATGTGGGTCCCTACTGTCAGCCGCTCCATGTACATCCCTCTTCTGATGGCTGTCGTTTGTTGACTATGTTGACCACGCCGTGTCAAGAGCACCAACGTGGTGGACAACGGCGAGGCCTAGGAAGGGAACGACCCGGAGCTGGGGAAGACTCGACAGTGGTTGCCCACGCGGTGGGGAGTACGAGGGTTTACTAGTTCGGCTGCCGTCGCCGGAAAATAACAGGAGGTGTGGGTGAGTAGAGGAATGGCCTGGCCATCGATGGAGTAGGGTGGGGTAGTGCGGCCTGCACGGCAGCACAGCCGGCCATGGGAGGCGGGAGCAGGCAGTCCCACCGGCGCAGGTTTGGGCGGCTGGAGCAAGAAGATCAGATATTGAAGAAGCAGCACGACCGTTGGATGAACATCCAACGATCACTGCTGCTAGAATCGTTTGTGGACTAAGTTGACAAAGCCTTGCGTACACCTCAACCTAGTAGACCCACAAGTCAGCCTCCAAATTTGTCCCAAACAGCATACAACCCGAAATTTCTAGCTAGATTCAAATTAATTTTAAAAATAAGCATACCTTAATTTAAAAACAATGAAATTCAAAAAATATCAAAATCCGAAAGAAAAAAGTAATTTGGAACTAATTGCCTGTTTGTTGTATTTTTTCATTTTACAACCCATTTCTTATTACTTATAGCCCATTTTCTGGGCAAACCGAATGCATCCCTCCTCGTCTTGAAAGATTTCTGGCCCAGCAGGGCGTGGAAAAGCAAGTAGGCCTCTGTTGGTTATTCTTCAAAAAACAAAATAGCTGGGTTAGCCATTTTCAGAAAAAAAACTGGGCTGGTCATGTGGTAAACATATGAAATAAAAGCCTGGGGTAGACATGCCACATCTCCCACACAACCTAGTTGATAACCCTACTCCGTCCTGAAAAAAAAAATACTGCGCGAGCTGTTGGGTCCCGGGTGTCAGCCGCTCCTTGTGTAGTTATCTCGCTTATTGACTACATTGACAGTGGCGTGCGACCCAGATGTCAGGAAACCATCAGGAGGAACCATTTTTTTCTTGTAATAAAGGAGGAGCTTGCTTGCCTACTGGCATGATCCTGGTGGGTCCCTACTATCATCCTCACCATGTATAGTCATCTCCTTATTCCTCTCGGTTGTTGACCATGTTGACAACACCGGAAGGCGGCACCGCGGGGAGCGAACCAAGGCGGAGGACGATAGTGACGCCTCAGATGGGAATGAATAGGAGCCGGGGAAGATGCGCAGAGTTTTAGGGTGCGATGTGGCCAGGATGCATGCGCAGTAGCGCAGCCAGCCATGGGAGGCGGGAGCAGGCGGTCCCGCCAGTGCTGGTTTGGCTTTGGCGGCTAGAGGGAGAAGAGAAAAAAGAAACACGACAGACGTTGGATGTCAATCCAATGGTCAAGGTTGGCACAATCGTTTGTTGACTAAGCCGACACCATGTAGCATACTTTTTTATAGGAAGAAAAGAAAAACTGGACTCGTTCGCGAGATAACATTCCCGAAACTGCCACCATTTGATCTTGCATCGCAACTAAAACTGCCAGGAAAATGCATTCGTTTGCTGTCCTCCTCCCAGGGAACATTTGCCATAGAACATTCCCGAAAATCAAAGACTTTAGAAGGCGTACAGAACAAGCTAGTGTACCAGTAAAGAGACGTTGCTGAGTTTTATAAAAAAGAGAGACATGCTCCTGTAGCTGGTTCGAATCCAAACCTAGACTATGACTATATATAGTGCTATGCTACTCTGCAAGTAATGAAACTGACATATCCAACGTTCGCTTCTTCTCTTCTCTAGTTACTCTGCCTAGCATCAGAAGCTCCGGCCGCAGCAACCATGTCCACTGGCAGGTCATCCACCTGCTCTTCAGTAGGCAACAACCAGATATGCGCCAAGTCGCCACCCGTACCATCGCCTGTGGGTCCCATCACACCCCCGCCGGCACACTCACTGCAGCCGGTTGCTCATTGCAACCCGTTGCCATTGGTGTGGTGCCACTGCTGCAAATCATGCAGAGTCATCCGTCGCGTCTCAACTACAATCCTCAACCCTGGCCGAATCTTCTACAAATGCCCGAATCATGGGGTAATAATATGTTTAAGTGTTGTTCGCCTGCTTTCAGTTGCTGATTTTTTAATAGTTTGGTTGATGATCTTCCAATTTGATCCGTGCAGAAAAGGGAAGATTCATGTGATTTGTATTTCTGGGAAGTTGCTGATGTGGGGGAATGGAACTACGCTGATTATTTGGTTAGTCGAGGAATCCCAATACCAGCAGGTTGGGGTGTTGGACAAGTAATTGAAGGAACGACAGAAGAGGAAGATGCAGAGCAGAAGGTTAAAGTTGCAGTTCATCTGATCATGGCCAAGCAGCAGCTGCTGAACGGCCTTGGTAGCAATGAGGAGATGAAAGAGCTTGTTAAGATAATGGGCAAGATCATTGTGCTCTGTAGGATGATTGTCTCTTTATTTGCAGTGTATGTAGCACTTGTGATGTATTCAGTGGCTATGACATGAGCACTTTGCTAAAACTAGTAATGAATGAAACCTGTTTAGCAGGCTGGGCGTAGTGTTGTGAACATCTAATGATTTCTATTAACGGAAATCGGGGGGTATCCCCTTTGGCTTCTAAATAAATAAATAGCAGAGGCCCTTTTGCTAATAAATAAATAAATTACCAGAGGCCCTGTCAGGCCAGCTTTATCCTATTGGAAGACGTAGAGCAAATTACAGTCCAACAGCAAACTATGTCATTAAATACAAGTTTCACAACCAAATATGAGTAGAACTAAACAATAATGTCATCATGTTTAGTCGTCATACAATCACCAAACACAAATCAACATGCATAATAAGTGATGTTCTCATAGCAAAATACTAAACAACAACTTCATCAGGTTTCAGTTGTCATAGAAAACACAATTTCACATAGTAGATAAAAAGTCGTCTTCTCACAGGCAAATACGAAAAAAGCAATCTAATCATCATCCGCAGCAGCAGCATCAACATCTTCGCCATGTGTATCAGTCTGAATCGTAATTCCCCCCAGTGTCATCTTCTTCTTCATCCTCAATGTCCTCGAACATTGGCCTCTTATCCATCAACTCCCGTACGTCCACAGCCCGACAGGGAATCTTTTCGCCAGCTATATTGATGTGATGGCTCTCAAAGATACTACGAACATCTGTGGAATCTTCTACATCATGAGCAGTGTAAGCATCATCTTGTTGTGCAACTTCATTAAACGAATTCCTCTGCTCAAACCTTTGCAACACTCTCCAGTCATCGCTACTTGCATATGTGTCTTCCAAGAAAAATATCTGTGTTGCTTGATTTGCCAAAATAAAAGGCTCATCGGTGTGGTACGCCACCTTGACATTGATGGATTTGAAATAATCATCAGCTTTGGGTTTTGTGATCCTGGAAAACAACTTATACCAATGACAACACAACAGAACCACACACCGATGAACCTCAAAACTAGAGATATACTGCAACTAAACAATGTCTGTTATGTTAGCATACATTTTAATTGTGTCTTTTACATACATATCCATGCTCATGATGGCACTGTTTTGTGTCTTCCTGCCTTCGTCGCGTGCAAGGGTGTTGTAGCGCACATCTCCAGCAACGCAAGATTCATAATGTCTTACCTGAGTATCAGGACCCATTGCTAGTGCGTAAAGGGCATCATTAACTGCCTGCCCATCCTACCGCATCTTCTTAACCTATGGTTAGAAAATAGACAAGCTGATTATCTTATGTACTCAATATATTAAAAAACTGACAGTGCAATTCAAAAGCTTACATGGCTCTTGAACCATTTCGCAAATCCTGCCATAACCAGTTTGTCAATGTTTCTTGGATTTTGCGCTAGTAACTCCTTTTTATAGATGCTGCACAACATAGTGATTGCATCAAACATCTAAATATATAAGAATGTGCTGCAAGTTTAGTAGATTACGATGTATAAGCTGCAGTACTTAGCACTTACTCGATATAAGGTAGAATCTCAGGACAGTTATTCAACACATACCAAACCATTTTGTCCAAATCTTTAGGTTTGTCATCTTGTCGACTCTTCCCTGTAAGTCGAACAGAACAATCGAAAACATTGAGCTCGGGATTGTCTTCACCCACCTTTTTGCTAAGCTGATCAGCTGTTTCAATGTATTTTGAGCAAAATGTCAACGCTTCTGTAGCAATGTAGGCCTCTGCAATGGAACCCTCAGGTCTAGCTCTATTCCTAACATAACCCTTGAAAGTGCCTAGCCTCCTTTCAATAGGGTACATCCAGCCATACTATACTAGACCTCTAAGTAGTGCCTCATCAGGTAGATGAACAGCCAAATGCACCATCACATTAAAGAAGGCTGGAGGACATATCTTCTCAAGGTTGCATAGGATAGTTGGTATCTTGTCTCTAAGATGCTCCAAAGATCTATCCTGATATTTCTACTGCAGAGTTCCCTGAAGAATTGTCCCAACTATGCAACTGCTCTGTTTAAGTCAGGGCGGCCCAGTCCTCTAAGGATAACAGGTAAAACCCTTTGAAGTAGGACGTGGCAGTCATGAGTTTTCAAACCTTGTACCTTGTTTCCATCTGCACTGACTCTCCTTTCAGGGTAGGAAGCAAATCCATGTGGGAATCTCACACGTGATAGGACCTTGCTGAATTCCTTTCTTTTTACCTTGTCCAAGACGTACACAGCTGGTGCCATATCCCGTGATGTACCATCAGCCTTCACTTGCAAATCAGATCTGATACCCAGGTGTGTCAAATCAATCCTAGATTTTAAGGTATCTTTCGCCTTGCCTTCAATATTAAGAAGTGTGCCGATAATGCTGTCACATATATTTTTCTCGATGTGCATCACATCAAGATTATGCCGCAGATCCAAATCTTTCCAATACTTCAAGTCCCACAAAGTGGACCTGTGGGTAAACAATAATCTCTCTTCTGCCCTACCACGCTTCCTTTTCCCGCTACCATTATCAGGATGGTTTCCTGGTGTAATATGCCTGACCTTCTCTAATTCCTCTTGCAACTCATCGCCGGTGAGCCTCTTTGGTGCATCACAATTTTCATGCTTTGTATTGAACACATGTCTTCGGTATTTTGTAGGACACGGCTTGTCCTTGGCAAGGAAACGACGGTGTCCAATGTAACAGATCTTGCTAAGTATTGCGTATGATAGCAGATTCTTGTCACAGTGAACACATGCATTGTAACCATGTGTCGTTCACCCTGACATAGTGCCCAAAGCTGGATAATCATGGATGCACCAAATTATAACAGCACTCAGAAAGAAATCAGCTGGTGGGCTGCTATATAGTTCTCGAGTGAGAACACCCCTCCATAGCTTTTGAAGTTCCTCCACAAGAGGCTCCATGAATAAATCAAATTCCTTTCCAGGACTTTTTGGACCTGGGATGAGCAAGGCCATCATGTAGTTTTATTCTTTGGTGCAGACATTTGGTGGCATCTTGTAAGGGATAACAAGCACCGGCCACATGTTATATGTGGCGCTCTGGTGGCCAAATGGGTTGAAGCCATCTGTAGCTAAGCCAAGTCTAATGTTTCTCGGCTCAGCAACAAACTTTTTGTGTTTCTGATTGAAGCTTATCCAGTCACTACCATGAGCTGGATGGCTCATTACATTCTGATATCTGTACTCCTGGTTCCTAGAATGCCAGAGTACATCCTCTCTTGTTTCAGCATCATGAAACAACCTCTGCAATCTTGGTATAATTGGAAAATGTCTCAAAACCTTATGAGGAATCCTCTTCATAGCATCGCCATCTTCCCATCTTGATGATTTGCACTTTGGGCATTCACTTAAGTTGGCATAATCCTTCCGGAACAGAACACAATTATTATTACAAACATGGATCATATCATATCCAATTCCAACTGCACGAAGGAAATTCTTCATTTTACTGTAGGTGTGTGGCAGCTTAGACGCATCTGGGTAAGATTTATGGAAAGCAGCCGACATCGCATCGAATGATTTGTTGGTCATTCGCTTAGATGCCTTCACCTGAAGAAAGGTGACCATAGCTGAGAATACTGACAGCTTATTTCCTGGGGTGACTGCCATGTTGCATTGTTCCAACATGCGGGGCCACCGTTTTTCTTGTGGAGGCGAAAGTTCATGAAATGCACGAGCATTTCGTAGGATTATTTCAATGTTGGTCAAACTCACTGGCTCCGCCGCCACCACCACCTCCTCCTCTTCCTCCTGAGCATCAGGCAGATCAAGATGGTGATCTGCTGCTTCCACATAGTCAGTAACATTGACGTTCATAGCTTCACCATGATGAACCCACCTAGTATATGTGACCGACATCCCATACAAGTGTAGATGAATGTGCACAATTGACTGGGGTCTTGAAACTGAATTCATACAACTGCTACACGGGCAGAGCACATCTTATTTCGGACCATCGTACTCAGCTATGATAAAGTTCATGAAGTTTTCAATCCCCTCGACATATGTAGCGGAGAATCTTTGAGCAGAAGTTATCGAAGTCCTGTCCATCTGTTAGACATACAAATTAGTTCTTCTACTAGATATTACAAGAAAAACATATATGTTTTTTATGAAGTCCAGAAAAAATACCTAGGTCGATGTCTAAAGCTATGGCAAGATATTTGGACAAGCAAATCTAAGTAACGAAATATATGTAAAGCTAATTCAACAAACAGATTGAGTGCTAAATTATGGCAGGCTATTTCAGCAATCAATGATGCCGAGCACACAGCCATCAAAGGCCATCTTAGCAACAAAGATTGAGTATAAAACGGTGTCGAGCTATTTCACCTAACAGATTGGCTACTAGACCATGGCAATCTACTTCACAATAAATATATGGCAGGATATTTTAGCAACTAATCAGGCATGGCATGCCATCTCAGCAAAGCAGATTGAGTGCAGAATAGGGCAAGGAAGCTTCTTAAGTAGAGCATATTGACTGTAAACTATTTCGGCAAGCAGTGAGATTAACAGCGTCTATCAGCTAACATTCAGCGCTACTCCGACATGCACGGGACCTCACTCTAGAATGCGTGTACCGTGGGAGAAGCTGACCGCCGTGCGTCTCCACAAGAACGTCGCCAGCGGTGGCGGCGCGGCTGGAGGACGGCAGTCTACAAGAGCGTATTGTGGGAGCGAGAGGATCGCCGTGTGTCCCCTCGACGAACTGCGGCGCCGACGTATCGGCGTGGCGGGGAGGGCAGCTTTGGCGGAGCGAATGGAGTGGAGGCGGCTGGGGCGGAGGGGGTATTGGGGAATATTATTGGCTAGTTTGCCGAAGGTCAGTTGAATTTTGGATTTGGGGGGAATTTTCGTGCGGTGGGCGGGGGAGTTTGGCGCATGGTTGGTTTCTCCAAATGCGGTCCCACGTGTCAGTGAAGAGGCAAGCCGAAGCGCGTTCCGTTTGGGTGAGCCATGTGCAGGACCGACCGGGTGAGGGGTGCAATGCGACCGTGACAGGCGTGCTGTGAGTGTACTGCCTTTTTCCTTTTAAACTTGGTGCTTGGCGCGATCCATCGATACTACTAGTAATCCAGTAATCCCGACTAAAACGGCGTGGCCGGGTCTTTTCCCGCGCGATATGCTGGGAGGTTGGCTTAGTTGATTTTTTTAGGACTTTATTTTTTAGGACAAGGCTTAGTTGGTTTGACAGCCAGAGCGAGAGAAATATGTGAAATGTGTGAATGTGTAGTGGACACACTATTCGAGTGTCTAAGATAAATGTAGACCCTATGTATTTATTTACTTCGCATGTTAGCTTTGTCTCGGGTCAAACCTTCTAAACTTAGACCAAGTTTATACACACAAAAATGAATCATCATTCCATATATTTTCATACAATATATCTTACTATTATTGTGAAAGTTCATATACACCGGACGAGATTCATGCAAACACGGCAGATTTTCATTACATTTTGAACTTTTATAGGACAGAAAAAGAAAAGAAACCCGACCCTAAACCTATTCTATGGCGGCGACCGACGTCCACTTTCCTTTGTACTTCTGCATCGGCGACGACGTCCTCCATCTACCGTCTCCATGAACGGCGGCGGGGTTCAAGACCCATGAAGTGAAGGTGCGGACTCCGGCGAGGAAGAGTAGAACACGGGAGACGAACCGGCTAGTTGGCACACCATGCCCTGCCGCCGCCCATGCCCTACTCATCCTTGGAGGAGTCCCCGACCTCGGCGGTGCCGGTGGATGTGAGGTCGATGATGATGGATGTGGACGGTCCGTCGCTTCACCTGCCACATGCGTCACCGAACATTGGACGGCAGCAAGTAGAACGCGTGGTTGGCGGTGCTCCCGTTATCAGCCGCCAGTGTGGCCACTGCTTGTGCATTGCGAGCGGTGAGTTGAGCGAGGGCGGCGACCTCGAGCTTCATCCCCGAAGACAAGCTCTCCCGCAGAGCGTTCCCACTCGCGGTCATGTTGGATGTGGTGCCAGGTAGGAGGATGCGCTATGGTGTGGTGTTTAGCTGGGCGTTGCCGCTTTAAGTAGCGCATTCCGGTGAGGCCAAGCATCTGGGTGCGTCAATAAGTCACCGGAGTTGGTTCCTCGGGCAGTGAGCCTACTTAATGACGGCATACGGACGGACGACATGAATGCGGGCAGCTGGGGCTGGCTGGGAACGCACGCGCGCGACGGCGCGGGGGACGAGGGTTTTTTGTGTGCCAGGGTAGTCAACTGCGGACGTGGCAACGTTGGAGATGCCATTTGCTCACATGCGATCCCACATGTCATTGAAAAAGCAAGACGACCCGGCATGGTCTCAGGTCCCGGGGATGCAGTTGGCCACGCTAGGACACTCCATGGACGCGTCGCGGCGCGCGCGCACTTCGGCGCCCCGTGCATCCTCGATGAGCCGGGTGTTGATCTGTTGGTCATGCCACAGCGGTAGCACCACCCTCGGCACCCTAAAGCTGAGCATGTCCAGCGACGATGAGCGTGTCGCTCACCATGGTCACCGTGTCCAGAGGCGGTGCGGGAGCTGCGCTACGTTGCTGGCCCCCATGACCCACATGAACGGTTGCCGGTGGCGAGGAGGTCGTGGGCCGGCTCCTCCATTAGACTAATCTAGGCCACGTCATCCCGACAGGTGTGCCCCACATGTCGGTTTCCCTGTTTTCCGGCCAAATTCGAGCGTCAGTGCTCCGCTTTACGCATTAGGCGCATAACAGGTGGTTTTTGTGCCCTGGTTCAAATGTGATACAGTACCAAGTTGTTACCCTAGCCCCAAGTGTGGTGGTTTTGGGTACAGTACCACCCTTTTCCTTTTCAACTCGTGAAGCATAACACTTAATTAAGTAGCCGGATGGTGTGCTAATTTAGGTGTCCGACTGTTTGAAGGAATAATTGAGGTGTGCCTGGTCTGTGCCTGCATTTAGGGGTCCCACTTACCATGTTCCTGCAGTAGTAACTATACTAGTCCCTGCGTATCTTACTTAGTGACCAAGACGGAAGGGAAAATGAGGCAACTTAATGTTTATTTGAGCCGTCCAAGTATAATCATGTGGCATTGCTTATTTCTCATTCCTCTCCAACCCTCTTCTCCATCGATCATGCCGCACTCGGGTCGAGTCCATCCTCCCCCATGCCTCATTTGAACATTCCACCGAGTGTCATTGGCATGTGGGCCTAGGCCATGCCTGTATTTCCAATGTTGTAATTTGTCCGACATGCATACAGACAAACGGTTCGTTTAAAGTTTCTTGTTGCCTCCATTATGTGTCGCTTCCCATCTTAGTTTTGACATCCCATTCGGTTCATGCCCCGACACATCTTGACGAGATCGATAGATGTTGAGAGATCGAGTGCATGTCGTGCAAGGACATAAAGGTTTGGTGTGTTTCTATGATAGAAATGATTGTGTCGGGTGGAGAGAAGGGCCGGGGGGGGGGGGGGAGGGGGTCTGTGTGTGCACGTCGGTCGGGTACCATCTAGCTATGGATCGATTGAAAGAGGACTAGGGTGGGTCTGGAGATCGACCGATCTAGAGAGGGCCGGAGAGAAAGATGAATGTATGCTTAAAAAAAGATAGATGAAAGGCTTGGTTACAATTAATGCATGGTAGAGTGACCTAGGCGTGTGTCAAAGAGCAACCTAACGAGCGAGATACAATCCCGATACCTCGGGAGATCAATTAGGTGTGACATGCACAAAGAGGAAGAGAGGTGGTATGTGTGTGTGCGAGAGAGAGAGAGATAGAGAGAGAGGGAGGGAGAGAGAGAGAGAGACCCTGAGATGAAACCGAGAGAGAACGAGTGGGTGCATGTGTGATACCTAAGGCGGATTCAAAATTCTGAACCGGTGATCATAGCATCAACAAATCATATATAAAGGGTATTCAATGTTCGTTTCGCTTTTGAACGTACAATATACTCCCTCCGATCCTTTTGAGTTTACATATAAGTTTTGTGTGTAGTCAAAGTATCTCTACTTTGATCAAACTTACAAAAAAAAGTATCAACATTCAACAACGCCCAATCAATATTGTTATATTCGTACGTACTCCTAGATTTGTATTCAAACAGAAATGGTTTCCAATTTGTATTCAAACACGTGAATGCTTGTTCTCGCGCATGCTCTTCCTACCAGGATTTCACCCCGTATAGCCAGTCCAATAGTAACTTTTCTTAAGATCCCTGTCCAATAGTAGTAGGAGTAGTAGTACTAGTGGAGTACTGACAACATCTACAGTAGAGTATGCAGGGCTCCTAGTACTACTAGTATACTTAGTACTAGTAGTATACTACTAGTAACACTCGGCTGACCTCTCTCTCTTCTAGTAGTAAATGATGCGGGCGGGGGACGGGGAAGGACGTCTGACTCCCGGGGGGGAGGGAGGGGGAAAGTTTGCCTACCATCGGTTTGCTCTCAACTTCAGCCCCACAAGTGAGCGAAAACGCAAGACGAAGTGCGCTCCATTCGGTGAGCGACGTGCAGGGTCCACCATGCCGGGGTGCAACGCGAACACGACAAGAGTGATGTACACCGTCCATTCCTTATCAACTTGCATACTTCGAGTACTCCTTTTTTTAACACAGTACAGACGCAAGCACTCATACATGCGCGCATACACTCACCCCTCTGAACACACACACGCACACCCTACCCCTATGAGCACCTTCGAAAGACTGAGCAGGCATATTTCTATCTCTACTCTTATATCCAATCTCTAATCTCTAATCTCTAATCTTATAAAAAACCGAGTTGGTGATGATGGTGTGCCTGCCATCTTTCAATATAGACCGTCCGATCTATATCTGACGGATAGAAAGCAAATTATGGCAATTTTTGCAAAAGGATACCCGCACCTCTCTCATTCATCCTTATCTCCCACAACTTCATTGTTGAGTAGTAATTAAAAAAAGGAAGCCTCTGGAACAATCTGGCATGGTGGCCGCTGCCGGCGTCATCCATCCCCATGCCTCCGTTAAGTCCAACCACTAATCACCACCGCACCCCACTCCTCCTCACCTTATCTCTCATCTTTCTCGAGATATCATTTTTTTGATGAAATTCTTGAGTTATCATTTTTTCGAAGAAATTCTCGAGATATCATTAGTTTTTACACATGGGATTACTCCCATCCCACCCCACAACTCTCCAGGCTCCAGCCGTCCGGCTCTGCAAACTTCACATAGTCAAAACCGATTGACCGGTTGTCATCGGAACCACTATTCACACCAGAACCTTCGCTGCTCGGCCTACGCCAGCTACTTGCCGACCAGTCACCACTGCCCCAAAACCACAACTCCTCTCCAGCCCATTCCCCCACCTTTCAATCCCCTAGCCCGCATTAGACATCCCCTAGTTCACCGAAAAGCCATGGTGCGCCGCAAGATCACGTACTACAATATGCTGACGCCGGAGCACCGCGCAGAAATCGCGGCGACGGTCGGCGCCACAAACCTCCATTCCCAAGCTCTCTTTGCGGCAGGCCAATCCCCGTGTTCTCTGGAGCCAAGCTCTTAGGAGGAGGAAGCCGATCCAGTGTTCATGGCAGAGGTCGCAGCGCAGAAGGCCCCCAATGCATATGAGACGTTGGACGTCGACTTCGTGCCGGCGTCCGGGTCCCTCATGGTGCAGGCGGACCAGCGGTTCAACCTGGCGATCCTAAAGGAGCACCGGGAGGCGGAGGCTCAACTCGACACGAAGCACCCGGATGTAGCTGGCATCGAGGCCCTCCTGCAGGTGGAACCGGATGTCATGGACGTGAACCGGGCGACGGAGGCTCAACTTGACGCGGAGCGCGTGGATGCCGCTGCCATCGAGGCCCTCCAGCAGGCGGAACTGGACGTCTTGGACTTGTGCCAGGCGGTGGAGGCTCAACTCGACGCGGAGCGCGTGGATGCCGCTGCCATCGAGGCGCTCCTGCAGGCGAAACCGAACGTCGTGGACGTGAACTGGGAGGTGCTTGCGTCCGTGCAGAGCTCCCGCACGCTCCGCGTGAATGATTAGCTGGAGGCCGAGGACAACCACGGTCCAGAGACACACGTCAGCAACTATGGCTGGTTCACGCCGGTAGCCAAAGACGACGAGGTAGGCTCGTTCCGCGAGCAGTGATAGTTTTTCTTTACGTTGTTGTTTTTAGGCCATGTTCGGTTAATCCCCTTGCCATAGGGATTGAAGGGGATTGGGGAGGTTTGAGAAGGATTTTGACTTGCAAGGGATATAATCCCCTTCAACCCCTTTGAAACCTCTTCAAACTATCCCAAACCGAACAATGCCTTAGGGATCTTTTGCTGTGTAAAAACATATATTTATGCAAGTCGATTGACTTTCATCATTTGGGTCAGTCGACCATTTAAGGCGGTTGGATGAATATCCTACGTCTCCTAACCCTTCTTCTTCCTCACCTCTTCTTCTTCCCCAACAGACCACCGCATGGGCCGCACAGATCTTCCCCAACAGGCGGTTGGATAACCATATTGTAGGAACGAAAATTAGGTGTCAGCGGTTGGACGGCTGAGTTTGGTTTGATCACATGTGGTACCACGTGTCAGTGAGGCTGCGTTCCCTTGGTTGGGTTTGCGGCATGCAGGACCGACTATGTCAGGGTGCGGTGCAACCACAACAGGCGTGCATAAGTGTACCGCCTTTTCATTTTGAACTTGTAATAACATCTGGTTTGCGAGGGTGAGCGACTTCGATTTTACTACGTACTGTGTTAAAAAAGAAGTTGGGGTTTTCCTTCGCGGGATCGATCGATACAAATTCTCGTTTGACGTGTCAATTGATGCGTATTTTTTTCTCCAACGCCCAACAAGCTAACTATCTCACTTCTCATTGCTTGATTAATGCAGCGCATGCAAACCAACCTGCTCACTTCCGCATGCATGCAATGGTATATTAATGTCCTTGGTTGCTAGTACAAGGCAAACCCCATCAATTTTGCCTCGATTAGTGTTAGTGGCCTTCTGCAAATTATAATTTTGATAGTGACCTTGTATACAAAAAATGGAGGGAGTAACTATTTGACCTCCTTCCCCATTGCAGTGACGTCGATGATATCTCGATCGCCGTGGCTTTGGCGAAGTGTGTTCGATGGAGCACATCATCGAGGCAGACCATGGTATGTCGTTTGCAAGTGCTGCCTGCAAGTCGAGACAACCGCCTTCTTTGCATCCAGGAAGTCCGTTGAACCAAAGGAGGCTAATGTACTACTTGTAGCACAATAGCATCGTCCATCCAGCTTAGTGCGGTAAAGGTGGTTTCTCGAAGAAGACGATGCAGAAGCGGAGTCAACGAAGAGTGAAATGATGGTTTCTTCGTCCGTGCTTTGTGATTTGATGCCTCACTGCTTTGTGATAGAAGGGACAAGGGAGTAGACTCTGTGCTCTATACATGCGTCCAAGCACGGGGGAAAGAGGAGAGAGGTTGCATTTTTCTATTCCTTCAATCAATCAATTAGGGAGCTTCGGTTCTCTCTTTTTTGGCTTTGGCAGCACCCTCCACAATGGTTCCCATTGATGCCAAAAGCGATTTTAACATTTGGCTACAGATTGTGGATGCCCTTAAGCGTACCACTTGGTTTTGATCCTTGGTGCTATCTATACAAATCTCGATTATATTGATCTAAAAAATATATATCAAGATTAGTAAAAAGGAGGTGATTTTGCCGTGCAGAAGGCGGGGGAGGTTTCTTATTTTTAGAGGAGGTCGGCCTGGCGGTTTGCTAACATGCGGTCCCACGTGTCAGTGATGTACCAAGCCGATCCGCGTCCCACATGAGGCAGAACAACGGCAGAAGCAACACGTGGTTAACTTGAGGAAGATGAGGGAGAAGCGGATTCAGCAAAGAGTGAAATGATGGTTGCTTCGTCCCTCCAACTTTTTTTTGAGCATCACTTCGTCCCTCCAACTTAACTGCGGGAAAGGTGCAGCTTTGTGATTTGACGCCTCTTTGCTCATTACTACGACGGCGCCAAGACGGGGTGCGTCCCCCTGCTACTCTGCACTATTATTTTGGTATGGCACATGGACCCGGTTGCTTGATGTCCCACATGCCGGCGAAAGGGACTAGAACATTTATGAAAGCGAGCGCTCCACTCTTACGACAAAGGAGTACACGACACGGCGGCCCAGTGAACTGTTACTTGTACTGTAGTACTACTATAGTTTTGCTGTTTTGCATGGTCCATCGATACAAACCCGATTAAACAGGCGAGGGCGGGATTTTTCCCGCGCGGTAGGCAGGGTAGTTTGGCATAGTCGGTTTGACACAGAGAGCGAGAGAAAGATGTGAAATGCTTGAATGTGTAATGGACCTTTTTTGTGTGTGTGTGTGTGTGTGTAGTCTGACCTTTCATATCACTAGATGATACTAGCCATACATTTCAAAGGCAATTTTAATGTATGCAAACTGAATAATTATGTAACAATATGAGATCTAGTAAAACTAAAAACACATATGAATTATTATGTTAGAGTGTAGTAGTGCTGTATTGCATAGTTGTTAGATGTAACATGCGAGAACTTGTAGAGATGTACTTTTAGAGGGCCTTCAGAGAGAAATTGGGCATAAAGTGGATTCAAATATTTGTATTCGTCTTCGTAGCATTTGTAACTCATATCTACAGTTTGTACGGTAGACGTGAATGCTTGTTCTCTCTTACGAAACTAGTACAGCAATAATGGGGTGGCGTGCACCAATTTAGGCACTGGCACATTGGCCTACTCGGCTACACAGAGAGAGCAAGAGAAGAGATAAATACACCGGCGGTCAGTGTATTTCAAGCGAAAAGCGTAATACGGCCACCGGACTTCAGAATACGCTCATTACGGTCACTACATACGTTTTGCAGTGATTATACAGTCACTTGCTCACCGTTCAACATCAGATTGCACTCTGTTGACTGGCCAAATAGTCTGCGTGGCACTATGTTGATTGGTTAAATTGACCATGTTCCTTGTGGGTCCCACCTGCCAGTTCGCAGAGGAAAAAAGTAAGATAAACACAAATTTACGCACGCGCGACAAGACTCCAACCCGTGCGCGGGAACCACCTGGTTGTGTATGTGTCTGTCAGGGCCTGATGTGTGTGCATGCACGTGTAGGTTGAGCACTTGAGCGTGAGCGTGTGTGTTGGTCGTGTGGTGTGTGCATGCATGCGTGCGTGTGTGCGTGTGAGTGTTGCGTGGCTGTGTGTGTATGTGTGAGTGTTGCATGCATGCAGTTCGTGTGCATGCGTGCGTGTGTGTATAATCACCACACTAGCTCCTGTGTATTAAAAGAGACGGCTCAACATACCAATACAAGGCCACCTTGTCCGCTGTGCCTGCGGTCATGACTTCAAATACCCACCGTCCGATAATTTTTTATCGTTTGTTTTCATTCTTATACACGCCGACAGGTGGGCCCTATGATAGTGAGATAATGTGATGCAACACTAGATGTGCCACGTGGAGCGTTTAACTGGTCAACTAGTCGTGTCTTGAACAAATACAGAGCTGTATGGTGAGCCCTTGACTGTATAATAACCACTAGACATAAATGGTGACAATAATGAGTGGATTCTGGAGTCCAATGAACGTATCGTGCTTTCGCTTCAAATATAGTGATCGTCGCTATATATATCGCGAGAGAAAGATGAAACATGCGTGAATGTGTTGGGGCGTACTTTTAGAGGACCTAGAGATAGTTTTTGTGTGTACGTGAAAGGGGCGTAGAGGGGGTGTGTGCGATGGAGAGAGAGAGATGCTCTTCGTTTCTCTTTATTATGACTAACTTTATATATAGTATAAAAATACAAAAATTCACAGTGCGGAATAAATAGCATTGGGTGCACCATGCAATGCAAATTAACTTTCATACTCCATATAACTTTGTAATGTTGTATATATATAGAATTTCTAAAATAAATTTTTGGCCACACTTTGTGTGGTTTTTATTCAAAAGGAATGTTGTATGCGAAGTAAAAGTGAAGAGAGGGCTTTTTAGATCAATGGGGTACGTGATAAGATGTAACATGTGTGAATGTGTAGTTGACGTATTTGGCAGGGCCTACAGAAGATATGTGTACGTATTCGAGAGAGGCATGGATAAGGGGCCGGTGGGGGGGGGGGGGCGACGAGGGACAGATAGCACAAGAAATGAGAGAGGTCTATATAGAGAGAGATGAATAGGATGTCTCGGCGAGAGATGCCCTTGAGTGTGTCCATGCAAGGGGGGAGGGGATAGAGGCATGAGGAGAAATAGTTTGTGCGGTGTTTGTGTTGTTATGTGTGGGTGTGAGAAGATAATGAGACCTAGGGGTAGAGGGTGTGTCACCGCATGAGGTTCAGTGGGCCGAGGTGAGGCCCTTGGGTCGGTTCCGTCCTACTCCACATTGGTCGGCCCGTGATGCATTTCAGGGAGACCCATGGAGGACTAGTCGTACAAGAGAAAGATAACAGAGCCGTGAAGGACTCTGTGTCCATTGACAAAGCTGTCTATGATTTGTAACCCTAGCTAGGTCCCCAAACTAAGGTAACCCCTTGTCTCTGATATTACCATTCATCCAACCTAACTTTAAGGTGCATCCTACAGAATGCTCTGCTGGAATCATATTCATCAATTAGGAAGAGCGGTGGAGACAATTCGTGCGAGATAGGCCTAAAGATAATGTGCGTGCGGGAGACACGTAGGCAGGTCTATGTATGGAGAAAGGGTCGATGGGGATCGTGTGTGCGTATGCGTGTGAGAGGAATAGTGCTTGTGACAAAGGTTAGTGAAAACAGTTGTAAATGGTTGCGAGAGAGGGGGAGGGTGATATCGAGAGCATGTGTGCGAGAAAGACACCTCGGGAGAGAGTGTGTGAGCATGTGTGAGAGACCCCCGATGGATATACACCGTGTTCGCGTATATGTGAGAGAGAAAGTTAGCACGTGTGTGAGGAGGGGCCTATGGATAGTGAATCTACACGTAAAAGACTGATGTACACATTGATTAAAAATATAAATTGTATCCAAATATTAGGATGGGATCATGATATTTGCAATTCACCTACAGAACGGTCATTGATCCATTAGACATCCATATTCTATCAAATTTGAGCATGTCTATGTTATTATTCGACATAATTGATCCATAGAGTCAGTATTTTGAAGTCCAGACAATGCATCGCTTTAGCAATTTGATTATAAACATGAGTGTAGTTCATGTTGTGTGTGTAAAGCACATTATACATACAAAAGTTACACACTGAACATTCTAAATAGCTAGCTAGGAACTAGCATACATTTGAATTCAACTTAAGGTGGTTTAAAAAATTTGAATTCAACATGAAGTCCATTCAATTATTTGAATTCGAGATCATGGCATTTGTAAATCATACCTAAATTAAGGGGGCACCAATCTTCCTCTGCTTTTGTACATAATAGCATATATAGTTGTGTACAAAATAGATTCAAATTTACCTCCCCCATTCCAAAATAATCATAGTTATAGGATTTTCAAGAGTCAAAATGTCAAAAAGAAGCGCATAATTTAATGAGGTTTTCAAACACACAAGGTCAAATTTAACGTTGTCTATTTAGGTTAATCCTCAAAGTTCAAGAGTACTCTAAACGTGAATGCTTCTGTTTCAAAATTTCGAACGAAGTGCCAAAAGAGCCTCTACTCGCCCGAAACCGCGTGAGACCAATGTTTGGTAGAAGGAAATTACTTTTCTAACTCCGACCCGTGAAACCTACCTGCCCGACGTCCAAAGGTCTAAACCGGGGTAGGTTTGTAACTTCATCTAAGACGCCATGCAACCGCCTCCGGAAAACATTCATACACTGTGGCCGCCTAAAGACACATGCGCTCGGCCGAAATCGCTCCCGCCCACTATTTGGGACACCTGGGATTACCGTCCTACCCCCGACCCGCAGTAGGTCCGAAATTTAAGAGGGGGGCAAAGTTTGTACTTTCCCCAAATGTCAAAGAAGCACGTCCCAGACCGAAACATGGTTCCCCCTTAGCTCCCCCCGTACGATTCCCCATTCATACTCTGTGGGCGCCAAAACTACCTCTCCACCAGCCGCGAAACCCCAGCGTCCTCCATCCTCCGTCTGCCACCCCATCCCACCCATCAACCACCGCCCTCCTCCATCACGCCCGAGCCGATACCCCGATGTCGTCGTCCACCGCAACCGCAATGCCCTCCATGGCTAGTAGTTGAAGCCGAGGCTGAGCTGCCTCCAGAACACCGACGTGTGCTGTACCTGAGCCAGTTCAACCACGCCGTCCTGCGCCTCACCGCTGCCGCTCCAACATCGCCACCGTCCACCGCACCGGAGTTGTTCCCGCTTCACCGTCCTTCGCCGTCTCGGAACTGCTTCCCCTTCACCGACAGACGGCCACCGCAACATAGTCAACAATTTGGCCATGTGTTCATCCAAGGCTCCAGCGTCCTCCACAACATCGGTTCCCCTAGTAAAACGAAGAACATCGCTGCGATATCAAGAGGACACAACGCTGGCAACCAGAACTGGTACTCCTCTCCCCTTATTCGTGCAAATCTTACGTGTCTGCTTGCATGGTATTCATCCCACAGAAGTCACTAGTTGACCGCTTCTTACTGCACCTTCTTCCTGATATTAGATGTTCCTAGTAACTCGCCATGCACAAGGTTTCTCCTCATATACTATTTCACCTTAGCTAGAGGTCCGTCGCCCCCTGGATTTCAATTCCTGGTCAGTTGATTCCCAATTAAAGGAAGCATTCCCCGGCGCGCCTGTTACGCCGGGGAAGCAGCGCCTCGGTGTTTATCTTAGGGCTGTGTGGGGCCTAGGAGCTGCTGGCACCCGATCTGGAGGTCGGCCGGGGGGGCGCTGCCAAGCACGGCGGTGGTGTGAGGTCGAGGGGAGGGCGGGGCGGCGGAGGCAGGGGTCTGGGCCGGTGGTCACTGGCGGTTCGAGAAAGATCGTCAACCGTGACTGGCGGGAGATAGACGAAGGCCATCTGCCCGTTCCTTGTAGATCGGACGGTTCAGAAAAAAATCGACTGACCTATTTATTTTCAGTCGACTATTATTTTGATAGGACCACATGTGGTGGTGTGCTGGAGGAGTACCTGCATTTCCCAGCCATCCCTATGCTCATATTACAAAATCATACGGAGTAGAATCTAATTTCATTTGCCATGCAATGTTATAGAGCTATCATATGTCTCCTGTCATTTATTTTTCAGCCACCTACTATCTGCTACTTTTACCGTGCACTAGTTCTGCACACACTTCACCCATACTCTCACTATTGTTTTTTATGCATGGGTATTTCAGCTCTACCAAACTATTGATAAAAACACGAAAAAAAGAGAGAAGTCGCTCCAGCTTTGTTCGCGAGTAGGCAAGACATGTTTGAGCACTTTAAAGGGTGCAGTGTCAGCACATGGAGACAGTAAACGTAGCTCTGGAGTTGATGATCTCGCTTGCCATGAACCACCATCCCAGGTGCTTGCTTTAACTTCGCGGTGTCATATGTGGTTGCATATTGCATATGGTGTCTAGCTTGTATTCGAAAGGCCAAAGTCGATCTTTATTAAGATAAGGAAAGATATTTTTTACATGAAACACCATCCAAGGAGCACCAGAAGCCAAATAGCTAGTGAGGGCAGTGGCTGAGCCAGTGACAAGCCCAACACATACATGCATCACCTGCAAGCCAAATAAAAAGCCACGGTGGTGGTGAAGCAGCCCGCCTCCCACCAGGCTCTCAGGTCCTCGATGATCATGCTCACCACTCCAGCCGGGTGTCTAGCTTGTATTGCTTCCAATTGGGTTAAATTGCATCTGCTTAGCTTACACATTATACCTTTGAATATGACATGCCTTCCTGTTTTTGGTACATACTACTACATCTATCTATTAACCATGTCCTTACATCAAACTAATGTTCTTGTGTATCCCTCATCAATCACTTATGATGAGACAGGCAAGACCGTGGATTACTGTGAGAAAAGATCCTCTTTTAAAGAATGAAGTGTCAGCCTCCCCACATGTCTCTCAACGAATAGCAAGGCTAGATGAAGATAGTCAATGTAGCTCTGTAGTTGATGACCGCATTTCCCCTACACCACCATCGCAGGTGCTTGCTCTAACTTGGCAGCGTGATATGTGGTTGCATGTTGCATATGGTGTCTAGATTGTAATTCTTCCAAACTGGTTAAATTGCATGTGCTATTCTGCTTAGTTTATACATTATACCTGTTAATGTGACATGCCTTTCTGTTTTTGGTACATAGTACATCTGTCTATTAAGCAAGTCCTTACATAAAACTACTGTTTTTTTGTATCCCACATCAATCAATTATGACGAGACACCTTTAGTATATGCAGTGTGATATTGTTGCATCTTTCATATGACTTATAGCATGCACTGCTTCTAATTTGTTGAAACGCGATTTATGATGGTACGCTTTTAACTTGGCAGAGTCATATTGGTTGCATCTTTCATGTGGTGTCTAGCTTGCATTGCTTCTAATTTGTTAAAATGGCTTCTGCTTAGTTTACACAAATAGTTGTGAATATGCCATGTCGTCCTGTTTTTCGTACATATTCCATCCTCGTATCATGTGTCTGCCTTACATCAAAGTAGTGATTGCCAGTATAATGCATGAATGAGTTCTGAAGTGTGAATTTTATTGCTTTTTCTTGTCGGTTTTACTTCACAATGCAAAATCAATAAAGCGGAAGGAAATTAGCAAGGCAGTGGCTAATGGTGCTCCTTCCAACCAACTGAAATGGAGGGCCTCTACAGATTCTACTCCGCCATCCCTCCAACAAGATTTGGAAGACAATACATGCATAGACACTCAACGTAGTTGTGTTGATGATGAGCACGTCTCCCGTAGTCCACCATCACAGGTGCTCCCTATAACTTGGCACCGTTATATGTGGTTGCATGTTATGTGTGATGTCTAGCTTGTATTGCTTCTAATTTTGTTGAATTCCATCTGCTTACTTTACACATTATACTTGTGAATAATACACATGTTCCTGTTTCTAGAACGTACAATATCTGTCTATCACACCATGTTCTTACATCAAAGTACTACTATTGTGTAACCTGCAACAATCACTTATCATAAGACACGTTTAACTTTGGAGTGTGATATAGGTTACATCTCGCATTCTTTTCTAGCTTGTACTACTTCTAATTTGTTGAAATGGCACTTATGACGAGACAGTTTTAATTTGGTACAGTGATATTCGTTGCATCTTTCATATGGTGTCTAGCTTTCATTGCTTCTAATTTGTTGAAATGCCTTCTGCCTAGTTTACACATCATAACCGTGAATATGCAATGTTGTCCTTTTTTCTTACACATTCAATCGTCCTATCATGCGGTCGCCTTACATTAAAGTAGTGCTTGTCAGCATCCTGCATCAATGAGTTCTGAAAAGCGAATTTTTATTCATTTTTATTGTGGGTTTGACTTGACAAGGCAATAAAATTAAGTAAGAGGAAGGAAAAAATTAAGGCTGGGACTGATGGCGGTCTTCCGGCGAAACCGGCATCCCAGGTGCTTTCTCTAGCTTGGTAGTGTGATATTGTCTTGCATGTTACATACGGTGTCTAGCTTGTATTGCTTGTAATTTGATTAAATTACTTCTGCTTAGTTCTCACAAATAGTTGTGAATATGCCATGCCGTCCTGTTTTTCGTACATATTCCATCCTCGTATCATGTGTTTGCCTTACATCAAAGTAGTGATTGTCAGTATCATGCATGAATGAGTTCTAAATAGTGAATTTTATTGCTTTTTCTTGTCGGTTTTACTTGACAATGCAAAAAGGAAATTAGCAAGGAAGTGGCTAATGGTTCTCCTTCCGACCAACTGAAATGGAGGGCCTCTACCGATTCTACTCTTCCATTCCCCCAACGAGATTTGGAAGACAACACATGCATAGACACTCAATGTAGCTGTGTTGATGATGAGCATGTCTCCCCTAGTCCACCATCACAGGTGCTCCCTCTAACTTGGCACTGTTATATGTGGTTGCATGTTATGTATGATGTCTAGCTTGTATTGCTTCTAATTTTGTTGAATTCCATCTGCTTACTTTACACATTATACTTGTGAATAAGACACGTGTTCATGTTTCTAGAACATACAATATCTGTCTATCACACCATGTTCTTACATCAAAGTACTACTGTTGTGTAACCTTCAACAATCACTTATCATAAGACATGTTTAACTTGAGAGTCTGATATAGGTTACATCTCGCATTGTTTTCTAGCTTGTACTACTAATTTGTTGAAATGACAGTAATGCCGAGACAGTTTTAACTTGGTAGAGTGATATTCGTTGCATCTTACATATGGTGTCTAGCTTTCATTGCTTCTAATTTGTTGAAATGCCTTCTGCTTAGTTTACACATCATAGCTGTGAATATGCAATGGCACTAATGATGAGAGACCTTTAACTTGGTAGTGTGATGTTGTTTGCATCTTGCATATGATTTATTTCTTGTACTGCTTGACATTTGTTTAAATGCCAGTTATGATGAGACACTGTTAACTTGGCAAAGCGATATTTGTAGCATCTTTCAAATGGTGTCTACCTTCCATTGCATTGCTTCTAATTTATTGAAATGCCTTCTGCTTATTTTACACATCATAGGTCTGATTATCTCATGCCGTCCTATTTTTCGTACATATTACATCCTCCTATCATGCGGTTGTCTAACATCAAAGTTCAGTTCGTCTGTATCACGCATCAATTTGTTCTGAAGAACTAAATTTTTATTCCTTTTTCTTGTCGGCTTGACTTGACATGGCAAAGAGCAAGAGGAAGGAACACATAATGGTAGGGGATGGTGTTAGTACTCAGGACGCACGGAAACGGAAGAGGAAGAGGTATGCAGATTCTGTTGGTACTGATGGTGCAACAGAAGGTGGAAGTCCACCGGATAAATGTACAAACACGGTATCCCCTGCTACACCAGCTGCAAAACAATCCAAAGGCAAATGAAAATCTGGCACCAAACAAGCTATGACAAGCCTAGTTGTTGTAGCACCTTCTTCCACAGTACCAACATCTGCATGAGTTACTCGTTTGTCACTTCAGCTAGCGGCAAGTTCCCAAGCTCCCTTACCACCTGACACTACTTTCAAAGCATTGCTGACACAAGGGGACTTGGCAAGATCAGATGAACCGTGTGAGCTTTAACAGCAAGAAGGTAGTTGCTCGAGTCAAGTTACAGTTGCATGCTTCTTTATATGTAGTCTCATAGTTTGATGTACACTAACACTTCCCATGTTCGTTGTTGAACTAGCACCTAGGCGCAAGAGGAAACAAACATCAGGGATAATGCTCGATAGGTTTACTAAATCTAGAGGAGGAAGAATGGAGATCCGTTTTGAGGCAGGTTTAAAAAGGCCACGTGATGCTACAGAGTCAGACAAGTTAGTATCAGTGGCAGCCGTTGCCGTTAGGTGTCATGCATGTATCCTCCCAACATGGATTCAATACAGGAATGACAAACACGAAACCCATTTTAACACCTTCCTCGACCATTTATCTGTAAGTATGGTTATGTATGGAAATTAGTAATATTGTCTTGCTCTGTCCCATACTTTCTAGGTTGCTGGTAATGAGACTCCCATAATTTTCAACAGATGAGGTTCAAGTTGGATAGCCAAGATGATGTAACCAGACAAGCATGTACCCATGTTTTCAAGTCTGCTCTGTGACAGTATCGGTATAACTTGAGGAAAACTCACTTTGAAGGCAAGGCTAACAGTGAACTTGCCCAAACATCTCCAGTGGAAAATATACCGGATGAAGACTGGAGAGGCCTTGTTAAACACTGGTCTGATCCAAAGTATCAAGTACGTTATATATATGTGATCCGATCACATGTTGAACTCCTATTAATGCATGTGCCTCACAAATCTATCTTCTTGTAGGTGAACTATTCAAAGAACAAGGACAACCATACGAAAGTGAAATTCCAACAGACGACAGGTGTCGCGGTGGAACATGATCACCTATGGGGCCATCAGCCCCTTGTGGTTCTGCAGGGGGGAGATCACGTTGCACAAAGAGAGGAGGCCGCGTAACGGCACGACAGTGGTGACGCTGGTGGTTTTTACCTAGGTTCGGGCCGCTGCGAAGCATAAAACCCCACTCCTGCTTTGGTGGATTGATGGGGAAGGACCACGATGAACACGCCGCGCTCGAGCTCAGCAAGGTAGCCTTGGGGGGAGCAGCTACGCGCCTATGAGTACACGAGGGTCCGAATCGAAATCCCTTTTTTTAGGTTGCCATGGCCCTCCTTTTATAGGCCAAGGGGTCACCATAGTGGCAAAACAGTCATTATCTACTGATTAGATAGCCAACAGTGCTATCATACCTAACTCTGGCAGTTAGGACAAAGTGCATTAAATGCATTGCTAGGTGTCATGCTGAGGATGCAGCCCGGCAAGCCTGCTGCACCGCTCAACCATCTTTTTCCTGTCTACATGACACGCCTCTGGACGGGTGTCATATAGGGGGAATCTCCCTTCCACATGGCTGCCACATGCCAAATGACAGCCACTTAATCACTTGGGGGCTCGACACCGCATTGATAAGTGACTTGCGCTGCTGTGCGGTGGAGCGGTGGAGTCTTGGCGGGGAGATTCACCCTTGGCAGCCCTGACAAGCCTGCCGGGGAAATCTTGAGGCTTATTCCCGGTGGGGCCTCGACCTAACCGGGCTCGCCTGCCCGGTAAGGGAGGTCTTTCCTTAGTGATATCTTGTTCTCTTGGCTTGTCTTGGTCTTCTTGATCTGGCCTTTGATTCCTCAAAGAGCTCTCCATCTGGCTTGGTTTTGGCTTGGGTGCTTGGTGAAGTTTGATGATGACACGTACCTAGGATAGGGTCCTAGGCCTGACCTACATAACCTACCCAAGGACACTACATACAGGAATCCAAGACCTACAAAGTTAGAAAGGAGGTGTGGACTGGAATGACCGCAGCGTGCAAGTCACTCGACAGCAAGATCCACTCGGTTACACCTCCACCACTCGACCGTCCCTATTCACTCGGAGTACCTGGTTTCACTTGAAGGCAGAAGACCTAGAGTCACCCTGGGATAACAACGGTCAGGCGATCAGTTCATCGCTATAAAGATTATTAAGTGTAGGCGTTACCAGTAACGTATGCACCTTTACTTCTCCATTGAACCCTTGGGTAACGGGGCATTCACGAGGGGCCAGCGGACTCTATATAAGCCGCCCCTCTGCTCCTGTACAAGGGTTCACACCCCCTGTAACTCAACACTCCATTCAACAAGCTCCCGCAGCACCGAGACGTAGGGTCATTACCTCCTCCGAGAGGGGCCTGAACTCATAAATCCGAGTGTACAACCTTGCCGTAGCTAGGCTCTGCCCTCTCTTACGTACCCCTAACCTCTACTGTCAGATCCATTCGCATGACAGTTGGCGCCGACCCGGCGGCATAAGTTCTCGTGATTGGCTCTCAGCGTAGCCCGCTGGGGTTTCCCCGTGACATGGATGGTAGCGGTGGTCTGTCGCATGTCAACGATGAGTACTACCCACAACCCCTCACTACGGAATAAAGAGAAGAGCTGCGTCACCAGAATGAGCATGTCCTCCAGACTCCCATTGTCGGTGCTGTCGGCGTTCTGGGAACCAGGGTATCCAGACTTGCCTGCCTGCGGCCCACAGCGTGGCTCCGTCTGCGGCCTGGTACGGCCCGTCTTCAGCAATGACAACACAAGATGCTCATGAGGGGCCAAGCCTCGCGAGGCGGACAACATCAAGAACTCCAGAGGAAGCGGCCTCCTTAGGTCGGCTCCTGAGGAGCGGAGATTTCTATGCAAGCCCCACCTCGTGAGGTTCAGGTGACGCAAGCTATGACGACCAAGGCCAGGCGGGCACCAGCGGGCGCAGTACAGCAGGTTTCCTCTTTGGTGATAAGGAAGCGGGTGTAGACGCAGAGTCCCAAGGAATCAGCCAAAGGTCTCCATTCCCGTGCTGCAAGACCAGGACAGTAGGACGGAGGTCATCGCCAAGCCCACCACGATGTCACAACCAGAAGCTTTGCAGGCGAAGACCACCTTTCGTCAGGATAAGATGTACTACTTGTCCCCCTTCAAACATGGCCGTTGTGGGATCCCTTCCCGCCTTCGTTTTGGGGGAAGAGGACCAAGGCCACTATAAATATAGCTAGGCCACCACCATAGAAGGGGAGGGATCAACTAGATCATCCCCACCAGCTCACACCAACACAAGAACACACCTCCTGAGGTTGTTCCCCCTCTGTACTGGTTCATCCTTAGCCCACCTCGAGGCCAATCCACCACAAAGCAGGAGTAGGATTTTACACCGCAAGGTAGCCCGAACCTGGGTAAATCATTGTGTCCCTTTCCTTTCCAGTCCATCGAGCTAGGCCGTGAGATCGACGAGTTGGCAGACTGGGGAGATTGAGTTCTTTGCACGCACCCTAGAGTTTGAACCTTTCTTGGGTCTGCGGAACCATGAATCCGACATTTGGTGTGCCAGGTAGGGGTGCATCGGAGCCACTCTTCCGCCGGACGATTAGCCACCGCTCCGCCATTCTCATGGCTAATGCTCGTCGAGTTCGTGCTGAGCGCCGGGCCGCCCTCGCCGCCCGCGTCGCGCAGACAGCACCGGCGAGCGCTAGCGACCTTTCCATCATGCGCTCCGTGGCGCCGGTGCCCCACGCCATCGCGGCCATCCTCGGCGGGTCGTAGGCGCCGGCTTCGGATCGCCATGTCAAGCAGTTCTTCCGCCAAGTGGGTGCCACCCACGCACAGCGAGAAGCTCCTCCGGGCTGCGCGGCGCCTAAGGCCGACCCCACCTTCGACTCAAGGGACCACCCCAAGACCACGGTCGGCGCCGGCGCGCTCCCTATGCTCTGCACCCCCACCATCTGCAATGTAGCAGTCACCAGGACCCTCATCGACGGTGGCGCTGGCCTCAACATCCTCTCCGTGGAGGCGTTCGGCCTGCTTCACGTGCCCTTCGGCCGGCTCCTCCCCACCAAGCCTTTCTCTGGGGTCGATGATGGCTCCACCTGCCCCCTAGGGCAGATCCGCCTCCCCGTCACCTTTGGCATGCGTGACAACTACCGCACTGAGCTCATCGACTTCGACATCGCTCGCATCAGCCTCCCGTACAATGCCATCCTCGGGTACCCGGCCTTGGCCAAGTTCACGGCGGCAACCCATCCTGGCTACAACCTCATGAAGATGCCGGGAAGCAGCGGCGTCCTCACCGTGGTGAGGGATACTAAGGATGCACTCTCGGCCCTCAAGCTCACCTACAGGGCCGCGGCGACCGCGCGGCCGAGCGGGGAGGGAGCTCCGGAGGGCCCGGGGGTAGCGCCAACAAAGAAGAAGCAATTGTTCTCCCAAGACAAGGCTAAGACGAAGCAGGTGCCGGTCGACGAAGACGGAGGACCAGGCCCTACTTTCACCATAGGCGCCGACCTCCCTCCAGACCAGGAGGAGACGCTGGTCAGCTTCCTCCGCGCGAACAAGGGCGTTTTTGCGTGGAAAGCTGCGGACCTGGTCGGGGTTCCGCGTGGGGTAATCGAGCACCACCTGATGTTGTGCCCTCGTGCACGCCCAGTGAAGCAGAAGGCACGGCGGCAAGCCCTGGAGAAGCAATCGTTCATCGTCCTGGAAACCCACAAGCTGCAGGAAGCCGGCGTCATTCGGGAAGTGCGGCATCTAGATTGGCTTGCGAACCCAGTTATCGTCCCCAAGAAGGGCGGGAAGGAGGGCATGTGCGTCGATTTCACCAACCTCAACAAGGCCTGTCCTCAAGACCCTTTCCCTCTCCCGCGCATCGACCAGATTGCCGACTCCACCGCTGAGTGTGATTTACTGTGCTTCCTGGATGCCTTCTTGGGCTACCACCAAATCAAGATGGCGGTGCAGGATGTTGAGAAGACGGCTTTTCTGACCCCGTGCGGGGTATACTGTTACACCTGCATGCCGTTCAGGCTGCGTAATGCAAGAGCAACCTTCCAACGGTTGATGCACATTGCCCTGGGGCAGCAGCTCGGGAGGAACACTGAGGCATACGTCGATGACATAGTGGTGAAATCTCGGGAGGCGAGAACCCTTATCAAATATCTGGAAGAGATGTTCGCCAGCCTGTGCGAAGTAAACCTACGGCTCAACCCGGAAAAATGCGTGTTTGGCGTCCCGTCTGGCAAGCTGCTGGGTTTGCTGGTGTCGCACCGAGGGATCGAGGCCAACCCAGAGAAGGTCAAGGCCATAGAAAGGATGAGTCCGCCGCAAACCCTCAAGGAGATGCAGAAGCTAGCAGGCTGCGTGACCTCGCTCGGGCGTTTCATCTCCAAGTTAGGAGAGCGCGCCCTCCCCTTCTTCAAGCTGATGAAAAAGAAGGGCCCGTTCGAGTGGACTCTAGAGGCTGACGTGGCCTTCCAAGACCTCAAGAGATACCTCACCAGCCCGCCGGTGATGGTGGCACCACGCCCCCTTGAACCCTTGGTGCTCTACTTGGCCGCCACGCCTCACTCTGCCAGCGCAGCGCTGGTGGCGGTCCGGGAGGAGCGCCTGGTCAAGGACTCGTGGAGCAGCTCCTCGCACTCGGCCGAAGCGCCGCAGCCTCAGGACGGTGCTCCTGAGGCCTCGGCCGTTCCACTGGTCAGCAAGGTCCCAGAGGATTGTGCCCCTGAGGCCACGGCCGCCCCTATAGATGACAAGACTCCCGAGGCTCCCAGGTCTCAGGAGATGCAGGACCCCACCAATGCCTCCGCCCTCGTCGAACACCCGGTGTACTTTGTCAGCACGATGCTGCGCAATGCGCAGGAGCGCTACCCCATGCCGCAAAAGCTCTTGCTCGCGCTCCTTGTCGCCTCTTGAAAACTGCGTCACTGCTTCCAGGGCCACCCCATCAAAGTAGTCTCAGCTTACCCCTTGGAAAGGGTGCTCCGGAGCCCCAACGCCACAGGAAGGGTTGCCGAGTGGAACATCGAACTGCAGGCGTTCCAGTTGGAGTTCAGCACCACCAGGATCATCAAGGGTGCGGCCCTTGCCGATTTCGTGGCGGAATGGACTGACGCCTCTGATCGGGAAGTGGGCGAGAACCATTCCCTCGCGCCTGGAGATGAAGCACCAGATGGTTGGGTCATGTACTTCGACGACGCATTCGCGCGCCAGGGCGCGGGGGCTTGAGCCGTGCTCATCTCGCCCACCTAGGACAAGCTCTACTACACCGTGCAGCTCTGCTTCCAGCATGGCGAGAAGGTCTCCAACAACATCGCAAAATACGAAGGCCTGATCGCCGGCCTCAAGGATGCGGCGGCCTTGGGGGTGAGGTGCCTCACCATCAGGGGCGACTCCCAACTCCTCGTCAACTTCTCCAACAAGGTGTACAAGCCAAAGGACGAGCACATGGAGGCATGCCTTGAAGAGGCACGCAGAATTGAGAAACGATTCTTGGGCTTGGAATTGCAGCACGTGCCGCGTGGCACGAACAAGGAGACAGATGACATCGCCAAGAGGGCATCCCGGCGCCTACCTCAGGAGCCCGGCATCTTCGAGGAGCAGCTCTTCAGGCCGTCGGCAGTTCCCCCCGCTGTGGGACCGGCAACACCTTAGGAGGAGCTCCCCCCGGTGCCTCCCTCTGGTGCCCCAGCCTGTGGCCCAACCTTAGGGGCCCACCTGCTCCTCGCGCTCGAACCTCAGGAGGGGTGCTGGTTTGAGGAGTTCAAGACGTACCTGCTTCAGGGTGTCCTGCCAGAGAAGGTGGAAGACGCGGAGCGTGTGGCCCGCAAGGCCACAACATACTGCATCCAGGACGGTGAGCTATACCGAAGGCGCCCAAACGACGTTTCTTTGCGATGCATCTCCAGGGAGCAGGGGCGCTAGCTGTTGGCCGACATACATGGCGGGGACTGCGGGCACCACTCTTCATCGTGCACCCTTGTTGGCAAGGCGTTCTGCAGCGGATTCTATTGGCCCACGGCGCTCAACAATGCTGCCGAGCTGGTGAGATCCCTCGAAACCTTCCAGTTCCATGCTAGGCAGATCCACCAGCCCGCTCAGGGTCTCCAGACAATCCCACTCTCATGGCCGTTCGCGGTCTGGGGATTGGACATCCTGGGCCCGTTCGCTTGAGCGCCCGGGGGCTACCGCTACCTCTACGTCGCCATCGACAAATTCACCAAGTGGGCGGAGGTGGAGGCCGTCTGCACCATCCCAGCCGGCTCGGCTATCAAGTTCATCAAGGGCCTTGTGAGCCGGTTCGGGGTTCCCTACCGCATCATCACCGACAACGGCTCGCAGTTCACCAGCAACCTTTTCAAAACATATTGTGCTAACCTTGGAACGCAGATATGCTACGCTTCGGTGGTGCACCCTTGGAGCAATGGCCAGGCTGAGCGCGCCAACGCAGAGGTCCTGAGGGGCCTCAAGGCAAGGACCTTTAAGAAGAAACTCAAGGCCTGCAGCAGGGGCTGGCTCGATGAGCTCCAGTCCGTGCTGTGGTCCATCCGCACCACCGCGACCAAGCCCACGGGCGAGACTCCGTTCTTCCTCGTCTACGGAGCTGAGGCGGTCCTCCCTCACGAGGTCAGGCATCGCTCCGCGCGGGTCTTGGCGTTTGACAAGGCACGCCAGGACGCCTCGCGGGGGATGGACCTCATGCAGGGGGAGGAACGCCGCCGCCAAGCCTCGCTCTGAGCAGCGAGGTACCAGCAGGCGCTGCGGCGGTACCACTGCCGCAGCGTCCGCTCCAGGACGCTCGAAGTGGGTGATCTCGTCCTGAGGCGGGTGCTCTCCAGGGAAGGGCTGCATAAGCTCTCGCCCATGTGGGAGGGCCTGTTCAGGATTGCCCGTGTCTCCAGGCCTGGCGGCGCGTGCCTGGAGACGCAGGATGGGATCCCCATCCAGAACGCCTGGAACATCCAGCACCTCCAGAAGTTCTACCCATGAAGCAAGGCCCCGTGCCTGTGAAGGTCTCCGCTCGTGACACTCACGTAATAATGAGTTGGGGCTGTACACACCCCGGAGTCTCCTGAGTGCTACCCCTGGGCCTCACGGGGGCTCCCACCCACGTCCTAGTGGAGGCCCCATGCTCCGCGCTGGTGGGAAGACAAGAAGACTAGTCTAGGTGCCGGGCGCGGCTGTTCTTTTGCTTGCTTTCTGTAGCTGGTTTGCAACTTCTCGAATGAAATTTGGAGCTTTCGTGTCTTTCGTTTGCAAGGGTTGGAAAGTTTCTCTCTTTTTTGTCTCTTCACAGTGTTCGCCTTTCCAACCCTATTCCAGGAAGAGCAGCAGTTGCCCGTCGCTCCTCCTCGCGCGTCTCGCGCGCGGGGCCTAGGTACGGTGTGTGTGCGCCCGGGCTCGCCCGCGACCGCACCTCGCCAAAACCTTGCTGCCCCAGCTTTGGCGCTTTAATCCTTGCATGATGCCCTCGAACGAGCTCACGGCCATGCGCACCCTCTTATGTCCATGCCTTCGGGCATCGCGACGCGGTGTACTAGCTGCAACCAACCCACGCTCGGGGCTTGCGCGAGGTAGGACGAGATGCCTCATGAGGTTTTCTAACCCTGTAGCTACATGATGGCTTCCGATGCTCAACGACTCCCGAGTTTTCAAGAAGGAAGCCCTTGGAAAATGCCCCTAGAAAGGCATGCCCTCGCGACATGGAAGTCTACCACGAACACATCGAGCTAAGTTACCCTAAACGCACCTAGTAGAAACATGGACATCACAACATGATATGAAAACAATGAGCATAGCATAACGGCGCATGCGCCATGGTTCATTACACGCCCCAACAGGGCCCTGTACTTCTTTCAATGTAGGAGGAAGAAAGAAATAAAAGCAAGCTGCGCGACTACGGCGACTCTAGAGGCTCGGCCCCGACAACCCCCGAGCTCAGTCGGAGTCTTCCTCCTGTTTCACCGGGGAGCACCAACGATGCGGCTCATCGCCCTCCCCGGTCTGAGCCCGGCGGCGTGGCGGCTCGTCATAGTCGCCGTCGCTCGTACTCTGCCCAGAAGAGGAGCCATCACCAAGGGCAAGCTCACCGCCAGCAAAAGGCGTCGTCGCCGTTGTCATCATCGTCGCTGTCGCTATCCGGGCAGCACCCCAGGCACCGGCCGCCTTCCCCAAAGACCCTGACGTAGAGGGTCGCGGCGTCGTCGTACCTAAAGTGGAGGGTGCACCTCCCATGCAGGCCGCGCGCGCGGGCAAACGGCTACCACCCGTGGTTCAGGAACACGTTGCCAGCGGCGGTGACTTCGACATCAACCCACGAGGCCTTGCTGCAGCAGCCGTCGCCCTACAGCCAGAGGCCACCAGGCCCTCCGGCTGGCAGCGCGCTCGCGAAGGAGTGCGGCAGCTGGAACCAGATGCCCGCTGGCTTCTCCGACCACACGACGAACTCCGGGGGCGCGTCGGCTGAGTGGGAGCGCGGTCGTGGCGACCAGATGATCGCCGCACGCCTCCCCCATCACCGAGGTCGCCCCGTCCGCGGCAGCCCTTGCCGCGGGAAGAACCTCCGCCGCGGCTGCCGGAGGCAGCATCGGCCGTTGAAGGAGCGCGCCCGCTGCCGGAGTCGCTGCGTGCTTTTGGGGTCTCCCACGGCCTCTCTTGGGCGGCGCTAAATCAGGCCCCTCCTTGGGGACCTTCCCTTTCTCCGCCGCGGAAAACCTCCTCACCGGCGCCATGATGCTTCGACGAGACGGTGGGACAGGAAGGAAGAAGAAGGAGCAAGAAGCGGGAAGACGGAGATGAGCAGGGGGCTCCGCCCCTCCCCTCATTTATAGCCAGAGGGAGGCCAGCCGCTTGCCTCCATGATCTCTGGTAATAATGATCTTTTTGCATGCTGTAGGCTGTTGTCAAGCCGAACGGTTGCCGAGGCAGCGTGGGGAAGTGGAGACGCCGATGTCCCATCGAGCGCCACGCGTCGACTGGGTCCGCAGGCGGTTAGGGCCCGCGGTGCTTCGCCCTCACCCTTTGGCTTCGCCTCGAAGCTGAGTCTGAGCACGCCTTGGGCCCGGGGGCTACTATCGGCGTTCTGGGAACCAGGGTACCCAGACTTGCCTGCCTGTGGCCCACAGCGTGGCTTCATCTGCGGACTGGTACAACCCGTCTTCAGCATCGACAACACAAGACCCTCACGAGGGGCCAAGCCTGCCGAGGTGGACGACGTCAAGACCTCCAGAGGAAGCGGCCTCCTTAGGCCGGCTCCTGAGGAGCGGAGATTTCTATGCAAGCCCCACCTCATGAGGTTCAGGTGACGCAAGCTATGACGACCAAGGACAGGCGGGCACCAGCGGGCGCAGTACAGCAGGTTTCCTCTTTGGTGATAAAGAAGCGGGTGCAGACGCAGAGTCCCGAGGAATCAGCCAAAGGTTTCCATTCCCGTGCTGCAAGACCAGGACGGCAGGACGGAGGTCATTGCCGAGCCCACCACGACGTCACAACCAGAAGCTTTGCAGGCGAAGACCACCTTTCGTCAGGATAAGATGTACTACTTGTCCCCCTTCAAACTTGGCCGTTGTGGGATCCCTTCCCGCCTTTGTTTTGGGGGAAGAGGAAAAGGCCACTATAAATATAGCTAGGCCACCACCATAGAAGGGGACGGATCAACCAGATCATCCCCACCAGCTCACACCAACACAAGAACACACCTCCTGAGGTTGTTCCCCCTCTGTACTAGTTCATCCTTAGCCCACCTCGAGGCCAATCCACCACAAAGCAGGAGTAGGGTTTTACACCGCAAGGTGGCCCGAACCAGGGTAAATCGATGTGTCCCTTTTCTTTCCAGTTCATCGAGCTAGGTCGTGAGATCGACGAGTTGGCAGACTGGGGAGATTGAGTTCTTCACACGCACCCTAGAGTTCGAACCTTTCTTGGGTCTGCGGAGCCCTGAATCCGACAGGCGCGACCGCTGAAGCCCAGGCTTTGGAAGCTACGTGCGTAGCCACTCTGACCGAGCACGCTCGTCTTGAGGAGCTCCAGAAGCCACTCGACAACCCGGCTCACAGACAACCTCCAAATTCCAATTGACGACAGCGACAATTGTTCTCGACTGAGTCACAGAATGAGCATCAGATATTCTGCACTCCGATTCAGTACGTGGCGGCAGCTTCCTTGCAGACTCCATTCAGCCATCTCAGTCCGAAGCTGGAAGAGGGCTGGAGCAGATCCGAGCACTGCTTAGAGCGGCTGGGGAGCAGAATTCAGCCGTTTCACAGTCGCGCAACAGGATTCACAGCAGGTCAGTCAGAACAGACACGTTCTAGTTGGCTCACAGCCCAAAATCCCCTCTGCGGTGTGAAGATCGCGGTTACCACCAGGACCAGTATCTGGATCAAGGCCGCGGGCAGTTTGCTCCTCGACATCACCGCGACGACCTCCGTCGAGTGCTGACACCCCCTCCGAGGGGCGGTTTATATGCGGCCCGGCTGTACGATGATAGGCGTCCGTACGGTGACGAGCGGAGAGAGCCAGTCGATCCCCGATATCCTGGGTTCAATGCAAGGTCAGTCCTCGTGTAGAATCTAGTCGATAGAGGCAGAGCTTACCGAGAGAATTTGAACAGAGATCGTCCGAGTGGAAGTGGCGTGTTTGTCTCCGGTCCCGAGTGTTTCAGCAGGGCCATTCATGCCGCTGAGATACCACCCAACTTCAGATTGGCCACGGGGGTGAACAAATTCACCGGTGAGTTGAAGCCAGACACGTGGTTGGAGGATTACTGAGTGGCTATGCAGATTGGCGGAGGCAATGATTATGTTGCCATGAAACATTTTCCCCTGATGCTGGAAGGATCAGCCCGGGCATGGTTGAACCAGTTGGCTCCTGCTAGCATATACTGTTGGGAAGACTTGGCCCGAGTGTTCATCAAAACATTCGAAGGCACTTGCAAGAGTCCTGCTGGGTTGACTGAATTGCAGCACTGTGTCCAGAAGCCAAATGAAACCTTGAAAGATTACATACAACGTTGGACAATGCTTCACCATGTGGTGGAGAATGTTACAGAGCATCAAGCAGTCTGTGCCTTCAAAGAAGGTGTCTGGTACAGAGAACTCATCCTGAATTTTGGGCGGTCTGGGACCCTGACCATGAACCGAATGATGGAGATTGCCACTCGGTATGCGAATGGCGAAGAACAAGACCGCCTCCGCAGTGGCAAAGAAAAGGCTAATGAGCACGACCCCAATAACACCAATCCCAGTCGGAAACAGAAGCGCAAAGCTGAAGCCGCCGGTCAAGCAGAAGCGGCTGTCGTTGCTGCCCAAGGAAAGTTCAAAGGGAAGACCAGAGAGCAGTGGATTCCTAAGAAGAGAGATCAGTCAGGGCAAGACATCCTTGATCTACCGTGTGCCATACACACAAAGAAAGATGAGGAGGGTAACCTGATCTTACCCAAGCATACCACTCGGCAGTGTAGGCTGTTGATCCAGCAGTTCCATGACGGTTAGTCGAGTGAAAAGAGCCACGCGGATGATGAAGAGGAAAAAGCCAAGGATTACCCCAAGGTCAATGCCACTCTGGTGATTTTCGCTGACGTCGAGAGCAAAAGCCGGCTGAAAGTCATTAACCGAGAGGTGAACATGGCTGCTCCGACGACTACAACGTATCTCAAGTGGTCCAAGACTCCCATAACCTTTGATCAGTTGGACCACCCAGCTCACGGGGCTTCCCCTGGGCGGTAGGCACTAGTGGTTGATCCAGTCGTGGGAGGCACTCAGTTGCGTAAGGTCCTCATGGATGGTGGGAGTGGTTTGAACATACTCTATGCTGAGACCCTGAACGGAATGGGCATCCCGATGTTCCGACTCAGCGAGAGCAACATGTAGTTCCACGGAGTCATGCCAGGGAAGAAGGCAAAATCACTTGGTCAGATTGCTCTGGATGTGGTTTTTGGTGACTCAAAGAATTTTCGGAAGGAGAAACTGACATTTGAAGTGGCAGACTTTCACAGTGCTTATCATGCTATCCTCGGTCGACTAGCTTATGCGCGTTTCATGGCCCGTCCATGCTATGTGTACCTCAAGCTGAAAATGCCTGGACCCAAGGGCGTAATCACGGTTACGGGGAATAGGCAAAGGGCTAAGGAGTGCCTTCAGCAAGGATCCAAAATCACTGATGAGCAGATGGCCATGGTGGAATTGGAAGAGTACAAGAGAAATGCGGATCTGACTGATCTACTCTGATCCAAGAAGCTAGCTTCTGAATCTGCTTTCCAGTCGGCGGGTGAGACGAAGCAAGTTCACATTCACCCGGAAGATCCTCCAGCCGCTCCAACGAACATCTCCACGACACTCGATAGCAAATAGGAAGCCGCGCTCATCCAGTTCCTCCATGAGAACTGGGACATCTTCGCATGGAAGCCGTCTGACATGCCGGGTGTACCCAAGGGACTAGCTGAGCACCGCTTGAGAGTTGACTCGAAGGCCAAACTTGTTAAGGAGCATCTCCATCATTCGGCTGCAGAGAAGAGAAAGGAAATTGGTGAGGAAGTAGCTCAGCTCCTGGCAGCTGAGTTTATACGCGAGATATACCACTCCGAGTGGCTTGCCAATGTCGTCATGGTCCCGAAGAAGGACAAGTCACTCCGTATGTGTATCGATTTCAAACACATCAATCGGGCCTACCCAAAAGATCATTTTTCGCTCCCCCGCATCGACCAAATAGTTAATTCGACTGCGGGATGCGAGAGTCTGTCTTTTCTTGATGCGTACTCCGGGTACCATCAAATCTGACTGTATGGGCCAGATGAAATTAAAACTGCCTTCATCACCCCTTTCGGGTGTTTCTCCTATGTCACCATGCCATTCAGTCTCAAAAATGCTGGTGCTACTTTCATGCGCATGATCCAGAAGTGCCTGCTCACTCAGATCAGTTGGAACATTGAGGGCTACATGGATGACATCGTGGTCAAGTTGTGCAAAGTTTCCGACCTGCTGACTGACTTGCTGAAACATTTGCCAACTTATGGAGGTACGACATCAAGTTGAATCCGTCGAAGTGCACCTTCGAGTGGCAAGTTACTCAGTTTTCTTGTTTCCGAACGAGGAATAGATGCCAATCCCGAGAAAATCAATGCAATTGTCTGAATGAAGCGCCCTGAGTGCGTGCATGATGTCCAGAAGCTCATAGGCTGTCTTGCAGCTCTGAGTCGGTTTATTTCTCGTCTCAGAGAGAAGGCATTGCCTTTATACCGATGGATGAAGAAATCCAATACGCTCGAGTGGACTCCCAAAGCAGAAGCATCATTTGTTGAGCTCAAAGCCCTGCTCTCCACCCAGCCGGTGCTTGTTGCCCCGAACAGCAAAGAACATCTGCTTTTGTAAATTGCGGCCACTGGTCAAGTTGTCAGCACGGTCCTCACTGTGGAGCGAGAAGAAGAAGGCAAGGCCTACAAAGTTCAATGACCAGTGTATTACATCTCTGAAGTCCTGACTCCGTCCAAGCAGAGGTATCCTCATTACCAGAATCTTGTCTATGGCATTTACTTAACAGCGAAGAGAGTCACACATTATTTCCAAGAACACTCGGTCCCAGTCATCAGTGATGCCCCGCTGTCTGAAATCATGAACAATCAAGATGCAACTGGTCGAGTGGCCAAATGGGCCATCGAACTTCTCCTTTTTGATATCAAGATTGAAGCAAAAAAGGCAATTAAGTCCCAGGCACTCGCAGATTTCTTGGCCGAATGGATAGAACAGCAACAGCCGACTCAGATCCACTCGAAACACTAGACTATGTTCTTTGATGGCTCCAAGATGCTGAATGGTTCTGGCGCTGGAGTGGTTTTGGTATCCCCAAAGGGTGATCGACTCAGTTACGTCATGTAGATTCACTTCGATTCCTCCAACAATGAGGCCGAATATGAAGCGCTCCTCTACAGGTTGCGTATGGCCATCTCACTCGGTGTCCGTCGCCTAATGGTTTACGACGACTCAGATCTGGTGGTCAATCAAGTAATGAAGGAATGGGATGTCAGAAACCCTGCTATGATAGGATGCTGCAATGCGGTGAGGAAGTTAGAGAAGAAATTCGAGGGTCTGGAGCTTCATCACATTCCCCAAATCAAAAATCAAGCAACTGACGATTTGGCAAAAATCGGTTCCACTCGGAAGCCTATTCCCAGCAACATGTTCCTTGAGCACCTCCATTCCCCATCAGTGCAGGAAGATCCTTTCACTGAAGAGCCTCCTCAGGCGATAAGTCCCTCTGACCCGACTGAAATCGAGGTCCCTGCAGTCATTGACTTGGTTATGGAGATTCTAGTAATTACCCCCGACTGGACAGTGCCATACATTGCATATTTGCTTAGGCAAGAACTCCCAAAGGATGAAGTTGAGGCACGTCAGATTGTCCGCAGATCCAAAGCTTTCACTGTGATGAATGCACAGCTTTACAGAGAGAGTGTCGCTGGCGTAGCCCAACGATGTATTTCTCCAGAGGAAGGTCGACTGATCTTAGAAGAGATCCACTCGGGGACCTGTGGTCATCACGCATCCTCTCGGACAATTGTGGCCAAAGCATACCGAGCTGGATTTTACTGGCCACATGCCAACGAAGCTGCCAAAGAGATTGTTCAACACTGCCAGGGGTGCCAGTTCTATGCAAACTTGTCCCACAAACCTGCATCTGCTTTGAAGACCATACCACTCGTCTGGCCATTTGCCGTGTGGGGATTTGACATGGTTGGGCCGCTCAGGACTGGCAGGAGCGGTTTCACTCATCTGCTCATAGCAATCGATAAATTCACCAAGTGGATTGAGGCTAAGACTATTAAAAAGCTAGATTCACGCACATCCATCAAGTTCATGAGAGAGTTGATATTCAGATATGGAGTCCCACATAGCATCTGTTGGGGAACGTAGTAATAATTCCAAATTTTCCTACGTGTCACCAAGATCAATCTAGGAGATGCTAGCAACAAGTAAGAGGGAGTGCATCTTCATACCCTTGAAGATCGCTAAGCGGAAGCGTTACAAGAACGCGGTTGATGGAGTCGTACTCGCGGCGATTCAAATCGCGGAAGATCCGATCCAAGCGCCGAACGGACGGCGCCTCCGCGTTCAACACACGTACAGCCCGGGGACGTCTCCTCCTTCTTGATCCAGCAAGGGGAGAGGAGAAGTTGAGGGAGAACTCCGACAGCACGACGGCGTGGTGGTGGAGCTTGCGGTTCTTCGGCAGGGATTCGCCAAGCACTACGGAGGAGGAGGAGGAGTTGGAGGGGGGAAGGGCTGCGCCAGGGAAGGGGTGTCTTGCATCCCTCTCTATCCCTCACTATATATAGGGGAAGGGGGGAGGAGGTGGCGCCCTAGGGTTTCCCTAGGGGAGGGGCGGCGGCCACAGGGGAAACCCTAGATGGGTTTGGGCGCCCCCACCCCTAGGAAACTTGCCCCCCAAGCCGGGAGGGGCGGCTGCCCTAGGGGAGGCGCCCCCACCTCTCCAGGTTACGTGAGATGGGGTGGGAGGGGCGGACAGCCCCTTAGTGGGCTGGTGTGCCCCTTCCCCTTGGCCCATAAGGCCCCCCAACGCTTGTCGGGGCCTCCGAAACTCCTTTCGGTCACGCTGGTCGTCACCCGGTACTCCCAGAACAATTCTGGACTCCAATACCCTTCGTCCAATATATCGATCTTCACCTCTGAACCATTCCAGAGTTCCTCGTCACGTCCGAGATCTCATCCGGGACTCCAAACAACCTTCGGTAACCACATACTATTCCCATTACAACTCTAGCGTCACCGAACCTTAAGTGTGTAGACCCTACGGGTTCGGGAACCATGCAGACATGACCGAGACACCTCTCTGGCCAATAACCAATAGCGGGATCTGGATACGCATACTGGCTCCCACATGTTCCATGATGATCTCATTGGATGAACCACGATGTCGGGGATTCAATCAATCCCGTATACAATTCCCTTTGTCCATCGGTATGTTACTTGCCCGAGATTCAATCGTTGGTATCCCCGTACCTCGTTCAATCTTGTTACCGGCAAGTCTCTTTACTCGTTCCGTAACACATGATCCCATGGCTAACTCCTTAGTCACATTGAGCTCATTATGATGATGCATTACCGAGTGGGCCCAGAGATACTTCTCCGTCATATGGAGTGACAAATCCCAGTCTCGATTCGTGCCAACCCAACAGACACTTTCGGAGATACCTGTAGTGCACCTTTATAGCCACCCAGTTACGTTGTGATGTTTGATACACCCAAAGCATTCCTACGGTATCCGGGAGTTGCACAATCTCATGGTCTAAGGAAATGATACTTGACATTAGAAAGCTCTAGCGAACGAACTATACGATCTTGTGCTATGCTTAGGATTGGGTCTTGTCCATCACATCATTCTCCCAATGATGTGATCCCGTTATCAACGACATCCAATGTCCATGGTCAGGAAACCACAACCATCTATTGATCAACGAGCTAGTCAACTAGAGGCTCACTAGGGACATGCTGTGGTCTATGTATTCACACATGTATTACGGTTTCCGGTTAATACAATTATAGCATGAACAATAGACAATTATCATGAACAAGGAAATATAATAATAACCATTTTATTATTGCCTCTAGGGAATATTTCCAACAGTCTCCCACTTGCACTAGAGTCCATAATCTAGTTCACATCACCATGTGATTTACATTGTTATGAATCTAACACCCAATGAGTTCTGGGGTTCGATCATGCTTTGCATGTGAGAGAGGTCTTTAGTCAACGGGTCTGCGACATTCAGATCCATGTGTACTTTGCAAATCTCTATGTCATACTGTAGACACTGCTACCACACTCCACTTGGAGCTATTCCAAATGGCTGCTCCACTATACGTATCCGGATTGCTACTCAGAGTCATCCGGATTTGTGTTAAAGCTTGCATCGATGTAACTCTTTACGACGAACTCTTTAACACCTCCATAACCGAGAAATATTTCCTTAGTCCTCTAGTTACTAAGGATAATCTTGACCACTGTCCAGTGATCCATTCCTGGATCACTCTCGTACCCCTTGACAGACTCATGGCATATTATACAGAGCCTATGGATAAAGCATAGGGGACGACCTTCGTCCTATCTCTTTGATCCACCGCGGTCGAGCTTTGAGTCTCACTCAACTCCACACCTTACAAATCAGGTAAGAACTCCTTCTCTGACTGATCAATTTTGAACTCTTTCAAAATCTTGTCTAGGTATGTACTCATTGGAAGTCTCATCAAGCATCTTGATCTATCTCTATAGATCTTGATGCCCAACAATTAGGTAGCTTTATCCAGGTCTTCCTTTGAAAAACTCTTTTCAAACAACCGTTTATGCTTTCCAGAAATTCTACATCATTTCCAATCAACAATATGTCATCCACATATACTCATCAGAAATTCTATAGTGCTCCCACTCACTTTCTTGTAAATACGAGTTTCTCATAAACTTTGTACAAACTCAAAAACTTTGATCACCTCATCAAAGCGTATATTCCAACTCCGAGATGCTTGCTCCTGTCCATCGAAGGATTGCTGGAGCTTGCATACTTTTTAGCATCCTTAGGATTGACAAAACCTTCTGGTTGTATCACATACAACCTTTCCTCAAGGGAACGATGTTTTGAAATCCATCTGCCAGATTTCATAATCAAAAAATGCAGCAACTGCTAACATAATTCCAACAGACTTTAGCATCGCTACGGGTGAGAAAGTCTCATCGTAGTCAACTTCTTGAACTTGTCAGAAACTTGTTTGCGGCAAGTCGAGCTTTATAAATGGTAACATTTACCATCAGTGTCTGTCTTCTTCTTAAAGGTCCATTTGTACTCAACGACCTGCCATTCAACGGGCAAGTCTACCAAAGTCCATACTTGGTTTTCATACATGGATCCTTTCTCGGATTTCATGGCCTCTAACCATTTGTTGGAATCCGGGCCCATCATCGCTTCTCCATAGTTTGTAGGTTCATTGTTGTCCAACAACATGACCTCCAAGACAGGGTTGCCGTACCACTCAGGAGCAGTACGCGTCTTTGTCGACCTACAAAGTTCGATAGTAACTTGATCCGAAGCTTCATGATCACCACCATTAACTTCCTCTTCAACTGACGTAGGCTCCACAGAAACATCTTTCTGTGATGCGCTACTCTTTAGTTGAAACAAAGGTTCAACAACCTCATCAAGTTCTATCTTCCTCCCACTCAATTCTTTTGAGAGAAACCTTTTCTCGAGAAAGGACCCGTTTTTAGCAACAAATACTTTGCCCTCGGATCTGAGATAGAAGGCATACCCAAATGTTTCCTTAGGGTATTCTATGAAGATGCACATTTCCGCTTTGGGTTCGATCTTATCAGACATGAGCGTCGTATTCCCAAACTCTGAGAAATGACAGCTTAGGTTTCTGCCAAACCATACGGTGTCATCTCAACGGAATTAGATGGTGCCCTATTTAAAGTGAATGTAGTTGTCTCTAATGCTTAACCCCAAGACGATAGTGGCAAATCGATAAGAGACATCATAGTACGCACCATATCCAATAGAGTACGACTACGACGTTCGGACACACCATCACACTATGGTGTTCCAGGTGGCATGAGTTGTGAAACAACTTTCACATTGTCTTAAGTTGTATACAAAACTTGTAACTCAGATATTCACCTCCACGATCATATCGTAGACATTTTTATCTTCTTGTCACGATGATCTTAGACTTCACTCTGAATTTGTTTGAACTTTTCAAACGTTTTAGACTTGTGTTTCATTAAGTAAATATACTCATATCCACTCAAATCATCAGTGAAGGTAAGAAAATAACGATATCCACTACATGCTACAACACTCATTGGACCGCATACATCAACATGTATTTTCTCCAATAAGTTACTAGCCCGCTCCATCATACCGGAAACGGGGTCTCAGTCATCTTGCCTAAGAGGCATGGTACGCATGTCGCAACCGATTCAAAATCGAGTGAGTCCAAAGATCCATCAGCATGGAGTTTCTTCATGCGCTTTACACCAATATGACCTTTAGCGGCAGTGCCACAAGTATGTGGTACTATCATTATTAATTTTGTATCTTTTATGAACAAGTGTATTACTACGATCGAGATTCAATAAACCATTCACATTGGGTGCATGACCATTGAAGGTATTATTCATGTAAACAGAATAACCATTATTCTCTAACTTAAATGAATAACCGTATTGCAATAAACACGATCTAATCACGTTCATGCTCAACACAAACACCAAATAACATTTATTTAGGTTCATCCCTAATCCCGAGAGAGTGTGCGATGGTGATCACATCACCCTTGGAAACACTTCCAACACACATCGTCACCTCACCCTTAGCTAGCCTCCGTTTATTCCATAGATTTTATTTCGAGTTACTAACATTTAGCAACCGAACCGGTATCCAATACCTAGGTGCTAGTAGGAGTACTAGCAAGGTACACATCAATAACACGTATATCAAATATACTTCTGTCGATGTTGCCAGCTTTCTTATCTACCAGGTATCTAGGGTTGTTCTACTTCAGCGACCGTTCTCCTCATAATAGAAGCACCTAGTCTCAGGTTTGGGTTCAACCTTGACTTTCTTCACTGGAGCAGCAACTGACTTGCCATCGATGAAGTTTCCCTTCTTGCCCTTGCCCTTTGTGAAACTAGTGGTTTTACTAACCATCAACACTTGATGCTCCTTCTTGATTTCTACCTTCGCGGTGTTAAACATCGCGAACAGCTCAGGGATCATCTTATCCATTCCTGTCATGTTATAGTTCATCACGAAGCTCTAGTAGCTAGGTGGCTGTGACTTGGAGAACTATATTAATCACTATCTTATCTGGAAGATTAACTCCCACTCGATTCAAGTGATCGTAGTACCCAGACAATCTGAGCACATGCTCACTGATTGAGCTATTCTCCTTCATCTTGCAGGCAAAGAATCTTGTTGGAGGTCTCATACCTCTCAACGCGGGCATGAGCCTGAAATCCCAATTTCAGCTCTTAGAACATCTCATATGTTCCGTGACGTTCAAAATGTTTTGGAGCCTTAATTCTAAGCCGTAATGCATGACGCACTGAACTATCAAGTAGTCATCAGAACGTGCCTATCAGATGTTCAAAACATCTACAGACGACGCTTGAGGGGGTGGCGCATCGAGCGGTGCATTAAGGACATAAGCCTTTCTATGCAGTAATGAGGACAATCCTCAGATCACGGACCCAGTCCGCATTATTGCTACCATCATCTTTCAACTTACTTTTCTCTAGGAACGTATCAATAAAACAGGGGAGCTACAGCGCGAGCTATCTACAACATAATTTGCAAAGACACTTTGACTATGTTCATGATAATGAAGTTCATTTGATGAACTCCCACTCAGATAGACATCCCTCTAGTTATCTAAGTGATACATGATCCGAATCGACTAGGCCGTGTCCGATCATCACGTGAGACCGACTAGTCATCAACGGTGAACATCTCCATGTTGAGCGCATCTACTATACGACTCATGTTCGACCTTTCGGTCTCTCGTGTTCTGAGGCCATGTCTGTACATGCTAGGCTCGTCAAGTCAACCTAAGTGTTTCGCATGTGTAAATCTGGCTTACACTCGTTGTATGCGAACGTTAGAATCTATCACACCCGATCATCACGTGGTGCTTCGAAACAACGAACCTTCGCAACGGTGCACAGTTAGGAGGAACACATTTCTTGAAATTTTAGTGAGAGATCATCTTATTTATGCTACCGTCGTTCTAAGCAAATAAGATGTAAACATGATAAACATCACATGCAAATCATAAAGTGACATGATATGGCCAATATCATCTTGCGCTTTTGATCTCCATCTTCGAGGCGCGGCATGGTCACCATCGTCACCGGCATGACACCATGATCTCCATCATCATGATCTCCATCATCGTGTCTTCATGAAGTTGTCTCGCCAACTATTACTTCTACTACTATGGCTAACGGTTAGCAATAAAGTAAAGTAATTACATGGCCTTTTACATTGACTCGCAGGTCATACAATAAATTGAGACAACTCCTATGGCTCCTGCCGGTTGTCATATTCATCGACATGCAAGTCGTGATTCCTATTACAAGAACATGATCAATCTCATACATCACATATATAATTCATCACATCCTTTTTGGCCATATCACATCACATAGCATACCCTGCAAAAACAAGTTAGACGTCCTCTAATTGTTGTTGCATGTTTTACGTGGCTGCTATGGGTTTCTAGCAAGAACGTTTCTTACCTACGCAAAAGCCACAACGGTGATATGCCAATTGCTATTTACCCTTCATAAGGACCCTCTTCATCGAATCCGATCCGACTAAAGTGGGAGAGACAGACACCCGCTAGCCACCTTATGCAACAATTGCATGTCAGTCGGTGGAACCTGTCTCACGTAAGCGTACGTGTAAGGTCGGTCCGGGCTGCTTCATCCCACAATGCCGCCGAATCAAGATAGGACTAGTAACGGTAAGCAAATTGAACAAATCATCGCCCACAACTACTTGTGTTCTACTCGTGCATAGAATCTACGCATAGACCTAGCTCATGATGCCACTGTTGGGGAACGTAGTAATAATTCAAAATTTTCCTACGTGTCACCAAGATCAATCTAGGAGATGCTAGCAACAAGTAAGAGGGAGTGCATCTTCATACCCTTGAAGATCGCTAAGCGGAAGCGTTACAAGAACGCGGTTGATGGAGTCGTACTCGCGGCGATTCAAATCGCGGAAGATCCGATCCAAGCGCCGAACGGACGGCGCCTCCGCGTTCAACACACGTATAGCCCGGGGACGTCTCCTCCTTCTTGATCCAGCAAGGGGAGAGGAGAAGTTGAGGGAGAACTCCGACAGCAGGACGGCGTGGTGGTGGAGCTTGCGGTTCTTCGGCAGGGCTTCGCCAAGCACTACGGAGGAGGAGGAGGAGTTGGAGGGGGGAAGGGCTATGCCAGGGAAGGGGTGTCTTGCAGCCCTCTCTATCCCTCACTATATATAGGGGAAGGCGGGGAGGAGGAGGCGCCCTAGGGTTTCCCTAGGGGAGGGGCGGCGGCCACAGGGGAAACCCTAGATGGGTTTGGGCGCCCCCACCCCTAGGAAACTTGCCCCCCAAGCCGGGAGGGGCGGCAGCCCTAGGGGAGGCGCCCCCACCTCTCCAGGTTACGTGAGATGGGGTGGGAGGGGCGCACAGCCCCTTAGTGGGCTGGTGTGCCCCTTCCCCTTGGCCCATAAGGCCCCCCAACGCTTGCCGGGGTCTCCGAAACTCCTTTCGGTCACGCTGGTCGTCACCCGATACTCCCAGAACAATTCCAGACTCCAATACCCTTCGTCCAATATATCGATCTTCACCTCCGGACCATTCCGGAGTTCCTCGTCACATCCGGGATCTCATCCGGGACTCCGAACAACCTTCGGTAACCACATACTATTCCCATTACAACTCTAGCGTCACCGAACCTTAAGTGTGTAGACCCTACGGGTTCGGGAACCATGCAGACATGACCGAGACATCTCTCTGGCCAATAACCAATAGCGGGATCTGGATACCCATACTGGCTCCCACATGTTCCACGATGATCTCATCGGATGAACCACTATGTCGGGGATTCAATCAATCCCTTATACAATTCCCTTTGTCCATCGGTATGTTACTTGCCCGAGATTCGATCGTTGGTATCCCCGTACCTCGTTCAATCTCGTTACCGGCAAGTCTCTTTACTCGTTCCGTAACACATGATCCCGTGGCTAACTCCTTAGTCACATTGAGCTCATTATGATGATGCATTACCAAGTGGGCCCAGAGATACTTCTCCGTCATATGGAGTGACAAATCCCAGTCTCGATTCGTGCCAACCCAACAGACACTTTCGGAGATACCTGTAGTGCACCGTTATAGTCACCCAGTTACGTTGTGATGTTTGATACACCCAAAGCATTCCTACGGTATCCGGGAGTTGCACAATCTCATGGTCTAAGGAAATGATACTTGACATTAGAAAGCTCTAGCGAACGAACTATACGATCTTGTGCTATGCTTAGGATTGGGTCTTGTCCATCACATCATTCTCCCAATGATGTGATCCCGTTATCAACGACATCCAATGTCCATGGTCAGGAAACCACAACCATCTATTGATCAACGAGCTAGTCAACTAGAGGCTCACTAGGGACATGCTGTGGTCTATGTATTCACACATGTATTACGGTTTCCGTTTAATACAATTATAGCATGAACAATAGACAATTATCATGAACAAGGAAATATAATAATAACCATTTTATTATTGCCTCTAAGGCATATTTCCAACAGCATCATCACAGACAACGGCTCGAACTTCGATTCAGAAGAATTCAGAAGGTTCTGTGCCACCCAAGGCACTCGGCTGGACTACGCATCCGTTGCGCACCCTCAGTCGAATGGACAGGCTGAGAGAGCGAATGGCCTTATCCTTCAAGGGTTGAAGCCATGTCTCATGCGTGATCTCGAGCATGCGGCCGGGGCTTGGGTGACTGAACTGCCGTCTGTCCTATGGGGTTTAAGGACGACTCCTAACTGGTCCACTGACCGCACCCCATTCTTCATGGTGTATGGAGCCGAAGCCGTGCTGCCGAGTGATCTCCTTTACAACTCGCCCTATGTGGAGCTCTATGCAGAAGCCGAAGCGGAGCAGGCGCGGCAAGACGCTGTGGATCTCTTGGAGGAAGAACGAGAAATGGCCTTGATATGATCGACTGTTTATCAGCAAGACCTTCATCGTTTCCATGCAAGACACATAAAGGGTCGGGCATTCCAAGAGGGGGATCTTGTGCTCTGAGTGGATCAGCAGCAACCACACAAGCTCGCCCCCGCATGGGAAGGCTACTTCATCGTCATCAAGGTGTTACATAACGGGGCCTACCACCTCTACAACCTCGCGAAGAAGATTGACGAGCCGCGCGCCTGGCACACAGATCTTCTTCGTCGATTCTATACTTGACGATCGGATTGTCAAGATGTAATAAGAATACTTCTAGATTGTTTATCAAAGACATGACTCCTGCAGTCCTCCGATGATTTCACTCGCACAAGCGCATGTTCAAAACCCCCAGCGGGTGGCTTAGTCATGAACCAGTTTTCGCCTAAGTTAAAAAACTACTCCGAGTGAGAGCATCTCTCCCACTCGGGGGCTTAGCCGTGAGCCAGTCCTCGCCTAAGTTAAAAAAACTACTCCGAGTGAGAGCATCCCTCCCACTCGGGGGCTTAGCCGTGAGCCATTCCTCACCTAAGTTAAAAAAGTACTCCGATTGAGAGCATCCCTCCCACTCGGGGGCTTAGCCACGAGCCAGTCCTTGCCTAAGTAAAAAAACTACTCCGAGTGAGAGCATCCCTCCCACTCGGGGGCTTAGCCGCGAGCCAGTCCTCGCCTAAGTTAAAAAACTACTCCGAGTGAGAGCATCCCTCCCACTTGGGGGCTTAGCCGCGAGCCAGTCCTCGCCTAAGTTAAAAAACCACTCCGGGTGAGAGCATCCCTCCCACTTGGGGGCTTAGCTGCGAGCTAGTCCTCGCCTAAGTTAAAAAACCACTCCGAGTGAGAGCATCCCTCCCACTCGGGGGCTTAGCCGCGAGCCAGTCCTCTCCTAAGTTAAAAAAATACTCCAAGTGAGAGCATCCCTCCCACTCAGGGGCTTAGCTGCGAGCCAGTCCTCGCCAAAGTTAAAAAACCACTTCGAGTGAGAGCATCCCTCCCACTCGGGGGCTTAGCCGCGAGCCAGTCCTCGCCTAAGTTAAAAAAATACTCCAAGTGAGAGCATCCCTCCCACCCGGGGGCTTAGCCGCGAGCCAGTCCTCTCCTAAGTTAAAAAACTACTCCGAGTGAGAGCATCCCTCCCACTCGGGGGCTTAGCCGCGAGCCAGTCCTCGCCTAAGTTAAAAAACTACTCTGAGTGAGAGCATCCCTCCCACTCGGGGGCTTAGCCGCGAGCCAGTCCTCGCCTAAGTTAAAAAGTGACTCCGAGTGAGAGCATCCCTCCTACTCGGGGGCTTAGCCGCGAGCTAGTCCTCGCCTAAGTTAAAAACCCACTCCGAGTGAGAGCATCCCTCCCACTCGGGGGCTTAGCCGCGAGCCAGTCCTCACCTAAGTTAAAAAACCACTCCGAGTGAGAGCATCCCTCCCACTCGGGGGCTTAGCCGTGAGCCAGTCCTCGCCTAAGTTAAAAAACCACTCCGAGTGAGAGCATCCCTCCCACTCGGGGGCTTAGCCACGAGCCAGTCCTCGCCTAAGTTAAAAAACCACTCCGAGTAAGAGTATCCCTCCCACTCGGGGGCTTAGCCGCGAGCCAATCCTCGCCTAAGTTAAAAAACCACTCTGAGTGAGAGCATCCCTCCCACTCGGGGGCATAGCCGCGAGCCAGTCCTCGCCTAAGTTAAAAAATACTCCGAGTGAGAGCATCCCTCCCACTCAGGGGCTTAGCCGCGAGCTAGTCCTCGCTTAAGTAAGTACCACTCCGAGTGAGAGCATCCCTCTCACTCGGGGGCTTAGCCACGAGCCAGCCCTCACCTAAGTTAATAACTACTCCGAGCGACGCACATCCCATTCACTCAGAGATTTATCCGCAAACCAGGCAAAGTAAATTATGCAATAAATTGGAAAGCAACGTTCAGATAAATCAATAACCTCAAGTTCTCAAGTGCAGATAAAAGTACTCGGGCGGAAAGTCAAGCCTGAACGAGTTTTAACGATTACAAAATCACTCGGTATACCAAGGCAAATGGGTTCTGACTGGAAGATAAATTTTTCTTTCAAGCACTGGTGGGACTCACGGGCTCGACGAAGGTGTCCAAGTCTATGCCATCCGCAATCCGAGTGGCCGCCTCAATGAAAGTCTCCATGAAGTCTTCAAACTTGAGCTTCTTCGTGTTTGCCACCTGGAGAGCCTTCAGCTTATCTTCCTTGGCATCCTTGCAATGTACACGAACGAGTGAGAGTGCCACATCGGCTCCACAGCGGGCGGCAGACTTCTTCCATACTTGCACTCGACAAGGGATCTCATCAAGTCGAGTCATCATTGACTCAAGATCACTCTGAAGCGTATCCTCCGGCCACAGTTATTTGTCTATCTTCACCAGCGTGGCCCTCAGACGAGTGATGCAATGCCAGACACCATTGAGGCAAGCTTCGAGTCGCAACATGTTCAGGGCCACTGCGTCCTTAATGAGTGACTTGGTGGGGTCTAGATCCGTCTCGATCCGATCAGTCTCGTCCCCGAAGTTCTAACAGAATTCTATACAGAGAAGAAAGAAAAGATTGGTTACGCCCCTGCGTTCGAGATTCAGAGAAATTTACTCGGGCAAAGAGAGGTACCTTCAAGCATGCCATACATCTTCTTTGCAAAAACCCCCAGATATTTCTCCAGCGCATCCCTCTTCTGGGTGAGCTGGTCCACCTTGTCATTCAGAGCCGTCTTCTCTTATTCAAAAGCACTCTCTTGATCTTCCATCTTCTTGGCCCACTCGGCCTATTCTTTCTTGAGCTCTTCAACTGCAGTCTTCAGAGAAGCATTTTCCTCTTCCAACTTTCCGACTGAGGCCAACTTCAACTCAGCAGCTTCAGTCTTCTCTCTAGCCACCTTCTGCGCCCCCGCAAGTGCATTGTCCTTATCTTCTAGAGCCTCCTTCATGGTGTCTAAAGAAATAACATTCCTGAGTTGCGCTTGAAGCTGACGGTTTTCATTACGCACATCTGTTCGAGTGAAACTACTCGGCTCAAAGGACAGAAAGAAAGAACAACAGTGCACTCAGTCGACAAGGTTTACCTCCTAAGGTCTTCGCCTCCGCCTGAGCACGATCCAAGTTCCTTTTTGCCAGCTCCAAGTCCAGTTGAAGTTGAATCTTCTCCTTCTCCAAGGCAGCATACTGGGTCTCGAGCTTGCAAGTTTTCTGAGATCAGCAAAGAAATAATTCAGTCGACAATGATAAAGAGTTTCAAATATTCCTCTACTTCCGAGTGGAGAAGAGCAAATCCAGTTGCTACAAAAAACAATTCTAAGACCCCCGCCGAATCGAACATTCGACAACGGTCTCGGGGACTACACCCATTGGGTCACTCAGCGTGCCTCCACTGGATCCATTTCCACTAGGCTTCAGCCCGACTGGCCCGAGTGGAGAGCAAAAAAAACACATGTTCATTAAAACCCCTGCCGAATCAAACATTCAATGGTGGTCTCGGGGACTACACCCAGTGGGTGCACTCAGCGTGCCCCCACTGGATCCATTTCCACTCAGCATGGCCTGACCGGCCCGAGTGGAGAGCTGCAGGCAAAAGCATTCTAAGACCCCCGCCGAATCAGACATTCGACAACGGTCTCAGGGACTACACCCAGTGGGTGCACTCAGCGTGCCCCCACTGGATCCATTCTCACTCGGCTTCAGTCTGACTGGCCTGAGTGAAAAACTACAGAGTGAATACCGATGTTCTAAGTCAAAAGAAAACACCCAGTGGGTGTACAGAGTCAAGATGGACAAGAAGTAATTCAACCAGAAACCAACTTACAATCGCACTTACTTGGACATTCGCCTGGAGAGCTGTACTGGCATCATAAGCCAACTTGCTGCCTTCATAGGCCTCCTTCAGACGCTGCATCATCAGATCGGCTTGAATCATGGCTTCCTTGCTGGCCCCACTCTGGTCTTCAGGGACATGATGTAGAATGAATACATTTGATGCAGGAGTCGGCGACGCAGCTGGAGGGATCAGCACTTGAGGTTGACCAGTTGGACCCGAAGCGGGGACAGTCGACAGAGGAGTAGTGAAGGTTGCACCAGTTCGAGATGAACCACCTTGTTCTTGAGGCACAACTTCAGGTGGCGCATGAGACGTTTGGCCCGACGGCACTCTCCGGGTGAAGCTACAGGGAGTGGTCGAGGTCGTACCTTCGCCACCCGCGTTCTTCTGAGGCTCCTCTTCATCGTCGTCAGCAAGGTGGATGATATCTGTGGGCTCTGTAGTCACTCAACAACAACAACTCAGTCAACTATCTAATCAACCAATGAAACTGAACAGAGTGAAAACCTGCCATAGTTCGTCGAGAAGTGGCCGCGTCCGCAGTGTCCATCTCCACATGGTCATCATCAACTTGCATGGGCGACATTACCAAAGTGGCAGCTCTGGCACAATTCTCACTCGGTCAGCAAAAGCATGAAGTTCGGCAACAGTAAGAAGAAATGAAAAGAACACTCACGTTGAAGCAATGGCACGGCCACCTTTATTCTGGGTAGGGCCTTCCGAGGCTTTGGTGGAACAATCTTGGGTTGCTTCGCAGTCTTCTCAATCGGATCTGGAGTTGCCATCCGAGTGCGCTTCGGGTTCCTGACATTCGACGCCAAGGCCTTGCTCTAGCTAGCAATCGGATCTTGGTTTGCCTTGCTACAACGCTCGATGCAGGGAGGTGACTCGACTTCTTTGCTGTCATCAGAGTCATCACTGCTGTCCTCATTATCGTTAGCGTAATCGATGTCAGCACTCCTACCCTCGCTCTTTACTCCTTCAGCGGGCTGTTCTTCATTCGGCACGGGCGAAAACATCTTCGTGAATGCCTGCAGAGCACAAATATCAAAGTCAGTCGGTTCTCAATACGGTGGCATGTTAGAAACAAAAAGTAAAAACACTCAACAAGTTATGTCTCACCTCCCCTGGAAGGTGCTCGGCATGGAAAGGCAGAACCCGCTTGGATCCACGTGGATTGTCACGAGCTCTGGTGATGCTTCTAAGCCATTGCGTCACGGTCTCTTCCTTGACTTCCTCTGGATGTGTCCGAGTGGAATCATCTGGGCCTGTGTACTGCCACATGGGATGACTCCGCGCCTGCAGGGGCTGGATCCGTCGACTGAGGGACACCTCCAACAGATCCAAGCCTGTCACTCCACCTCAGATCAGCTCGAGTACAGCTTCTACCAAGATTCCCACCTCAACTTTCTTGTCCTCGTCCACAGTCAGCGAGCGAGGAGCACTGAGTCTTGCCAACGAGAAAGGGGGAAGTCCAGTCGATGAACCAGGAGATGGAACATCAGTGCAGTAAAACCAAGTCGACTGCCAACCCCGAATAGACTCTGTAAAGGTCATTGCAGGGAATGCACTCCTGCCTCTCATCTGAACACCTAAACCCCCAAACAACTAGATCACGTGGGTCCTCGCATCACTCGGATTCACTTTCTTAACCGACTAGGAGCGGCATGTGAAGATGTGTTTGAACAACCCCCAATGGGGGTGACAACCCAAAATTTTTTTGCACATCGAGACGAAGGCAGCAAGGTATGCTATGGCATTCGGGGGAAGGTGGTGGATTTGTGCACCGAAGAAATTCAGGAAACCACAAAAAAACAGATGAGGGGGCAAGGAAAAACCTCTCTCCACGTGGGTGAGGAGGAGGACCCGCTCTCTGGGGCGTAGTGCAGGCTCGACCTCGCCCTCCGGCAGCCTCCAAGATCCAGGGACCAGCAGTCCATCAGTGGTGAGTCCGTCGAGGTCCTCCGTCGTGACCGTCGAGGGTAACCAATCGCCCTCGATCCAGCCTGGCGGCAGCGGGGCCCGAGAGCTCGACGCCTTCTTCCCCTTGGCCATCTTCTTGGCGTGCTCCAGCTTCGCCGTCTTGTCCTTCGCCATCTCCGCGGTGGTCGTCGGAGCTGAGCGGGGCGATGTGGCGCAGGGGCGGAGAGACAAGGTGGAAGGGGGAAAAGAGGAGAGCACTGTTTCACCACTCGGCCGTGTCACTCTTTATACCTGCGCGCCAGAATCACTGACCTGTGGGCCAGCAAGATCCCAGCACATCCCGCACCCGGTGTCTGCACGATACGTGGCGATAAAGGGGGATCAAAAATCAAGGAGTCCCTCCCCACTTGCCCCACTTACCGCGCTGCAGCTGGCCCGCACGCTTCTCCAAATTTTCGAATCCCGTGAAATCCGGGGTCTGGCAGGACAGTCGATCACATCGAAGATATCCACGTCTACTCGGGTCCGACTCGACACCTGAGATCACTCGGTCACATGTCAAACCAGAAATCGATCGAGGCAGCTGATAAAGAATTAAAACAGCGCGGGTGTTTGCACGACCCAAAAGCAGCTCCGAAGCACTGAGTCTAGCCGGAACCCGCACCGATCCTTTTTACTCAAACCCCGATCCATTCGGGGGCTAATGACGATGACACGTACCTATGATAGGGTCCTAGGCCTGACCTACATACCCTACAAAAGGATAGTACATACAGGAATCCAAGACCTACAAAGTTAGAAAGGAGGTGCCGACTGGAATGACCGCAGTGTGCAAGTCACTCGATAGCAAGATCCACTCAGTTACACCTCCACCACTCGACCATCCCTATTCACTTGGAGTACCTAGTTTCACATGAAGGCAGAAGACCTAGAGTCACCCTGGGATAACAACGGTCAGGCGATCAGTTCATCGCTATAAAGATTATTAAGTGTAGGCGTTACCAGTAACGTATGCACCTTTACTTCTCCATTGAACCCTTGGGTAACGGGGCATTCATGAGGGGCCAGTGGACTCTATATAAGCCGCCCCTCTGCTCCTGTACAAGGGTTCGCACCCCCTATAACTCAACACTCCATTCAACAAGCTCCCGCAGCACCGAGACGTAGGGTCATTACCTCCTCCGAGAGGGGCCTGAACTCGTAAATCCGAGTGTACAACCTTGCCGTAGCTAGGCTCTGCCCCCTCTTACGTACCCCTAACCTCTACTGCCAGATCCGTTCCCACGACAAAGTTCTCTTCCTTGCCATCATGCCTGTGTACAGTCCGGGCAACATACGTGAAGGTTTGTTGCACCGACAGGAGCCCCCGGGCCTGGTCCAAACGTGCTGCCGAGCACCATTGGGGTAGGCCCTATCAGGTACACAGGCAGGACACTTGCGATGATATGCTCATCTTTCTTGATATCCTCCTTGCTTCTTCATTAACCTGTGCTTGAGTCAGTTTCCGTTCTTCCTGTGCGTCGTCCGAGATGTCGTGGCGAAGATTTATGCCATGATCCGAGGGCTGCCCACATCCCACGTTCATGGGGTGGTAACTGCCATTCCACTAGTTCCCCTACTCCTGCCGTTTCTGCCACATATGCCGCATGCATTGCACAGGGTTGGTGGCGGACGCGGAGGGCACGGGAATGAGTGCCATGGCAGAAAGCCAAGTGCCGCGGATAGGCGCAGGGGGTCGGTCTTGATTCTATGTGCCGTTGGTGATGCAGAGGAGTCGGATTGGTGGAGCGGGGCGGTTGTTTCCTCGGTGAGGAACCAGCCCCCGGCCCCATTTTCCTATAAAAGGGGACGCGGGCAAGGTGCTCGCTCACACCCATCTCCTTCTCTTCCCTTCTGACATCTCCTCTCCACCATGGTAAGGGGGAGAGGGTGTGGTGATGTTCCAGTGGTGGCGACGAGGGCTTCTATTTGACAGCGCCTCCCTCCTCCTGTTGGGAACGCGAGGGCGGAGCCCGCCATAAGAGGAGGTGGTAGTGGACGTGGATGCCGTAGGAGGATGGGGCGGTGTTTTGATCGCCCCTCCCCCAGCTGCTCCGGACCCAGCCAAAGGCCACGTCGGGGGCCAGCCACTAGAATTCATTGTCAAGCTGCGCGGGCCTCCGCACAGCCGTCTTCGGCTTCCCACTCCATTCGCAAGGGTGATGGAGATCGAGCAACCGCCGGGGTTTAGGCTGCACATGAGGGGTTGATGTAATGGCAGCATGCGGGCGAACATAGAGTTCCCTGCGCCTCATGTCATGCTTCTTCGGCGCGGCTAGAAAACCTTCGCTCGTGGCCATAGGTTGGCGGCGGAGCACGTCCTTCACTTCAAGCTAATGGACGCCACCCTGCTCTCCGTCAAGGTCTTCGGGCGTTCGGGTGCTCGCCTAGGGTGTTGCACGGAGAGCTCGACTGATGATGAAAGCTCCTCCTTGAGCGATAGCGACAAGGAAGAGAGTGACGACGATGACGACAGCACTGGTGGGGAGGACGATGACTCCGACTTCAGCTGAACACCAGCCGCACCATCACCGTCAGTGGGAGCCCGGCAGCAACATCATCCGCACCTGCATCTCCTCCCCAGCAAGGCGATTTGCCAGGGTGTTGGGTGTGGACGGTGTCTTCGTCTCCTCCAGCAGTCTTCCAGCTGGACCCTGGCAGGCTTCCCCGTGGACTCCGGCTTCGTTCGCCCTGCCGCGCCCTGCTGGCCCTGGTGGCAGTAACCAGGGCATCGCCTAGCCGCTCTCTCCATCCCTCGCCTTCGCCCGCACACTCTCGATCTTGTCAAGCTGCGTCCCACGGGCCCTGACGGGGTCAGGCTGGGCTTCTGCCCAGGCACTCCTTTTGCCCTCTTCGCCTCCCACCGTAGTTCCTAGGAGGAGAGGGACAAGAAAGGGATTACGGGGCACTTATCTTTTTTAAGTCTAAAATACATAGGTGTTTGCCAAATTTTAGTTTCAAACATGTAATTTCTTTTACCCATGTTTGCTCTCTATAAGGTTTGTACTTGTTTATCCGCATATTAATGAAAAAAGACAGGCTTGCCGGGCACTTGTGCATGTACTACATCCATGCAGAGGAGAAGCGCCTCTATACTTTTAAGTAAACAAATTTTCCCGGCGAGCTATCTTGCCGGCGCCTTCCGTTGTTGCTGCAGGGCTTGCCCTGCCGGGCTCAAACTTTGGAAGGGGACCGGCCCTACGTCAAACCTTCTCCGTCAAATGTTGCTACAACCATCTTGACCGAAATAATATTCGAATCAAGGAATGGGACCACAGATGCTTTGAAGGTGACAAGGTTTTTCTATGCACAAGTTTTCTTCTTACAGAGACTTGTTCATGTGTAGAAAGAAACTTATCTGTTCATCTTGTCGCGGATCGATATGTAGGCTTGTTTCTGTCTCTTCCTTTCAGGATTGAGCACGCGGCAAGAGCCCTGCAGTTAGTGAAGAGGAAAACATAGCAATATATGACCTCATCTATATGATCATGGCAAATGTATGCTAGTCTAATCATGCATGCATGTTTTTAGGGCGCCAACGCTTCGTTTTATTGTCTGTGCTCAGGGTCTGCACCTGACTTTGTACAAAGGGTTACATGCGCATAGGCAAGGCTTGTACAAAAGGGTGGCTGCCGGGGCTGGCCCCGACAGCCGCGCCTTACGGGTAGAACTTACGAAGATGCTCAATATTCCATGAGTTTTGCAATTGAATGCCATCTTCGGTCGCCAGATGGACTGCGCCAGGTCTGGTGACTCGTACCACCCGATAAGGGCCTTCCCACTTTGGCGTCAACTTGTCGGCACCCTTGGTGAACTGAACATGCCTAAGGACAAGGTCGCCTTCCTCATGGCTCCGGGCACGAACCCTATGGCTGTGATAGCGGTGCAAGGCTTGTTGATAGCGTGCAACACGCGTAGCACCCCGGAGACGGTTCTCCTCGAGGAGCACGGCATCGTCATGCTGGTGCTGCTCTTGCTCTACTTCATCGTAGGCAAATACTCGAGGTGACCCGTATGTGAGTTCTGTGGGGATCACTGCTTCTGCCCCATAGACTAGGGAGAAGGGAGTCTGGCCGGTAGCTCGATTTGGTGTCATACGGAGGGACCAAAGAACCACCGGCAGCTCGTCGATCCAGCGTCTGCCGCACTTCCGCAGCTTATCAAAAGTCCTCGTGTTGAGCCCACGCAGCACTTCAGCATTCATCCTCTGAGCTTGTCCATTGCTCCTGGGGAGAGCAATAGAGGCGAATGAAACCTTGCTTACAAGGGTTTGAACGTATTGCATGAAGGCGCGGCTTGTGAATTGGGTGCCGTTGTCAGTGATGACTCTGGCGGGTACTCCGAAACGGGACACCAATCCTTTCAAGAACTTGGTAGCTGATTGGGCGGTCACCTTCCTCATAGGCTCCACTTCCGGCCACTTTGTAAGCTTGTCGATGGCAATGTACAAGAATTCAAAGCCCCCGGTAGCACGGGGGAAGGGGCCCAGGATGTCGAGTCCCCAGACCAAAAATGGCCATGACAAAGGGATCATCTGGAGAGCTTGACCAGGTTGATGGATGTTCTTGGAGTGGAACTGGCAGGCTTCACATCTGGTGACTAGCTCGATCGCATCTTGGAGGGCCGTGGGCTAGTAGAAACCTTGCCAGAAAGCTTTGCCAACCAAGGCTCTTGATCCAATATGAGAGCCGCACATGCTTTTGTGTATCTCTGCCAGCAGTTCCTTCCCCTCTTCCCGGCAAATGCACTTCAATTTCACACCGTTGGGCCTCCTTCTGTATAACGTGTCAACGACAAACTAATACATACTGGCCCTCCGGGCTACTCTTTCAGCTTCTTCTTGATCTTCGGGAAGTTCTCTGGTTTGGAGGTAATGGACTATGTGTTGTGCCCAAGTTGGAGCCCGAGGCTCGGCAACAAGGACAAACAGCACCTCCTCGTTCGTGGGAGCGCATATCTCAACCGCAAGAAGTTGTAGTTCAGCGGGAGGGTGCTACTCACCAGGCGAAGTGGAGTTGTTCCCGGCAACCTCTCTACCGGGGGCCTCGGGAGGCTCTGCCGGGAGATGCTTGCCGGAGTTATCTCCTCCTTTTTCTGACCATTGCTGTCGGGGATACTGATGGTTGAGTCGAATGGAGAATAAAAGTCCCTGGTCCCACAGGGAGCTTCTGCGCGGCGCATTTTAACAGATGATCAGCGATGTTGTTTTCCGCACGTGGTACGTGCTCTGTTTGCGAACCATCAAAATGCTCCTCCAGCTTCCTCACTTCCTCTACATATGCCTCCATCAATGGACTCTGATAATCCTTGTTCACTTGTCTCACCACGAGCTGAGAATCTCCACGGATGATCAAATTCTTGATCCCCAACTCTACTGCAATCCTGAGCCCGGCAAGGAGCCCTTCATATTCTGCAGTGTTGTTGGTGGCCTTCTCCCGGGGAAAATGCATATGGATCACATATTTGAGGTGTTCTCCAGTGGGCGTAACAAGGAGCATGCCAGCCCCCGCGCCTTGCAGTGAGAAGGCACCGTAAAAATACATGATCCATTCTTTGGGCGCCTCCTTACCAGGGATAATTGTTTCTGGTGTCTCTTCGTCTTGAGTAGGTGTCCATTCTGCAATGAACTCCGGCAGCGCTCTACTCTGAATGGTTGAGGTACTCTCATACTTCAGACCAAAGCTTGAAAACTCTAATGCCCATTCAACTATCCTGCCGGTGGCCTCAGGGTTCCTTAGTATGCGTTGCAAAGGGAAGTGGGTGACAACTGTGATCTCGTGGGCTTGGAAGTAGTGGCGCAGCTTTCTTGAGGCCATGATGAGGCCGAAGATCAATTTCTGTACTCCAAAGTACCTTGACGTAGCCCCCTGCAGCAGGGAGCTAACAAAGTAGACCGGCCGCTGGACCACCTTCTTCTTTGCCGTGGCCTTGGGATTGCCTTTTCCACCCTGCTCTTCTTTCTCCTGATCCGCACCCATCCTTGCCGCGATTGGTCCACTTCCTTCTCCGGGGAGGACAGTTGCTGCGGCTGTTCCTTCATCTACTTCCCGCCATGCCACCAACGCTGCACTAACCACTTGATTGGTTGTCGCCAAATATAGCAGCAACGGCTCTTATGGTTTAGGAGCGACCAAGGTGGGGGCAGAGGAAAGATAAGCTTTTAAGTCCCGCAGCGCTACTTCTGCCTCTGGGGTCCACTTCATGGGCCCTGCCTTCTTTAGGATTTTGAAGAATGGCAAGGCGCGCTCGGCAGACTTGGAGATGAACCTACTTAACGCGGCAACACATCGAGTTAAACGCCCCACGTCCATGACTGTCTTGGGTGCTTGAATCTGCTCGATCGCCCTGATCTTGTCGGGGTTGGCCTCTATCCCCCGGTGGAACACAAAGAAGCCAAGTAGCTTGCCAGAGGGAATGCCAAACACACACTTCTCAGGGTTTAACTTCAAGTTGATCTTGCATAGGTTTGCAAAGGTCTCTTCCAAGTCCTGAATGAGTGTGGATCTGTCCTTGGTTTTGACCACTATATCATCCATGTAAACCTCAATATTCCTGTGCAACTCAGACTCAAACCCAATTTGTACTGCTCTTGCAAGTGGATCCAGTGCTCTTCAACTCGAAGGGCATCCGCACAAAGCAGTATGTGCCACATGGGGTTATGAATGCGGCCTTCTCTTCGTCTTCCTTGGACATCAATATCTGATGGTATCTGGAGTATGCATCCAAGAAGGAAAGCAGATCGCACCCGGAAGTGGAATCCACAATCTGGTCGATGTGCGGCAAGGGGAATGGGTCTTTTGGGCATGCCTTGTTCAGATATGTGAAATCTATGCAAAGCCTCCATTTCCCATTCGCCTTGCGCACCACCACTGGTTCGCCAACCATGTTGGATGCAACACTCCCCTGACCAAACCAGCTGCTTCAAGTTTCTTGATCTCTTCAGCAATGAATTGCTGCCACTCCAAAGCTTGTTTTATGACCTTCTGCTTGACGGGTTGAGCATGAGGGTAGACAGCAAGGTGGTGCTCATACCTCCCTAGGAACACCGGGGATGTCGGATGGTTGCCAAGCAAACACATCGACATTTGCCTGCAGGAAGGCAATGAGTGCGCTTTCCTATTTTTCATCGAGGGTGGAGCTGATGGTGAATGTACCATCAGCGCCAACCAGCCCTGCCGGGACCTTCTTCACAGTAGGTGAAGCAACCTTGGGTCTCTTGCTAGTGGAACTCTCCGGCAAATCATTGACGGGTGCAGCACACTCCAGAGAGGCGCGCTTCCCAGATTCTTTGCCGGCATCCCCGTTAGCTTTCTTCCCTTTCTTGTTTTCCCTGGTGGGGACTGCAGTTTCTGCGGCCTCAGTAGCGACCGCATCCCAGTAAATCTTATCCACGCATATGACTGTGTCTTTCTTGTCTGACGGGATGGAGATGACGCCCATTGGACCTGGCATCTTTAGAGTATTATAGGCATAGTGGGATGCCGCCATGAATTTCGCCAGAGCTGGACGACCAAGAATCCCATTGTACGACAAGGGGAGATCGACCACATCAAACACAACCTTCTCAGTCCGGTAGTTCAGTTCTCCACCAAACATCACTGGCAGTGTAATCTTCCCCTTAGGGCGACTCCTGCCGGGGTTGATTCCTTGAAACGTGCCAGTAACCTTGAGCTCTTCATCTGATATTTGTAACTTGCCGAGTACCTTGGGGGAAATCAGATTCAACCCTGCCCCGCCGTCAACCAGCATCTTCATGACCTTGAGGTTGCGGATTGTTGGTGAAACCAACAACAGCAAGCACCCTACCACAGAGGTGCGGTCAGGGTGATCCTCTTCATCAAAGATGATGGGCGTGCGGGACCATCTGAGCGGTTTTCGGGAATCCACCGCTGGCTCTACGGCATTGACCTCACGTGCCCACTGTTTAAGCTGGCGGTGAGAGGAGTGCAAAGATGCACCTCCGTCAATGCACAGGGCCTCAGTGGCTTTCTAGAACTCTTTCTCATTGTTTTCCTCTTCATCCCCCTTGTCACTTTCATCATCTCCTTCCTTCTTCTCACGGCCTCTACCAGGTTTTTCTTCATGCTGGGGAATTTTGCCGCGGCGGCCTTCTCTGCCGCCTCGACCCTTCCCACCAACACCTTCTTGGTCTCTCTCCTTGTCGCACTTCTCATATTCAGCTTTCTGCTTCTTGACGAGTTGCTCGACCTGATGACACTCTTGGAGATCATGGCCCTTGGTCTGGTTAATCTTGCAGTACGGCCCGTCGGTCTTCCCGGCTTTTTTGGCCGCCGCCGCCTCTCGGCAAATAGTGCATGCGGCAACTTCCTTGCTGGGGACTTCAGTTTTGTCCTTCTTGCAGGTACTAGGAGTGCCAGAACCCTCAACGGCCAGTACTGCCTTTTCCTTGCGCTTCTTGTTGTGCTTTTTACTCTTCCCCTTCGGGTGAGAGGCATCGTCGTCGTCTTCTGAGTCAACTTCGATGGCGTTCTCTTCTCTGGGGAGTTACCTCCCCTCCTTCGTATGGGCGTACTTATCCGCCAAGGTGTATAGCTCATTCACAGTCTTGGGCAGCCTGACGTTTATCTTGGAACGTATCCTCCTGTTGCGCACATTTGACTGGAACGCGGCGATCACAGCTTCTGGGTGAATATCCGGAATGTTCCTGTGCACCAGGCTAAACCTCTGCATATACTTCTGCAAACTCTCCCCTTCCTTCTAGGGAAGGAGCTGCAAGTCGCTGGGCCGTCCTGGCTCTTGGTGGCCGCCCGTGAAGGCACCAACAAACTCATTGCATAGGTCAGCCTAGGATGAGATGGAATTCTCCGGCAGGTGCAACAGCCATGACCTCATGTTTGGCTTGAGTGCCAAAGGGAAGTAGTTGGCGAACACCTTCTCATCTCTTCCTCTAGTGGCTTGAACAGCGATGGTGTAGATGCTCAAGAACTCTACCGGGTTCAGCCTTCCATCATACTTTTCAGGTATCTCTGGTTTGAAAACGCAGGTAGATGGCCAACGGACTCGCCGCACCTCATGTGTGAAGGCGGGGCACCCAACCTCGAAAGGCAAGTATCCGCCTTCGCTGGGCGCTTGTTCGTCGATGTCTGGGCCATGGCGCATGTCAGATTAGCGGCGAGTTTCGCGGCGTCGCTCTATAGTGAAGCGCGCTTCTTCCCTCCGCTAATCTTCCAGGACCTGCCGCTGGTCTCGATGGGTCTGGGGATCAAACGAAGCCATTGACGGCTCGTCAGGCTCTTGGTCGGGCGGTTCTGGTCGCAACCTCTGTGCTGGCTGTCTTGGAGGGGATTGCACCATAGGGGTGGCCCCCTCCACACGATCATCAGCTCGAGACGTGGTTGTTTCTTACGGGCGCCGTGGCGGGCCTGCCCGTTGTGATCCTTACGCTTCAGCAAAACCGATCAAACTCTGAATGGTGGCTCTCCACTCATCCATTTGATCGGCCGCTGGCGGGAATCTCGGCAGGAGTTGGGCCCGCGCCATGGCTTCCGAAGCAGTGCTTGGCATAGATGATGATGCAAACCATGATGTCGCTGGACTCCTGATAGTACCAGTAGTGGCGGCGCCATGTTCTCGTCATCGCGAGCCAGTCGCCATGGCGGTATGGTGGCGAGCAGGTACGCCTGGGGGTTGACGACCCCGTTTGGCGCTTCATCTTGGTTACCCAGCCCTGGGGAAGGCGCGTGCCCCGCAGCCACGCCTGTAAAAGGGACAGCTGGGGGGCCACGACTCGCACCAGAGCGGGCGTTGTCATTGCGGCTGCGCCCACTAACGCGGTGGGGAGGCGAAGACTGCGCATTCTCCCCACCCGCGCCCTGTGGATCATGGCTGTCGAGATGCTGTTGATGCTGCCCTTGTCGTGGTGGGCGCACGGTAGATGCCAAAGGGTGGCTAAAGGGAGGGACAGGCTCGAGGGCACCGGTGGGCTCCAGAGGCGAGGTCGGCATGAGCGAGCAAGGGACGCAAGACATACCCAGGTTCGGGGCTCTTCGGAGAGATAACACCCCTAGTCCTGCCGAGTGTGGTTTATATGTGGATGATACAAGCTTGCTCCTGGAGCTGTTTTGGGGAGGAAGGAAGACATGCCCGAGCATAGGTTGTTCCTTCTCCTTGTGTGTGTATTCTACGGGCGATCTGATCGTCTGTGCTCTCCCCTCTGCATGGAGGCTTCCTGGGGGGTTTTATAGGTCAACCCCCAAGGTTACAATGGTAAAGCTACATGGCCGTGGGGCCGGGATGTCAGCGTCTGGGAAGCTGGCGCTGGGGCCCGCAGGGTACCAAGATACGCCGGGTTCTCCGGGCATGGGCCCCATGCACGAGAGAGCACTGTTCCCCATCTTGCCGTGCATCCTGGAGTGGTTGAGCCGGCTCGGCTATAGTGGCACGTCGCCTGGTCGCCGTCGACTTGCGTCAGTAGGACGGGGGATGCACTGTAGCCATGCCGTCCCTTGTCAGCGGGGTAGTAGGGCCACTGTTGCCATGCTCTTGCCGGTTAGCGGGGTAGGTGGGCCAATGTTGCCTTGCTCATCTCTTCATGGGAACTTGTTCCGTCGTACGCCCTAGACGGGACGGAAGCTGACTCGTGGGTGGGTTGAGGGGCACACTATGATGGTGCTTACTTGTCGAGGAAGTCTTGACTTGCTGGGACCGGCCGGCATGCGCCAGCGGGCTTGGCCGGGTTGCGGGACTCGACTGGGTTGCAGAACTTGGTCGGGTTGAGTAACCCGGCCAAGGGCAATCCGGATTGAGGGGCGCTACTAGCCTTGATGTTTTTGAAAGGGATCCGGGTTCCGTTGCCTGCCCGTGGTTCATCCCCCCGACAGTAGTCCCCGAAGCTGTGAAGGCTCGCTGGCTTCAAGCGGGGTGGTTGGGGCCCCTTGCAGTTTCACCCCCTGAGAAGGCGGCTGGTATTGATAAAGCTTGCGACCGCCGGGTCCGGCAACACCCACTGTGTGCCGGCTTCCGAAAGCCGGATCACGGCATCCTGACTTGGGCAGGAAACTGAGGAGTCCGCCAAATCTTGAAGGGGAAGGGACGCGCGTCCCTCGACCCGATGCGGGAGCCACGTGGCGGACAGTAGCCGAGGAGGCACTGCCAGGCCACGCGCGCGACGGGACGTAACAGCGGGCTGGGGCCCTCCACGCTACGCCCTCGGCCCCCGTGCGGGGATTTAATGTTGCGCCCGCGGACGGTTGCCCTTCTCGATGCAGTTAATTCGTGGGGAATCGTGCCCACACACTGCGGGGAAGTGGAAAAGGTGGGTGTCGGTGTCAAAACCGGCGGATCTCGGGTAGGGGGTCCCGAACTGTGTGTCTAAGGTCGATGGTAACAGGAGACGGGGGACACGATGTTTACCCAGGTTCGGGCCCTCTCTATGGAGGTAACACCCTACGTCCTGCTTGATTGATCTTGATGAATATGAGTATTACAAGAGTTGATCTACCACGAGATCATAATGGCTAAAACCCTAGAAGTCTAGCCTGTCTGATTATGATTGCCCCTACGGACTAAACCCTTCAGTTTATATAGACACCGGAGGGGGCTAGGGTTGTACAAAGTCGGTTACAGAGAAAGGAATCTTCATATCTGAATGCCAAGCTTGTCGTCCACGCCAAGGAGAGTTCCATACGGACACGGGAGAGAGTCCTCTGTCTTGTATCTTCATGGCCCATCAGTCCAGCCCATATTACGTAACCTGGACGCCCGAGGACCCCTTAATCCAGGACTCCCTCAGTAGCCCCTGAACCAGGCTTCAATGACGATGTGTCCGGCGCACAAATTGTCTTCGGCATTGCAAGGCGGGTTCCTCCTCCGAATACTACAAAATAGACTTCGAGCACAGAAAACGTGTCCGGCTCTGCAAAACAAGTACCACACACAACCGCAGAGAGTATAATATTTCACGAGTCCAATCCGCTGACAACTTTTTGTAACGCGACACCACGTTCCTGCACGGTCATTATTTTGAACTGTTCTTTAGCCTCCCGCTCCATGCTTTAAGATGCGGTTTCCAGTGGCATGTCTTGACACAGCAGAGATCGTGTCCCTTCATTACGGGATTCTCATCAATACGGGCGTGGGTAATCCAACTGTGCCATTTGGACGGCCCTTGGGAATAGGCGAGTTTTAAGGCGAGTGGGGAGGCGCTTGATATTCATTGCCTTTATAAGGAGATAAGGATTCTCCCCTTTCACCCACGCCTTTTCTTTCTCTGCCTCTCCATTCCTGAGCTCCAGCGCCCAAGTTCTCATATTTTCCGCCTCAAAGAAGCACTCCGACCATGTCCGGATCCGGAGCGCAAGGCAAGTGGATGGCCTCCTCTGTCAAGGAGAAGGACATCACGAAGCTCCGGGAGGTGGGGTATTTGGCCAAGGAAATCACCCACCGGCTTCCGGCCAAGGGACAGACCATCCCCACCCCCAAGCCTCATGAGAGGGTGGTGTTCATCCCCCACTTCGTCCATGGGTTAGGGTTTCCTCTCCACCCTTTCGTCCATGGACTCATGTTCTATTACGGGCTAGATTTCCATGATCTAGCCCCAAATTCTTTCCTCAACATCTCGGCATTTATTGTCGTGTGCGAGGCCTTCCTCCGCATCCCACCCCACTTCGGACTGTGGCTCAAGATTTTCAATGTGAAGCCGAAGGTGGTGGATGGCTAACACGCAGAGTGCGGAGGCGCCATGGTGAGCAAGATGCCCAACGTCACATGGCCCAAAGGTACCTTTGTGGAGACCGTCAAAGGGTGGCAGCAACTGTGGTTCTATATCACAGAGCCCCGCGACGCCACCTAGGCCGCGGCTCCCGAATTCAAGTCCGGAGCCCCAATGCGGCTCACCTCTTGGCTAGAGAAGGGCCTGAATTGGGCATCGTCGGACGAGCTGACAGCGCTACAGGCGTGTATCCAGAGCATGGTGGACAAGAACATCAAACTTGTCAATGTGATCCAGGTGATGCTAGTTCGCCGGATCCTTCCATGCCAAAGCCGGACTTGCCATCTGTGGGAGTTCGATCCGGCCGAGCACCAGACCTATGAACAGTTCTTCGGAACTACGCACGAAGACATCTGGAAGGTGCTTTTTAAGGCCAACGAGAAATGGCCGGAGACGACCGAGGACCGTGGGCACGACCTGGCCCATCCCGCTAGTCCGGTAAGTCTTTCACGCTTCAAGGTGTATCCTTTACTTGCTTACTCAGGGAAAATGCCTAAGCCTCCCTATTTATTTTTTCAGGGCTGGACGAAGAAGGTAGAGCAGATTAAGTGTTCGGATCCACTGCCCGAGGAACCAGCCATCCTGCTTCTGACGAAGATGCTGGTCCCGGCGCCCTACCAGGCGCCGGAGAAGAAGGCCAAGGAGACTAGAAGTGGCCTCCGTCGCAAGGGAACTTCGGACGCGACGTCCGAAGACGCCGAGACTCACTCCACCACCGCAGAGGACGATGAGGAGGAGGAAAGCAACTCTCCCCCTGAGGGGGGAAGGAAGAAAAGGGCGGCCCCCATAAATCTGGAGGCAGAGGCGTCCAAGAAGGGGAAGGTCTCCCTCGCGGATAACTCCGTGTGGGACGTCGACAGCAGCCCAGAGCGACGCCCCCAAGATAAGCCCCTGGCCGAGTCGTGAGTACTTCAAAGACCCTGACGCATTCATATATCCAGCCTCTTTTCTCCATAGTTTTACCATGTTGAATCATGTACTTGCAGTTTGGCTTGTTCCGACCTCGAGCGATCGTTATCTTCGGGGAATTCGCTGGACCCGAAGGTGATGGACAGCGGGTCCCTTCCGGCGGCCTCCTCTCCCAAGGCCATGGATGACATCGAGGCGTTGTCCCGAAGGATCCCAGGCTAGGGAGAGACGCAGGAGGCCGTCAGCACGGCGCCAGAGGGTGAAACCTCGGCCGTCGGACACATGGGGGAGCAAATCCCCAAGGAGACTGGCAATGGGGGCCAGGTCCAATTTGGCCCCCAGCCGAATACGGTCCCGGAGACCTATACGGCTCCGGAATCCGGCAAGCAACCTCCTTCGAAAGAAGGGGGTGTGCTTATTTCGTCGGTGACCTCGGTCCAACCAGAGGCACCGGACACCCTACTGGAAGCGCTGCGAAGTGCTTCCATTGTAGAGGAACACCGTGCCCTCATGGGTACGGTGATTGAGAAGATTCAGTCTGCGAAAAGCGGACTGACCGAAGCCTGCACAAGCCTTCTAACAGGTTCTGAGGTATGAAACGCAATTATGTAAAAAGAATTTCACAGTATAGACAGTAGCCCCTGAGACACTGTCCGGTGGTCGAAAAGAAAAGCCGGACAGAGGATCAAACAATTTTCGCAGGAGACTAACCATACATGTCTATGTGAAAAAGCAGGCGTCGGTGCTGGCTGCGACCTCCCATGCTGCCGAAGTCTCCGGACTGAAGCAGAGTCTGTAGCGGGCCGAGGAAGAACTCGGCCTTGTGAAAAAAGCAGCTGGAGGACAAGCAAGGTATGCCATGACCTTCTGTATATCAGAAAGGATAGATGATTTGTATTGCCCATAGTGCCATGATATTTGTAGGAGCGGCGACTGAGGTGGAGGCCCTTAAAAAGGTGCTGGCCGAGGCCCAGAAGAGAGCGACGGAGGAACAATCCGTCCGCGAAAAGCACGAGGCCAGGTTCGGTGAGGTCCAACAAGAGCTCCAGGACGCTGTAAAGAAATGCGAGTCCTTGGAGCGCAAGATTATGGATCAAGAGTCCGAGCTTGCTAAGGCCCACCAAAGCATGCAAGAGGCCTGGGTTGAAGCCCAGGGCACCCTCCAGGAAATCCGAGAGGCCAGGAAAATCACGGCGGGTAAGGCCTTTATAATGCAAAGCAAATTTGTGAAGAAAAGATACCTCTTACTAACCCGGATTTGGAGTTCTCCAGGAGCGTTTGCGGATCTGCCTCACAGCATTGCTGATGCTGTGGATTTCTTCCAAGCCGAAGAGGGGAGCTCAACGGAGAAGCTGTTCTGGTCGCAATACCTTGCATTAGAGCATCCGGTGCCCTTCAGCGATCAGCTGAAACAGCTGACCAAACTGCATAGGGCGGCCGAATTGGCCATGAAGGATTTGATAATCCGTCTATGGCCTGCCGAACCCATACCCAACAGCTACTTCGGGCTCGTGAAGCGACTGGTGGCTGCCTGCCCTCGGCTTGATGCCATCAAGCGGTCGGTCTGCATTGAAGGTGCGCGGATGGCCTTCGCCCGTGTCAATATACAGTGGGCGAAGATGAACGCCGTCAAGCTCGCGACCGAGGGACCGCCCGCGGGCAAGGAGCACCGCACGCCCGAGCGATATTTTGACGATGTCCTGGAGGTATCCCGCATTGTAGCTGAGCAATGTGCGAAAGACATTATCTTTGGATGAATATATTCATCTTATCCTATCCTGTATAATGGAACAAAACTGATATGTAATATAATATTAGTTGTTTATATCAAGCTTTTTCCTCCTGTGCGGCCATTTTATTAAATGTGAGAGTTGGCCAGTCGTCGGCTTCAGCCCCCACGTAGGTAGTACGGGGGTGTTCGGGATAAAATCTAAACACTCTTGATCCAAAGTTTGGTCCTTGAAGGAGGTGTTTAGTGCAACGAACCAGGCAATCGGACTATGTGGCTTTATCACCCTCACTTAGCCATAGGAGTTTTATAATAGAAATTTAGGCACAGCCCCTAGTATTCGTGAGTCCGGACTAGGGTGCTGTAAGCACCTGATCGGGTAGAGGCCGATTCGTCGCATAATGCGGAAAAAATAGCAAAAGATTTGTAACCTTCGAAGAGCTGACCGGCTCACGCCGCATCATGACAGTCAGTTTTCGGCTTTCTCTACTGAGGTGCTCATTCGGATAAACCAGGGCACAATCACAGTAGTTCTCCCTTTACTACCCTAGCCGATATAGCGGAACGTAAGGTAGTAAGCACAGGAGCCGGGCAACCCAACTATTGACGAAAGACATGATTCGGAGCCAATGCATATAATGCTAAATTCGGGGTGCCGAACTATACTGTAAAAAGTGTTCGGACTTTGTTGCCGTAATATGGGGCGCAATAAAGCCCCTGGCGAATTTAAGCCGTACCAAAGTGTACGGGTGCAATTGATAAGATTATCAAGAAAAAGTGAAGTAGTAAGCTAGTGCCGCAGAAGTTGGGCCGCGAACTGTTTCCATTATAATTTTATTGATACGTCAAAGCGTATAAGTAGTGCGATAAGCAACAGGGCTATTTAACATGCCATGACCAAGGAAGAGCTGCGTGCAGGTCCTGAGAACAGGTAGAGTGATCGTCAAAAAGACCTAGCGATTCCCATATACCTCAATGCTTCTTGCTGTCTTGGTGTATCTATCCTTTGAAAGGACCGATGATCAGGCCATCTTGAGGGGCCTGTGGAAAAGAAACCTGAAAAGGATGAAAAAGAAAAAGTGAAAGTATGTGTGTCCAGGGGAGGTCGAGCCGTATTATGGACCACAATCTAGTTATGCCTCTGTCTATGCCCATGGTATTTTAAGTGCGTTGTTATGTACGCGTGGTACGTATGCCGCTATTAGGCCAGGACGGAGACGGAGGCCGGATTGCTAGTCTAACTCATGACGAGCCGGACTGTTATGCTGCGGAGTAGTCCGGATCCGCTTGACAGTGTCCGGGAGCTTGGCCGCTAAATTAAGATTCTGCTTGGCAAGGCCGCAGTGTGCTCCTCGGTATGGAGGGAGCGCTCCATGTTTCCGTTAACTATTATGACGCCGCGTGGTCCCGGCATCTTGAGCTTGAGATAAGCATAGTGTGGCACCGCATTGAATCGAGCAAATGCGGTTCATCCGAGCAGTGCATGATAGCCGCTGTGGAAGGGGATGATATCGAAGAACAACTCTTCGCTTCTGAAGTTGTCCGGGGATCCGAAGACAACCTCCAGTGTGATTGAGCCCGTACAGTGGGCCTCTACACCTAGTATGACTCCTTTAAAGGTAGTTTTTGTGGGTTTGATCCTTGAGGGATCGATGCCCATTTTGCGCACTGTATCCTGATAGAGCAGGTTCAGGCTGCTGCCACCGTCCATGAGGACGCGTGTAAGATGGAATCCATCAACAATTGGATCGAGGACCAGTGCAGCTGAACCGCCATGACGGATACTGGTCAGATGGTCCCGCGATCGAAGGTGATCGGGCAGGACGACCATGGGTTGAACTTTGGGGCAACTGGCTCTATCGCGTAGATGTCCCTGAGCGCTCGTTTGCGCTCCCTTTTGGGGATATGAGTGGCGTATATCATGTTCACCGTTTTAACCTGGGGAGGGAACTTCTTCTGTCCTCCCGTGTTCGGCGGACGGGACTCATCGTTGTCATCCTCGCTTTGCGACCCCTTCTCCTTGTTTTCGGCATTTAACTTGCCGGCCTGTTTAAAAACCCAACAGTCTCTGTTGGTATGATTGGCTGGTTTATCAGGGGTGCCATGGATCTGACATGGACGATTGAGTATGCGGTCCAAGCTAGATGAGCCTGGATTGTTTCTTTTGTATGGCTTCTTCCGCTGGCCGGACTTGGAGCCGCTGAAACCGGCGTTGACCGCCGTGTCATCGGCGGTGCCACCATTGCTTCGGCGCTTGTGCCTGTTGCGTCAAGGCTTGTCATTGCTATTCTTGGCTTCAGAGGTACCGGCATCGCTTGCATTGTTATTGCTACGGGCCAGCCAACTATCCTCGCCCGCACAAAAGCGGGTCATGAGTGCCGTGAGGGCTGCCATGGACTTCGGCTTTTCTTGGCCGAGGTGACGAGCGAGCCATTCGTCGCGGATGCCATGCTTAAAGGCCGCTAGGGCTTCGGCATCCGGGCAGTCGACAATCTGGTTCTTTTTAGTTAGGAACCTAGTCCAGAATTTCCTGGCCGACTCTCCAGGCTGTTGAACTATGTGACTTAAGTCATCGCCATCCGTAGGTCGTACATATGTGCCTTGGAAGTTGTTGCGGAAGGCGTCTTCCAAGTCCTCCCAGCTGCCTATAGAGTTTTCAGGCAGACTATTTAACCAGTGCCGAGCTGGCCCCTTGAGTTTTAGTGGGAGGTATTTGATGGCGTGAAGGTCATCGCCGCGGGCCATATGAATATGGAGAAGAAAATCCTCAATCCATACCACGGGATCTGTTGTTCCATCATATGACTCGATATTTACGGGTTTAAACCCTTCTGAGAATTCGTGCTCCATTACTTCATCAGTGAAGCAGAGGGGGTGTGCGGCGCCTCTATATCGGGCCAAGTCGTGACGTAGTGCGAATGTAGTCCGTCTGCGGTTTTCGCCCCAATCGCGGTTATGCTCATTACGTCTGGCTTGATAGCCGTCGTCGCGCGCCAAGGCATGCCCCCGCAATCCGTAGATCGATCTGGACTGGCCTACTCTGTTCTCCAGGTCTTGCCGCAGGTCATATGTGTATTCCCGAGCTGTGGTATATTTGCCTTTACGGTGAGGAAGTATGGGCAGGTGCTCAGCTTGGGTTGCCGCTTTGTCTCGGCCACGTGGTGATCAGTCAGCCGCATTACGTGTTGATGGCATGGGCTCAAGTGCCTCGTCGTCGAATTGGGGTAGCAGTTTACGCTTCGGGTAACTTTTAATGGGGCGCTCGAGTCCGTATTCCTTGGCTGCCAGGACAACAGTCCATCTGTCGTTGAGTAGATCTTGATCAGCTTGAAGCTGCTGCTGTTTCTTTTTCAGGCTCCTCGCAGTGGCTATTAGCCGGCGCTTAAAGCGCTCCTGCTCGACGGGGTCCTCAGGCATGATAAAGTCTTCGTCGCCGAGGCTCACCTCATCCTCGGAGAGTGGAAGATAGTTGCTGTCCTCCGAGTGTTCGTTTATGGCCTGTTCGTCAGGGCTGACTTGCCCATCTTCCCTATCATCCTGTTCAGAAGTCGGCTCGACGGGACCTTCTTTGTCTTCGGCATCGTCCGGAGTATTGTTTTCTCTCGTGCCGGTATTGCTGTCTTTTCCACGGCGTGATTTAGAGCGGTGCCGCTGACGTCGGCGATTTGGCTGTGTCTCAGGAGGTTTATCCTCGGCTGGATCTTTCTCATTATCGCTATTATTCTCTTTGGGAGTATCCACCATGTAAACGTCATACGAGGAGGTGGCTGTCCAGCGCCCAGTAAACGGCGGGTTTTGGGCCTGCTCCTCTCCGGCATCGTCGTCCATACCGTCGATGTCTTTGGAGTCGTAATCGAGCATGTCGGTTAAGTCTTCGATAGTGGCAATGAAGTGGGCGGTGGGTGGGAAGCGAAATTCTCCGTCATCAGCCTCCAGTTCAAACCGGATATAATTCGGCTGTGAGTCCCCCGCTAAGGAGTGGGTTTTTAATGAGTTTAGCACATCACCCAAAGGTGAGTGTCGGAAGATGTCCGCGGCGCTGAACTCGACGATCGGCGCCCGATCGAGCTCGATGGGCGCGGACGCACGCGGTTCGGAACCTGTGGCCGTAAACGAATCCGAGGTTCCGGTGACATAGATCCCGTTCGAAGTTGGGTCTGTGTGCGGCTCCAACGCCGCTGAGTCTGCGGTTTCCGTGGCGGGGTTGAACTTCCCGTCCTTGGATGGCGCAACCTGCTCCGGATCTAGGGCCAGAGCAGTTACAGGCGCTATCTCCCGGATATGGTCCGATGACAGATTTAGGTCATGTTCATCGCGGTGGCAGGGAGCGGCTGCCATGGGCTCGAATCCGTCGAAGATCAAGTCTCCGCGGATATCAGCAACGTAGTTCAAGCTTCCAAACCTAAACTGATGGCCAGGGGCGTAGCTGTCGATCTGCTCTAGATGGCCAAGCGAGTTGGCCCGCAGTACGAAGCCGCCGAATATGAAGATCTGGCCGGGGAGAAAGACCTCCCTCAAGGCAGCATCGTTGTGGATGATTGATGGAGCCATCAAGTCTTCTAGCGACGACATAGCGGAACTCTCAATGAAAGCACCAATGTCAGTGTCAAAACCGGCGGATCTCGGGTAGGGGGTCCCGAACTGTGCGTCTAAGGTCAATGGTAACAGGAGACGGGGGACACGATGTTTACCCAGGTTCGGGCCCTCTCTATGGAGGTAATACCCTACGTCCTGCTGATTGATCTTGATGAATATGAGTATTACAAGAGTTGAACTACCATGAGATCGAAATGGCTAAAACCCTAGAAGTCTAGCCTGTCTGATTATGATTGCCCCTACGGACTAAACCCTCCGGTTTATATAGACACCGGAGGGGGCTAGGTTGTACAATGTCGGTTACAGAGAAAGGAATCTTCATATCCGAACGCCAAGCTTGTCGTCCACGCCAAGGAGAGTCCCATCCGGACACAGGAGAGAGTCCTCTATCTTGTATCTTCATGGCCCATCAGTCCAGCCCATATTACGTAACCTGGACGCCCGAGGACCCCTTAATCTAGGACTCCCTTAGTGGGCGCAACCGATCCCACTTACCCATGTTCTTGCCGCGGTTATAAATCGGGGGGAGGGGGCGACAGAAATCATTCACGCATGCGCCCCCACCTCCTTCTTCTCCCTTTGCCCTTGCTCCCGAGCTCACCGCCCACTGGAAAGCTAGACTTCGCTCGAATCACCTGCCTGCCATGCTAGCTCCTTGTTGCCAACGCGCCTCGCATCCTCACCGAGCACCACAAATGGCGCCACCGAAGGGCTCGTGGGAGGGATCCATCATCACCGACGCCGACATCCAGCGTCACCGTGATACCCGGCGACTGCCGCCGGCGGTGGACGTCACTGCACGCGCGCCCGGAGGGGAGGTGGAGCCGCAGCCACAACGGCGAGCGTGTGGTCTTCTACAGCCGTTTCCAGCGCGGGCTCGGCCTCCCCGCGAGCGATTTCTTCCGCGCCTTCCTCGCTTTCTTCGGGCTGCAGCCGCACCATCTTGGTGCGAACGCCGTGCTGCAGCTCTCGAGCTTCATCACCCTCTGCAAGGGCTATTTGGGGGTGGAACCAAACGTGGAGCTCAGGTGTCGCTTCTTCTTCCTCAAGCAGCAGGGGCCGGAGGCCGGGGCCATGTCCGACTGCAGGGCCGCTGTCGTTTCGATTCGGTCGGGCGGGATATTCCCCAAGATGCCCCTTGAGGATTCTGCCAAGAAATGGCAGAACACCTGTTGGAGATATGCCCTAGAGGCAATCATGTATGATGATATTTCCTATGTGTTTATGAATAAAGATAGTCCTTGGACATTATCAATGATGTGTATCAGCAAGTACGTGACTTGTTTGTGGGACTATGCATTGTATGACGATTGTCCTAAAAGGTCCCTAGTCGAAAGGGCTGTGTGGACGCGCAGCTGACTAGACTAGCATATGACATGGTCGATGGCTTGGTCTTACTAGCCATGGAGCATTGGATGCTAACCGGATAATATGGACTCGGAAGGGTCTGGTCGGATTCGACATAGTCGGATCCGAGTTGAGATAAGGTCCGAGTCGGACAGACCCAACCGTGAGACGCAGTGATATGTCATCTATGAGTCTCTAGTACAACATACGTTCTATGTCCTAAGACCTGAGCTGCCGCATGTACTTGGGATGGTGATAGACCTACTTTGGGCCGACCAAATGCTACTCCGTGTCTGGGTAGTTACAAAGGTAGGTTTCGGGCTTGTCCAGACCCATGCTGCGAGACATGGTCGAGCAAGATGGGATTTGCCCCTCCGATCAGGAGAGATATACTCTGGGCCCCTCGTGTGATCCGACCAGGATAAGCATGGCCATGTGACAAGGATTAAGAGATAATCCGGTTTGTGGTCGGCATCACTGGAACAAGAAAGAGGTCGGGCTAGCACAAGGATGACAGACTCGCCTTGAGCCCGATAACATATATCGTGTGGCAAAAGGAATGGGAGTGTGATGTACAGGTTCGACAACCGGCTTCATTGTCTACTTGGTGGTCGGCACTCCTTGCTAGAGGCCGCTACCAACCGAGCAGGTCGGAGGTGATCTGACCTGTGACCAAGCCGACTTGAACCTAAGGGGTCGCGCGCTTAAGGGAAGGAACCTGTGAGGCCGGATCGGACTCCACGAGTCAGATGTGATCCTACTCGGACTCGGATCCAGGCCGAACAAATTTTGGGCTTTAGGGTCCGTTCGAGGCACAAGTGTTGAGCCCGCAACGGATGCCTATATAAAGTGGGGGTGCGGCACACTCATGCGGTTGATCGCTTCGGCACTATCACTAGGGTTTGCATGTGTTGCGAATAGCCATCTCCACTCACCGCCGACTGTGTGATCGGACCTAGCAGTCCGCCGCACGGTGTTCCTCCTACACGCACGGATACCGTTAGAGGCGGTGCACTTGCGCCGCTCCAGTGAAGTTGTACACGGGATCCAGTTCGGCTATTCGAGGGAGATCGGACGAGGAGGAGACGACTCTGGACGCACTGCCTCAACTCTACTCCCACTGCACAGCACTGTGTGTCTAGTGGTAAGGATCTGTGATCCATCTCCCATCGCATGTTCTTGGTTGTTCTGCGCGTAGGAAAATTTTAATTTGCATTCGACGCAACGTACTGTAGAACCCAACAACACCTTCTTCTACATGCGCAACGTCGGCGGGAACGCTGACACCATCAACTTGCCCCCGTTATTCAATGAGCAGCCACTCGCCAAGAGGAACTGGGGCCACACACCCAGGAACCTACCACAGGGGGTGCAGAATTTGTGCGACCAGATCCAGGAGATGATGGCGCTGGAGGGGCTTAAAGGGACGGATCTCATCTCCACCTTCATCGCGTGCCGGGTGCTGCCGCTGCAATGCCGGGCGCACATCATCGGCCAGATGGGTGACCGCCGGATGCCACCCGGATGTCGTCTTGGAGGCTGGCGTCGGAGCAGCTGGCCGATCGGGTGAACGCCATCTCCAAGGCCGGGTTGGCCCCTGATTGGCACTTCGGCAAGGCGGCCTACAATGCCGAGCACCCAGCGCGCGCAGTGAGTCCTTGGTCTTCTTTTTTTGCAATGTCCCAACTTCTCCTTTGTCCTGATGCAACGCGGGAGGTGCTGCTGAACGCAATCCGGCAGACGCGTGACGGGACGAGGACATAGGTACTGGCTGTCGAGCGGGCCCGCTCAGAGGGGGCGGAGTCCGAAGCCGGCGAGGCGCGTCATGCGGGTAAGTCTCCGCATCCAGATCTCTTATGAGATTGGTCGGACGATGACGTGGAGGTCCTGATGCACGCCGGTGGTGCAGCGCCGTCGAGGGGAGGAGGTGGCGGCGTCGATCCCTCAAGGCGGCCGGAGAAGACAGCTGGGGCCGGGTCGTCCCGCGCGCCGGCCGCGGCAAGCCAGCCGCACGGGAAGGACGTGGGGCCGAAGGCAGACACGAAGCGCGCGGCGGAGGGCCTAGCCGCGGGCGGCAAGCCTGCCGCCAAGAAGAGGCGTCGCGCCATCCCGGCGGTGCCGCTGAGACAGGCCGTCCCAACGGCTATCGGGTATGTTTCATCGCTGACTCTGACGTGTTGCCGAGTCATTCTTTTCTCATGCTTTCTTTGGTGGCATCCAGGACGCCGCTGGAGTTGGCGCTGGCAGCGACGAATGCCGCATTTGGGAGCAGCTTGTCGTTCCGGAGGACGCGGAGCAGCGCCATCGATCTGCCCGAGGGCCCGGCCGAGGAGGACTTTGGCCTGGACCCGGCGGACACGGAGCGCTGCGCCTGGCAGGCCCGGAACAAGGACGAGGAGCAGCTGGAGGCGGCCTCAGCCCAAGCCTGGGCCAGGGCCGCGGAGGCAAGGGAGAGACCGCCGCGGAGCCAGCATGGCCGGAGATGCCGGCGGGCACGGAGCTAGCAGAGACGGTCGTTGAGCCGCCAACGAAGGAGGGGCGCGACCCGGACGGCCAGGTGGAGATGGCGGTGGATGACCGGGAGGTCGTGGAGATCGACGGTGACACCCCACCCCGGAACGACGTGGTCGAGCGGGTGGAGGTTGAAGGAGCTGGAGGGGGGGTCTGCCCCAGGAGGGGCGCCGCAGGCGACGCCGGAGGCGGCGCCACTGGTGACGCCGGCCGAAGCGTCGGAGGGGACACCGGCCGGTGCGCCGGAGTCGAGGCCGGCCGGCGAGGAGACGGTGGGCATGAGCATGCTTTGGTGATCAGGCAGCCGCAAGTGGCACGGGTGGTCCCCCTGCCGCCGGGTCGCAGCAGGTTCGGGCCGGGTCCAGCCGAGCCGTCTTCGGGCCGCTGACGCAGGAGGAGGCGTTGATGGCCGCCATGCACCGGCATCTTCGTGGGCGCGCGGACCGGGTTCAGGCCTTCGCCCAGGCCGAGACGGAGAGGGCGTGGGAGCTGGAGCGCTCCGTATTTGTGAGTCTTCCTTCTCTGGTTTTTCTTCCGCAGCCGGCTAGTGGGGGCGCGCCAGCGCAACAACTGTGTGTAGCCCCCGAGATTCGGGCTAACTACGTAGTAGTGGGGTCGAATCTTAATAAGTGTCTTGTGATGATCCTTACTTTCCTGCAGCAACTGGATGCTTTCCGGGTCGACGTCTACTACCGGCTTCTGGAGAAGCATCAACAGGTCATGGCGCAGCTTGCCACCAAGGAGGAGGCGCTCTGCCTTGCCGAAGGTATGTTTTGCGTGCTCTTAGTGGGGGCGTGCTAGCACACCTACTGGGTGTAGCCCCCGAGATTCGGGCCAACTACGTAGTAGTTGGGTCAAATCTTAAAGTGTTCTGACTTTCCTTCCGTTGTCTTGACTTTGAATTGTTTGCTGCGCAGCCACCGTTGCTGAGGTGCCGAGCCTGTGAACTTGGCTGGTCGAAGCCGGCCAGCAGCGTGATTAGGCGGTCGCCGATGCCGGCCAGCTCCGGGCCGAGGTGCAGTGGCTGAGGGCGGAAGCGGCCAAAGTGGCGGAGGCCCAGCAGGCACTCACCGAAGCCGGCCAGCAGCGTGACCAGCTGGCAGGCAACAAGAGCCATCTCCAGGCCGAGGTGGAGCGCCTGAAGGCGGAGGCCGCCAAGACAGCGGAGGCTCACCGGGCGGAGCTCCTCCGTCTCAAGGAGGAGCACGAGAAGACGGCCGCCGCTAAGGACAACGAGCTGAAGGCGGCCGTCGACAAGCGCGCCGAGCTAGAGAAGGCGCTTGAGGCACGCGACCGTGCCGGGGACTTGGAGCGGCACGGTATGTTGTGCGAAGCGTAGCGTAGCACCTGGATGAGGCCTTCGCCAGTAAGTGTTTCTTTGTTGGTTTCGCCGGGTTGTGAAGCCGGCTTTGTTTATTTTGTGGCTGACTGTCTTGCTTCTCTGTTCAACAGAGTACTTCCCAGAAACACAGGAGAAGGCGGATTAGGCCGTGCGCGACCACTGGTCGACCCAGGCGGATGCGGGCGTCGAACATGATCCGCACGCCGTCTGGTCCTTCCCGGAGATCATGCACGTAGCGGAGGCCCGCCTGCAGGCCCTGGATGAGCAGATGGTGAGGCTCTCCGAGGCCGGGTTGGGCATGGCGGCGGCCCTCTGGCCGGGCGCGGTCGCGCCCAACTCCTTCACGCGGCTGGCACGTTGGCTGGAAGCCGGACCGGCGCGGCTTCACGCATGGCGCGTTTCCGCCGCTCGTGCCGGCGGCGACTTGGCGCTGAGGTTTGTCATGTCTTGGTATCCGGGCCTGAACCTGGACCAGCTGGTGGCCCAGCGAGCCGGCGCGGAGCCCCAGCTACAGGCGGAGGCGGGTCGGATCGCCGCACGGGCCAGCTACCTGGCCTTGTTTGCATTGCATGACGAGTTCCAGGTAGAGCAGACCGAAGATGGCGGGGTGGTGCCGCCCGACAACTTCGGCTTGGCGCTTGACGACCCGGCGGGCAGCTCCAAGGAGACGGGCATCTATGCGGATGACGAGGCCGGGTTGGACGATACCGGCGCCTCGGTGAACCCGGAGGCCACCGCAAAGGAGCCGGCATGTGCGCAACCCGGCGCGAGAACCGCCTGAAACCGCCCTGTTTTATCTTTCTTGCATTTTGGTTAAGTGGCAGGTCCACCCACCCACTAGGGTGTATTGGTGAATGTAATGAATTCTGGCCTTGGGCCCATATTTCTACAATGTAAATATTTTCATGAGTGTTTGCGCCTTTGCTCTTTGTTCTTTAAGCTTTTTCCTTGCTTGTTCCTTCTTTGGGCCTCCCCCCACGAGTCGAACAGTCGGGTTTCGGTCTGTGACAAGGAGTTTGGTCCTTGGAAAGAACGTGCAGTACTTAGGCTTTTCGAATGTTGAGCGCGAGCGAAACACCCACTGGGCCGGCTGGCGCAAAGCCGGTCGTGCAGCAACTTAGTGCGATGAGGCCGGGTTGGCCAATCCGGCGGGTCCAACTTAGCATTTCTCGGGGTCCCGGTGCTTTGGCCCATAGTTCGTGCCGGCCAATGGCTGAAGCCAGACTGTGGCTTAGAGCAAAGTAGAGGGCCTCGGCAACTCAGGTACGCCGAGATGTGCCAAGGAGGCCAGCGGGTTGTGGTCAAGCCGGCTAGCCCTCGAGCCCCCGGGTTGGACGGGCCGACCCGGCGGTGGGGGTTAGAAAAATTTACAAGGATGTGCGAGACATGATAGTTTAATAGGAAAAGGTAGCCCCCGAGTGTCGTTCAGGGGTCCCATTGTCTTTCATTAAATTACAAAAGGCAGCGATACATACATGCATACAGCTAACTGTAAAACGGGCGGAGGAGCTCTGCATTCTAGGGTCGGCTTGTTTCCTCGCCGGCAGTGTCTCTCTTGCGTTTGTTCGGCTTGCGTGCGTTGACGAGGTAGTAGGCGTTGCTGTCACACGGCGCTTTGCTGATGATGAAGGGGCCCTCCCATCGGGAGGCCAACTTGTGCTGGCCGGCTTGCTGCTGGGCGAGCCGGAGGATGAAGTCTTCCTCACGGAATGCGAGGGGGTTGATCTTTTTGCTGTGGTAATGCCTCAGGCCTTGCTGGTAGATGGCGGATAGGCTAAGGGCCAAGAGGCGTGCTTCTTCGAGTAGGTCGACGCCGTCTTCGCGGGCTTCCTTGGCTTGGGCTTCTGTGTACATTATGACTCGTGGTGAGTCGAACTTGATGTCGGTCGGGATGACGGCTTCTGCTCCATAGACGAGGAAGAACAGGGTGAACCCGGTCGACCGGTTTGGTGTTGCCCGGAGACTCCAAAGGACGGTCGACAGCTCGTCAAGCCAGCTGCCGGGCGAGCGGATGAGGGGCTCGACGAGTCGCGGCTTGATGCCGGACAGGATCAGCCCGTTGGCCCGCTCGACCTGGCCATTGGACTGAGGATGAGCGACGGAGGCCAGGTCAAGCCGGATGCCGGAGACTGAGCAGTATTGCGCCAGAGCGCCTTTGGCGAAGTTGGTGTCGTTGTCCGTGATGATGCTGTGCGGGACGCCGTAGCGCACCGCGATGTCTTTGACAAACCGGACTGTCGTTGGCCCGTCCAGCTTCTTGATCGGTCGTGCTTCGATCCATTTGGTGAACTTGTCGACCGCCACCAGCAAGTGCGTCATGCCGCCCCGAGCGGTCTTGAAGGGTCCCACCATGTCGAGCCCCCAGACCGTGAAGGGCCAGGTGATCGGGATGGTTTGTAGGGCTGAAGCCGGCTGGTGGCTGTGCTTGCTGAAGCGTTGGCAACCCTCGCACTTGCGGACGAGCGACTCGGCGTCTTTGAGGGCCATGGGCCAGTAGAAACCATGGCGGAAAGCCTTGCCCACCAGGGACCTGGAGGCGGCGTGGTGCCCGCACTCGCCCTGATGTATGTCGAGGAGGATCTCTATGCCGTTGTCTTGCTGGACGCAGCGCTGGAACACGCCCGTCATGCTGCGCTTAATGAGCGTGCTGTTGATGATGTTGTAGGCGGATGCCCGCCGTTGCACTTGTCGGGCGTCGGTCTCGTCCATGGGGAGAGCTCCGCTATCCAGGAAGGCTAGGATTGGCTGGGCCCAAGACGGAGCCGTCACCACGGTGAAGACGACCACCAAGACGGGTTTCGGGGCGGTAGCCCCCGAGCCAGAGGCGGCAGCCCCCGGGTTGGGGTCAGCGGCGGCCGGGTTGAGCACAGCAGCCCCCGAGCCAGGTTCAGCAGCCCCCGGGCCAGGGTTGGTGGTCGCCGGGATCGAGGAGGCAGCCCCCGTGCCGGGATCAGCAGTCCCCGGGCTGAGATCCGCAGCCCCCGGGACCGACTTGGGGATGGCAGCCCCCGAGCTTGGACCGCCAGCCCCCGGGTTCGGGTTGGGGAGGGGCGCTGCAGGGTCGTTCGGGATGAAGATGGACTCAGAATCCAGAGACGGCTTGACAGATGGCTTGCGCAAATGCTCGAGGGAGACGTTGGACGGTATGGCCTACCGGGATGAGCCGATCTTGGCTAGCGTGTCGGTGGCTTCGTTCTCCGTGCACGGGACGTGTAGGAACTCACAGCCATCAAAGTTGCCAGAGAGTTGCTGGACCAGGAAGCGATAGCTGGCCATGTTGGCATCCCGGGCACCCAGCTCGCTGGAACACTGCTGCACCACCAGATCCAAATCGCCATAGCATAGGATGCGCCGGACACCGAGTTCCTTGGCAAGCCAGAGGCCATGCACAAGGGCTTCGTACTCGGCAACGTTGTTGGAGGCGGTGAAGTGGATCTAGAGTGCGTACTGCAACCGGTCGCCCTTCGGGGAAGACAGCACGATGCCAGCTCCCAAGCCGGAGTGCATCATGGAGTCGTCGAAGTGCATGCGCCAGTGCATTGAATCCGGCGGCGGCGGTAGGTATTGGTCTCCGTCCAGTCGACGAGGAAGTCGGCGAGCACTTGCGACTTGATCGTGGTGCGGGGCTCGTAGAGGATGGTATGGCCGGCCAGCTCAATGGCCCATTTGGCAACCCGACCAAAGGCATCCTGGCAGCCCATGATCTCGCCAATGGGGGCCGTGCTGATCATGGTGACGACATGCTCTTGAAAGTACTGCTTCAACTTCTTGGCGGTAAAGTACATGCCGTAGCACATCTTCTGGTAGTGCGGGTAGTTCTGCTTGGAGGCGGAAAGCACCTCGCTCAGGTAGTAGACCGGGCACTGGACGGGCTGGATCTTGCCCTTCTCTGGTCACTTGACCACCAGCACCGTGCTGACCGACCGCGAGGTGGCGGCAATGTATAGCAACAGCGGCTCCTTATCAGCCGGCGCGGCCAAGACGGGTACAGTGGAGAGCATGCGCTTGAGATCCCGGAATGCTTCATCTGCCTGGTCGTTCCACTCGAACAGCGACGTCTTCTTCATCAGCTGATATAGGGGCAAGGCCCTCTCGCCCAGCCAACTGAGAAACCGGCTAACCGAGGCCAAGCAGCCAGTGAACTTCTGGACATCGCGCACCCGAGTTGGCTTGCGCATGCGCTTGATGGCCTTGATCTTCTCCGGGTTTGCCTCAATGCCCCGCTCCGAGATGAGGAAGCCAAGTAGCTTCCCGGCTGGTATGCCAAAGACGCATGTTTTCAGGGTGAGCTTGATCTGGTACTTGTGCAGATTGGCGAAGGTTTCCTTCAGGTTGTCAAGGAGCGTGAGGTGCTGCTTGGTCTTCACCACGATGTCGTACATGTAGACATGGATGTTGTGGCCGAGTTGCGTCAGCAGGCATTTCTGCATGCAGCGCTGGAAGGTGGCGCTGTCATTCTTCAAGCCGAATGACATGGTGATGTAGCAGTACGCCCCGAAGGGTGTGATGAAGGACATCTTCAGGGCGTCGGCCGGGTCCAGCTTGATCTGATGATAGCCGGAGTAAGCATCCAGGTAGGACAGGAGCTCACAGCCCGCGGTGGAGTCGATCACTTAATCTATCCACGGGAGAGCGAAAGGATCCTTGGGGCAGGCCTTCTTCAGGCTGGTGTAGACTATGCACATGTGCCAGGTGTTCTTCTTCTTCTTCAGGATGAGGACCGGGTTGGCCAGCCACTCGGGGTGAAACACTTCCATGATGAAGCCGGCCGCGAGTAGCTAGGCGACCTCTTCTCCGATGGTTCTTCACTTCTCTTCTAAAAAGCGACATAATGGTTGACGAACAGGCTTGGCCTCCTTGCAGACGTGTAGTTTGTGCTCAGCGTACTTCCTCGGAATTCCCAGCATGTCCTTTGGGGACCATGCAAAGATATCCTGATTCTCACGAAGGAAGTCGACGAGCTCGCCTTCCTATTTGCTGTCGAGGCGGGTGCCCACGACGAAGTACTTGCTGCAGCTGGGGTCTTCCGGGTTTAGCTTGACCTTCTTGATCTCCTTGGACGGCTAGAATGAGGCCTCGCCGGCCGGCTCCTTAGCCAAAGCCGGCACAGCCGGCTGCTCGCCGGCTAGTGCGACGATCCGATCGAGCTGGCGCCGCTCCTCGGATATGACCAGGGACTCGGCCAACCTGGCACCGGGTTGGGCGCACTCCAGGGACTTTTTGTAGTCGCCGACGATGGTGATGTGGCCCTTGGGACCCGGCAGCTTCATCTTTAGCTAGGCGTAGTGGGGGACCGCCATGAATTTGCCGAGCGCAGGCTAGCCCAGCAACGCGTGATACACGCTGGACAGGTCCACCACCTCGAACCAGATAGGTTCGCACTGGAAATGATCACTTGTACCAAAGAGGATGTCAAGCCGGATCTGACTGATGGGGGAGCAGGAGAGACCCGTCACGATGCAGTGGAACACCGTCCGGGATGGCTCCAGGTGCTTGGCCTCGATGCCGAGCTTGGTCATGGTGTCGCGGTAGAGGATGTTGATGCTGCTGCCGCCATCGGTGAGAACCCGCGAGAACTTGCAAGTGCACCTGGCTGCGGCAACGGTGGTGTCAAGGACGAGGGCGTAGCCACCCAGGTTCAGCATGACGGTCGGGTGGTCTTCTCGGGTCCAGCTGATCGGCCGCTCCGACCAGTGCATATACTCTGGCAAGGCCGGGACGACGGTGTTCACCTCCTGCCGGAGCAGGCGCTCGCTACGCTTGTCGTCACCAAGGCTGGTGAAGACGATGTAGCTGGCGTTCCGGTTGGGGAAGACATCATCGCGCATCGCACCGTTTGCCGGGGGCAGGGGAGGAGGCGGAGGCGGCTGCCCCGCACCCGGAACCGGAGCCAGAGGCGGCGGGATGTCGCCCCTCATGATGCGCTTGGTGATGGCGCATTGTCGAAGCGTGTGCGTGGATGGCCTTGCGCCGCTGTGGTGCTTGCAGGGGGCGTCGAGCATCTCCTCAAAGCTCATGGCGGGTTGACATGTTGTCTTTCTGGTTTGCCGGCGCTTGCCGGCCGGCAAGGTCGTGGGCGCCTGGTCGGTGGCCGCGACGAGGTGGTTGTCGTAGCGGGGGGCCTAATGGTCAGCCTTGCGCTTGTTGTTCAGCTGGCGGCTGCTCTCGCCAGCCAGCTTGGCGGGTGGTGCCGGCAACGCCTTGCCGACTTCGTCCAGCACCACTTGGATCTTCATGGCGTAGTCGGCCGTGGCATACTTGTCCGCCGTGACCATGAGCGCGGCCATGGTGGTCCGCTCGGAGTGCAAGAGCTTGTGCTTGAGGAGGGTGCCATCCCGGCAACCACTCACAAAGTACTGGATGGCCTAGACTTCATGGACCCCCTCGCAGCTGTTCCGAAGTTCGGTCCAGCGTGCGAGGTACTCGCGGCCGGTTTCCGTCGGCCCCTGCATGCACATGGCGAGCTGACTGGGACGTCTGGGACGCTTGTAGGTGTCGGTGAAGTTGTGGATGAAGGCTTGCTCGAAGTCAACCCACGCATTGATGCTACCAGCCGGCAAGTTGTTCAACCAGGTGCGGGCCGACCCCTGGAGCATGAGCGGGGCGTAGCACACGGAAGGCGGCGGTTGCCGCCCGCGATGCTGATGGCGGCGGTGTAGTCGATGAGCCAGTCTTCCGGCTTGACGGTCCCGTTGTACTTGGGGGTGTCTCGAGGCAACGTGAATACTTTGTGGAAGGGCTCATCCCGAATGCACGGACCGAAGCATGCCGGCCCGACGGCGTTGTCTTCCTCCAGCTCGAGGGAGAGGCCAAGCTGATCGAGGCGATGGCGAGCATCGCTATCATCGATGGCGCGCAGGCCTAGCCGGCCTGTGACCGGGCCGCGGGGGGCCGGGTCGACCGAAGCTGGATGGCCACGTCAGCCGGATTGCGCGGGGAGATCTTGCCAGCGCCGCTCCTCCGGAGCTGGCTCGTTGCCCTGGCCATCGCCAGCTGTCAGAGCGCAGTTGCGCCGGGTTCGGGTTCGGCCGGAGTGAGCTTCGCTGGGGGGCGGGGAAGATGCCATGTTCAGCTGCTCAGGGTCTTTGGTGCGGCACAAGACGGATCCCGCGGGATGGTCAAGGCGGTCTTGCTGTGTGTTCGCAGCACCGAGAAGTTCGTTCATGCGCCGCAGGCGCTCCTGCAGCTCCTCACCCTGCAGCTGCTCCATGCCGACAGCGGGCACCTGCGCGGCGCGCATGTTCTTGACAGGAGTGTCATAGAAGGGCGGTATCACGCCCAACGCCCGGCCGATGGCGGCGCCGCGGTTCCGCACCTCGGTAACCCGGTTGGGCTCGGCCACGGCCAGCGTGAAGCCGTACGCGGCGTTGTGCTCCCGCGAGCAGACTCCTAATGATGTTGCGCAACAGTGAGCATTTCGGCCTCGTCCAGCAGGCGCTTGCGCCCCTCCTCGAGCTGGGCCAGGGCCCCCATAGCGTTGGTGGCATTGACGTTGGTGGTGATGGGGATGCTGAGGTTATGCATCGTGGCGCGCAGTGGGTTGGGCACGCTGGCACGCTCCGCTGCGGCCCTGGCGGCGGCCTTCTTCGCGGCGCTAGACGAAGTGGAGCCGAAGTCGATGGCGAGCACCTCCACCCGGACACAGAGATCCGCCACCCCGGCGGAGACATCGTCGCCGAGGGGGATGGGCGAGTCTGTGATGTCGAGCACCCCACTGGGGTACTCATCGGCCGCGGATGCATCGGAGATGTGTAGTGCGCCGAAGGAGGCGGTGAGTGAGTCGGTGAGGCTAGCCACTGGCGCGCCGGGCACGAGGAACGCACAATGCGCGATGTGCTCACTGAAGTCGATGAAGGGCCCCGTCTGGAACATGTCTTCGGACGGGACCTCAAGCTGCCCCACGGTGGGCGCCAACTGTCGTGGTGGGCGCACGGCAGATGCCAAAGGATGGCTAAAGAGAGGCACATGCTCGAGGGCACCGGTCGGTTCCAGAGGTGAGGTCGGCATGAGACATACCCAGGTTCAGGGATCTCCGGAGAGATAACACCCCTAGTCCTGTCGAGTGTGGTTTATATGTGGATGATACAAGCTTGCTCCTGGAGCTATTTTGGGGAGGAAGGAAGACATGCCTGAGCATAGGCTGCTCCTTCTCCTTGTGTGTGTATTCTACAGGTGATCTGATCGTATGTGCTCTGCCCTTTGCATGGAGGCTTCCTGGGGCGTTTTATAGGTCAACCCCCCAGGGTTACAATGGTAAAGCTACATGGCCGTGGGGCCGGGATGTCAGCGTCTGGGAAGCAGGCGCTGGGGCCCGCCGGGTACCAGGGTACACCGGGTTCTCCGGGCATGGGCCCCGTGCGTGAGAGGGCACTGTTCCCCATCTTCTCGTGCGTCACGGAGTGGTTGAGCCGGCTCGGCTATAGTGGCACGTCGCCTGGTCGCCGTCGGCTTGCGTTAGTAGGATGGGGGATGCACTGTAGCCACGCCGGCCCTGGTCAGCAGGGTAGGTGGGCCACTGTTGCCACGCTCTTGCCGGTCAACGGGGTAGGTGGGCCACTGTTGCCTTGCTCATCTGTTCATGGGAACTTGTTCCGTCGTACGCCCTAGACGAGACGGAAGCTGACTCGTGGCCGGGTTGAGGGGCGCACTATGATGGCACTTACTTGTTGAGGAAGTCTTGACTTGCTGGGACCGGCCGGCATGCGCCAGCGGGCTTGGCCGGGTTGCGGGGCTCGACCAGGTTGCGGAACTTGGCCGGGTTGAGGACCCGAGCCAAGGGCAAGTCGGATTGAGGGCGCTGCTAGCCCTGATGTTTTTGAAAGGGATCCGGGTTCCGTTGCCTGCCTCGGTTTCATCCCCCCGACAGCCCTCCCCCAGCGTCTTCTGCTCCCGCTTCAGCCGTAGGGGAAATGACGACAGCGCCGACTGCGTTGGTCACATCCCCTATGGCACCCACGTCCCCCGACGGTGCCGCATCACCCATAGTAGTGGCGGCTGCATGCGAGGGGGCCTTCGAGGCAGAAAGATGAGCCGTCGCGCCGGACTTTTTCTTGGGCGCCATGGATGATGAAGTTGATGATGAAGAAGACGATGGCAGAGATTGGTGCGCGGTTCACGACCTCGGGTTTGCACGAGCACCTTCCCCCTACCTGGCGCGCCAAAGATGTCATGGTGGAACACGATCACCTATGGGGCCATCAGCCCCTTGTGGTTCGGCTGGGGGAGATCACGTTGCACAAAGAGCGGAGGCCGCGTAACAGCATGGCAGTGGTGACGCTAGTGGTTTTTACCCAGGTTTGGGCTGCTGCGAAGCGTAAAACCCTACTCCTGCTTTGGTGGATTGATGGGGAAGGACCACGATGAACACGCAGCACTCGAGCCCGGCAAGGTAGCCTTGGGGGGAGCAGCTATGCGCGTATGAGTACACTAGGGTCCGAATCAAAATCCATTTTTTTAGGTTGCCATGGCCCTCCTTTTATAGGCTAATGGGTCACCATAGTGGCAAAATAGTCATTATCTACTGATTAGATAGCCAACAGTGCTATCATACCTAACTCTGGCAGTTAGGACAAAGTGCATTAAATGCACTGCTAGGTGTCACGCTGAGGATGCAGCCCGGCAAGCCTGGCGCGCCGCTCAACCATCTTTTTCCTGTCTGCATGACATGCCTCTGGACGGGTGTCATATAGGGGGAATCTCCCTTCTACATAGCTGCCACGTGCCAAATGATAGCCACTTAATCACTTGGGGGCTCGACACCGCATTGATAATTGGCTTGCGCCGCTGTGCGGTGGAGCAGTGGAGTCTTGGCGGGGAGATTCGCCCTTGGCAGCCCCGGCAAGCCTGCCGGGGAAATCTTGAGGCTTATTCTCGGTGGGGCCTCGACCTGACCGGGCTCGCCTGCCCTGTAAGGGAGGTCTTTCCTTAGTGATATCTTGTTCTCTTGGCTTGTCTTGGTCTTCTTGATCCGCCCTTTGATTCCTCAAAGAACTCTCCATCTGGCTTGGTTTTGGCTTGGGTGCTTGGTGAAGTTCGCTTCCTTGCCATTGTGCCTGTGTACAGTCCGGGCAACATACGTGAAGGTTTGTTGCACCGACAATAGGATCTCGTAGCTATATTGCACATTGCAAGGCTCTTGTAACTAGCTTCTATTTCAGTCTTTTCGCTGTGCCATATTATCAGATCTATATTGACTTGTTCCAAATGTAGAGGAAAGCCCGCAAGGACCAAAAAGTACCTGAACCAAATGATGTGGAAATCTTCAAGGACTGTCACACCAGCAAGATAAAGGGCATGACTACACCAGTCAAAGCTGCTGTTGTAAGTCCTTAATCCGCATGCCTTTTAACTACTACTTACTCTGACTTGTGCATTGAACTGCATGGTTTGCAGCCAATGTCTATTACTCTTTTCAATTTTATACACAATTGCCTTAGCATATCATTGCACCTTACAAGTTTTAAAAGAGAGGAGTGATGTTCCTTTGATCTTGATCTGTAATCTAGTTCCGTGCTGGACTTGCCCACACAACGTTACAATTGCCTGTTTGTCTGTTCTCAGTTGTTTTGTGATATGAATGATGTCATACTATGCTTACCGTATTATAAACTTTGTCTCTTTATCCTTAGCTGTCAATACAATGTGAAGAAATAGACAATACATTAGCCATGGTACATGGTCATATGTTTGGAACCTGGTTTTATAATGTACTTTGCAGTAAAATACAACTAATATTTTACACGGGTTCACCAAAATAAGTTCTGTATATAGACCAAAGCTATTCTGTTTGGTTTTGCTGCCTCCTTAATATCTTCTGTTCTGGTACTACTAATGTACAAACTCAACTTTTCAGCAAGCTATGGAACAAATGGTGGAACCGCCACCTTCTGAAGGTGATGAGGCAACTATAACCGCAATGTCACCTCTTGCTGCAGTGGGTCAGTACATGCCCACTAACAGTGCCAAAAGCACGTTCCTGCATAATATTGAGTTGGTTGTTAAGGCAATCTCGTCCAAACTGCCTCATGATCAAGATATGCAAGCTCAAAACAAAGTTATATCTATGCTCTAGACACGAGTCCAATCCCTAACAGAGACCCTTTGTGAAACAAGGACAACCATTGTTCGATGTCGTCAAGATACCCATGGTTTTGAAACCAGACTATCAGACATTTGCTATGTTGTTCAGGAGCCTAGGAGAAATGAAGGCGAAGGTTATGGTGCTCCATTGGACGGTACAGCATGAAAACGTAACAGTCAAGTCAAATGAACTGAGCTTCTGAACTTCTGGTGGTGCATTTATCTGCCGGACCGTTAACTTTTATGCCAACCTTCCTTTTGTTTTATGGTTGTAATTTATTTTGTTATGATACACAATTTTTTCTTAACGTGCAACGACCAGCTGAAGAAAATAGCAAGCCATTTTTGTATAGTGTAGGGTGTTCCCTATATTTGCACTGGTGGCGAACTTTGATGCCCAGTGGATGTAATCTGTGCAATCGCCTTAATAGCCTAGTGTTAGTTTTTGGCTTATTTATTTCCCTAGTCTTCTTTTTCCTTGGTTTGCTAGAGGCCGCAACAACCATGGGCCAGATACGGACCGTGGTAACCTTGAGCCTGCTACGGGCCGTAGGATCAATGGGCCTCCTACGGGCTGTCTGGTAAATGGGCCTCCGACGGGCCGTAGAATCAATGGGCCTCCTACGGGCCATCGGATAAATGGGCCGACATGGGCCATAAATTGGTGTAATTGGTATCGAGCCAGCACGGTAACGGGCCGTTAACAGGCCGAAAGCCAGCAAAGGCTTAATTCTGTCACAGGCATAACGAGTCGTTAATGGGCCAGAATACATGACGGGTTGGAAACGGCGCAACGGGTTAACAGGCCACAAACGGGCCAATTCTAACTACGGGCTGAATTTGGCCCATTAGGAGAACATGCCAGTAACAGGCCGGAAGTAATCAAGGGCCGGAAAGGAGCCCAAGAATGTATGGGCCGTCAGTAGGCCGAAAGCTAACACGGGCTGGAAACGGCCCATGTGAATCATGGGCCGTTAATGGGTATAAAGAAGTTTACTGTTTATTATGGGCCAGAGTCACCACGGGCCACTAAAGGGCCCAAAGATACGAAGGCCTCATATGGGCCGAATGACATCATGGGTCATACATGGGCCGAAAGTGAAATGGGCTGGTATTATACTGGACGGCCCACATGACACTGTTGGGCTGAATTCGGGGACGCCATAACGGGCCATGAGCTACCGGGCCGTAAAATGGGCTATACGCGAATAGACCGTTAACAGGCTTTTCATGGTTCGTCCCGCTAGATTTTGACCAAGTCAAACGGGCCGGCCTTTGTAAGCTAAATGGGCCACTGTTGGGCTGTGCCACGTGTCGACATATCATAGGTGCCTCTCTGTCCCAATGACGAGCTGACACGTGGTTCTTGTGGCCAATGAGAATTTTACACGTGGAAAATCCCCATTGGTCTGGGTTGTTAACGGGTTATCGGATGCAAACCGGAACCCGATAGCTTAACGGCGACCCGTTACGGTGGAAGCCACGTGTCGGTTACCCTTGACGAAAACACTTCCATGATGCGGCATTTATCGTCATGGAAGTGGACACTTCCGTGATGATAATTTCAGTATTGTCATGGAACACTTCTACGACAGCACATGTATGATTATCTTGATTCTGTCATAAAATCGTCATGGATGTACATGCATGACAGAAAATGTGACTTACTGTGACAAACATGTATCATCACGGAAGTGTCTTTTTTTGTAGTGAAAGTTCAATCCCGCATAAAATTTTTGTATGATCATCCACAAATTTAAACCATGAGTAGGGCAATTTCTTATCACTAATTTCATCCTTTCCAAAGATTGGGCAACATGTTCATGCTCAAGTTTCTTGAAATTCATAATTTAATTTCTAAGGGAAATAATTTTCACGGGAGGAAAATATTTAGTAATAAAAGCATCTTTGCATCTATCCCAAGAATCAATGCTCTTTCGTGGCAAAGATGAAAACCAAAATTTTGCACGATCCCGCAATGAGAACGGGAATTTTTTTTAACTTCACAATATCATTATCCACATCTTTTTTCTTTTGCATGTCACAAAATTCTACGAAAGTGTTAAGATGAGATGCAGCATCTTCATTAGGACTACCAGAAAACTGTTTTTTCATAACAAGATTTAGCAAAGCGGCATTAATATCACAAGCCCCCGCACTAGCGGCGGGAGGAGCAATTGGAGTTCTAATAAAATTATTATTATTAGTATTGGAAAAATCACATAATTTTGTATTTTCTTGAGACATTGTGACTATGCAAATAAGATAACAAACAAGCAAAGAAGCAAACAAAAAAAGGCAAACGGAAAATATTTTTGTATTTTTGTAAAAAAAATAGAAGTGGTGGAGATGAAAACGAGAGGCAAATGGCAAATAATTTAAATGCAAGGAGATGAAAGTTTATGCATAGGTACTTGATAGTTGTTGATGATGTCTCCCCGGCAACGGCGCCAGAAATTCTTCCTGCTACTTGTGAGCTGTGTTGGGATTTTTTCGAAGAGGAGAGGATGATGCAGTACAGTAGAGATAATTATTTCCCTTAGTAATGAAACCAAGGTTATCAACCCAGTAGGAGAACCAAGCAACGACTAGTGAACAACACCTGCACACAAACAATAAATACTTGCAACCCAACGCGAATAAGGGGTTGTCAATCCCTTGACGGGTACGAGCAAGATTAAATTGTATAGTTTTTAATAGATATATTGGAAAATAATACAAAATAAAACAAATAAAAGAAAATTGCAGCAAAGTATTTTTGGTTTTAATAGATGATAAAAGATAGACCCGGGGCCATAGTTTTCACTCGAGGTTTCTCTCTTGAAAATAGCATACGGTGGGTAAACAAATTACTATTGGGCAATTGACAGAAAAGCAAATAATCATGACGATATCCAAGGCAATGATCATGAATATAGGCATCACGTCCAAGATAAGTAGACCAAAATGATTCTGCATCTACTACTATTACTCCACACATCGACCGCTATCTAGCATGCATCTAGTGTATTAAGTTCATGGAAGAATGGAGTAATGCCTTAAGCAAGATGACATGATGTAGACAAGATAAACTCACGTATGAAATAAATCCCATCTTTTTACCCTAAATAGCAACGACACATGCGTGGCATGTCCCTTTTTGTCACTGGGATTGAGCACCGCAAGATCGAACCCATTACAAAGCACCTCTTCCCATGGCAAGATAAATCAATCTAGGTGGCCAAACCAAACCAGTAAATCAGAGAAGAAATACGAGGCTATAACAATCATGCATAAAAGAGTTCAGAGAAAACTCAAATAATATTCATGGATAGATTTGATCATAAACTCACAATTCATCGGATCCCAACAAACAAACCGCAAAAAGTCATTACATCGAATAGATCTCCAAGAACACTGAGGAGAACATTATATTGAAGATCAAATAGAGAGAAGAAGCCATCTAGCTACTAACTATGGACCCATAGGTTCGTGGTAAACTACTCACGCATCATCGGAGGGCAGCAAGGATGATGAAGAGCCCCCTCTGTGATCGAATCCCCCTCCGGCAGAGTGCTGGAAAAGGCCTCCAGATGGGATCTCGTGGTTTTGAAACTTGCGGTGGCGGAAAAAAGTATTTCGTGGACTCCTTTGTTGGTTTCACGATTTTAGATAATTTATAGAGGCGGAGTTAGGTCAAACGGAGCCACGTGGGCCCCACAACACAACAGGGCGCGCCTACCCCTAGGGAACGTTGGTCTTCTCCTGAAGCTTCTAGTGTCTCTTTTTGTTGGGGAACATTGTATGGGAGACAAAAAAATTCCTACGCTCACCAAGATCAATATAGGAGATGAACATCTATGAGAGGAGAGATTGCATCTACATACCCTTGTAGATCACTAAGCGAAAGTGTTAAGAAATGCGGTTGATGTAGTCGAACGTCTTTGTGATCCAATCACGATACGTCCCGCGAACTCCTGAGCCAAGTGCCGAACGGATGGCACCTCCGCCTTCAACACACATACAGCTTGATGACGCCTTCACGTCCTCGATCCAGTGAGCGATGGTGAAGTAGTAGCTCGAGTCCTCTGGCAGCACGACGGCGTGGTGGCGGTGGTGGTGGCGGAATCTCAGCAGAGCTTCGCTAAGCACTACGAAGAGGAAGAGGGATGCGAGGGAGAGGAGAGGTAGCGCCATGGTGTAGAGATTTGCTCCAGGGTGTGGCTGCCCTCTCTCTACCTCTCGATATATAGGGGGAAGGGAGGAGGAGGGGGCGCCCTAGATCCCATCTAAGGGGGCGGCGGCCACAAGGCAGATGGGGGCGCCCCCTAGGGAAACCCTAGGGTGGCTTGCCCCCCAAGCCAGGTAGAGGGAACCCTAGATGGGGCGCCCCACCTCTCCTAGTTATGTGGGAAAGGGCGAGGGGGCACACAACCCCTTAGTGGGTTGGTTTGCCCCCTCCCCTTGGCCCATGGGGCCCCCCAACACTTGTTGGGGCCCCCCGAAACCCCTTTCGATCATGCTGGTCATCACCCGGTACCCCCGGAACAATTCCGGACTCCAATACCCTTCATCCAATATATCAATCTTCACCTCCGGACCATTTCGGAGTTCCTCATCATGTCCGGATCTCATCCGGGACTCCGAACAACCTTCGGTAACCACCATAATGACTCAACTATACTTATATCATCACCAAATGTTAAGTGTGTAGACCCTGCGGGTTCGAGAACTATGCAGACGTGACCGAGACACCTCTACGGTCAATAACCAATAGCGGGAACTGGATGTCCATACTGGTTCCCACATATTCTACGAAGATCTTATCGGTCAAACCTCAATGTCAAGGATTCAGCTAATCCCGTATGCAGTTCCCTTTGTCTGTCGGTATGTTACTTGCCCGAGATTCGATCGTCGGTATCTCCATACCTAGTTCAATCTCGTTACCGGCAAGTCTCTTTACTCATTCCGTAATACAATATCCCGTGGCTAACTCATTAGTCACATTCCTTGCAAGCTCATTGTGATACTGTATTACCGAGTGGGCCCTGAGATACCTCTCCGTCATACGGAGTGACAAATCCCAGTCTTGGTCCATGCCAACTCAATAGATACCCTCGGAGATACCTGTAGAGCACCTTTATAGTCACCCATTTATGTTGCGATGTTTGGTACACACAAGGTACTCCTCCGGTGTCAGTGAGTTGCATGATCTCATGGTCATAGGAACATATACTTGACATGCAGAAAACGATAGCAATAAACTTCACACGATCATATGCTACATTCATAGTTTGGGTCTTGTCCATCACATCATTCTCCTAATGATGTGATCCCATTATCAAATGACAACTCATGTCTATGACTAGGAAACCATAGCCATCTTTGATCAATGAGCTAGTCCTGTAGAGGCTCACTAGGGACATGTTGTTGTCTATGTATCCACACATGTATTTTAGTTTCCAATCAATACAATTATAACATGGATAATAAACAATTATCATGAACAAGGAAATATAATAATAACCACTTTATTATTGCCTCTAGGGCATATTTCTAGCACTTTTGTCCAGAAAAAAAATCTCCAAAAAGTTTCGTGGTATTTGGACTTCGTTTGGTATTGATATTCTGCGAAACCAAAAACAAGAAAAAAACAACAACTAGCACTGGGCACTAAGTTAATAGGGTAGTCCCAAAAAATGATATATTATTGCTTGAAACTGTCTATAAAACATCCAAGATTGATAATATAATAGCATGGAATAATAAAAAATTATAGATATGCTGGAGACGTATCATGTTCTAACCCTAAGGCTAGGTGGATGTAATTGTGACCATCCCCTCGACGGGCTAAACCCCTCAGCTTATATAGATACATGGTCGGTTGTCAATCTAGAGTTACACATGGCGGGGGCCAAAGTAGAGCTTGGAGTACACGTCAAGTCTTCGGTAGAGTCCCCCTTGATCACGCCAGAGTGAGAGGCCTCCGGAGTCCTTCCTTTATGAGAATGGTGGGCCGAAGCCCGGCCCATGGACTGTGGGCCAACTAGGTTGGTACCCCCTAGTCCAGGGCACCATCACTACTGCCATCATGTTATGGAGCAAGAAATTGACTCGAGGTTGCTTACCATGCCAGAGAGCCTATGTGCATGTGTGTTGAACGCAAAATACTACCCGGATGGACGTGTAAAGGACACATTTTTTTTCTGGGAACCCTTCCTCCACCGCATATAAGCTACATACTAGAATTACTAAAAAAAAGGGCCTAATGTGAATTGGCAATGAAGGGAAGGTACATACATGGCGAGATAGTTGGATCCCCAACATGCCACCATATAAAACTAGTCTCGCTATAGGGGAGGTGCAGACTATGTTGGGTCTCAGAGTTGTTAAATCAATATGGGTCCAGGTGTGTTAGAGCATCTACAGCCGTATTGGGCAAATCCGACCCCACAAAGGCCCGCGGACGCGCCCGGGCGCGTCCGCGGACAGTTACCGGCCACCCCTCAAAAAACGCATTCCACATCTGGATATCTCAAATTAGAAACCTCAAATCCATATTATTACATGCAACGTGAAACCTAATCTATGCGAAGCTCATCCAGTTCCACTCCCCACTTGCCCGACTCTGCCCTGGCCATGTCCGGTGGCCGGCTGCGCTCCTCAGAGTGTTGGGCCGGTCATCGGCAAGGTAGGGTAGGACATGGGACATGAGCTGGCTCACGGGACTCAAGGCCCCGCCGCCTTCCATGCCCTACTCTTCCTTGTCGGAGACCGGAACCCGAACGGTGCCGGTGGACGTCAGATTGATGATGGATCCATCCGGGGACAAGCCGCAGATGTCCACCACGATGCGGTTGCGGTGCCTGGACTGATGCGCCATACGGGGCGCTAGAGAATTTGACTTCGCCTCGCTGACGTCCGCCGCCGTCAGGGCTGCCGCCGCCTCCCGTGTTCGGTGCCTTGCACGGTGTGCACGCCGTGCCATGGCCTCGTCGGACGATTATGCGTCCCCAATATCGGCATGCCACCGGAGGGGTTGCGCGCCCGCCAGCGCGTTCGGATGCCAGACGGACCGCATGGCCTCTGACGAGGCAGCTAGGGCCGGCCTTGCGCCGGATCCATTCCCCATTTGGGCGGGCACAATGGATTCCCGATGGATGGAGTCCGAGCGCAGTCATCCATGGGCCTCCTCCCAGGCACGGCAGAGCGCAAGCCGGACGGCCATCTCCTCCTCGGGGCCGCGCGGGATGAGCTCGGGGTCGTCGAATCTGGAGGTGAAGGACTCGGATCCGCTGCCCGGCATGCCAGAGAAGGCCGAAAGGAGCCAGAGGCGAGCTTGGGTGGCGGAGGGGGAGTGGAGGGAAGGGGAGTGAAGTGGTTAGGGTTTGGTCCGGCGAACGGATGAGGAGGATTTTATGTGGGGTCAGGTGGGCCAGCGTGGGTCGGGGCCGACGTGGCAGGCGTGCCCGGGCGCGCCTGCGCGCCCCCATATCTGCCCCATATTTGGGCGGAATATGGGGGGTGTCGGTCAGCCCGGGCGTTTGAGGGTCATTTGAGGGGACCGTCTGGGTCAAAAAATCGTGACCGGCAGTGACCGGGCGGCCCGCCCGGACGTATGAGGTGGGTTTGAGAGGTCCGGTTGTAGATGCTCTTACTCTTCTTCAACAATACTTCCTTCCGGTGGACATTCAGGAAATACAGAAGATTCAGGCTTCACCTTGCCTCGCCTAGGTGCTAGAGCTGACTAGCATGTTTACCGTATGGAGCGCATATCTTCTAGGATTCGATGAGAAACATCGAGGGTCGGCTATATGGGGGCGCCCTACCACTCAAATGGTACAAACTTTTGCCTGGAAGCTCCCGGGGGGTGGTGATTTCGAGGCGATCAGACTGGGAGGAGGATCCACTGGATCTGGCATCCAAGACCAAGAGATCTACTGCCAGGGGAAGTGATGGGAAGATCAATACCGAGGCGACAAGCCAACACGATCCCCTGGGTCTTAGGGATTCATGGCTCAAAACAAGGAAGGCACTGTGCAAATTCGTGGGGGAAAAATCACGGGCGGTGAAGGTTAGTAAGGGATCAGGGGAGAATCAGGGATCACCGGAAGAATTGAGCCTGGGCCGGATCGAGACCTGGTTGAGAGAGATGAGGAAAGATCTGCTCCTACCATCAAAGGTATGTGATCGCCCGTATAAAATTGTTGATAGTCTGCATAAGGAAAAAGGAGATCCTCCAGATCGGGGCAATATGTCAATCCAGCAGGGGATGATTGGTTAGAGTACATAATTGGAAGGGGATCATGTTGCACCAAAATATCAAGATTCCCCTTAGGGGAGGAGGCTCGGATGGGAGTTTTAAAAAGGGACACGCCCCAATCGTCCAGCATGCCCAATATCCTGCTCACCAGATCCATCCCACCAGTGCCAATGGCGAACCAAAGCAAGAAGAGGGACAAGGCCGCGATGCATGAGCATAAGGAGGTGGACTCGTGTGATCGCGGCGATGGGAGCAACCACAGGCTGTTGAGGGGGAGCTCGTCCAGAACCAATGGACGGGTGGCCATGGACTCACAAGCTTCTGATGTGGTGGTGCTCGATCTCTCACGAGAGAGAGCGGCCATGCACTCAAGGTGGCTGGCGATCGGCCTCTTCTTCTCGATGCAGGCCTTCAGTGTGGCCGGCCTGTTTAGGGAGCTCAAGGAAAAGTGGGGGCTTCGCGGTCGCCTCCACTACACCCAACTGAAAAACAACATGTACCCGATGGAGTTTGAGAAGGAGGGCGACCTGCGTTTCATACTCGACAACGGGCCTTGGACAGACCATGGTGATGCTTTCCTGATTGTCTCGGTGGATGGCACCAGAGCTCCGGGTGATGTGGAAATCGCCCACATGCTGATCTGGGTGTAGATATATGATGTTCCCCCTCTCATGTTGTCCAGGGAGGTGGGGGAGCAGCTAGGTGCCTTGCTAGGGGAAGTGTTAGAGGTAGATGCTGATAGAAATGGCAGGATCCGTAATGAGTTTATTAGACTGAGAGTGTTGCATGATGTAGATGAACCCCTCTCTAGGAAAATAAAAACAAGAGAGCTAGCGAAGGAGGGAAAAAAGAGAAAGAGCTGCACATTCTTGAGGTGAAGTATGAGAGAGCCCCGCACTTCTGTGCGTATTGCGGGCGTATCGGACATGGCCAACGCGACTGTAAGCTACCGGAGGACCTCCAAATGATGAGGTTCATGGCAGCAATGCGTGCCTCTCCGTTCAAGAAAAGAAAGAGTGTGAGTGGAGTCATAGTGCCAGATGCAGGTGGTGCTCACCAGTTCCTGAACTTTGGATCCGGGAGTGAGGACGAGTCAAAGTGGGTGCCAAGACAGCTAGCCATAGTGAACTATGGTGGCATCCCAGAGGACATACTCGCCGACCCGATAGTGCAAGCCACCATTGCTGCTGTTAGTGCACTCAGGGTTGTGGGGGAGCCCGCCTGGGAACAAGCACAAACAGGGTGGTGAGGTGACTGCAACTCCAATAAAAACAGCTCCAGTTGGTGACTCGGGAACACAGAAGGCCGCAGGCCCTCCAATGACAGAGATCCCACGTCAGGTTGAGGGTGCATCTGTTGAAACAAACGAAGAGCTGCGCTACCCACCAGGCTTTGAGCCTATCACACAGCTTGTTGCGGGGGTGGGCTCTATTTCTGCTGATACCTCGTCAGCAAATATGATCACATCGACTGAGGGCCAGACCGGGGTTGTGGAAGAGAAAGGAAACAAACTGTTGGGAAACATAGCATGCAATTTCAAAAAAATTCCTATGCTCACAGAAGATCTATCTAGGAGATGCATAGAAACGAGGGGGGAGAGTGTGTCTACGTACCCTCGTAGACCATAAGCGAAAGCGTTTGACAACGCGGTTGATGTAGTCGAGCTTCTTCTAGCTCCGACCGATCAAGTACCGAACGTACAGCACCTCCGAGTTCTGCACACGTTCAACTCGATGACGCCCCTCGTCCTCTTGATCCAGCAAGGTGTCAAGGAAGTAGATGAGTTCCATCAGCACGACGGCATGGTGACGGTGATGGTGAAGTGATCTGCGCAGGGCTTCGCCTAAGCACTACGAAGATATGACCGGAGGCATAAATTGTGGAGGGGGGCGCCGCACACTGCTAACAATTGTTGTTGTGTGTTCTAGGTGCCCCCTTCCCATGTATATATAGGTGGGAGGGGGAGGGGAGAAGCAAGGGTGCGCCCCAAGTAGGAGGAATCCTACTTGGGGTCATCCCCAATTCGGCCTCCCCCCCTTCCATAATTGCCGGAGGGGGAAAAGGGAAGAGGAAGGAGAGAAGGAAAGGGGGGGCCGAATCCCCTCTTTCCCTTCTCCCACTCGGCCTCCTTCCTTGGGGGGGCACGCCACCCCTTGTGGGCTGGTGTGCTCCCCTCTTATGGCCCATATGGCCCAAATCATTTCCCCGGGGGTTCCGGTAACCCCTCCGGTACTCCGATAAATACCCGATACACTACGGAACACTTCCGGTGTCCGAATACTATCGTCCTATATATCAATCTTTATCTCTCGACCATTTCGAGACTCCTCATCATGTATGTGATCTCATCCGGGACTTCGAACAACATTCGGTCACCAAATCACATAACTCATATAATACTAAATCATCATCGAACGTTAAGCGTGCGGACCCTACGGGTTCGAGAACTATGTAGACATGACCGAGACACCTTTCCGGTCAATAACCAATAGTGGAACATGGATGCTCATATTGGCTCCTACATATTCTATGAAGATCTTTATCGGTCGAACCATTATGACAACATACGTTATTCCCTTTGTCCATCGGTATGTTACTTCCCCGAGATTCGATTGTCGGTATCTCCACACCTAGTTCAATCTCATTAACAGCAAGTCTCTTTACTCATTCCGTAATACATCATCCTATAACTAACTCATTAGTCACTTTGCTTGCAAGGCTTCTTATGATGTGCATTACCGAGAGGGCCCAGAGATACCTCTCCGATACTCGGAGTGAAAAATCCTAATCTCGATCTATGCCAACCCAACAAACACCTCCGGAGATACCTGTAGAGCATCTTTATGATCACCTAGTTACGTTGTGACGTTTGATAGCACACAAGGCATTCCTCCGGTATTCGGGAGTTGCATAATCTCATAGTCGAAGGAATATGTATTTGACATGAAGAAAGCAATAGCAATAAAACTGAACGATCATAATGCTAAGCTAACGGATGGGTCTTGTCCATCACATCATTCTCCTAATGATGTGATCCCGTTATCAAATGACAACTCATGTCCATGGTCAGGAAACCTTAACCATCTCTGATCAACGAGCTAGTCAAGTAGAGGCTCACTTGGGACACAGTGTTTCTCTATGTATTCACACATGTATTTAGGTTTCCGATCAATACAATTCTAGCATGAATAATAAACATTTATCATGAATAAGGAAATATAAAATAACAACTTTATTATTGCCTCTAGGGCATATTTCCTTCAGTCTCCCACTTGCACTAGAGTCAATAATCTAGATTACATTGTAATGATTCTAACACCCATGGAGTCTTGGTGTTGATCATGTTTTGCTCGTGGAAGCGGCTTAGTCAACGGGTTTGCTACATTCAGATCCGTATGTATTTTGCAAATCTCTATGTCTCCCTCCTTGACTTGATCATGGATGGAGTTGAAGCGTCTCTTGATGTGTTTGGTTCTTTTGTGAAATCTGGATTCCTTCGCTAAGGCAATTGCTCCAGTATTGTCACAAAAGATTTTCATTGGACCCGATGCACTAGGTATTACACCTAGATCGGATATGAACTCCTTCATCCAAACTCCTTTATTTGCTGCTTCCGAAGCAGCTATGTACTCCGCTTCACACGTAGATCCCGCCACGACGCTCCACTTGGAACTGCACCAACTGACAGCTCCACCATTCAATATAAATACGTATCCGGTTTGTGACTTAGAGTCATCTAGATCAGTGTCAAAACTAGCATCAACGTAACCATTTACGACGAGCTCTTTGTCACCTCCATAAATGAGAAACATATCCTTAGTCCTTTTCAGGTACTTTAGGATGTTCTTGACCGCTATCCAGTGATCCACTCCTGGATTACTTTGGTACCTCACTACCAGACTTATGGCAAGGCACACATCAGGTCTGGTACACAGCATAGCATACATGATAGAACCTATGGCTGAAGCATAGGGAATGACTTTCATTTTCTCGCTATCTTCTGCAGTGGTCGGGCATTGAGTCTTACTCAACTTCACACCTTGCAACACAGGCAAGAACCCTTTCTTTTACTGATCCATTTTGAACTTCTTCAAAACTTTATCAATGTATGTGCTTTGTGAAAGTCCTATTAAGCGTCTCGATCTATCCCTATAGATCTTGATGTCCAATATATAAGCAGCTTCACCGAGGTCTTTCATTGAAAAACTCTTATTCAAGTATCCTTTTATGCTATCCAGAAATTCTACATCATTTCCAATCAACAATATGTCATCCACATATAATATTAGAAATGCTACAGAGCTCCCACTCACTTTCTTGTAAAATACAGGCTTCTCCGAAAGTCTGTATAAAACCATATGCTTTGATCACCTCATCAAAGCGTATATTCCAACTCCGAGATGCTTGCACCAGTCCATAGATGGATCGCTGGAGCTTGCACACTTTATTAGCACCTTTAGGATCGACAAAACCTTCTGGTTGCATCATATACAACTCATCTTTAAGAAATCCATTAAGGAATGCAGTTTTGACGTCCATTTGCCATATTTCATAATCATAAAATGCAGCAATTGCTAACATGATTCGGATGGACTTAAGCATCGCTACGAGTGAGAAAGTCTCATCGTAGTCAACTCCTTGAACTTGTCGAAAACCTTTTGCGACAAGTCGAGCTTTGTAGATAGTAACATTACCATCTGCTTCAGTCTTCTTCTTGAAGATCCATTTATTCTGTATGGCTTGCCGATCATCGGGCAAGTCCACCAAAGTCCACACTTTGTTCTCATACATGGATCCTATCTCAGATTTCATGGCCTCAAGCCATTTTTCGGAATCTGGGCTCACCATAGCTTCTTCATAGTTCGTAGGTTCACCATGGTCTAGTAACATGACTTCCAGAACAGGATTACCGTACCACTCTAGTGCGGAACGTGCTCTGGTTGACCTACGAGGTTTGGTAGTAACTTGATCTGAAGTTTCATGATCATCATCATTAGCTTCCTCTCTAGTTGGTGTAGGCATCACAGGAACGGTTTTTTATGATGAGCTACTTTCCAATTCGAGAGAAGGTACAATTACCTCATCAAGTTCTACTTTCCTCCCACTCACTTCTTTCGAGAGAAACTCCTTCTCTAGAAAGTTTCCATTCTTGGCAACAAAGATCTTGCCTTCGGATCTGTGGTAGAAGGTGTACCCAATTGTTTCCTTCGGGTATCCTATGAAGACACACTTCTCCGATTTGGGTTCAAGCTTATCAGGCTGAAGCCTTTTGACATAAGTGTCACAACCCCAAACTTTAAGAAACGACATCTTAGGTTTCTTGCCAAACCACAGTTCATACGGTGTCGTCTCAACAGATTTAGATGGTGCCCTATTTAACGTGAATGCAGCTGTCTCTAATGCATAACCCCAAAACGATAGTGGTAAATCGGTAAGAGACATCATAGATCGCACCATATCTAATAAAGTACAGTTACGACGTTCGGACACACCATTACGCTGTGGTGTTCCAGGTGGCGTGAGTTGTGAAACTATTCCACATTGTTTGAAATGAAGGCCAAACTCATAACTCAAATATTCGCCTCCGCGATCAGATCGTAGAAACTTTATTTTCTTGTTACGATGATTCTCCACTTGACTCTGAAATTCTTTGAACTTTTCAAATGTTTCAGACTTGTGTTTCATCAAGTAGATATACCCATATATGCTCAAATCATCTGTGAAATTTAGAAAATAGCGATATCCGCCGCGAGCCTCAACACTCATCGGACCGCATACATCGGTATGTATTATTTCCAATAAGTCATTGGCTCGCTCCATTGTTCCGGAGAACGGAGCTTTAGTCATCTTACCCATGAGGCATGGTTCGCAAGTATCAAATGATTCATAATCAAGTGATTCCAAAAGTCCATCCGCATGGAGTTTCTTCATGCGCTTTACACCAATATGACCTAAACGGTAGTGCCACTAATATGTTGCACTATCATTATCAACTTTGCATCTTTTGGCATCAATATTACGAATATGTGTATCACCATAATCGAGATTCAACAAAAATAGACCATTCTTCAAGGGTGCATGACCATAAAAGATATTGTTCATATAAATAGAATAACCATTATTCTCTGATTTAAATGAATAACCGTCTCGCACTAAACAAGATCCAGATATAATGTTCATGCTCAACGCTGGCACCAAATAACAATTATTCAGGTCTAAAACTAATCCCGAAGGTAGATGTAGAGGTAGCGTGCCGACGGCGATCACATCGACCATGGAACCATTCCTGACGCGCATCGTCACCTCGTCCTTAGCCAATCTTCGTTTAATCCGTAGCCCCTGTTTCGAGTTACAAATATGAGCAACCGAACCAGTATCAAATACCCAGGCACTACTACAAGCATTAGTTAGGTACACATCAATAACATGTATATCAAATATACCTTTGTTCACTTTGCCATCCTTCTTATCCGCCAAATACTTGGGGCAGTTCCACTTCCAGTGACCAGTCCCTTTGCAGTAGAAGCACTCAGTTTCAGGCTTGGGTCCAGCTTTGGGCTTCTTCTCGGGAGTGGCAACTTGCTTGCCATTCTTCTTGAAGTTCTCCTTCTTTCCCTTGCCCTTTTTCTTGAAACTAGTGGTCTTGTTAACCATCAACACTTGATGCTCCTTCTTGATTTCGACCTCCACAGCTTTGAGCATTACGAAGAGCTCGGGAATTGTCTTCTCCATCCCTTGCATATTATAGTTGATCACGAAGCCTTTGTAGCTTGGTGGCAGTGATTGAAGAAATCTGTCAATAACACTATCATCTGGAAGATTAACTCCCAGCTAAGTCAAGTGATTATGATACCCAGACATTTTGAGTATGTGTTCACTGACAGAATTGTTCTCATCCATCTTGCAGCTATAGAACTTGTTGGAGACTTCATATATCTCAACTCAGGCATTTGCTTGAAATATTAACTTCAACTCTTGGAACATCTCATATGCTCCATGATGTTCAAAACGTCTTTGAAGTCCCGATTCTAAGCCGTAAAGCATGGCACACTGAACTATCGAGTAGTCATCAACAAGCGACTGCCAGGCGTTCACAACGTCCGCAGTTGCTGGAGGGGGTGGCACACCTAGCGGTGCATCAAGGACATAATTCTTCTGTGCAGCAATGAGGATAATCCTCAAGTTACGAACCCAGTCCGTGTAGTTTCTACCATCATCTTTCAACTTAGCTTTCTCTAGGAACGCATTAAAATTCAAGGGAACGGTAGCACGGGCCATTGTTCTACAACATAGATATGCAAAAAACTATCAGGACTAAGTTCATGATAAATTAAGTTCAATTAATCAAATTACTTAAGAACTCCCACTTAGATAGACATCCCTCAAGTCATCTAAATGATACGTCATCCAAATCAACTAAACCATGTCCGATCATCACGTGAGATGGAGTAGTCATCAATGGTGAACATCTCTATGTTGATCATATCTACTATATGATTCACGTTCGACCTTTCTGTCTCTAGTGTTCCGAGGCCATGTCTGTACATGCCAGGCTCGTCAAGTTTAACCCGAGTATTCCACATGTGCAAAACTGTCTTGCACCCATTGTATTTGAACGTAGAGTCTATCACACCCGATCATCATGTGGTGTCTCAACACGATGAACTGTCGCAACGGTGCATACTCAGGGAGAACACTTATACCTTGAAATTTAGATAAGGGATCATCTTATAATGCTACCGCCGTACTAAGCAAAATAAGATGCATAAAAGATAAACATCACATGCAATCAAAATATGTGACATGATATGGCCATCATCATCTCGTGCTTTTGATCTCCATCTCCAAAGCATCGTCATGATCTCCATCGTCACTGGCTCGACACCTTGATCTCCATCGTTGCGTCGTGGTCGTCTCACCAACTATTGCTTCTACAACTATCGCTAACGCATAGTGATACAGTAAAGCAATTACATGGCGTTTGCATTTCATACAATAAAGCGACAACCATAAGGCTCCTGCCAGTTGCCGATAACTTACAGAACATGATCATCTCATATAACAACGTATATCACATCATGTCTTAACCATATCACATCACAACATGCCCTGCAAAAACAAGTTAGACGTCCTCTACTTTGTTGTTGCAAGTTTTACGTGGCTGCTACGGGCTTCTAGCAAGAACCGTTCTTACCTACGCATCAAAACCACAACGGGGATTTATCAAGTTTGCTGTTTTAACCTTCAACAAGGACCGGCCGCAGTCAAATTCGATTCAACTAAAGTAGGAGAAACAGACACCCGCCAGCCACCTTTATGCAAAACTAGTTGCATGTCTGTCGGTGGAACCGGTCTCATGAACGTGGTTATGTAAGGTTGGTCCGGGCCGCTTCATCCAACAATACCGCTGAATCAAAATAAGACATTGGTGGTAAGCAGTATGACGATCACTGCCCACAACTCTTTGTGTTCTACTCGTGCATATCATCTACGCATAGACCTGGCTCGGATGCCACTATTGGGAAACGTAGCATCTACTCAAAAAATTTCCTACGCTCACGCAAGATCTATCTAGGAGATGCATAGCAACGAGGGGGGAGAGTGTGTCTACATAACCTCGTAGACCATAAGCAGAAGCGTTTGACAATGCGGTTGATGTAGTCGAGCTTCTACTAGCTTCGACCGATCAAGTACCAAACGTACGGCACCTCCGAGTTCTGCACACATTCAGCTCGATGACGTCCCTCGTCCTCTTGATCCAGCAAGGTGTCGAGGAAGTAGATGAGTTCCGTCAGCACGACGGCGTGGTGATGGTGATGGTGAAGTGGTCCGCGCAGGGCTTCGCCTAAGCACTACGAAGATATGACCGGAGGCGTAAACTGTGGAGGGGGGCGCCGCACACGGCTAACAATTGTTGTTGTGTGTTCTAGGCGCCCCCTTCCCATGTATATATAGGTGGGACGGGGAGGGGAGCAGCAAGGGTGCACCCCAAGTAGAAGGAATCCTACTTGGGGTCCTCCCCAATTCGGCCTCCCCCCCTTCCATAATTGCCGGAGGGGGAAAAGGGAAGAGGAAGGAGAGAAGGAAAGGGGGGGCGAATCACCTCTTTCCCTTCTCCCACTCGGCCTCCTTCCTTGGGGGGGGGGGGCGCCACCCCTTGTGGGCTGGTGTGCTCCCCTCTTATGGCCCATATCTTTTCCCCGGGGGTTCCGGTAACCCCACCGGTACTCCGATAAATACCCGATACACTCCGGAACACTTCCCGTGTCTGAATACTATTGTCCTATATATTAATCTTTATCTCTCGACCATTTCGAGACTCCTCGTCATGTCCGTGATCTCATTTGGGAATCCGAACAACAATCGGTCACCAAATCACATAACTCATATAATACTAAATCGTCATCGAACGTTAAGCGTGCGGACCCTACGGGTTCGAGAACTATGTAGACATGACCGAGACACCTCTCCGGTCAATAACCAATAGTGGAACCTGGATGCTCATATTGGCTCCTACATATTCTACGAAGATCTTTATCGGTCGAACCGTTATGACAACATACGTTATTCCCTTTGTCCATCGGTATGTTACTTGCCCGAGATTCGATCATCGGTATCTCCATACCTAGTTCAATCTCGTTACCAGCAAGTCTCTTTACTCGTTCCGTAATACATCATCATGTAACTAACTCATTAGTCACTTTGCTTGCAAGGCTTCTTATGATGTGCATTACTGAGAGGGCCCAGAGATACCTCTCCGATACTCGGAGTGACAAATCCTAATCTCGATCTATGCCAACCCAACAAACACCTTCGGAGATACCTGTAGAGCATCTTTATGATCACCCAGTTACGTTGTGACGTTTGATAGCACACAAGGCATTCCTTCGGTATTCGGGAGTTGCATAATCTCATAGTCGAAGGAATATGTATTTGACATGAAGAAAGCAATAGCAATAAAACTGAATGATCATAATGCTAAGCTAACGGATGGGTCTTGTCCATCACATCATTCTCCTAATGATGTGATCCCGTTATCAAATGACAACTCATGTCCATGGTCAGGAAACCTTAACCATCTTTGATCAACGAGCTAGTCAAGTAGAGGCTCACTAGGGACACCGTGTTTGTCTATGTATTCACACATGTATTTAGGTTTCCGATCAATACAATTCTAGCATGAATAATAAACATTTATCATAAATAAGGAAATATAAAATAACAACTTTATTATTGCCTCTAGGGCATATTTTCTTCACAAACTGTAGGCTGATGCAAAAGGAGAGGAAGGTATGAAGGAACCAGCAGAGGCAAAGGACACACAGATGCAGAAAAATGCAGGGGATGCAGTTTCAGTTCTTGGGAAGAGGGGTGACAGAGGGGGGGAGGATACAACTGCTCCAGACATAGAGAAGACAGGGAAGGATTCAGACAAGAACAAGAAGCAGAAGGAGGCCGACAGTGTGGACGAGCAGATCAAGGGTGAGCTTGGTGGTGGGGAAGCTACCGGTCATCTGGTGGATGCCAAGGATGGCATCCACCAGGAGCCATGACGCTCCTAAGCTGGAACCGCCGGTGCCTCGGGCAGCCCCGGACAGTTCAGGAGCTGGTGTGCCTTGTGCATACCTATAAACCAAAGATCGTTATCCTTTCTGGGACACGGCAAAAGAATAAATATGTTAGCAACTTGAGATGGAGGCTAGGGATGAAACATTGTATCATTCAGGCCGGCGTAGGAAAAGGAGCCGGCATAGCCTTGTTCTGTGATGAGAGTGTTGAAGTAATAAAGCTTGTCGTGGGTTTGAGATATATTGATGTGTTGATAAGTTTAAATCCCCACGATCAGCAGGAACCTTTGTGTATGGTGAGCCAAAAGCACATGAATGTCACCACATGTGGAACCTTCTTAGGAGAATAAAAACGGCGTCGAGTGCACCATGGTTTGCTATAGGGGATTTCAACGAGACTTTATACCAATCTGAACATTTCTCTACCACAAAAAGGCCAGAGAGAAACATGGAAAACTTTCGTGAAGCCCTCTCGGACTGTGGCCTATTTGATCTAGGTTTTAGAGGACTGGCTTGGATGTACGATAACAAGCTGGACGGATTGAGGAATGTAAAAGCACGGTTGGACAGGAGAATAGCATCCTCGGGGTGGAGCGATATTTTTAAGGATGCATCGATGGAGCATGTGTCTTCATCCAGATCGGATCACCTGCCCCTCCTTCTTCATTTTGGCCCAAGGCTAGAGTGGAGACTTACAAACGAGAAGTGTGTTCCAGCCTTTCGGTATGAATACATGTGGGAAAGGGCTGAATCACTGGGCTCCTTGATAGAAGGCTCATGGAGGAAGGACGGGGCAGCGGGGTCCCTAGAAAAGGTTGGAAAGAAAATTGCAACTATGCAATCAGACTTGAGACAATGGGTTGCCAAAGATTTTGGGTCAGTTCTGAAAGACACAATAGCAATCAGAAAGAAACTGAGTAATCTCTGGAAGGCTCCACATTCGCAAGGGCGGCAAAGTAAGATAAAGAAACTCTCAAAGGAATTGGATGAGTTACTCCTTAGAGAGGAGATGATGTGGAAATAGGTCAAGAGTGATAGAGCTAAAGGAAGGTGATAGAAATACGAAGTATTTTCAGCGGAAAGCATCATGGAGAAAGAAAAAGAATTCTATATCCAAACTGAAGGATGAAATGGGAAATTAGATCTCGGATAAGAAGGCAATTGAGGATCATGCAACAAATTTTTTCAAAAATCTGTATACAAAAGACCAAAGTGTGTTTCCAAATGAATTGTTGGAGCTGACACAAAAAACTGTTAGCGAGATCTGAATGCCCAACTAACAAAAAAGTTCACTGTGGAGGAAGTGAGCGACGCCCTTTTCCAGATCGGTCCACTGAAGGCACCAGGCCCGGCCAGTTTTTCGGCCAGATTCTACCAACGAAACTGGTTCGCGCTAAAGGACGATGTAGTGGCTGCAGTCCTGTGTTTATTTGACTCTAGAGTACTCCCGGAAGGTATAAATGATACTGTCATTGTCCTAATTCCAAAAGGAAGTGACCCAGAATCATTGAAAGACTATCGCCCCATAAGCCTATGTAACGTGATTTACAAGGTTGTATCGAAGTGTCTGGTGAACAGATTAAGGCCAGTACTAGATGATATCATCTTCAAGACGTAGAGTGCATTCATCCCTGGAAGAATGATCACGGATAATGCGATTATTGCGTTCGAGTGTTTCCATAAAATCTAGCATAGCAAGAACCGTCATAATACTCATTGTGCCTATAAGTTAGACTTTGCAAAAGCATATGACCGCGTTGATTGGAAATACCTTGAGGGAGTCCTGGGAAAAATTGGTTTCTGTCAGAAATGGATAGGATGGATCATGGAATGTGTGACCTCGGTCAGATTCTCAATAAAATGCAATGGAGAGCACCTGGAATTTTTCAAACCTTCGAGAGGCCTCTGTCAAGGGGATCCACTCAGTCCTTATCTGTTCTTATTTGTTGCAGATGGCTTGGTGAACTTATTACACAGAGAGGTAGCCGAAGGTAACATCACACCGATTAAAATTGCAAGGAATAGTCTGGGCATTTCAAATATGTTGTTTGCCGATGACAGTTTGCTTTTCTTTAAGGGCACGGTGGATGAAGTTGTGGCTGTTAAGAGGGTCATGAGTGTGTTCCAGAAATGTACGGGTCAACTTCTCAGCCCGAGTAAATGCTCTCTTCTTTTTAGTGATCAATGCCTTGAAGATATTAGAGACGAAATTAAAGCAGTGTTGGGGGTTGAGGTATCCACCTTTGAGAGCAAATATTTGGGACTCCCAACGCCGGAGGAAGGATGAAGGATGAGTGTTTTCAACCGATAATGGACAGACTGGGGAAGAGATGTAATAGTTGGAATGAAAGGTTTATGTCCTATGCTGCAAAAGAGGTTCATGTAAAATCTGTTGTACAGGCACTACCTGTTGGGGAACGTAGCAGAATTTTAAAATTTTCTACGCATCACCAAGATCAATCTATGGAGTCATCTAGCAACGAGTGAGAGGGGAGTGTATCTACATACCCTTGTAGATCGCGAGCGGAAGCGTTCAAGAGAACGGGGTTGATGGAGTCGTACTCGTCGTGATCCAAATCACCGATGACCGAGCGCCGAACGGACGGCACCTCCGCGTTCAACACACGTACGGAGCAGAGACGTCTCCTCCTTCTTGATCCAGCAAGGGGGGAGGAGAGGTTGATGGAGATCCAGCAGCACGATGGTGTGGTGGTGGAAGCAGCGGGATTTCAGCAGGGCTTCGCCAAGCGCTACTGGAGGAGGAAGAGGTGTCACGGGAGGGAGAGGGAGGCGCCAGGGGCTGAGCTGTTTCTCCCATGCACCTCCCCACTATATATAGGGGTGGATGGGGCTGGTTTCTTGCCCTCCAAGTCCATTGGGGCATTGGCAAAGGTGGAAGGAAAGAAATCCCATCCTTTCCCTTCCCCACCGATTGTTATCCCCCTTTTTTAGGGATCTTGATCTTATCCCTTCGGGATATGATCTTATTCCTTCTAAGGGGGAATCTTGGTGCGCCTTGACTAGGGGTGTGGGGCCTTGCCCCCACTACCCACGTTCATGTGGGTCCCCCCATGCAGGTGGGCCCCACTCCGGAACCTTCTAGAACCTTCTCGGTACAATACCGAAAAATCCCGAACATTTTCCGGTGGCCAAAATAGGACTTCCCATATATAAATCTTTACCTCCGGACCATTCCGGAACTCCTCGTGACGTCCAGGATCTCATCCGAGACTCCGAACAACCTTCGGGTTACCGCATACTAATATCTCTATAACCCTAGCGTCACCGAACCTTAAGTGTGTAGACCCTACGGGTTCGGGAGACACGCAGACATGACCGAGACGACTCTCCGGTCAATAACCAACAGCGGGATCTGGATACCCATGTTGGCTCCCACATGCTCCTCGATGATCCCATCGGATGAACCACGATGTCGAGGATTCAATCAATCCCGTACGCAATTCCCTTTGTCTATCGGTACGATACTTGCCCGAGATTCGATCGTCGGTATCTCGATACCTTGTTCAATCTCGTTACCGGCAAGTCTCTTTACTCGTTTCCGTAACACATCATCCCGTGAACAACTCCTTGATCACATTGAGCTCATTATGATGATGTCCTACCGAGTGGGCCCAGAGGTACCTCTCCGTTACATGGAGTGACAAATCCCAGTCTCGATTCGTGCCAACCCAACAGATACTTTCGGAGATACCCGTAGTGCACCTTTATAGCCACCCAGTTATGTTGTGACGTTTGGTGCACCCAAAGCACTCCTACGGTATCCGGGAGTTGCACAATCTCATGGTCTAAGGAAAAGTTACTTGACATTGGAAAAGCTTTACCAAACGAACTACACGATCTAGTGCTAGGCTTAGGATTGGGTCTTGTCCATCACATCATTCTCCTAATGATGTGATCCCGTTATCAATGACATCCAATGTCCATGGTCAGGAAACCGCAACCATCTATTGATCAACGAGCTAGTCAACTAGAGGCTTACTAGGGACATGTTGTGGTCTATGTATTCACACATGTATTACGATTTCCGGATAACACAATTATAGCATGAATAACAGACAATTATCATGAACAAGGAAATATAATAATAACCATTTTATTATTGCCTCTAGGGCATATTTCCAACAGTCTCCCACTTGCACTAGAGTCAATAATCTAGTTACATTGTGATGAATCGAACACCCATAGAGTACTGGTGTTGATCATGTTTTGCTCGTGAAAGAGGTTTAGTCAACGGATCTGCTACATTCAAATCCGTGTGCACTTTACAAATATCTATGTCTCCATCTTGAACATGTTCACGTATGGAGTTGAAGCGACGCTTGATATGCCTAGTCCTTTTGTGAAACCTGGGCTCCTTGGCAAGGGCAATAGCTCCAGTGTTGTCACAGAAGAGAGCCATTGGACCCGACGCATTTGGAATGACTCCTAGGTCGGTGATGAACTCCTTCATCCATACTGCTTCGTGTGCTGCCTCCGAGGCTGCTATGTACTCCGCTTCGCATGTAGAACCCGCCACGACGCTTTGCTTGCAACTGCACCAACTTACCGCTCCACCATTCAAAATATACACGTATCCGGTTTGTGACTTGGAGTCATCCGGATCTGTGTCGAAGCTAGCGTCGACGTAACCCTTTACGACGAGCTCTTCGTCACCTCCATATACGAGAAACATATCCTTAGTCCTTTTCAGGTACTTCAGGATGTTCTTGACCGCTGTCCAGTGTTCCTTGCCGGGATTACTTTGGTACCTACCTACCAAACTTACAGCAAGGTTTACATCAGGTCTGGTACACAGCATGGCATACATAATAGACCCTATGGCTGAGGCATAGGGGATGACACTCATCTCTTCTATATCTTTTGCCGTGGTCGGGCATTGAGCCGAGCTCAATTTCACACTTTGCAATACAGGCAAGAACCCCTTCTTGGACTGATCCATATTGAACTTCTTCAATATCTTATCAAGGTATGTGCTTTGCGAAAGACCTATGAGGCGTCTCGATCTATCTCTATAGATCTTGATGCCTAATATATAAGCAGCTTCTCCAAGGTCCTTCATTGAAAAACACTTATTCAAGTAGGCCTTTATACTTTCCAAGAATTCTATATCATTTCCCATCAGCAGTATGTCATCCACATATAATATGAGAAATGCTACAGAGCTCCCACTCACTTTCTTGTAAACACAGGCTTCTCCATAAGTCTGTGTGAACCCAAACGCTTTGATCATCTCGTCAAAGCGAATGTTCCAACTCCGAGATGCTTGCACCAGCCCATAGATTGAGCGCTGGAGCTTGCATACCTTGTCAGCATTCTCAGGGTCGACAAAACCTTCCGGTTGTATCATATACAACTCTTCCTTAAGAAAACCATTAAGTAATGCCGTTTTGACGTCCATTTGCCATATCTCATAATCATAGTATGCGGCAATTGCTAACATGATTCTGACGGATTTCAGCTTCGCTACGGGTGAGAAAGTCTCATCGTAGTCAACCCCTTGAACTTGTCGATAACCCTTAGCGACAAGCCGAGCCTTATAGATGGTCACATTACCATCCGCGTCAGTCTTCTTCTTAAAGATCCATTTATTTTCTATGGCTTGCCGATCATCGGGCAAGTCAGTCAAAGTCCATACTTCGTTTTCATACATGGATCCTATCTCGGATTTCATGGCTTCAAGCCATTTGTCGGAATCCGGGCCCGCCATCGCTTCTTCATAGTTCGAAGGTTCACTGTTGTCTAACAACATGATTTCCAGGACAGGATTGCCATACCACTCTGGTGCGGAACGTGTCCTCGTGGACCTTCGAAGTTCAGTGGTAGCTTGATCATGATCATTATCAATAACTTCCTCTCTAGCCGGTGTAGGCTCCACAGAAACATTTTCCTGTGCTGCGCTACTCTCCGGTTCGAGGGTCATCTCATCAAGCTCCACTTTCCTCCCACTTACTTCTTTCGAGAGAAACTCTTTCTCTAGAAAGGATCCATTCCTGGCAACAAAGATCTTGCCCTCGGATCTTAGGTGGAAGGTATACCCAATAGTTTCCTTAGGGTATCCTATGAATACGCATTTTTTCGACTTGGGTTCGAGCTTCTCTGGTTGAAGTTTCTTCACATAAGCATCGCATCCCCAAACTTTCAGAAACGACAGCTTAGGTTTCTTCCCAAACCATAATTCATACGGTGTCGTCTCAACGGATTTTGACGGTGCCCTATTTAAAGTGAATGCGGCAGTCTCTAAAGCATAACCCCAAAAGGATAGCGGTAAATCGGTAAGAGACATCATAGATCGCACCATATCCAATAGAGTGCGATTACGACGTTCGGACACACCATTACGCTGAGGTGTTCCAGGCGGCGTGAGTTGTGAAACAATTCCACATTTCCTTAAGTGCGTGCCAAATTCATGACTCAAATATTCTCCTCCACGTTCTGATCGTAAGAACTTTATTTTCTTGTCACGTTGATTCTCAACCTCACTCTGAAATTCCTTGAACTTTTCAAAGGTCTCAGACTTGTGCTTCATCAAGTAGACATACCCATATCTACTCAAATCATCGGTGAGGGTGAGAACATAACGATAACCACCGCGAGCCTCAACACTCATTGGACCACACACATCAGTATGTATGATCTCCAATAAGTTGGTTGCTCGCTCCATTGTTCCGGAGAACGAAGTCTTGGTCATCTTGCCCAAGAGGCATGGTTCGCATCTGTCAAATGATTCATAATCAAGAGACTCCAAAAGTCCATCTGCATGGAGTTTCTTCATGCGTTTAACACCGATATGACCAAGGCGGCAGTGCCACAAGTATGTGGGACTATCGTTATCAACCTTGCATTTCTTGGCATTCACATTATAAACATGTGTAACATCACGTTCGAGATTCAATAAAAATAAACCATTCACCAGCGGGGCATGACCATAAAACATATCTCTCATATAAATAGAACAACCATTATTCTCAGATTTAAATGAGTAGCCATCTCGCATTAAGCGAGATCCAGATACAATGTTCATGCTCAAAGCTGCTACTAAATAACAATTATTGAGGTTTAAAACTAATCCCGTAGGTAGATGCAGAGGTAGCGTGCCGACGGCGATCACATCGACCTTGGAACCATTCCCGACGCGCATCGTCACCTCGTCCTTTGCCAGTCTACGCTGATTCCGCAGTTCCTGCTTTGAGTTACAAATATGAGCAACCGCACCGGTATCAAATACCCAGGAACTACTACGAGTGCTGGTAAGGTACACATCAATTACATGTATATCATATATACCTTTGGTATTGCCGGCCTTCTTGTCCGCCAAGTACTTGGGGCAGTTTCGCTTCCAGTGACCGTTTCCCTTGCAATAAAAGCACTCAGTCTCAGTCTTGGGTCCATTCTTCGACTTCTTCCCGGCAGCTGGCTTACCGGGCGCGGCAACTCCCTTGCCGTCCTTCTTGAAGTTCTTCTTACCCTTGCCCTTCTTGAACTTAGTGGTTTTATTCACCATCAACACTTGATGTTCCTTTCTGATCTCTGCCTCCGCTGACTTCAGCATCGCATATACCTCAGGAATGGTCTTTTCCATCCCCTGCATGTTGAAGTTCATCACGAAGCTCTTGTAGCTAGGTGGAAGCGACTGAAGGATTCTGTCAACGACCGCGTCATCTGGGAGATTAACTCCCAGCTGAGACAAGCGGCTGTGCAACCCAGACATTTTGAGTATGTGCTCGCTGACAGAACTATTTTCCTCCATCTTACAGCTGTAGAACTTATCGGAGACTTCATATCTCTCGATCCGGGCATGAGCTTGGAAAACCATTTTCAGCTCTTCGAACATCTCATATGCTCCGTGATGCTCAAAACGCTTTTGGAGCCCCGGTTCTAAGCTGAAGAGCATGCCGCACTGAACGAAGGAGTAATCATCGGTGCGTGTCTGCCAAACGTTCAAATCGTCTGGCAGTGCTGGGAGAGCAGGTGGGTCACCTAACGGTGCTTCAAGGACATATGATTTCTTGGCAGCTATGAGGAAAATCCTCAGGTTATGGACCCAGTCCGCATAGTTGCTACCATCGTCTTTCAGCTTGTTTTTCTCTAGGAACGCGTTGAAGTTGAGGGTAACATTAGCGTTGGCCATTTGATCTACAAGATAGATATGTAACATTTAGACTAAGTTCATGACAATTAAGTTCATCTAATCAAATTATGTAATGAACTCCCACTCAGATAGACATCCCTCTCGTCATCTAAGTGATTACATGATCCGAATCGACTAGGCCGTGTCCGATCATCACGTGAGACGGACTAGTCATCAACGGTGAACATCCCCATGTTGATCGTATCTTCTATACGACTCATGCTCGACCTTTCGGTCTCTTGTGTTCCGAGGCCATGTCTGTACATGCTAGGCTCGTCAAGTCAACCTAAGTGTATTGCTGTGTAAATCTGGCTTACACCCGTTGTATTCGAACGTTAGAATCTATCACACCCGATCAACACGTAGTGCTTCGAAACAACGAACCTTCGCAACGGTGCACAGTTAGGGGGAACACTTTCTTGAAATTTTAGTAAGGGATCATCTTATATATGCTACCGTCGTTCTAAGCAAATAAGATGCAGAAACATGATAAACATCTCATGCAATCAAAATAGTGACATGATATGGCCATTATCACTTTGCTCCTTTTGATCTCCATCTTCGGGGCTCCATGATCATCATCGTCACCGGCATGACACCATGATCTCCATCATCATGATCTCCATCATCGTGTCTTCATGAAGTTGTCTCGCCAACTATTACTTCTACTACTACGGCTAACGGTTAGCAATAAAGTAAAGTAATTACATGGCGAATTTCAATGACACGCAGGTCATATAATAAATTAAGACAACTCCTATGGCTCCTGCCGGTTGTCATACTCATCGACATGCAAGTCGTGATTCCTATTACAAGAACATGATCATCTCATACATCACATATATCATTCATCACATCCTTTGGCCATATCACATCACAAAGCACTTGCTGCAAAAACAAGTTAGACGTCCTCTAATTGTTGTTGCAAGTTTTTACGTGGCTGCTATAGGTTTCTAGCAAGAACATTTCTTACCTACGCCAAAACCACAACGTGATATGCCAATTTCTATTTACCCTTCATAAGGACCCTGTTCATCGAATCCGATCCGACTAAAGTGGGAGAGACAGACACCCGCTAGCCACCTTATGCAACTAGTGCATGTCAGTCGGTGGAACCTGTCTCACGTAAGCGTACCTGTAAGGTCGGTCCGGGCCGCTTCATCCCACAGTGCCGCCGAATCAAGATAAGACTAGTAACGGCAAGAAGATTGACAAATCGACGCCCACAACTACTTTGTGTTCTACTCGTGCAAGATACTACGCATAAACCTGGCTCTGATACCACTGTTGGGGAACGTAGCAGAATTTTAAAATTTTCTACGCATCACCAAGATCAATCTATGGAGTCATCTAGCAACGAGTGAGAGGGGAGTGTATCTACATACCCTTGTAGATCGCGAGCGGAAGCGTTCAAGAGAACGGGGTTGATGGAGTCGTACTCGTCGTGATCCAAATCACCGATGACCGAGCGCCGAACGGACGGCACCTCCGCGTTCAACACACGTACGGAGCAGAGACGTCTCCTCCTTCTTGATCCAGCAAGGGGGGAGGAGAGGTTGATGGAGATCCAGCAGCACGACGGTGTGGTGGTGGAAGCAGCGGGATTTCAGCAGGGCTTCGCCAAGCGCTACGGGAGGAGGAAGAGGTGTCACGGGAGGGAGAGGGAGGCGCCAGGGGCTGAGCTGTTTCTCCCATGCACCTCCCCACTATATATAGGGGTGGAGGGGGCTGGTTTCTTGCCCTCCAAGTCCATTGGGGCGTTGGCAAAGGTGGAAGGAAAGAAATCCCATCCTTTCCCTTCCCCACCGATTGTTATCCCCCTTTTTTAGGGATCTTGATCTTATCCCTTCGGGATATGATCTTATTCCTTCTAAGGGGGAATCTTGGTGCGCCTTGACTAGGGGTGTGGGGCCTTGCCCCCACTACCCACGTTCATGTGGGTCCCCCCATGCAGGTGGGCCCCACTCCAGAACCTTCTAGAACCTTCTCGGTACAATACCGAAAAATCCCGAACATTTTCCGGTGGCCAAAATAGGACTTCCCACTATATAAATCTTTACCTCCGGACCATTCCGGAACTCCTCGTGACGTCCAGGATCTCATCCGAGACTCCGAACAACCTTCGGGTTACCGCATACTAATATCTCTATAACCCTAGCGTCACCGAACCTTAAGTGTGTAGACCCTACGGGTTCGGGAGACACGCAGACATGACCGAGACGACTCTCCGGTCAATAACCAACAGCGGGATCTGGATACCCATGTTGGCTCCCACATGCTCCTCGATGATCTCATCGGATGAACCACGATGTCGAGGATTCAATCAATCCCGTACGCAATTCCCTTTGTCTATCGGTACGATACTTGCCCGAGATTCGATCGTCGGTATCTCGATACCTTGTTCAATCTCGTTACCGGCAAGTCTCTTTACTCGTTTCCGTAACACATCATCCCGTGAACAACTCCTTGATCACATTGAGCTCATTATGATGATGTCCTACCGAGTGGGCCCAGAGGTACCACTCCGTTACATGGAGTGACAAATCCCAGTCTCGATTCGTGCCAACCCAACAGATACTTTCGGAGATACCCGTAGTGCACCTTTATAGCCACCCAGTTACGTTGTGACGTTTGGTGCACCCAAAGCACTCCTACGGTATCCGGGAGTTGCACAATCTCATGGTCTAAGGAAAAGTTACTTGACATTGGAAAAGCTTTAGCAAACGAACTACACGATCTAGTGCTAGGCTTAGGATTGGGTCTTGTCCATCACATCATTCTCCTAATGATGTGATCCCGTTATCAATGACATCCAATGTCCATGGTCAGGAAACCGTAACCATCTATTGATCAACGAGCTAGTCAACTAGAGGCTTACTAGGGACATGTTGTGGTCTATGTATTCACACATGTATTACGATTTCCGGATAACACAATTATAGCATGAATAACAGACAATTATCATGAACAAGGAAATATAATAATAACCATTTTATTATTGCCTCTAGGGCATATTTCCAACACGTTGAACAATTAGACCGATTTCGATAAATGAATAGTGTCCAACCCTAATTAAATAAATCCGAATAAATTCCTAAATTATCTAAATCGTTTAGTTAGGCAGTAGAACACCCCGGCATATCATTTAGGCATGTCATACATATTGTTTGCATTATTGCCGTGAAATTTATTGTTTCTCTCCCCCTCCTTCTCTCTCGATAGACGCCGAGACCGACGACGCTGCACCAGGTTACGACTACTCTACCGACGAGCAGCCCGTTGACGACCTCCCTCTCTTGCCAGAGCAACCAGGCAAGCCCCCCCCCCCTTGAGCATTCCAGATATCGCCCATTCTATTCTCCTGCTTGCATTAGATTTCGCTACTGTTAATGTATGCTCCTATTCGGATGCATAGCCTGCTGTTGTAACCTGTTCATTGCTACCTTACCTGCCTATGATAAACTGTTTAGTATAGGTTGGTATGAACCATCTGTGACCCCACCACCTTACTTTGTCGCCCCTGCTTGTTCATCGACGACTCGATCAACGTGATCGTCGATCAGAGACAGACGCCTCACTTCACATCCCCCTTAGTTGTACGACTCTGCTTAGTTACTATCGAGTGCCGAGGGTGATACCTCGTAACGCACTCCTGATGAATACTCTGCAGCATAGCTGTTCGGTCGTGGTCATCGAGGGTGATTCCTCCTTCTCCATGTCCGATACGACTCTGTCGTGCAACCCCTCAGTGTGAACCTCGAGGGTGATACCTCATACGTTCACCCTGATGATTATGACCACACGGTTACTTGACCTTTGTCACAGGCGGGTCCACCCTGGTGGGTACCCGCTGGGGATCTATGATTTCGGGTGTGCCGGAAGGGCACTCGAGTGTGACATTGTGGCGGAGCATCAGAGACTCTGATTGTCTCCGCTTGATACTAATTGAGCCTATTGGATTTGGGTGTGTGATCTGAGTGGGTCGACGTGCCCTATATGTTGGGGAACGTAGCAGAATTTTAAAATTTTCTACGCATCACCAAGATCAATCTATGGAGTCATCTAGCAACGAGTGAGACGGGAGTGTATCTACATACCCTTGTAGATCGCGAGCGGAAGCGTTCAAGAGAACGGGGTTGATGGAGTCGTACTCGTCGTGATCCAAATCACCGATGACCGAGCGCCGAACGGACGGCACCTCCGCGTTCAACACACGTACGGAGCAGAGACGTCTCCTCCTTCTTGATCCAGCAAGGGGGGAGGAGAGGTTGATGGAGATCCAGCAGCACGACGGTGTGGTGGTGGAAGCAGCGGGATTTCAGCAGGGCTTCGCCAAGCGCTACTGGAGGAGGAAGAGGTGTCACGGGAGGGAGAGGGAGGCGCCAGGGGCTGAGCTGTTTCTCCCATGCACCTCCCCACTATATATAGTGGTGGAGGGGGCTGGTTTCTTGCCCTCCAAGTCCATTGGGGCGTTGGCAAAGGTGGAAGGAAAGAAATCCCATCCTTTCCCTTCCCCACCGATTGTTATCCCCCTTTTTTAGGGATCTTGATCTTATCCCTTCGGGATATGATCTTATTCCTTCTAAGGGGGAATCTTGGTGCGCCTTGACTAGGGGTGTGGGGCCTTGCCCCCACTACCCACGTTCATGTGGGTCCCCCCATGCAGGTGGGCCCCACTCCGGAACCTTCTAGAACCTTCTCGGTACAATACCGAAAAATCCCGAACATTTTCCGGTGGCCAAAATAGGACTTCCCATATATAAATCTTTACCTCCGGACCATTCCGGAACTCCTCGTGACGTCCAGGACCTCATCCGAGACTCCGAACAACCTTCGGGTTACCGCATACTAATATCTCTATAACCCTAGCGTCACCGAACCTTAAGTGTGTAGACCCTACGGGTTCGGGAGACACGCAGACATGACCGAGACGACTCTCCGGTCAATAACCAACAGCGGGATCTGGATACCCATGTTGGCTCCCACATGCTCCTCGATGATCTCATCGGATGAACCACGATGTCGAGGATTCAATCAATCCCGTACGCAATTCCCTTTGTCTATCGGTACGATACTTGCCCGAGATTCGATCGTCGGTATCTCGATACCTTGTTCAATCTCGTTACCGGCAAGTCTCTTTACTCGTTTCCGTAACACATCATCCCGTGAACAACTCCTTGATCACATTAAGCTCATTATGATGATGTCCTACCGAGTGGGCCCAGAGGTACCTCTCCGTTACATGGAGTGACAAATCCCAGTCTCGATTCGTGCCAACCCAACAGATACTTTCGGAGATACCCGTAGTGCACCTTTATAGCCACCCAGTTACGTTGTGACGTTTGGTGCACCCAAAGCACTCCTACGGTATCCGGGAGTTGCACAATCTCATGGTCTAAGGAAAAGTTACTTGACATTGGAAAAGCTTTAGCAAACGAACTACACGATCTAGTGCTAGGCTTAGGATTGGGTCTTGTCCATCACATCATTCTCCTAATGATGTGATCCCGTTATCAATGACATCCAATGTCCATGGTCAGGAAACCGTAACCATCTATTGATCAACGAGCTAGTCAACTAGAGGCTTACTAGGGACATGTTGTGGTCTATGTATTCACACATGTATTACGATTTCCGGATAACACAATTATAGCATGAATAACAGACAATTATCATGAACAAGGAAATATAATAATAACCATTTTATTATTGCCTCTAGGGCATATTTCCAACACTACCAACCTTCACAATGGGTGTCTTCCTTCTGTCCAAAGGTTTCTATGAGAAGTACAAAAAACTAATAAGGGACTTTTGGTGGGGAGATGAGAAGGGACATAGAAAGGTGCATTGGATGTCCTGGAAACAAATGACTAAACCAAAGCGAGTAGGAGGGATAGGTTTTCGTGATATGCATCTGTTTAATGTGGCCCTACTAGCGAGACAAAGTTGGAGACTCATCCAAAAACCCCACAACCTATGTGCAAGGGTTCTGAAATCAAAGTACTATCCAAAGGGAAACCTCCTCAATACGGTTTTCTCTGCGGATGCTTCACCAGTTTGGAGGGGGATTGAACATGGACTAGAGCTGCTAAAAAAGGGTCTCATTTGGAGAGTGGGCAACGGCAAGAGCATCCAAATTCAGAGGGACCAGCGGATTCCAAGGAATGATGGTCTGTAATCATCAAAATTTATAAGAAGATCTAGACTCCGATGGGTAAACCAAATTATTGACCCGGTGACAAGAGAGTGGGATAAGAATCTGATTGGAAGCATTTTTTATCCTTTTGATGTAGAGGAGATATATAAGATCAAAATCCCGTCGATTGACACGGAGGATTGTATTGCTTGGCACTACGAAAAAACGACGTCTTTACTGTACGGAGCGCGTACAAACTCGCTGCCAGTTTGGAAAACAACACTCCTGCAGGTGTATCAAGCTCTAGAAATGCTGCTGGGAATAGGAGTATCTGGGATGTTATATGGAAATTGAATATGCCGGAGAGAATTAAGATTTTCGGGTGGCGCATTGCAACGAACACTTTGGCAACAAAACAAAATTAATTCAGACGTACTATTGCTCATGATAGTGTGTGCGAAATCTGTGGGAATGGGAATGAAGATGAATACCATGCTGTTATTTCGTGCACAAAAAGCAAGGCACTGCGATTCGCCATGAGGAAAGAGTGGACGCTCCCGGAAGAGAAAGAATTATGGTATACGGGGTCAGACTGGTTACAGATCCTGCTTGACAGATATGATATGGAGATGAGGAGGATAATACTGTTGTTATTGTGGAGAGCTTGGTTCCTGAGGGATGATTGTGTTCATAATGCTGGCAAAGAATCTGTTTCAAGGTCGGTGTTTTTCCTAGTGCAATACGAAGAGGAAATCAAGAACCTGTCACTATCAAATGATGGGCACAGGGGCAAAAACTGCTGGACTCTGTCTACTTCTCGCCCCTCCAATACTTAGAATCTCTCGGAGGATGGTACGTCTGCCCAATGGAAGCTCCCACCATCTGGAGTGGTAAAACTAAACACTGACGCTGCCTACTCCACGGAGACGGGACAAGCATGGGCTGGCGGGGTTGCTCGAGACCACAGGGGCCTAGCCCTCTTCTCGTCGAGCACCCAAATGAGAACTCGCAGGTCAGTTGAAGTGGCAGAGGGACAAGCCATTTTGACAGGCCTAGTGGCGTTATCAGGGCTGTACCGGGGTCCAATCATCGTTGAAACGGATTGCGCTATGATTGCAAATGAACTGGGAGAAGGCAATACTAACCGATCAGAGTGCTTCGGGGCTGTCAGTGAGATAAAAAGTGCTCGTCGGTTTTTTAGTTTAGCCAAAATCTTAGCTGTTAAGAGGATACAAAACTGTCTAGCTCATGAACTTGCGGCCAGAGCAAGACGACATGGAGATCTCCTGACAACTGCGAACTTGCCGGAGGAGCTCCGGTCACTAATGCTATCTGAAAGTACCAAGTGATTTTGGTATCTGTTTCTAGGTAGTCATCCTCAAAAAAAAAACTTTTACCTGGAAGCTTGCCACTGACTCACTCCCCACATGGGTTAATAAGCATGCAAAAAAAGTCAAGGTCACTGACATTTTCCCTCTCTGTGGCATGGAAAAATAGGTAACTATCATACCTTCTATAGATGCCCACTTGCGGTGACGTTATGGCAAGCCATGGCACAAGTATGGAGACCTCAAAATGTTCGAATGGTCCAACATACTATAACGGAATGGATGTTGCAAATTTTACGGGATCTCCCCGCCCCCACCGAGGGAATTATGTTGCTAATGGTGCTATGTCGTATTTGGCATGTTAGAAATGAAGTGCTTCATGACAAACTTGCACTCAAACCAATGCATCTGTTTGTTTCCTCTATAGTTATCTAAACTCGATTCTAGGCATTGCGCAAAACCCTGATGATTATGACATGAAAGGAAATGCAGTAATATCATATACTCAAGTGTCGCATCTGAAACCAACAAGCTCCAGCAAAGTCCATCTTTCGTTAGCTAGGCTTGACAGACTCTAGATCCAAGTTGGGGAAACTAAGTGTCGATGGTTCTTACTCAGAGGTAGAGCAACTCGGTGGAACTGGTATGATCTACAAAGGACATGGGGTGAGATTATATTCACTTCATGCCAGCTTCCATTTTCTTGCCATGATGTATTGGAATGTGAAGCTCTCATCGATTATTGAGGGAGTAGCATTAGCAAAACGATGGAGTGATCTCCCCCTAACCAATGAATCAAATTGCTTACAAGCGGTAAAGTTGATTCGAAGCACAACGATTGATCATTCAAGACATGTATTCCTGGTGCATGAAATAAAATAATCTTTGTGAGGAGATCCTAAAATTACTCACATATGCTTCGTAGTGCTGCCTGGCGTGGTTCTAGACCGAACAACGTACCCATCTTGAAGGTTACTTTACCAGAGAATAAGTCCTATTGACCAATAAGCAGAAAAAATCGTCGGTACTTCTTAATGCTGTAAGTAAGCGGGTTATCCTGGCTAACAATCATGCCATGCTTAGACTTAGGGATTAGGAATTCTTATTGGAAAATAGATTGGATTGGCATTCAAGTTGGAGCAGATCTTATTGGTTGAACTTAGGCATTGTTGTATCAATTAAAATAGCTATCTTCATCAAATAAGCGCTAAGATTCTAGTTCAAAGATAGGAGCATTAAGCTCTAAGCACAACTTTCTATTAAGTTATTGCAATCATTTGCTTTGAGTAATACAAGTCATTTAGAAAATAGATTGCTACCAAGACTTGAGGCTGGGATTGATTGTTGGTAGTGAGGGGCTCTTCATGTAGAGATGAATATATTGTAAGGGAGTACCTAGAACTCATCTAGCTGAGTTATAGTATGGTCTCATTCACCTGATGTAAGATGATGTCATGTGTTTTTAGTTGTCCCAGCCCGTTCTTTGTTTTTCCTACGAACCAGCGTGGCCCAGTTGTGGCGTGTATTGGTTGTCAAAATGTTTTAATTCCCGCACAGCCTGTTTGGGCTTTTGGACCTGTTCGCAAGTCGTTGGGTGTTAAAAAAAATAGCCGGCCGAACACGGCACTGTATCACGTTTATCATAAAAAATCACCAAACAAAACGCAGGCATGGGATCCTGAACTCAGGACCAATCACTGCTCAACACGTCTTGTAAGCCACTACAGCTCATGGATGTTGGTGATTAATAAACACCACGAAACTCTAAAGAACTATCTACCGTGACAGATCGAACAGTTTTAGCACTTTTTCGGACATTTCTTGAAAATTGTTATTTTCCTTAAAACTTGCAATCATCTTTTGAAATTCCCTCGATTTTTTTTGAATTCATGAACAAAATATGAAAGTAGGAACATTTTTTCAAATTGTGAACAGATTTTGAAAAACCGGGGACATTTTTTGAATTTATGAACAAAATGAAGAATGTGAACACACATTTGAAAACAGGAACAAAAATAACAAAATCCTAAACAAGCATTTTTTAAGTTCGCAGACATTTTTTCGTAGACAAAATTTAAAACCAGGAACATTTTTATGTTCTGAATAATTTATGAAAAAAAACATTTATTGAAAATTGTAAACATATTTTGAAAATCGTGAACATTTTTTAAAAAGGAACAAAACTTGAAAAAAGAAAAAGAAAACCTAAAAGGAAAGAAAACGAAATAGAAAAAAATAAAAAGAAAAGGGAGAGAGCGTGCTTAAAAAGATGCAATTGCGACTACCCTAAAGAAACTTGCAGTTGCGACCGGCCTTCAAAACATTGCAATTGCGACTACCCTAGAGAAACTTGTAGTTGCGACCGGCCTTCAAAAAACTTGCAATTACGACTACCCTAGAGAAACTTGTAGTTGCGACCGGCCTTGAAAAAGTTGCAATTGCGACTACTAGTCGAGAAATTTGCAATTGCGACCAGCCTTCAAATTTTTTACAATTGCATCTACCCTAGAGAAACTTGTAGTTGCGTCCAGCCTTCAAAAAATTTGCAATTGCGACTACCCTAGAGAAACTTGCAGTTGCGACCAGCCTTGAAAAGATGCAATTGCGACTACCCTAGAGAAACTTGCAGTTGTGACCGGCCTTCAAAAAATTGCAGTTGCTACTATCTTAGAGAAACCTGCAGTTGCGACCGAAAAAAATTGCAATTGCGACTACCCTATAGAAACTTGTAGTTGCGACTGGCCTTGAAAAAGTTGCAATTGCAAGTACACCTCGAGAAACTTGCAGTTGCGACCGGCCTTCAAAAAATTTGCAATTGCGACTAGCCTAGAGAAACTCGTAGTTGTGCTCGGCCTTAAAAAAACTTGCAATTGCGACTACCCTAGAGAAACTTGCAGTTGTGACCGGCCTTGAAATTTTGCAATTGAGACTACCCTAGAGAAACTTGCAGTTGCGCCCGGCCCTGGAAAAGTTGCAATTGCGACCCCCCCAGAGAAACTTGCAGTTGCGACTGACCTTCAAAAAACTTGCAATTGCGACTACCCTATAGAAACTTGCAGTTGCCATCGACCTTAAAAAGTTGCAATTGCGACTATCCTAGAGGAACTTGCAGTTGCAGCTGGCCATGGAAAACTTGCAATCACGATCCTCCTTCAAAAGGCGTGCATTGCGACTACCCCCTCCCCTCCTAGAGACGTGGCCAGTTGCGACCCTCCGTTAAATAACTTGAAGTTGTGACTGGTCTTGAAAAACTTGCAATTACGAGCCTTGAAAACTTAAAACTGCGACCACATCGGAAAAACTTGTGATTGCAAAAATCCTCCTCCGTTGACAACTTGCAGGAAACTTGCAATTGCAACTACCCCTTTTTAAAAACTTGAATTATATATAAATTCGCGTATACCTCCAAAACACACAAAAAAACTCCGAAAAGACAAAAAAAAATAAGCAACAAAAAAAATAGATTGAGCCATTTTGCTGAAACTAAAGGAAAAAAGAACCCAACTAGGATCGTGAAAAAACTATGATTTAAGGGGAGAATTTTTTGAAGTGGCACATGGATCAAAATGTTCAAAACAAAACTAAAAATGTGATTTTAATCTACAAAAAACTAAAAATTATATTATTAAACATGCAAAAAATACTCTCAGAAAAATTCTAATTTGTATATTATCACGCACGCAAACTAGCAACAACGCTCATCCAATTTTGAGCCTGCATATCAAAAATGGACACTAACAAAACAAAAAAACATATTCCGCACAGTACTACTAACAAATACTACTTACCATTAAAAACCATAAAACTAACAAATACTTACCATTAAAATTACTCTTCACTTAAAACCCATAAAAAATGGTTCAAGCTTATTTTCGAGTTCGACACACATACATATATATATATTAAGAAAACAAAAAGGTTCTTAACACGCAGGCGTGCTACAGAAAAATCGTATCCAACACAGATACGTTAGCCCCCTCCCCCTAGTGTTCTTAACACAAAGATGCTACAGAAAAATCACATCCAACAATTCCCCTATGAAAAAATTTATGAAATTAAATAAAAGTTAATGGCTTCCAAAAATATTCCCTGACTTTAAATTGTTCTCGAATTTAAAACATATTCATAAATGAAAAATGCTCACAAATTGAAAGTAAAAATAAAAAGGAAACCAAAAAATAAAAGATAGAAAACAAAAAACCGAAAGAAAACTAGAAGGTTCCAGAAGCTTCTCAAAACCAGATTAAGAAGCTTCCTCACTTTGTTCCAGTTGTTCCCTCCCGTAATGGGCTAGTCCAGCAGTAGCAATATCGGTTGCCCCTTGTGAGTTAAAAAGAGGATTTGGACAACGAAAAAGGACATAATGCGTGACATAGGCCTATAACTGCACAACCGTGAAAAGGAAAAAAGAGAAACGGGCCGACCGACAGAACGAGGGATCGCTACACAGGCTAAGCGAGGAGCTCCAGTAGCTACACGAATCACGACACGAAAAAAGCATCCAATGGCTGATACGATGAATGATGCCAAACTTGAAACTCAGCTAGCTGAGTTTCAGCCAAACCGATATTGTAATCAATGTTTTTTTTGCAATCATATATTGTAATCAATGTTGAATATGTCAAATATATCTTATCAATACACTTCCTTTTTCCCTTCCCCGAAAATAAATATATTTATTTTTCCTCAATAAAAAGGCACCACACAAAAAAAAAATACCGGTGAGGCGCTTGTGAAAAATCACAACCAAGGGCCTGGTCTGCATTTGCCAAAACTTCGAGGTCCAAGTAAGAAAGAAAACTTTGCCAAACCACAGCCAGCCGAGGAGGCATACCGGGGCAGCAGCTGATTCAACAATCCTCGACGGATCTTCTGCGCACACGCCCTTCTACAAACAGTGCCACAGAGGAAGCCACCGGGCGCATTGAATCCTAGGTGGTTTTCGGCGCGTCCGTGGGCTCCCGCAAAACCGAGAGCGTGTGCCGCTCCCTCTAGCGGAGGCGGCTGCTGCTGTTCGGCGCCGATACCGGCGGCGGCCGTCTGCCCCCGCTCCTCTTTTTATTCGCCGCTCCTCTCCACCGGCCAGCGCCAAACCTAGAGTTGACCACAAGAGTCCCTCGGAGAAAAAAAGAGTTGACAACCAGAGACCGGTGGCCAGGCCTTGCAGATGGAGAGGGTTGACGGAGGAGCGGGGCTGGGTGCGCGTGGGTCTGCGGCGGCGATGCTGGGCATGGAGATGCACCTTGTTCACCAGCCGCAGCCGCAGATCCACGCGGTCTCCTCGTTCCAGCAGACGCCGGAGCACCTCCACCATGCCAACGGCGGCGGTGGCGGCGGCTTCCAGGTCCAGCACCACCAGGCCATGCCGGTGAGGCAGCAGCACCCGCAGCCGCCGTACGCGGCTTACGTGGCGCCGCCGTCGAGGGCGGTCAAGGCACATGAAGAGGAGGAGATGGGCAACGGCGTCGGGAATGGCGGCGGCGTCGTGCAGCAGCCGAGGGCGGGGGCGGGGGCGGCGGGGTGCCCGTGGTCCCGGATGAAGTGGACGGACGCGATGGTGCGTCTGCTCATCGCGGTGGTGTACAACGCCGGGGACGACGGGGAGGGCGTGTCTGCAGGAGGCAAGGCGGCGGCGTCGCACTCGCACGGGAAGGCGGGGGCGTCTGCGGCGGCGGCGCACGGAGGGCACGGGCCGCAGGCGGCGGCGCAGCAGAAGAAGGGTAAGTGGAAGTCCGTGTCCCGGGCGATGATGGAGAACGGCTTCGCGGTGTCGCCGCAGCAGTGCGAGGACAAGTTCAACGACCTCAACAAGCGCTACAAGCGAGTCGTCGACCTGCTCGGCCGCGGCACGGCGTGCAAAGTGGTCGAGAACCCTGCGCTGCTCGACGCCATGGGCGAGCTCACCGCCAAGGCCAAGGAGGAGGCGCGCAAGCTGCTCAGCTCCAAGCATCTCTTCTTCCGCGAGATGTGCACCTACCACAACCCCCCCGGTGCCAACGCAGCAGCCTCGCACGGCACCGACGACGGCGCGGCCTGCTTCCACCACCCGCAGCCGGCGGCAGTGCCCGGCGCTGCCAACTCGTCCGCCGGCCGCCAGGTTGTGGCGATGGTGAATTCCTCCACGCGTTCTGAGGACGACAGCGAGGACGACGTCCTCAGCAGCAAAGGGGCTGAAGAGGAGGAGGAGGACGACGACTACGACCTGGACGACGTGGAGGAGAAGGCGCCGGGCACCAACCGCCGCGGGGGCCGCGTCGACGACAGTAATGGCTTCCACAACTACGGCGGGCACAAGAACAAGCGCCGTCGCGGCGAGAGCAGCGCTGCTGCGGCCGGAGAAGACGGAGAAGAGGACGGGAACAAGCACGCCCGCAGGAGGCCGTGCACCATGCAGCAGCTGCAGCGCGAGCTGGCCGCGGCGGAGGCCGGCGGCGACCAGCAGCAGCTGCGGCAGTGGATGCAGCGGCGCGCGCTGGAGCTGGAGAAGCAGCAGCTGGCGTACGAGGTCCGCGAGTACGCGCTGGAGAAGCAGCGCCACAAGTGGGAGCAGTTCAAGGCCACCAAGGAGTGGGACATGGAGCACGAGCGGCTGCGGATCGAGCGCCGGCGCGTCGACGGCCAGCGCATGCTGCTCGTGCTCAAGCAGAAGGAGTTCGACCTGGACCTCGCCGAGGCCTACAACAACTACTCGTCGTCCGTGGACCACCACCCAGGGGCCCAGACCCCGCCGCCCGCCGGCTTCCAGCAGCAGCCCGGCTCCAGCCCCTCCACCACAGGGCACCCCAACTAGCTAGGCAGGCAGAGCAGGACACAGGCAGCCATGCAGGACACCATGCATACATTAGATTTAGCTTTTCCCTTAGGCCACCATGCATACTCCATTTTACCTTTTCAGTTTGTCTAATTCACATCTAGATAGTTTTTAAGGATGTCACGTCTTACCTTTTCGCTTTCGATTCGTTGTAATCAGCAGTAGCAGTGGAGCAATAACCTGTAAGATGTCTATGGTCTCTTGAGTTGAGAAGTTTCAGAATTCAGATGCCTATGGCCTCTTGTTGATTTGCCAGGAATAATCGTTGTGTCATGGAGCCTGTACTTTGTCACCGTTGAGAGCACTGGAGTATCTACCTCGATCGTGGATGTCCATGGGCATCTCCGAGGTCGCCGAGGTGTCTGCACTCTGCACCAGCCCCATGGTCGGTGTGGTGCTGATCTCGAGCCACACGAGGGCACACCGCGAAGCGGAAAATCTACCGTTTCCGTGATGTATCGGCAGATCGCTAGCCGCTCGTCCAGTCTAAAGATTAGTGTAACATTATGCAATATAAAAAGCTAATCATTTTTCTTTGAGAATACACAGCTATCAAACATGTCAATACGGTACATAAGGTTTCATCAGAGTCAGCTTTTAGTCAGACGGTACTGGTTTTGCATGCATCTGCTGCCATTCTCTCTTTTCTCTCTTCCAAACTAATTCATTCATTTATTTCACCTTTAGTAACTTAAATCATTCATATCTCATAAACCAAAATTCCAATTTCAAAACTTTTTATATATTTGAACTCATGTCGCAAAGACCTTTAAAACAAGACCGATTTTGAATACATTTTAAATGGTTTAGAATTCATGAAACACATTTCACATTTTTCACCTGCTTGAAATCTTACGAATAAAATGATTTCAATTAGTTTCACAAGTTCACATTTTAGTTTTATATTTTTTTTACTTTCAATACTTACATTTCACTTTTCACTGGTCTGTTTTAGATAAATCATATGTACTTCAATTGCGCATTTTTGAAAGATCATATTTCACTATTTTCAAAAAAACCGTTTCACATTTGTAAATGAACGGTTTCACAAGTTGACATTTCAATTCAGATTGCTTTTCACTTTCAGAACCTACATTTCATTTTTCACTAGCTTATTTCACAAAAAATCACATATATTACATTTCCATATTTTTGAAAATAACATGTTTCACAGTCTGGAAATAAACTGTTACACGTTTCGAAATAACCAGTTTCGCAAGTTGACACTTCACTTCATATTGTTTTACTTTCAGAAACTACATTTCACTTTGCACTAACTTGTTCCACAAAAATCACATCTATTTCAATTTCACATTATTGAAGTAGCTTGTTCCACAAATTGCACATCTATGAAATAACATATTTTACTCTTTTGAAAAAAAATATTACACATTTCCAAGTAACCTGTTTCACAAGTTGACATTTAGTTTTATATTTGGGTTTATAGGTTTCTGTGAAAAAGGTTGTTCTCACATATTTCTAATGAAATAGGTTTGTTTCAATTTTTTCCTAGTGAAATGGGTTTTTTCACATATGAAATGTGAAACGTCGAAATTTAAATGTGTTTGAAATGTATCCAAAATTGATCTAGTTCTAAAGTTCTTGATGTCAGGAATCCAAAAATATAAAAAGTTTCATAAACGTGTCTATAGTTCAAAAAATATTGTTGCTTTAGATTGTATATGATAGAATAAAGTCTATGGATTTGTTCTACGAGTAGAGAGAGAGAAGAGAGCTGCATGCGTACCTTGCCTGACGTAAAGTGTACCTAAGACCCATTAAGCCGACAGCGATTTGACTAAAAGAAAAGATATAAGAAATATACTAACACTATACATCTAAGTGGGCCATACATCTACACGAATCTCGGCAGAAATGAGTGCTCTCAGATGCACCGGTACATCACGCAACCGCGCAAAATGACTTTCTCGGGCACACCGAGGTCCACTGCGCACGCGGTGTGCCTTGGCCTTTTGCAGTGGCTCTACCTAGGAATCGTCGATCGTCGCCGTGCCTTCCTCCTCCCCTTTCGCTGGTCAACTGCGTATTAATTCCGCGTCCGTTTCCCTTTACGGCCTAATTTGGTGCTCTCTGGGATGGGTTCCTCTCTCAAAGTTTCCTTTTCTACTGTTTGAATGTCCATGTACACTACTGGAATTTTCCTGTACGCAGGGTGTTTATCTCTCCGTCGAGAGCCAAAACACGGGCACTCGGCAAAGTACAGACACCGAGACCCACACTCGGCAACCCTGGCTTCACGGCAACTAGCTAACGTTGCCGACACGGGCTCACGGCTAACAAACAACGCACGGCAAACGACGTAGACGCCAAGAGTGCCACACGGCGAAGAGAAGCCACGTGGCATGCCCGTTCGCAACTGACGGCGCCATCACATTTTGTCACCTGTACCGAGAGCTATGACGCTGCGCTCGGTACAAGCATGTCACAGAAACATCCATACCTGACATGTGATCCCACTGGTCCAGTTATTAGTAAAACTTTCAAATTATTTTTTTAATCTTTAAAAAGAATAATATGATGTGTTGTCTTTACTGAGAGCTTCCTCGTACGGCTCGGTATACGACTGTTGACTGAAACCTTCGAAACTAACCAATGGGCCCGGGTGTCCCACATGGCAGTTGAACTTTTACCGAGTGTCACAGCCCTTGGAAAAGAGTGGCACAACTGTAGTAGTAAAGTGCTCAGGCGACCCCTTATTCGAGAGGGGACCTCAGAAAAGAATGGCACAACAGTAGTTAAAGTGCTTAGGCAACCCCTTTTCCTAGAGCTGCGCTCGTGAATGTCACTATTTCCGAGTGTAGCTCTCGAAAATGTGTCCCATTGCTTCTGTTGTGAAGCTGTTTCTTATCTGATCCCTGCAACTGAAAACAACCAGAGTGCATTTTTTGTATCTTCAGTGTATAAAATGTTATCATAACAAATGAATGTGGGAGCTCCTAGCTCCCTAGAAATTCATCGAGCAACACATCACACACATAGGCATAATTTAAAGTAGTTCGCATAGGCCAATGTTTCGTACTAGTAAAGATCACACACAAGTTCGCAAATTCATACATAGGAGCACATCACATAGAAGTTCATACATAGGCCAATGGTATCATACTTATGGAAGTTCACTACTTGCAAAACACATGCACATCTGATAGAAGTTCACATCTTCATACAACATCTTGAGCAGGAGGAGAGGGCATCATTTCTAGCGGGTTAAGCTTCCGGAGGAGGAGGAGGAGGAGGGGCATCATTTCCACCGCCTTGAGATTGCATAATAGCCTATAAGAGTAGAGTCACGTGAGCATTGTTCGTCGCTGTATAATGAATGGGACCAAATTTAGTGAATGTTCTACTTCTAGTTTTTTCTTGAACAGCTTGAACCTTTCGTGCATTTATGCTTTCTCCTTCTCTCTTTTCTCCTCCTCAGCCTGGCGCATTTGCTCCTCAACCTACCGCCTTTGCTCCTCTTCAGCAGCATGCTGGTCCAATAAATCTTGTAATATGACACTAGGGTCATATAGGTTGCAAGGTTGCTATTTTGAGGCATGGACATAAATGAATGGTTATGATGCTAACCTTGAGACGCGTGATCTCACTTGACGCGGCGGTCGGGCGACTCCGTACGGACAGAGTTGAGCTCGTGCTCGATGCGCGTATCTTGTGGAGCTTGCGATGCGAGGAGGTGGCGATCGTCCCGTTGCAAAGGAGGTGGTCACCATGGCCCTTCCCCTCGCTAGCAATGATGAGCAGCTCTAGATCAAGTGGCTTGGACGTGGGTTCGGCGTCCTACCCGTGTGTCAGTGTCAAAACTGGCAGACCTCGGGGTAGGGGGTCCCTAGCTGTGGATCTCGGATCGAGAGTAACATGAATGAAGGAGACGATGTTTACCCAGGTTCGGGCCCTCTTGACGGAGGTAAAACCCTATGTCCTGCTCTTGTTTATACTGATGAAGATGTATCGAGTACATAGTTGATCTACCTCGAGATCGTGATGTGTGGTCTAACTCTAGGGCTAGGTGAATGGTTTTGCGTTGATGTCCCCTCTCCGGGCTAAACCCTATGGCTTATATACACACCATGGAGGGTATCTAGGGTTACAAGGTTGGTAGCTAGGAGCTAGGTGGCGGCAGAGATCTTGGAGTACATGACAAGTCTTCGGGGAGGTTGTCTTGATCACGCCTCCTGTATGCGGCCTCTGAAGTCCATCTCGACCACGAATGAGGGTTTGTTGGCCCAACCCGAGGAGAGTGGGCCGACCGGGTTAATAACCCCTCATCCAGTACACCGCCAGCAGCCCCAGAACTGGTCTTCTATGCCGAGGGCGATCTTCCCGACGACAACAACCTCGGATCCGGAGTCCTTGGCTCGACAGACAAGTTCCTTCCTATAATTTTCAAACCACCCCTTCAAAGGAGTGATGCCAGCCAAAGCCCGACCGAGCCTGTCCCTTCCGCCCGAAGAGATTGGGTATCTTAGCCTCAAAGACTAAGCACCTTGGTGTGAACGGTTCCACTTCGTGTGACAACTTTATCGAAATGACTCACCGCACAAGTCGAGTAGTTACTACTTCCCCTTGAATCGTGGCCCGAGGCAAACTTTCACTGGCACGTCCCTTCGAAGCAGAGATCGTGCCCGTTTTATCACGGATATCATAAAGATTTTCTTTCCCCCCGTACGCTCAATGGCATCTTTGACGGGAGTGGCGAGTTTATCGGCGTAATGAGGGGTACACTTGGCCTTTCACAGGCCTATAAGAGCAAAAGGGGGGACAACGCAACTGACCACGCTCCCAGTCTTCCCATCTACTGCTTCGTCTAGCTCCAGCGCCCAGATCCGATCTCGCATCCTTTTCCCCCCAGCGAGTCCATCCTTCCCGGCCAACCATGGCCGAGACCCTCCCAGGGCACTGGGGTGATTCCATTATGCCCGATGAGACCATCCAGGAGCTGCGCAACACGAGGTACCTATCCTTCGACATTGCCACCCGTGCTCCTACCGCTGGCCAGCAAGTGCCCGCTCCCAATGCTGGGGAGCGGGTGGTTTTCGTCCCCCACCTCATCCGAGGGCTGGGGTTCCCGCTGCACCCTTTCGTGCGCGGGGTCATGTACTACTATAGGCTTGATTTTCATCATCTGGCCCCGAACTCCATCCTCCATCTTGCCGCCTTCATCATGGTCTGCGAGGCCTTCCTCCGTTGCGAGCCACACTTCGGCCTGTGGCTGAAGATCTTTGGTATCAAGCCGAAGTCCAGTGGCTCCGACCTCGCGGAGTGCGGAGGGGCCATGGTCAGCAAAAACCGGGGGCCGAATGGTTCAAGGGAACCTTCATCAAAACGGCGAAGGAGTGGCAGCGGGAGTGGTTTTACATCACCGAGCCGCTCGCTCCTGGCCACGACGAAGTCCCAGCCTTCTCGGCCGGGCCTCCTAAGAAGATCAAGTCCCAAAAGGAGAACGGAGTCGCCTGGGGGAACCAGAAGGAGGTGGAGTCTTTGGTCAATAGGGTCAAATGGTGGTCCACCACGGGGAACGTCGAGCTTGCGGGCGTCATCACCGTCATGTTCAACCACCGCATGCTCCCTCTCCAACTTTGGGCTACCCCGATGTGGGCGCAAAAGCCCGAGGACATGGGCCCCCTCACCGCCTTCTGCCGCTCCACCTTGGCCGCCATGTGGACAAAGCTCATGAAGCTGGCCAAGGACAAGATCCCCAAGGAAATGGAGGACTGCGGCCTTGAGGATGGTTATGAAGCCCCCCGGTAAGTGACCTTACTCACAAGTTAACATTTTTGTCCTCCGAGGAGTGGAATTTAATGAATCGCTATGCTTGACGCTTTGTAGAAGTGGCTAGCCTGGGTAAAAGGAGTGCGCTACCCGGGTCCACTGCCAGAGGAGCGCATGACTCCCCTGCTTTTGGTGCTCCTAACCCTTGAGCCACACGTGGTGATCCCCAAAGGGACGAAGTCGGCCACCCGGTCCGAGGAGACCCATGCCTCCACTGCCCATGACGACGACGCGGAGGAGGGTGATGTTGAAGGGCTCCATCCCTCGAACGGGAAGAGGACGGCGTCGGAGGACGGCATCGGAGGACGCCGAAGCCGGTATGTGATACGTCTCCGTTGTATCTATAATTTTTGATTGTTTCATGCCAATATTATACAACTTTCACATATTTTTGGCAACTTTTTATATGATTTATTGGACTAACCTATTGATCCAGTGCCCAGTGCCAGTTCCTGTTTGTTGCATATTTTTTGTTTCGCAGAAAATCCATATCAAACAAAGTCCAAATTCAATAAAATTTTACAGAGAATTATTTTGGAATATTTGTGATTTTTGGGAGTTTGAATCATCAGAAGAGGGGCCCCTCAATGACCAAAACCCACCAGGGCGCGCCTGGGGGCCCAGGTGCGCCCAGGTGTCTTATGCCCACCTCGTACGTCGGTTGGAGCTCTACTTCGGGAGCAAGGAAGCTTATATCCGGAAAAAAATCGTGTTAAAATTTTGCGCAATCGGAGTTACAGATCTCCCGGAATATAAGAAACGGTTTTCGGCCAGATCTGGGGAACGCAAAACAGAAGAGAACAGAGAGGGAGATCCAATCTCGAAGGGGCTCCCGCCCCTCCGCCGCCATGGAGGCCATGGACCAGAGGGGGAACTCTCCTCCCATCTAGGGGGGAGGCCAAGGAATAAGAAGAAGGAGGGGGGCTCTCTCCCCCTGTCGTGGTAATATCTCGACAGATGCCAGGGGGTGGCTTATCATGGTTGGGGCCATGAGATCGTCGTCGGGTCCTGGAAGCGGGAGTGGGCACAAGCTCGGATGGACACGAAATCTACCCAGGTTCAGGGCTCTCCTAAGAGATGAAACCCCTACTCCTGCTCTGCGGGGTCTCCGCATGATCACTATGAAGCAAAGAGTACAATGGTGCTCCTAGAGCTGTTCGGCCAAAGGAGGGAGAAGGGCAAGGCTAGCTCTCTTCTCTCCCTGGCTATGGTGTGTGTAGAACTAAGGTGGAACATGAGAGGAACCCTTTGCATGGGTGTGGCCCGGGGGGTTTTATAGGCTAACCCCCCAGGGGTACAATGGTAAAATGGTCGGGTGGTAGGCCCCGGCCGTCAGCGTCTATGGGGGCCGGGTTCTCCACTGGCTGCTGGGGCCCGCTTCTGCTGGGCCCTGCCGACTGCCGAGGAACCGGCCGGCAGGTGGGGCCCGCCGCCTACGGGCCCTGCTGATGGCTCGTCACTGTGGCGCCGCCCGCGCTGACGGAGGCTGTGTCGGGCGCGCCATGGCTACAGCACCGTGCTGGGCGGGTCGGCGACTGCCTAGCGGCGCCTACTGTAGCCATGCGGCCGTGATTCGGGGGAGGCATGGCGCACTCTGGCCATGCCCCAGCTTGTCTCCTGGTCGGGCTCAAACTCCTAGGGAGGGGACGGGCTGCCTGCCAGGAGCCGGCCCGTACCCTCGCCGCCTTCTGGAGTGTGTCGTCTTCTAGGAGGCGGCCCTCCGGTCCCGTCCGGCCCCGGAGGCCGGTCTTCCGACCAGTCAGACTGAGCGGCTTTGCCAGTCCCGATGTCCTGAAATATGGTTAAGTGCTGATGAGGCTACCTGGGGCCCATCCCCCCGACAGTAGTCCCCGAAGCTGGTGAGGCTCTACGGCTTTAGCAGTCGGAGGGCCTCAGCAGTTTCACCTTCGAATGGTCTTCCGCCTTCTGCTCCGTCCGGCTGGGAGGAGCCGGACGCTAGGTGCTGGCTGCGGCCGCGGCCGCATGGTGGAATTCGAATCGACAGGCGGGAGTTGGTGCGGTGCCGCTCGCCGCACGCGCGCCACGCGGCGCCCGCAGGCCAGGCCGGCCGGCCAGCCCACGCGCGCGACGAGACGTCACCGCAGGCTGGGGCCCGCCGCTACAGGGCCTCAGCCCGCGCGCGGATCCGCTGCGGCCGAGGCGGGCAGTTGCCCTTCTGCGGCGCATTAACTGCGTCGTTACCGTGCAGGATGCATGGGGGCGTGCGGGGCGTGGGGCGCAGTTAATCCCACACCCCCACGTCGCCTCGGCTTTGCCCCCGCCAGCTATAAATAGGGGGAGGAGGAGGGGCGGCGGAGCGCACGCGCACCCCCTCCTACTCCCTCTTCTTCCTCTCGCCGCCGCCGTTGCTGTCCTTCAGCTGCCGCTCCGCCGCGGCCACCGCGACGCCCCTGTTGCCCTACGCCGCTGCTGCTTCGCCTGCCGTTCTTGTCTCCGAGCTTCTCCTCGCCATCCTCAAGCCATGGCGAAGAGCGGCTGGCTAGGCTCCAATGTGCACGAGGACCACATCGACTTCCTCCGCGCGACGCGGAGGCTTCCCCACGCCGACAACGTGGGCGTGCATCTTCCCCCCGAGCGGGAGATCTCGCCACGGCCGGAGCCCGGTGAGTTCGTTGTCTTCCGCACACATTTCCTTCGCGGCTTCGGGCTCCCGGTTAGTAACTTCTTCCGGGCCTTCCTCAACTTCTACCGCCTGCAACCGCATCACCTCACCCCCAACACGGTGGTGCTCCTGGCGGCCTTCGTCACGCTCTGCGAGGGGTACCTCGGTGTCCTGCCCACGCTTGAGCTCTGGGGTAGATTCTTCTACCTGAAGCTGGGCACGTCGGCAAACGATGAACCGGCCCAGTGCGGGGCATGCGTCTTCGTGAGGCGCTCAGGAGGCGGCACCCGCTTCCCGGCCATCCCTCTGCACGAGTCGACCAAGCTCTGGCAAAAGTCCTACTTCTACATCCGAAATCTCCACCAGGTCAACGGCTATATCAACCTACCGGCCTTCGTGCCCGGGCCTCCTGCTGGGCCGTGGGACAACTGGCAACAGCAGCCGCCCAAGTGCCTGCCGGCCCTCATCGTCAGCGTCCTAGCCCGGCTTCATGCGCCGGGTGTTGCCCCTCCAACTTCGGCCGCATCTTATCAGCGAGATGGGCGGCCGCCGGGACCCATGCCATATGTCCATCAAGGAGATGCCGGAGGTGGAGGTGGTCCGCCATGTGAACTACTTCTCCAACTGCAAGCTCAGCGAGGAGGAGTGGCACATCGGCAAGGAGCCATACAGTCGGGCCAACCCTCCCCCAGCGGTAAGTACCAGGTCCGACTGCTTTACTTATAATGTTCTCCTTTCCTCCGTCCTGACCAGCCGGCCTTGAGGCAGCACTTCCCGAGCCAAGGCGGGCCAGCTGCGGACCGACAGTGGATGCCGGACTGCGAGAACAGCGACGTGGACAACCCCGAGCTGGGGGCGGCCGCCATGGAGGAAGGTGGCGACGACGAGGCCACCGAAGGAGGCAGCGCCGGAGCAGGCGGCCCCTCGGGAGGTGGAGGAGTCGGCGATGTTCGGTCTTGGCCTGACAACGACGAGGCCGACGAGGAGCGGCGCCGACCTGGCGGAGGCGCGGGGGCGGGAGCCGGCCCTTCCGCACCGCGGCCGGCTGCTTCAGCCGACGGACAGAAATGCCACCACCTTGCGGGGAGGTTTGGCAGCCACCCGGCGAAGAAGGCCAAGCAGGCGGACGTGACCAGGCGGCAAGAAACCCTGAATGTGGCCGCCGCCCGGAAAGGGCCCAAGCCCATGCCGTACATGTCTGGGTACGCGCGCTTGCTGCCCTCACTTCACATTTTTCTTCTCCCCTGGGGGTTTCCTCATCTTTGCTTTCTTGTTGGGCAGGACAGCCTGCGTCATCACGCGGGCTCCGTCCGCCTCATTGATGGACGCAGCGGGTGGGTCTGAGGAGGCCAGGCGCGTGGATCCGGCTGCCGCTCTTCAAGACGCGACGGCGAGGAACGCGCGGTAGGCGCATGAGGAGGAGGCCACGGAGAAAGCGCGGGTCGATGCTCGGGCGGAGGAAGCGGCGCAGGCGGAGGCCCAGGCCGCGGAGAGGGCGGAGGCAGAAGCCGCGGCCAAGGCGCAGGCGGAGGCCAACGCCAGGGCTACGGTGGATCCGGTCGGCGGTGAGGTCCCGGAGACCATCACTCTTGGGCAGCCGGAAGTGCAGGTGGCGGAGAACTGAATGCCGCCTGGGGCTGCCGGAGCTGACCAGTCGGTGCCGGAGCTTGTGGTCCCCGACACCGTCATCCCGGAGGTGGAGGAGACCCAGCGCACGCCGGATGCCGGAGGACGAGGAAGCGGCGAGCCCAACCAGCCTGAGGTACCACCGGCCGGCACCGTGCAGGCGGCGAGCCATGCCTTGGTGGCGCGTGCTCCTGTGCACCGACGTGCGACGCGGGCAACATCGGAGCCCAGGCGGCAGGTGGAGGCTGCGGCCTCGAGCTCGCGGGGAGCCAGCACCGGGGCTACGAGCGCTGTTCCTTCAGGTTGGGTGGCAGGGGCCTACCCGGCCGCCTTGAACCTTGCGGTGCGTGACCTGGAGGACCGGTTCCTCGCCCAGAACACCACTCTGCAGAGGGCAAGGGAGGAGCTGTTGGCGACGTGGTCGGCCGTCCGAGTACATACACCTTATTTTGCTATGTTTTTTGTCTTGTAATCTTCCGTGGGGGCGCGCCAGCGCACCCACTGGGTGTAGCCCCCGAGTTCCGAGCCGGCTGCTGAGCAGGCGAGTTGGAACTCCAAGGTATTCTTCTCTTTGACTGAAATGCTTGCTGCTGTTGCAGGACTACCACAACATGCGGGCGGCCGCCTACAATACGCAGAACCGGACACTCACCGCTCGGACCAATGAGCTGACTTAGAGCCGAGGTACGTAAGCCGGCTTCCAGTGGGGGGCGCGCCAGCGCACCCACTGGGTGTAGCCCCCGAGATTCGGGCCGACTGCTGAGCAGTCGGGTCGGATCTTCTCAGGCGGCTTGTTCTCGTTTTTGTTGGAGTAGATGGTGACCTCTCTTTCTTGTTTTAGTGGCTGCCGCCCAGCTTAGGGAGCGCATGGCCGAGCTCGAGGGCCAGCTCCGGGTTGTGGTGCAGGAGCGCGACCAGGCGGCCTCAGTGCGCGACCGGTTGGAGAAGGAGCTGGCGGACCAGGCCGAGCGGCACGCGGAGCGGGTCCGGCAGCTGAAGTCGGACGAGGAAAATCACACTGCCGAGTTCGAGATCCAGCGCTCGGACTGGGCCAAGAAGGAGAAGATCCTTCGGTGCGGCTACACCGTGGTCGAGGATCTGCTCGACGGTGCGTCCCTTTCTTTTTGTTGCCGGCTGCTGGCTGCCAGCTGTTGCTGGAAGCCGTCTTCTGACACTTTCGTCTTTTTTGAACAGAGTTCCTCCTGGGCCACTCTGTTGCTGTTTGCATGGCTATCGAGGCCCGGCGTGAGGAGTGCAGGCGATAGGGCAAGGAGATCGCGTAGGACCGGCCTCGGACCTTGCGCGAGCAGCTCATGGCCGTCCGGATGCGCCTCAAGCCAACGCGCCACCTACTCCGCCGGCTTCAGCGGGCCGGGTCGCAGGTCTTGGAGGGCTTGTGGCCGGGTGCTCGGATCCCGCGGACTCCCAGTCGGACGGCCGACTGGCTGGAGGTGGCGGCCGACCGGCTCGAAGCCTGGAAGAGCTCTGCGGCGCGGTCAGGGGCTGCGAAGGCGCTGGAGTTTGTCAAGGCCTGGTACCCCGAGCTGCGCCTGGCGTAGCTGGCCACCTTCCGCCAGGAGGTGCTGTCGGAGCTGGCGGCGGAGCGCGACGCCATTGCCATCCGAGCGTCGGCTCTTGCTGACTACGCTGATGTCAGCGTCTTCGTCCCGGAGCGGGAAGACAACGGTGCCGAAGTGCCCCCGTCTTGGTTTGGCCTGAATCCGTCGGACGAGGAGGACTCGGCGGAGGAGATTGCCTCCAGCGACGAAGGCTATGAGGACGACGAGGACGAGGGCGGCAGCTACGCCGCACCAGGTGGCGGAGCGACCGACCGGACTCGGCCCGACCCGGCACCGACCGACGACCAGTCGGAGACCACGTCAGTTGCCGCCGACCGCCAGGCCGAGGCTCCGTAGCCGGCAGCCCCACCAGCTGAAGCTACACCTGCCGTCGACCAGTCCGCGCAGCCCGAGGGGCCGTCCGCCTAGATGGCATGTTATCTTTTTTCGAGTTTCTCTGTCTCATGCTTGAAAACAATGTCAGTTATGTGCGGTTCCACCCACTAGGGGTGTATCTCTAAACTTGATGAATGCTGGCCTTGGGCCCTTTTGCAATGTACAAACTTTAACTCCCCACATTTTGCATGTGTTGCCGGGTTCTAGCTTGAGTTTGCTTTTGCCCTCTTTGGCTTTTTCCTTCGCCACGTTCCCTTGGCCGCCTCCCTGCCAGCCGGACAGCCGCGCTGTGGTCTGTGGCTGGGTCAGGGACTTGGTCGTTTTAGAGCGGGCAAGTTACTTCAGCCGCTTAGAGCGTAGCTTAGTCAAGCACGAAGCTGGCCTGCCGGCTGCTGAGCAGCCGGACGAGGTAGGCGAGAGGCCGGCTTGGCCGTAGTCGGCATTTTCCTTGGTCGCTTTTCGTGTGGACAGCGTTTCCGGCCTTTGACTCTTGCCAGTCGGGCAGCCACTCTACGAGCTACGACATGGAGCGAAGAGAGGGCTTTGGCGTCGGCACACTACTAGTCGGCTCCGGCTGGTGCGGACTTAGGCCAAGACGGTGAGCCCCCGGGTCGGCTGACCGGAACCCGGACGGGGCAAGAATGTAAAAAAATACTTAATTCATGGTATAAGCTTATCTCGTGGATAAAAAGGTAGCCCCCGAGTACATCTCGGGGGACCTAAGGTCTTTACTTAATACAAAAGTTGGCGTGGTACATACACTCGCTTTAACTATGAAACGGACGGAGTAGGTTCGCGTTCCATGGCCGCTCCGTCTCTTCACCGGCTGTGCTTCGCTTGCGTGCCCTGGGCTTTTGGGCATCGATGAGGTAGTACGAGTCGTTACCCAGGGCCTTGCTGACAATGAAGGGGCCTTACCAAGGTGCTGCGAGCTTGTGCTGGCCGGCTAATCACTGGATCAGGCGGAGCACAAGGTCGCCTTCATGGAAAGTATGCGGCTTGACCTTCTTGTTGTGGTAGCGGCGCAGGCTCTGCTGGTAGATGGCGGACCGGCTGCACGCTAGTAGTCAGGCCTCTTCCAGCAGGTCGACGCCGTCTTCTCGCGCCTCCTTTGCTTCCGCCTCCGTGTACGACACGAGGCGAGTCGAACTCGATATCCATGGGGATGATAGCCTCGGCGCCGTACATGAGGAAAAAGGACGTAAAGCCGGTTGATCTGTTGGGCGTGGTCCGCAGACTCCAGAGGACGGCCGGCAGCTCGTCGATCCAGTAGCCAGCCGATCGCTCCAGCGGCTCGATCAGGCGGGGCTTGATGCCGGATAGGATGAGGCCGTTTGCTCGCTCCACCTGGCCATTTGACTGCGGATGGGCAACGGACGCTAGGTCCAGTCGGATACCCTGGTTTGCGCAAAAACGGGCCAAGGTGCCTTTGGTGAAGTTGGCGCCGTTGTCGGTGATGATGCTGTGGGGAACACCGTATCGGACGGTGATGTCGGCGATGAACGTGACGGCAGTCGGACCGTTCAGCTTCTTGATTGGCTTGGCTTCTATCCACTTCGTGAATTTGTCCACGGCAACCAGCAAATGAGTCATGCCACCGCGTGCTGTCTTGAAAGGACCCACCATTTCCAAACCCCACACGGCAAATGGCCAGGTGATGGGAATGGTCTTGAGGACAGAGGCCGGCTGGTGTTGCTTGGTGCTGAACTTCTGGCACCCTTTGCACTTCTTGACCAACTCCTTGGCGTCGTCTAATGCAGTCGGCCAGAAGAAACCATGGCGGAAGGCTTTGGCTACGAGGGACCTGGAGGCGGCATGGTGGCCACATTCGCCTTTGTGGATGTCTATGAGGATCTCCACGCCCTTCTCCGGTTCCACGCAGCGCTGATAAACGCCGGTCACGCTCCTCCTGGCGAGCTCTTTGTTGACGATGGTGTAGGCGCCTGCCCGGCACGGATCTGTCGGGCTAGCACTTTGTCTGTTGGTAGCACGCGGCTTACCAGAAAATCGCGGATGGGCTGTGCCCAAGATGGGGCCGCCACCACTATGAAGACGGCAACTGGCACGAGGGTGGCGGGGTTGGGAGGCGGCGGGCTAGAGCCGGCCGCTCCTGGTGGTGTCGATGAAGCCCCCGGGCCGACTGCTGTAGTCCCCGAGCCGTCTGCTAGAATTCCTGAGCCGGGTGCTGGTGGAGGAGCCCCCGGGCCACTTGCTGAAGCCCCCGAGCCGACTGCTGAAGCCCCCGGGCCGACTGCTGAAGTTCCCGGGCTGGCTGCTGGAGTCCCCGAGCCGGATCCGACTGCTCCGGGGTCAGCCGGCACGAAGATGGAGTCGGACTCTGGCGATGGCTTGATAGACGGCTTGCGCAGATACTCGAGGGAGACGCCAGTTGGTATAGCCTGCCGGGTGGAACCAATGCGGGCGAGGGCATCCGCTGCGTCGTTGTCGGCTGTTGGCACGTGGAGGAACTCGCACCCATCAAAGAGCCCGCTCATCTGCTGGACGAGGAAGCGGTAGCTTGCCATGTTGGCGTCCTTGGCATCCCAGTCGCCAGACGACTGCTGGACCACCAAGTCCGAGTCGCCATAGCAGAGGATGCGGCTGATGCCGATCTCCTTGGCCAGTCGGAGCCCAAAGATGAGTGCCTCGTACTCAGCTACGTTGTTGGAGGCGGCAAAGTGGATCTGCAGCATGTACTTTAGCTTGTCGCCCTTGGGAGAGGTGAGGACGATGCCGGCTCCCAAGCCGGTGCGCATCTTTGAGCCGTCAAAGTGCATCCGCCAATGCGTAGAATCCGGCGCGGGCGGTAGGTACTGGGACTCGGCCCAGTCGACTAAAAAGTCGGTCTGCGCTTGGGACTTGATGGCGGTGCAGGGCTGGTAGAGGATGGTATGGGGAGCCAGCTCGATGGCCCATTTGGCCACCCAGCCTGAGGCATCTCTGTTGCCCATGATCACGGCAAGGGGGGAAGTGCAGACGACCATAATGGAGTGCTCTTGGAAATATTGCTTCAGCTTCTTGGCGGCGAAGTACACACCGTAGCACATTTTTTGATAGTGGGGGTAGTTCTGCTTGGAGGCGGACAAGACCTCGCTTAGATAATACACTGGCCTCTGGACCGGCTGCATCTTGCCAACCTCTGGGCGCTCGACCACAATCACCATGCTGATGACTCGGCTGGTGGCGGCGATGTAGAGGAGCATCGGTTCCTTGGCAGCCGGAGCCGCCAGGATAGGCGGCGTGGACATCATGCGCTTGAGCTGACGAAAAGCTTCGTCTGCCTGGTCGTTCCACTCGAAGCAAGTGGTTTTCTTCATGAGCTGGTACAGGGGGAGCGCCTTCTCGCCCAGCCGACTGATGAAGCGGCTGAGGGATTCCAGGCACCCAGTGAACTTTTGGACGTCACGCAGCTTGGTGGGTCTCTCCATCCACTCGATGGCCTTGATCTTCACGGGGTTGCACTCGATGCCGCGTTCAGAGACAAGGAAACCGAGGAGCTGGTCGGCTGGTACTCCGAAGACGCACTTCTCCGGGTTGAGCTTGATTTGAAAACGGCACAGATTTTCGAAGGTCTCCTTGAGATCCTCTAGGAGGGTGCTGCGCTTCTCCGAGTTGCTTCAACAAGCACTTCTACATGCATCGCTGGAAGGTGGCGCCGGCATTCCTTAAGCTGAACGTCATGGTGATGTAGCAGAAGGCGTCGAATGGTGTGATGAAGGAGGTCTTCAAGCGGTCGGCCGGATCTAGCTTGATCTGGTGGTAGTCGGAGTATGCGTCCAAGAAGGATAGCAGCTCGCAGCCGGCCGTGGAGTCTATCACTTGGTCGATCTGGGGCAGGGCGAACGGATCCTTGGGGCAGGCCTTATTGAGGCTCATGTAGTCAATACACATGCACCACTTGTTATTCTTCTTCAAGATGAGGACTGGGTTGGCAAGCCAGTCCAGGTAGAACACTTCCATGATGAAGCCGGCTGCCAGAAGCTGGGCGATTTCTTCACCAACGATCCTTCTCTTCTCTTCTGATAGGCGGCGGAGGGGTTGCTTGACCGGCTTAACATCCGGCCTCACATGTAGTTTGTGCTCGGCGAAATCCTTCGGGACACCCGGCATGTCCTTGGGGGACAATGCGAAGATGTCTCAGTTCTCATGGAGGAAATCGACGAGCTCGCCTTCCTATTTGCTGTCGAGGTTGGTCCCTACGACAGCAAACCTCTCCGGGTGCGCCGGGTCCAAGGCGATCTTCTTGGTTTCCTTGGCCGGCTGGAAGGAGGCTCCCGCTTTCGTCTCCTTGGGATCAGCCGGCATGGCCGGCTTCTCACTGGCCATGGCTACCATCCGGTTAAGGAGACGCTTCTCTTGGGTGACGACGAGGGACTCGGCCAGCCGGCTGCTGGCGGTGGCGCAATCCAGCGACTTCTGGTAGTCACCGGCAACAGTGATGATGCCCTTGGTACCCGGCATCTTGGCCTTCAGGTAGGCGTAGTGCGGGACCATCATGAATTTGGCCAGCATAGGTCGGCCCAAGAGCGCGTGGTAGGGGCTGTCCAGGTCGACCACCTCGAACCAGATTGGCTTGCGGCGGAAGTTGCTCTTGTCGCCGAACAGGACATCGATCTTGATCTTGCCGATGGGAGAGCAGGAAAGGCCGGGAACTATGCCGTGGAAGACAGTCCGGCTGGGCTGGAGCTGCTTGACCTTGATGTCCAACCGTTCCATGGTCTCGCGGTACAGGATGTTGATGCTGCTGCCGCCATCTACAAGAACTCGGCCGAAGCGGCAAGTCCGCCTCTCTGTTGAGAGGGTTTGTAAGTGCATCTAGTGCCCCTTAGTGATTTTGGTGTATTGAAGACTTATAGGTTAAGGGTCTAATATGTTTGTGAGTGTACACAGGTCTATAAGTCTATGAGGAGTTTGTTAATTACGATGAATGTCGACCCCTAAAAATGAATGTCTTCAACTGAAGACTTTGGTTTTCTTGAAGACTTTGAAAGTGAAGAAATTGGTGTGACCCTGAAGACTTGATATTCATGCGAGGATTATGAAGCGTGAAGACTTTTGTTTTCGTAGTTTCATTTTCTTCTTCTTGAGTCATAGGAAACACCGTACTGTTAAAGGGGGTCGAGGTAAAACTAAGGAAAAATTTCCAAGTGATGCTCAACTCAAAATCCTACACCTACCCAATCCTTTCGAGTGAAGCCATTGGAAATCTCATACAGTTTAGTCAAGTTCTTCAGTGACAGAGACGAAGTTCTTCTGTTCTCTGAGGAATTTGTTCTGACTGAGGAGTTAGAAATTCGCCAGTGCGGATTGCCTACAAGTGAGGATTATGATAGCCCTGAGGAATTTGATACTCAAATTTCCGACCGTTGCTGTGCTACGTGCCAGCTGTCCCAAAATATCTACCCACCTAACGGTCATATCATTGAAGAGCATTTATGTCTTATCATGTCGGGCTGCTCCCTAGGCTATAAATAGCCGCCCCCTACAACCACTAGCTGGTTGGCTGCTCCGAGAGATAGATTGACACTTGTCATTTAGAGCATCCCATCCTCCGAGGACTTTGAGCGAAAATCATCAAGTGAGGAAAAACCCAAAAACCCAAACACCTACAAACCCAAAGTGATTGAGCATCACTGAAGAGATTGTTCCTGTGTGGAACTGACGCTTGTTACCTTTGAAGACTGTGCATCCTCCAGACGGTTAGGCGTCATGGTCTAGAGCATCCAAGAGGAAATTGTGGATTGACGAGTGACCGAGTATGTGAAGGTTTGGAAGTCACCTGAAGACTTACCACGAGTGGTTGGGTGAGGTCTGTGTGACCTTAGCTCAAGGAGAATACGGTGAGGACTAGGTGTCCTGGACTGTGTGTTCAGGACTGGGTGTCCGGGACTGTGTGTCCTCAGGTTTAAATACCTAGCCGCTCCAACCAGACATACAACTGCCACAGCAGTTGGAACTGGTCTACCAAATCAGTGTCTTCACCGAGCTACTGGTTCTATTTCCTCAACCCTTTCATTTCCTCGCATACTTGCTATGTATTTGATCATTACTGTTTGAAGACTTTGTCTGAAGACTTTCTCAATTTCCTCAGTTCAAATTCTTCAGTCAGTTTGTCTTCAGCCTGCTTATCCTGTGTTTACGCTACTCGTACTCTGTGCTTGTTTTCATTTCATCATGATGACTGTGCTACTGCTCTGTTATGCTTGCATCTAAGTACTCATTCCGCTGCTAAGTAGTTCGTCGCTTAGGAATTTCCTCACCTTGAAATTCCTCAGTGACGAATTTGTAAAAATCGCCTATTCACCCCCCCTCTAGTCGATATAACGCTCTTTCAATTGGTATCAGAGCAAGGTACTCCCTTGTTCTGTGTGATTTTGGTTTAACCACCTGGAGTTTTAGTTATGTCGACTGCAGGCATGATCAAGGTCTCAGCTGGGTGTCCTACCTTCGATGGGACGGACTACCCCTACTGGAAGAACAAGATGCGCATGCATCTTGAGGCAATTGACAACGACCTCTGGTATGTTGTGGAAAAGGGTGTTCCCTCTGTCACTCCTTCCGTAAACGCTGCTGATGTGAAGAGATTCAAGCAACTCGACTCTCAAGCGAAGAATATCATATGTGGCCATCTGAGCAAAGGGCAGTATGGCAGAGTGAGTGCTTTGGAGACAGCTAAGCTTATCTGGGATAGGCTGTCCAAGGTCAACGAAGGAGTCTCAACTCAACATGACTCTCGAGTTGACGTTCTTCGCAATCTCTTCAACCGCTTCAAAAGACTCGACAACGAAAATGTTCAGCAAACCTTTGATCGCCTCATTGACATTTCAAACGAGCTTCAAGCACTGGGTGCCACTGACATCACCGACCATGAGGTGGTGAAGAAATTGCTGAGGTCACTCGATTCTTCATTCGATACACTGGCACTGATGATTCAAGAAAGTGGTGACTACAAGTCACTTGATCCTGCTGATATCCTCGAGAGGCTAAATACTCATGAATTCCAACTAGCTGAGAAGAGAGATCTCTACGGACCGAGCTATGGTAGATCTCATGCACTGAAAGCCAAGGCAGTCTCTGAATCTGAAGATGAAGATTCTGGTAGCAGCCTTGGTGATCCTGAAGAACTGAGTCAGGAGCTAGCAATGCTCGTGAGGAAATTCCAGAAGTTCTCTAGACGTGGCCGATTTGGAAAATCCTCAAGAGGTGATGACATGAAATCAGATTCCTCATCCCGTGATTACAAGAAGAGAACTTGCCATAAATGCAAGAAACCTGGTCACTACATTATTGATTGTCCTCAGTGGGAGAAGGAATCAAAGAAGAAGAAATACAAGGATGATAGTTCAGATGACTCTAAGAGGAAGAAGAAATCTTCAAAGTCCTCATCGTCAAGATCTTCAAAGTCTTCATCTCACAAGAAGAGCAGCTCCAAGAAAGCTCGGGCATTCATTGGCAAGGAAATGGACTCTGAAGCTGAATCTGAGGAACATGAGGAAGAGGAGGCATCTGAGGAGTCAGACTCTGGTGTGGCGAGCCTAGCCCTCGCTACTGCTTACGTTAGCAAGTCCATCTTCAACACTGAGGAAAATGGCTTCCCCAACACTGCTGATGACGGCAACGATGACTATGCTCGCACCTATTGCTTCATGGCAAAAGGTGCCAAGGTACTCAAATATCCCTCCTCTGAATCAAGTGAGGATGAATCTGATGATAACCTCAAACCCAGCTATTCCAAACTTGCTAATATTGCTGTTAAACAACAAAAGGCTTTGGAAAAGGTTCAAAATATGCTAGACAAAAGCGATGATCTGTTAGGTGAGGAAATGGATCGAACTCAAACACTGACTGATAATCTTCAGCAACTATAGTCTAAGTTTGACAACCTTCAAGGTCGTCATGAAACTCTCCTAGCCGATCATGAGAAGCTTTCTTATGAATTTCTTCAAAGAAAGCAAGATCTTGAGAAGCTAAGGGTGAGTCATGAAGATCTTCAGAAGGAAAATGATTCTTTGCTTGCTCAACAGATCAGTTCCGCTCAGGAAGAATTTATTCCACCATGCTTGAAATGCATTGAACGTGAAACTGCTAATTCTTCACCTGAATGTTCAAATGCTTCCATTGCTGCAAATTCTTCAACTATCTCTGTGGTCACAAATTCCTCATCTGAGGATACCACTAGTATCACTGACGAAAATGCAGGGTTGAAGGAATTGTATGTGACAGGCATGTACAAAAGCCCCAAAGGGCATCAGACTCTTTGTGATGTGCTCAAAAAGCAGATCTTGAACAGGAACCCTAGGAAAGAGGGTATTGCCTTTGAGAGGAAACTCAATGCTGATGGAACCTACTGGAAACCGGAGCAGTATCCCAAAACCTCATGGGTTGCTGCGAAGGGACCTCCCGTAGATCCATCCACTTTATCTGGCTTTACTTGTGAATCCTCATATTCATCTGATGAGTCATTTGACTCCAACTATAAACTGTTCAAAAATCAGAATGGTGAGGTATTTGCTAGATATGTTGGATCTAACTGCAGGAATGGTCCCCCTATGAAGAAAATCTGGGTTCCCAAAAAGTGCCTTGAAAGTCTTCAGGTGAATGTCCTCATGACACCACCTGTGAAGAATAAGAACCCCAGATCAAATTCTTCATATGAATCAAATTCCTCACATGGATCAAAGTCCTCACATGAACATCATCATGCTAACACTTCTGTTTCGCAGGGAAAGCCTAAGGGCTATGAATATATGCATTATTCTTCAAATCATTATGTTCATAAGTCCTCGAAGAATTTCTCTGCTTATTCATATGCTTACCCTAACCCCTCTTATGTGAAACGAAGTGGTCTGGCGTCTATGCCACCTTTCTCTTATGGAGCTCGCAGAATGATGAACTCTTTGCCACCCCTCCAGATGTGGGTGGTGAAGAAAAGGAACTAATCTCTTATGCAGGGCCAGGTCTCCAGACGAACTAAATCGTCTGAAGAATTTGCTGGAGACCTGAAATGCTTGAAAGGACGCAAGCTAATCATGAAGAAATGATTTATTCATTTCTCACGTCCTCACATTGCTATATATACATATGTTGCTTTAATTGATGAAATATGTCTGATGAATTTGATGTCATATTCTTCACTCTGAAGTATATGAGTTCGTAAGATGCACTAATTCATCTGCAGGATGATTTACCCAAAGCTACTGAGTGGGTCCTCGATAGTGGATGTACAAATCACATGACCGGTGACAAGAGCTTACTGATGAACACTCCTTTATCTCCATCACACTTGAAGCATATCACCTACGCTGACAAAGGCAAAAGCAAGGTATTGGGTCTAGGTAGGGTTGCAATCTCAAAGGATCGACACATGGATAAAGTCATGCTTGTCGAGTCCCTCGGATTCAACCTCATGACTGTCTCAATGCTTTGTGATCTTGATATGGTTGTTGTCTTTGGCAAATATCGTTGCTTAGTGCTCATGGAATCTGACAATTCCAAAGTCTTCGAAGGCTTTAGGAGAGGAGACTTGTATATTGTTGATTTCTCTGCAGGACCACAGCCTGCCACTTGTCTACTTGCTAAAGCTTCAGAAGGCTGGCTATGGCATCGACGACTGGGTCATGCTGGCATGAAGAACTTACACACGCTCGTGAAGAAAAAGCACGTCATTGGCATCGAGGGTGTCAAATTCCTCAAAGATCATCTTTGTGGGGCTTGTGAGGCTGGAAAGATGACCAGAGCCAAGCACCCCTCGAAGACTATCATGACTACTTCTCGTCCTTTTGAATTGCTTCATATGGATCTCTTTGGCCCTACTCATTATGCCACACTAACAAATGCAGCATCTCTATATGGCTTTGTCATTGTTGATGACTATTCTCATTACACATGGGTGCATGTCATTACTTACAAGACTGAAGTGCAGGAAGTCTTCAGACGATTTTCCTCAAGGGCTTCGATGAATTTCGGCGTGAAGATCAAGCATATACGTAGTGACAATGGGACTGAGTTCAAGAATACTGGTCTTGATGACTATCTCGATGAACTTGGTATTACTCATGAGCTATCTGCCCTATACCCTCCTCAGCAGAATGGCGTTGTGGAGCGCAAGAACAGGACTCTTGTTGAGATGGCTCGCACCATGCTTGATGAATACAAGACACCTCGTCACTTCTGGCCTGAGGCAATTGATACTGCATGCCACATCATCAACAGGGTATATCTTCACAAATTCTTCAAGAAGACCTCATATGAACTCCTCACTGACAAGAAACCCAATATGAGTTATTTCAAAGTCTTCGGTGCTAAATGCTGGATTAGAGATCCACATCACAATTCTAAATTTGCACCGAAAGCACATGAAGGTTTTATGCTTGGTTACGGAAAGGACTCGCACACCTACAGGGTCTTCAATGCCTATCACAACAAGGTTGTTGAAACTGTAGATGTGCGGTTCGATGAAACTAACGGCTCGCAAAGAGAGCACCTACCTCCTGTGCTAGATGAAAAGACGCCTGAGGAAACCATCAAGTTCAAAGCTACTGAGGATGTCATTCCTACCGAAGAATCTGCTGAAGAAATCATTCCAGAACATGAAGAACAGCATGCTGGCGCATCTGAAGAAAATGACTCTGAAGAAAATGCTGAGCCAAATCAAAGTCGTCAACCTGCTCATCCCCGCGTTGCAAATGAAGTACAGATTGAGAGAATCATCAACGACATCAACGCACCAGGTCCTCTGACTCGCTCAAAAGCTTCACATTTATCTAACTTTTGTGGGCATTTTGCTTTCGTCTCTATCACAGAGCCCACCAAAGTTGATGAGGCATTTCTGGAGCCTGAATGGATTCAAGCAATGTAAGAGGAATTACATCAATTCAAGCTGAACAATGTGTGGGAGCTTGTCAAGCGACCGGACCCATGCAAGCACAATATCATCAGTACCAAATGGATCTACCGCAACAAGCAAGATGAAAATGGCCTAGTGGTGAGGAACAAGGCTCGTCTTGTAGCTCAAGGCTACACACAGGTTGAAGGAATTGATTTCGATGAGACTTTTGCACCTGTTGCTAGACTTGAGGCTATTCGCATATTGCTTGCTTATGCTAACCATCATAATATCATCTTATATCAAATGGATGTGAAAAGTGCATTCCTCAATGGTAAGCTTGAGGAAGAAGTATATGTTGCTCAACCCCCAGGTTTTGAAGACCCTAAACATCCTCACAAAGTCTTCAGACTCAATAAGGCCCTCTATGGCCTCAAGCAGGCCCCTCGGGCGTGGTATGATACTCTGAAGGAATTCCTCATGAAGAAAGGCTTCAAACCCGGTTCACTCGACCCAACTCTTTTCACCAAAACCTATGATGATGAATTATTCGTGTGCCAAATATATGTTGATGATATTATCTTTGGCTGTACTAACCAACATTACAGTGACGAATTTGCTTACATGATGAGTGAGGAATATCAAATGTCCATGATGGGAGAATTGAAATTCTTCTTAGGTCTTCAAATTCGTCAACAACATAATGGCATTTTCATTTCTCAAGAGAAATACCTCAAGGACGTTCTGAGAAAATTCGGTATGCAAGAATGCAGAGGCGTCAAAATCCCTATGCCCACAAATGGCCATCTATGCACTGATGAAAATGGAATAGACTTCGATCAAAAGGTATACCGCTCCATGATTGGTTCTTTATTGTACCTATGTGCATCTAGGCCGGATATTATGCTTAGTGTTTGCATGTGTGCCCGTTTTCAAGCTACACCGAAGGAATCACACTATAAGGCTGTGAAACATATTCTTCGATATCTAGCTCACACTCCAACACTTGGATTATGGTATCCCAAGGGCTCGGTTTTTGATCTAATTGGATATTCTGACTCTGACTATGCCGGTGATCGTGTGGACCGCAAGTCAACTTCAGGCACATGCCATTTCCTCGGACGATCCTTAGTATGTTGGTCCTCAAAGAAGCAGAACTGCGTATCACTCTCTACTGCTGAAGCTGAGTATATTGCTGCTGGTTCTTGCTGTGCTCAATTGCTATGGATGAAGCAAACCCTCAAGGACTACGGCATCAATGTGAAGAATGTGCCACTCTACTGCGACAACGAGAGTGCCATCAAAATTGCTCATAACCCAGTTCAGCACTCGAAGACAAAGCACATCGAGATTCGTCATCATTTTCTTCGAGATCATGTGTTGAAGGGTGACATCTCTATTGATCCCGTGAAGTCTGAAGAACAGCTAGCGGATATCTTCACAAAGCCCTTCGATGAGAAGAGATTTAGCAAGTTGCGGTGTGAGCTAAATATCTTAGAATCTTCGAATGTCCTTTGAAAAGGACACACATCCTAACACTTATGCAAATTGATGACTTAGATGTGCAACACACGAAGAAACGTTTTTCTTCAATCAATGAAGACTAACCCTCTAAGTGTGAAGAAATTAATGAAGAATTTGATTCTCAGAGCCCTACGACAATTGTACGCGGTGTCTGAAATCATCATTCTTACACGGTGGGTCACGCCACCACAAAAAGTTGAAAATCTTCAAAATTTGAGTTTTTCATCATTGTGCAAATTCTTCAAATTTTCAAATTCTTCAACTTTGCAAAATCTTCACTCTTTCCGTCTATGTTCTTCATTGACTATATATATATATTTGAGTTTTCTGTCCTCTACAGCATTCACTTATTGCTAATTCTTCAAGTTGTGTTTCTTCTAAGTGAATGTGATCGGACCCGTTCCCCCTCAATGCTAAACTCAATCCAGTCCGTTCACAAATTCTTCATGTGCGTTCTATTTGAAACCCGTTCAAAGTCTTCACTGTGTCCTTGACAGCTGAAGAATTTGCGAACGAAACATTAAAATATTCTTATCTGAATTTTCGGCTTCTGCCGTTCAAACCGTTCCTTATCCCTCGATAAGATTTATCTATTCACCCTCGATCTAACACGATCTCCACTTCACAGTTCGTGGGTGACACATGTCGCTAGGATGAGAAGGGTCAGGGGCACGTTTGTCCATTTTCTTCGAACGAGCGGTTTTTCACCTCTGCTATAAATACCCCTCACCCTCCTCAGAGCTCATTTACCCCGCTCGATCTTACTCCCTCGCTCGAGCTCTCAGACCTAGCGCCGCCGCTACACTCCATCGTCGCTGGTGAGGAAGAGCTTCACTGCCTCGACCTCGTCGCCGTCGTACTCACGCCGGCCGCGGAAATCCTCACTCCGCCGCCGCCGTAGCTGTTTTCCATCGCCAAGTTAGGGCGTGGAAGATATGAACGGACGAACATCTCCACTGCCACTCTCAGTTCGTCGTGTTCTTCGTCAAGGGTAAATAAAATTTATTTTTACTGCCCTTGTTGATTCTGATGATTTCCACAAAATCTTCAAAAGGTGTTTATTCTTCAACTTTCATGTTCTTAAACACCAACTTGCTTCTGTCCTTGATCAGTTTCTCTAAGCAACGTTTTTCTTCAAGATTCCTCAATTGTGTGGATTTTCAATCTACACAACTCTGGGACCTAAGTCAAAAATGCTTAGTGAAATTCCTCAAGACACCCCTGGTCATCTTCCTCAAACTTGATACTTTTGAAAATCTTCTGAGAACGCATATGACCTCTCCAAAACTCTTCGCACCTATATTCTGTTCACAGGTACACATGTCCGCTGCTGAATCTCTAGGTTCTCATCAACTTAACTCATTTGCAGCGTTCCTTAAAGAAAAATTGCACACCTCATCAGAAAATTCGATTGTTCAAAACCCTCAAGTGAAGAAAATGGCTGATGGTAAAAGACCTCAAAAGGGAGGAAAGAGGCCAGAAACAAATACTGCTTTTGAGATCCCTGATGACATCTATGATGAATATTGTACTCCTGATGAAGCAACTCATGGCAAGGAGAACAAAAATCAGCGCAAAGTGCGCATTCAGAAGATTGAGAGGAGATGGGCAAGAGAATGGAGGGAATATTGCTATGTCACTCCCAAGTACATGAAGAAATTTGCTGTTAACCCTCCATGTCCAAGACCTCCATTGGCTCCTGGCCAAGAAGCTAATCCCACTAGCATCAGAAGAGGTGAGGAATTTCCTCAGGAGTGGGCTAAGCGTCAAGCCAAGCTGGCCAAAGTGGCTAAAGAGGCAGTAAAGAAATTCAATGAAGATTCTGTTGCTGCCGCCGCTGAGGCCTCTGCTATCAAGCCTAAGAAGGCTATGCTGAAGAAATCAGCTGTTAAGACAAGTTCCTCAGCTGCAATGCCCTCACGGCCTGTTCCTCAAGCAAATTCCTCAAAAGCAGCTCCAACTCCCTCGGTTGCAAAATCCTCAGCTGCTCCTGCAAAGTCCTCAGCACCTGTGCATCTTGCCACATGCCAAAGGACTACTGGAATCTCAATTGCTTCAGGAGTCTCTGCAAGTTCTTCAGCTCCACCTCAGTCTTCAACAACTCCGACTTTGCTGAAGAAAAAGGCCACTGCTGGACGAGGCACAAGGCCAAGTCCTCACAAGAAGCAAGTCGCCTTTCAGGTTCCATCAAGCGAAGACGAAGCTGATGATGAAGAATTAGCTGAGCTCATCAGAGATCGACAACAAAGGGCCGCTAGAGCCAAAGGCAGTGATGTGCCCCTCATGCTGGATCCAAGGAAGATCCTTGATTTTATTGATCTATGGCACAAGAACCCTAACACACCTTTGCCTGAATTAAACCTCACTCCTGGTCAAAGTCACATGTTGACGGCCTTCATAAATGAAGAAAAATGGAAATTTGAAAAGGCCAGGCAGGTGAAGAAGGCTCAGTACAAGAAGGAGCGTTTTCTGAAGAACAATGTTGTGAAAATGTCTCCTGAAGAACTTGTGACTATGCAGGCTGAGATCAAAGCACTCAGTGATGAATTTCATGCATTCCATGCAGATTGGCTAGGTGCCAAAGTCAGATTCGTCAGAATGGCAAAAGGATTTACTCCAAGTGTTGCAGCTTCATCGCAACCCAAATTTCCTCAGACTGGAACATCTGTTCAGTCTGCTGAAGAAAATGAAAGCGCCAGAGCTGATGAAGAAATTCCAGTCTCTGAAGAAAATGCCAGGGCAACCTCCAATATTGCGCCTGAAGAGCAATCCAGGTCAGTTGAAGCATCTGCTACTGTGCCTGAGGAATCTGAACAAGCCAGGGCAACTACATCAGTTGTGCCTGAAGAAATTCAACCAATTTCCTCTGCTCCTCCTGCACCGATGACAAGCATCAACCTTCCTTCTGCATCAGAAGCGAAGAAAACCAAGGCTGCGAAGCAAGCAGCTGTGAAGAAAAGGAAAGCATCTGCATCTTCAGAGTCTTCAGCCCCCAAGAAATTGAAGACTTTGAGGAGTTCATCTGAAAACCCAATTGATGCTATTCCAATATCAAGCATGCCATCAAAGGAGATCATTCCCTTTGGTGAGGAATATGAAATTCCAAGTAAATCTGATGAAGAAATTCCTTCTGCTGCTTCAGAGCAGATGGATGAAGAAATTGAAGTGGATACATTCCCTTCAACCCCACTGGTATCATCGCCCATGCCTCAGTTCACAGCTGAAGAGGCAGGCGTCGAAGGAACTGAAGAAGATGAGGATGTGGATATTGGGTCTACAACACCTATTCTGAATGATGACTTTTGGGAAAGTCATCACCCCAATTCACCTCTGACAACCCCTCTACATCATGTTCCTCAGTCCCCTGTGCCAACTGAAGAAATTCATACGGGCTTTGATGAACGTCAAGCTTCACTTCACTCTATACCTGAAGAAGTTCCAGTCACTAGCGCTGATGTACATATGTCTGAAGAAATGAAGGCCAAGGCTGCTGCTGAAATTCCTCAGCCAGTGGCTCCAGTGGCTACACCTCAAGAGGCTGTAAATTCTTCAACTATTAATCTTCAGCCCAAGCCACAGAACCCTCACTCCAAGAAGCAGAAGTTTAATGCTGAGGATTTCTTCAACGAGCACATATTCTTCACTGACTACAATCCCTATGACTCTGCTCATCTTCGTCGCAAGCGTTTCTGGACTGCAAGCCAGATGAACTTCTACTCCTCATTGTTGGTTGATAAGGATAAGATCTTTGAACATGAGCAAATTCCTCATGTAGATATGGAATCGCTGCCCTGCTTCACACCAGTCCTCAGTGTTCTTCATGACGCTGGGTTCCTCAATTTCTGCACCGACATCTGCGATTGGAATGAAGAACTCATTCTTCAATTCTTCGCCACGCTGCACATTACTGGAAATGTTGATGATGTCAATTCATGGGTATTGGACTGGATGACCGATAATACTCATTTCAAAGCACCGGCCTCTGAATTGCTTCATGCCGTCCCAGTCAGTACTCCCACTGAAGGTGCTAGGCTTCTCTATGTTGAACCTAAACTGTCTGATCATCTGATGCAAGTGCTGATGAAGCCTTTGAAGCCAGGCCAAGCTCCAAGGACCAAATTCCTTGTCAAGGAATTGCTCTATGTGCCAAGGACAGTCTATCGCATATTGACCAAAACCCTTAGTCCAATCAAGGGCCACAACTCTGATGATGAAGAAGTTGTTGGCATTATGAAGAATCTGTTGTTCAATATCATTCACGGTATTCCTATCAACTACCACGATTTCTTCATGAGGACTTTGGCCAATGCTGCACTGTCACCTTTTGAGTTGAAGCCTTATGCTCCCTGGATCATGAGATTCATCAGATCAAGGTCTTCAATTCATTACATGGCTGACTTTCAAAATCATCTCAGCTATTTGCCCCCTATTGAAGTCCTCAAACGGACTATTTCCTCAGCTGACGAGAAGGGCAAAGCTGCTGTTATTGATGAAGGTACTCGTCCATTGGATGGACAGTTTCGCAAAGCTACTTCCTATTCCACCAATGATGACTCTGCAACTCAAGATTCTGCCGCCAAAGCTTCAGAACATCATCCTCAAGCCACAGCTCCATGTGTGATGACTGATCATGAACTTCTCCTTAGTCTTCATCAGAAAGTTGATCGAAATCACAAGTGGGTCAAGCGTCAGTTTGGTGTAATTCTTCAGAACATGACAGTCACTCAAAATACTGTGAAGAAGAATCACTACTACTTGCATGAAGTCTTTGACCGCACTTGGGCGATTCTGTCTAATCTTCATAGTGTTGAAGAACTCAAGGAGATGGGCTTCCAACAGGACTTTGACTGGTCCCAGCCACCTTCGAAGAAATTCAAGAAAGTCAAAGTTCCTCAGCTTGTTGCCAGTTCATATTCTTCATCGCGCGAGACGGATGAAGCTGAAGACTTGAACGACACTGCGGCAGGCCCTACCTCAACAGTCGACCCCAACAATGCTGGCGCTCCTCCATCGACATGATGATGATATTCTTCAGGGGCGTTAGTCCTCATTTTTCGTCCCTTTTGGTCATTCGATGACAAAGGGGGAGAAATTTGAGTTTAGTCATCAAGCGGGTCTTATATATGGGCTATATTTCTGTTAAGTTTCAACTCTTGCTCTTCTGAGGTGTTTGCTCTGATGAGTTGTAAACTTAAGTCCTATGGTGGTCTGATACTTTTGAACTGCTTTCTGCATGCTTATTTCCTCAAGTACCTTAATGCATGCATGCAGAATTCCGTCAGACACCATATTTCATCATGCATTTCAAATTCTTCATATCATATGATAAATGCGTGTATGAATTTCAAGATATAGGAGGAGATCTCCATGATATTACTCAACAATGTGCATTTGCTATTTCAAAGCAAATTCTTCAAATATGCACATCTTCAGGGGGAGTTCCTCTATATCTTGCAATCAAATTCCTCAATATTAGTATTTACACTTCATATGTTTATCCCCGTTGAAAACTTAACATATTGTCGTCAATCACCAAAAAGGGGGAGATTGTAAGTGCATCTAGTGCCCCTTAGTGATTTTGGTGTATTGAAGACTTATAGGTTAAGGGTCTAATATGTTTGTGAGTGTACACAGGTCTATAAGTCTATGAGGAGTTTGTTAATTACGATGAATGTCGACCCCTAAAAATGAATGTCTTCAACTGAAGACTTTGGTTTTCTTGAAGACTTTGAAAGTGAAGAAATTGGTGTGACCCTGAAGACTTGATATTCATGCGAGGATTATGAAGCGTGAAGACTTTTGTTTTCGTAGTTTCATTTTCTTCTTCTTGAGTCATAGGAAACACCGTACTGTTAAAGGGGGTCGAGGTAAAACTAAGGAAAAATTTCCAAGTGATGCTCAACTCAAAATCCTACACCTACCCAATCCTTTCGAGTGAAGCCATTGGAAATCTCATACAATTTAGTCAAGTTCTTCAGTGACAGAGACGAAGTTCTTCTGTTCTCTGAGTAATTTGTTCTGACTGAGGAGTTAGAAATTCGCCAGTGCGGATTGCCTACAAGTGAGGATTATGATAGCCCTGAGGAATTTGATACTCAAATTTCCGACCGTTGCTGTGCTACGTGCCAGCTGTCCCAAAATATCTACCCACCTAACGGTCATATCATTGAAGGGCATTTATGTCTTATCATGTCGGGCTGCTCCCTAGGCTATAAATAGCCGCCCCCTACAACCACTAGCTGGTTGGCTGCTCCGAGAGATAGATTGACACTTGTCATTTAGAGCATCCCATCCTCCGAGGACTTTGAGCGAAAATCATCAAGTGAGGAAAAACCCAAACACCTACAAACCCAAAGTGATTGAGCATCACTGAAGAGATTGTTCCTGTGTGGAACCGATGCTTGTTACCTTTGAGGACTGTGCATCCTCCAGACGGTTAGGCGTCATGGTCTAGAGCATCCAAGAGGAAATTGTGGATTGTCGAGTGACCGAGTATGTGAAGGTTTGGAAGTCACCTGAAGACTTACCACGAGTGGTTGGGCGAGGTCTGTGTGACCTTAGCTCAAGGAGAATACGGTGAGGACTAGGTGTCCTGGACTGTGTGTTCAGGACTGGGTGTCCGGGACTGTGTGTCCTCAGGTTTAAATACCTAGCCGCTCCAACCAGACGTACAACTGTCACAGCAGTTGGAACTGGTCTACCAAATCAGTGTCTTCACCGAGCTACTGGTTCTATTTCCTCAACCCTTTCATTTCCTCGCATACTTGCTATGTATTTGATCATTACTGTTTGAAGACTTTGTCTGAAGACTTTCTCAATTTCCTCAGTTCAAATTCTTCAGTCAGTTTGTCTTCAGCCTGCTTATCCTGTGTTTACGCTACTCGTACTCTGTGCTTGTTTTCATTTCATCATGATGACTGTGCTACTGCTCTGTTATGCTTGCATCTGAGTACTCATTCCGCTGCTAAGTAGTTCGTCGCTTAGGAATTTCCTCACCTTGAAATTCCTCAGTGACGAATTTGTAAAAATCGCCTATTCACCCCCCCTCTAGTCGATATAACGCTCTTTCAGGGTTGATTCCAGCACCAAGGTGTATGCACCCGGCGAGGGCATCACGGCCGGGTGGTCCGCTTGACTCCAGGTGATGGGCCTCTTAGACCAGTGCATGAAGGTGGGGACCTCAGAGCTGACAGCATTCACCTCGCGATGCAGCTGCCGTCTGCTGTGCTTGTCGTCGGCTTGGCTCATGAAGACGATGTAGGTGGCATTCTCTTCGGGGAACTCGTCTTGAAGCATGCCAGCAGCTCGGGCCGGTTGCTGAACAGTCGGAGCTACCTGGCCGGCTGGTGGAGGAGGCGGCAGGGCCTCGCCCTTGGCAATCCGGGCGAGCCAGTTGCACTTCTGGGTGGTGTGGTTGGACGGTTTCGCGCCGCTATGGAACTTGCATGGGGCATCGAGGGCTTGCTCAAAGGAGAAGGCAGGCTGCCAGGCACCCCTACCACCCCGCTGACGCTTGGGGCCGGGCTGCTCGGCCGGCTACTGATCCTCGACAGTGGCCACCTGCCAGCTGTTGGAAGCCGGCTGCGGGGCCTTGCGCTTGTTGTCGTTCGGTTGCTGGCGCCGGTTGGTGTCACCAGCCGGAGTTTGGGGACCCGGCTGGACCACCCTGCCGGTCGAATCAACCCGGATCTTCGAGTTCATGGAGGTGTCGGCGGTGGCGTACTTGTCGGCCACGACCAAGAGCTCGTCCAAGGTTGCCCGCTCGTCGCACAAGAGCTTGTGCTTGAGCAGAGTGCCCTCTCTACACCCGGCGTTGAAGTACTCGATGGCCTGTACCTCATGGACCCCCTCGCAGGAGTTGCACAGCTCTCCCCAACGCGTCAGGTAGTCACGAGTAGACTCGGTCAGCCCTTGAGTGCACATGGAGAGCTGGCGTGGCTTGGGGGCCGCTTGTACATACTGGTGAAGTTGCGGACGAAGGCGTCACTGAAATCTACCCAGCTGTTGATGCTGTTGGGCTTGAGGCTGTTCAGCCACGTCCGGGCCGTGCCCTGAAGCATGAGCGGGACATACTTGACGGCGACGCACTTGTTGCCGTTGGCGATGCCGACTGCCGTGGAGTAGTTGATTAGCCAGTCTTCCGGCTTCACGACGCCGTTGTACATGGGCGTGTCTCTGGGGAGCGTGAACCCTTTGGGAAAGGGCTCATCGCGGATGCGGGGGCCGAAACAGGCCAGCCCGATTGTGCGCTCCTCTTCCAACAACAGGGACCGAGCCAGCCGCTCGATTCGGTGGCGCGCGTCGGTTTCGCCGACTGCTTCACGGGGGCCGAGCCGGTCGCTGAGCGTCGGGTGTTCAGGCGGCGGCACGGGAGTGGCCGCCCTCTCCCTCCGAGGAGGCAAGCGCTCTTTCGGCCGGCGTCGAGGCTCCGGGTTCTGGAGCACTTGGTGGCTGTCCGCTATCGTGCGGTGCGTACGCCGTCTGTTGCTAGCAGCCGGCTCTGGGTCTCGCGGCTGCACGCGGCCTCCGCCGCTAGGGGACCGAGAGGTCGCGCTGTTTTCGCGACGGAGCACATGGGTGTCGACCCGTCGGCCTGCTCCCACAACACGGTTGCCCGTGTCCTGCTGTGCGTTCGCGGCGTCGATGAGCTGCTGGAGGCGCTCCAGTTGTTCGCACAGCTCGTCGCCCTACAAATGCTTGAGCTCGTCTGCGGCCGCCTGGGCGGCGCGCATGTTCTTCGCCGGGGTCTCGTAGACCGGGCGTTCGACCCCCAGCATGCTGGCAATCGCAGCGCCGCATTGCCGGATGGCACCGGCCCGGCTAGGCTCAACCGCGGCCGGCATCCCACCGACCACGCGGTCGATCTCGCGCTGAGTGGCTTCAGCGCGGCGCTTCAGCGCCGCCATCTTGGAGGCGCTGTCGAAAAGCTTGACGCGGAACTCCTCCAGCTCCTCCTAGCTGGCGCCAGGGGGAGGAGGCGTCGCCAGGGAGTGTATGGTCGCGTCTAGTGGATCCTGGTTGGATCCGCCAGCGCCCAGGCCATTGCCGATGACCATCACCTCCGCGAAGGGGCTGGCGTCGAGCGCGCCGACAAGGGCGTCTCTGGCGGCAGGAGGGAGGGGATCGTCGATGATCTCCACGTAGCTGGGGAAGTCGTCAGTGAAGGCCGTGTCGACAAGAGCGAGCTTGCCGAAGAGCTTGGTGAGGGACTCGGCCACTCGTGCGTCGGCGGCGGGCTCGTCAAGGAGGCTGAGCTCGCTGAAGAGACCGGCGAGGTGACCCACGGGGAAGGCGCCTCCCGCGTCAGGCGATGCGCCAAGGCCGGTGCGGGCGGGCGCATCGGGCCGGCTAATCTTGCCAGCCGCGGCACACTTGCTGGAGAGGAACAAGGTTCCCGTCCAGAACGTGTCTCCGGCCGACGTCGCTGCTGGCCCCACGGTGGGCGCCAACTGTCGTGGTAATATCTCGACAGATGCCAGGGGGTGGCTTATCATGGTTGGGGCCATGAGATCGTCGTCGGGTCCTGGAAGCGGGAGTGGGCACAAGCTCGGATGGACACGAGATCTACCCAGGTTCAGGGCTCTCCTAAGAGATGAAGCCCCTACTCCTGCTCTGCGGGGTCTCCACATGATCACTATGAAGCAAAGAGTACAATGGTGCTCCTAGAGCTGTTCGGCCAGAGGACGGAGAAGGGCAAGGCTAGCTCTCTTCTCTCCCTAGCTATGGTGTGTGTAGAACTGAGGTGGAACATGAGAGGAACCCTTTGCATGGGTGTGGCCCGGGGGGTTTTATAGGCTAACCCCCCAGGGGTACAATGGTAATATGGCCGGGTGGTAGGCCCCGGCCGTCAACATCTATGGGGGCCGGGTTCTTCGCCAGCTGCTGGGGCCCGCTTCTGCTAGGCCCTGCCGGCTGCCGAGGAACCGGCCGACAGGTGGGGCCCGCCGCCTGCGGGCCCTGCTGATGGCTCGTCACTGTGGTGCTGCCCGCGCTGACGGTGGCCGTGTCGGGCGCACCATGGCTACAAGGCCACGCCAGGCGGGTCGGCGACCGCCTGGCGGCGCCTACTGTAGCCATGCGGCCGTGATTCGGGGGAGGCATGGCGCACTATGGCCATGCCCCAGCTTGTCTCCTGGTCGTGCTCAAACTCCTAGGGAGGGGACGGGCTGCCTGCCAGGAGCCGGCCCGTACCCTCGCCGCCTTCTGGAGTGCGCCGTCTTCTAGGAGGCGGCCCTCCGGTCCCGTCCGGCCCCGGAGGCCTGTCTTACGACCAGTCGGACTGAGGGGCTTGGCCAGCCCCGATGTCTTGAAATATGGTTAAGTGCTGATGAGGCTACCTGGGGCCCATCCCCCCGACACGCCCTCTCTCCCGGTGGCGCCGGAGTGCCGCCGGGGCTAGGATCGTGACGGCGATCTACATCAACAATCTTGCTACCGTCTACACCAACTTTCTCCCCCTCTATGCAGTGGCGTAACACCTCTTCTCCCCGCTGTAATCTCTACTTAAACATGGTGCTCAACTCCATATATTATTTCCCAATGATCTATGGTTATCCTATGATGTTTGAGTAGATCCGTTTTGTCCTATGGGTTAATCGTGATCTTGGTTGGTATGATTGTATATTTTATTTATGGTGCTGTCCTACGGTGCCCTCCGTCTCGCGCAAACGTGAGGGATCCCCGCTGTTGGGTGATTCGCTTATGGTGGGTTGCGAGAGTGACAGAAGCTTAAACCCGAGTAGGTGGGTTGTTGCGTATGGGATAAAGAGGACTTGATACTTAATGCTATGGTTGGGTTTCATGACCTTAATGATCTTTAGTAGTTGCGGATGCTTGCTAGGGGTCCAATCATAATTGCATATGATCCAAGTAGAGAAAGTATGTTAGCTCATGCCTCTCCCTCATGTAAAATTGCAAGAATGATTACCGGTACTTGTTATCGATTGCCTAGGGACAAATGACTTTCTTGTTGACAAAAGCTATCCACTTTTATTACCTTGCAATTTATTCGTAGTTTTATTCTCGCAAAGTACTCGAGTTTTATTCTTGCAAAATAGTTTCATACTTGTTTTCGGTAAAGCAAACGTTAAATGTGCGTAGAGTTGTATCGGTGGTCGATAGAACTTGAGGGAATATTTGTTCTACCTTTAGCTCCTCGTTGGGTTCGACACTCTTATTTATCGAAGAAGGCTACAAACGATCCCCTATACTTGTGGGTTATCAGTATGCAGCCCCAGGACTCAAAGAGGCTGAGGAGAACCTCGGCCAGGGCAGCCAGCAAGTTGCAGGAGAGAGTCAAGCTCTCCAATGACTCAGAAGAAGACCTCCTTGTGATGGGGAGGAAGAAACCGGCACCTCGAGGGTAAGTCATCGTTTTTTCATATCTTGTCTTTCTTTTTGACAAGTTCTTTTTAGCAAGGTAAACTCATAGAGCGTCCTATTTCACACAGTCCACCAAGGGCGACCCCCAGCGGTTCCTCGAAGGGCAAAAGTACTCCTGCCCAAGTTCCGCCTCGAGACGGCGGCGCTTCGTCCCGAAAGTCCTCCCCTTATTTTTTTTCTAGGTCAAAATGACTTATATACCAGAAGAGGGGCACCGGAGGTGGGCCGAGGAGGGCACAACCCACCAGGGCGCACCTGGGCTCCCTGGCGCGCCCAGGTGGGTTGTGCCCACCTGGTGGGCCCCCTCTGGTAGGTATTTGCTCCAATAATTCTTAAATAATCCATTAAAAATCTCTGTGAAGTTTCATCTTATTTGGAGTTGTGCAGAATAGGTAGCTCTGACGTGCTTTTTCAGGTCTTGAATTCCAGCTGCCGGTATTCTCCCTCTTTGTGTAAACCTTGCATATTATGAGAGAAAAGGCATTTGAATTACTCCCAAAAACATTATTATGCATAAAAACATTATAAATAATAGTAGGAAAACATGATGCAAAATGGACGTATCAACTCCCCCAAGCTTAGACCTTGCTTGTCCTCAAGCGAAAACCGAAATCAAAAAACATGTCCACATGCTTAGAGAGAGAGGTGTCGATAAAAACAAAATACGGACATAGAAGCATCATGCATATTATTATATCAGCAAGGAATTTTAACATAAAAAGTTGTCAAACAACTTTTTTCACATAACTTTTATCATATAACTTCCCATGAGCAAGTAACAATTCATCACAACATTGAAGTATAAAGCATAAACCTTATTGAAAACCAACAAACTATGTTCTCAGTCAACTTTGCAACTATAATTCATCATATTTTCAGGAAGGGTCACGTATCGGAGCCTTTAGGCAAGTCCACATACTCAACCATCATTTAATCTTCTATGATTGCTAACACTCACAGCATACCCATGAACAAAAAGTTTCAACCGGACACATAGAAAGATAGGGGCTTATAGTTTTTCCTCCCAACGTATTCACCTCAAGGGTAATGTCAACAATAATAACTCATTCCCACTCGTATTCAACTGGATATATGTGCCTAGATCTTTCCTCACCACATGATGCTTGCAAAAAGAGAAAATAAAAAGGAATAGGGAAGAAAACTTTGATTCTTCATAAAAGTAAATGCATAAAAGTAAAAGATAGGCCCTTCGCAGAGGGAAGCAGAGGTTGTCATGCGCTTATTTGTTTGTATGCCAAATCCCTTAATGCAAAAGAACGTCATGTTACATTGCCCCTTATGATGGCAACCTTTATTATGTAGTCTGTCGCTTTTATTATTTTGCCATCACAAGTTCGTGCAACGCTCAATTTTCTCTTACACTAAATGATCCAACACATTTAGAAGCAATTTTTGTTGCCTTTTTGCACCAGTGACAACTTACTTGAAGGATCTTACCCAATCCATAGGTAGGTATGGTGGACTCTCAAAGTAAGATTTGGGTTAAGGGTTTTGAATGCACAAGTAGTATCTCTACTTTGTGTGGAATTTTTGGCTAGAAAAGATATTGGGCAAGCACCACATGTTAAAGGATCTATGACAATATAACTTCTCTCTGAATATGAACAAACATAAATCATTACGTTGTCTTCCTTGTCCAACATCAACTATTTTGACACAAAATATTTAATGGGGGGTCACAATCATAAAAGATGTCCAAGATAGTGTATTTGCATGTGAATCTTCTCTTCCCTTATTAATTCTTTCATGAATTGCATCATTGACCAATGTTATGTTTGCCAATCTCCAACAAATTTTACTACTTATACTTTTCCTTATGTGATGTCATTACTTGCCATAAGATTAGCATATGATCTTATTTATTTATTTATTTTCTTTTCTTTTTATTGAAACATTAAAGTAAAGAAACAAGACTCAAACTACTCTTTGTTATATATCTCGAACACGATTACATCGATAGATAGATCACTAAGCAAACACTCGAAAAGAAAGGATCGAACTAAACTTTTATTCAACTAAATCATAGGAAAACTAAGGATTGAACTAAAATAGAAGAAAGCAAAGATAGTGGTGATGATACGATACCGGGACTCCTCCCCCAAGCTTGGCTCAAGCCAAGGGGAGTGTCCATACCATGAACTCAAGTCTCCTTTGGTGGTGAAGAAAGTGGTGGTGGTGATGAGGTAGTAGCGACCTTATTTCTTAGTTTCCATGGCAATGGCTCACCATCATAAGAGGAGGAGCGAGTCACACGGGTCTTGCAAGTAGTAGCCAAACTCTTACCTTTAAACCTTGATTCATATTCAAAGACTTGGTTTTGGAGATCATAAATTTGACTTTGCAGAAAGTTGATTTGCTCGTTGAAGGTGAAAACGATGTCCTCCATGGATTTGCCATCCACCTTGATATCACGGGTGTAATCCGCGATCATGAGGTGATTGGCATTGAGTCCATGTTCCACAATCCCCTTGCACTTGAAGACCTCCTGCTCCATAGCTTCAAGCCGAGCATCCACGGTCCCCGTCCCCTTGGGGCCCTGGACGTCCCGTATGTGGAGCACCCCCTCACGCATCTCAATGGCTTGAGGGTGCTGCATCACCTCTTGCATGTACGGGTTGATGACGTTCTCGAAGAACTTGTCCTTGGAGGAGCTCGAAGCGGCCATGGTGATCTAGATCTGTCAGAAAATAACAAGAAAGAAGAATAGAAGATTTCTCCGCGATACGATGGTCAATAGGTTCGGGGGGTATATAAAGATTTTTTATCTTGGGAAACAAGCAAACGAGAGAAAAACGGAATCCGGAAGGTACCCGAGGTGGGCACAACCCACCTCGGCGCGCCTGGTTTCTTATTTTCCTAATTTTTGTTATATTCCAAAACTGACAAAAAATATTTTTATGGATTTTTCGGAGTCCGTTTACTTACCGTATCACGTACCTCCTCTTTTTTAATTATTCTGGAGTGTTCCAGAAGGTCTCCTTTATGTGTTCCTCAGGTGTCATAGTTTGAATAATATTGCTTTCAACATTAATAGGCGTACCTGAGATATAGTGTTTGATTCTTTGCCCATTGACTACCTTCGGGTTGGTACCTTCAGCATTATTTATTTTGATAGCTCCAGAACGATAAACTTCTTCGATGACATAAGGTCCTTCCCATTTAGAGAGAAGCTTTCCTGCAAAGAATCTAAAATGAGAGTTGTACAAAAGAACATATTCTCCAACTTTGAATTCCCGCTTTTGGATTCTTTTATCATGCCATCTTTTAACTTTTTCTTTAAATAACTTGACATTTTCATGAGCTTGGGTTCTCCATTCATCTAATGAGCTAATATCAAATAACCTCTTTTCACCGGCAAGTTTGAAATCATAGTTGAGTTCTTTAATTGCCCAATATGCTTTATGTTCTAACTCAAGAGGCAAATGACAAGCTTTGCCATAAACCATTTTATAGGGAGATATACCCATAGGATTTTTATAAGCTGTTTTGTAAGCCCAAAGTGCATCATCCAATTTCTTAGACCAATTCTTTTGGGACCTATTAATAGTTTTTTGTAGAATTAATTTTATTTCTCTATTGCTAAGTTCAACTTGACAACTAGACTGAGGATGATAGGGTGATGCAATTCTATGGTTAACATCATACTTAGCAAGCATTTTACGGAAAGCACCATGAATAAAGTGTGAACCACCATCAGTCATTAAATATCTAGGGACTCCAAACCTTGGGAAAATAACTTCCTTAAGCATTTTAATAGAGGTGTTGTGATCAACACTACTGGTTGGAATAGCTTCTACCCACTTAGTAACATAATCAACAGCAACCAAAATATGTGTATAACCATTAGAGGAAGGAAAAGGCCCCATATAATCAAAAGCCCAAACATCAAATGGTTCAACAATAAGTGAATAATTCATAGGCATTTCTTGACGCTTACAAATATTACCAATTCGTTGACATTCATCACAAGATAAAACAAACTTACGGGCATCCTTGAAGAGAGTAGGCCAATAAAAACCAGATTGCAATACCTTGTGAGCAGTTCTATCTCCCGCATGATGCCCTCCATAAGCTTCGGAGTCACATTTTCGTAGGATTTGTTCCTGTTCATGCTAAGGTACACAACGTCTAATAATACAATCTACTCCTTCTTTATAAAGATGTGGGTCATCCCAAAAGTAATGTCTTAAATCGTAGAAGAATTTAATCTTTTGTTGGTATGTGAAACTAGGTGGTATATATTTAGCAACAATATAATTAGCATAGTCAGCATACCAAGGAGTGTTATGAGAAACATTTATTGTAGCTAATTGCTCATCAGGAAAACTATCATCAATAGGTAGTGGGTCATCAAGAGTATTTTCTAACCTAGACAAGTTATCAGCTACGGGGTTCTCGGCTCCTTTTCTATCAGTTATATGTACATCAAATTATTGTAGCAAGAGAACACACCTAATCAGTCTAGGTTTAGCATCTTTCTTTTCCATGAGATATTTAATAGCAGCATGATAAGTGTGAACAATAACTTTAGAATCAACAATGTAAGATCTGAATTTGTCACAAGCAAACACAACTGCTAAAAATTCTTTTTCAGTAGTAGCATAATTTCTTTGGGCACCGTCTAGGGTTTTGCTAGCATAATGAATAACATTTAGTTTCTTATCAACTCTTTGTCCTAGAACAACACCAACAGCATAATCGCTAGCATCACACATAATTTCAAAAGCCAAGTTCCAATCAGGTGGTTGAACAATAGGTGTAGAAGTTAAGACTTTCTTAAGTGTTTCAAAGGCTTCTACACAATCATCATAAAAAACAAATGGAACATCCTTTTGTAAAAGATTTGTAAGAGGCCTAAAAATTTTAGAGAAGTCTTTAATAAACCTCCTATAGAAACCAGCATGACCGAGGAAACTACGAATACCTCTGATATCTCTGGGACATGGCATTTTCTCAATTGCATCAACTTTAGCTTTATCCACTTCAATACCTCGTTCAGAAATTTTATGCCCTAAGAAAATACATTCATTAACCATAAAGTGGCACTTCTCCCAATTCAAGACAAGATTAGTTTGCTCACATCTCTGCAAAACTCGATCAAGGTTGCTTAAGCAATCATCAAAAGAAGATCCATATACAAAAAAACCATCCATGAAAACCTCAAAAATCTTTTCACAGAAATCAGAGAATATAGCAGTCATACATCTTTGAAAGGTAGCAGATGCATTGCATAAACCAAAAGGCATACGTCTATAAGCATAAGTTCCAGAAGGGCAAGTAAAAGTGGTTTTCTCTTGATCAGGTTGTGAAACAGGTATTTGAGAAAAACCAGAATATCCATCAAGAAAGCAAAAGTGTGTGTGCTTTGGTAATCTTTCTAGCATTTGATCAATAAAAGGCAACGGGTAATGATCTTTTCTAGTTGATTTATTTAATTTTCTAAAATCAATTACCATTCTATAGCCGGTAACAATTCTTTGTGGAATGAGTTCATTTTTATCATTGGGAACAATGGTAATACCTCCTTTCTTAGGGACACAATGAACGGGACTCACCCATCTACTATCAGCTATGGGATAGATTATACTTGCTTCCAGAAGCTTTAGTATTTCAGTTCTTACCACTTCTTTCATCTTAGGATTCAAACGTCGTTGATGATCAACAACGGGTTTAGCATCTTGTTCCATATTAATCTTGTGCTGACATAGAGTGGGACTAATGCCCTTAAGATCATCAAGCGTATATCCAATAGCAGCTCGGCGCTTCTTCAGAATTTTCAATAATCTTTCTTCTTCATGTTCTGAAAGGTTAGCACTAATAATAACATGATATATCTTTTTCTAATCAAGATAAGCATATTTCAAAGTGTTAGGCAATTGTTTTAATTCAAACACAGGATCACCTTTAGGTGGAGGAGGACCTCCTAGAGTTTCAATAGGCAAATTATGTTTGAGCAGAGGTCGTTGTTCAAAGAAAATTTTATCTATCTCATTTCTTTCATGCATATGCATATCATTTTCGTGGTCTAGCAAATATTGTTCTAGTGAATCAGTAGGACGCACGGCAATAGAAGCAAGACCAATTATTTCATCCTTACTAGGTAATTCTTTCTTATGATGTTTTCTACTAAACTTAGAAAAATTAAACTCATGAGACTCATCACCAAAGCTAACACCGACGGTTTGTTTTTCACAATCTATTTTAGCATTAATGGTGTTCAAGAAAGGTCTACCAAAGATAATGGGACAAAAGTCATATTGTGGGGAACCAAGAATTAGAAAATCAGTAGGGTATTTTATTTTCTAACACAAGACTTCAACATCTCTAACAATCCCAACTGGTGTGATGGTGTCTCTATTGGCAAGTTTAATAGTAACATCCATGTCTTCTATTTCAGCGGGTGCTATGTCATTCATAATTTCTTGGTATAAGGTAAAAGGAATAGCACTCATGCTAGCACCTAAGTCACATAAACCATGATCACAGTGATCTCCTATTTTAACTGAGACAACAGGCATGCCAACAATAGGTCTATGTTTATCCTTTTCATCGGGTTTAGCAATTCTAGCAGCTTCATCACAGAAGTAAATAAAATGCCCATCAATATTTTCTACCAAGAGATCCTTAACCATAGCAACACTAGGTTCTACTTTGATTTGTTCAGCAGGTTTAGGTGCTCTAATATTACTTTTATTGACCACAGTCGAAATCTTAGCATGTTCCTTTATCCTAACATGCAAGTGTGGTTTTTCAATATAAGCAGTAGGAACAACTGAGTCAACATCATAAATAATAGTTTCTTCTTTAGTTATGATCGGTTCTTTAATTTCTTCTTTAATAGGTGGGTGATATTTAAACCACTTCTCCTTGGGAAGATCAACATAAGTAGCAAATGATTCACAAAAGGAGGCTACTATCTCAGAGTCAAGTCCATATTTAGTGCTAAACTTGTGAAAAGCATCGGTATTCATAAAAGATTTAACACAATCAAATTCAAGCTTAATACCTGACTCTTTACCTTCACCGAATTCCCAATCTTCAGTGTTGCGGTTAATTCTTTCTAAAAGATCCCACCTGAATTCAATACTCTTCTTCATAAAAGAATCAGTACAAGAAGTATCTAGCATGGATTGATCATCACGAGAAAGGCGAGCATAAAAATTCTGAATAATAATTTCTCTTGAGAGCTCATGGTTGGGGCATGAATATAACATTGACTTAAGCCTCCCCCAAGCTAGAGTGATACTTTCTCCTTCTTGAGGTCAAAAATTATATATGTAATTCTGATCACGATGAACTAGATGCACAGGATAAATTTTCGGTGAAATTCCAATTTCAATCAGTTCCAGTTCCAAGATCCAATATCATCGCATAGCCTATATCATGCCAATGCTCTTCCCTTCAAAGATAAAGGGAAAACCTTCTTCTTAGCTTCATCTTCGGGCAAACCTTCAAGCTTAAATAATCCACAAATTTCATCCACATATATCAAGTGCATATCAGGATGATCAGTTCCATCTCCTGCATAAGGATTAGCTAGCAGTTGTTCTATCATACCCAAAGGAATTTCATAACCAATATTTTTAGTAGGTGCAGTAGGTTGATGGGTAGCTAATTATGGTTCCGGTCGAGGTGAAGATACCCCGAACAAACCCCTCAAAGGATGATTCTCCATAGTAACAAGTGACAATAAATTTCAGCACGTAGTAATAATTTTCCCTTACCAAGAGCACTTCACTCCCTGGCAACGGCGCTAGAAAAGAGACTTGATGAACCACAAGTATAGGGGATCAATCGTAGTCCTTTCGATAAGTAAGAGTGTTGAACCCAATGTGGAGCAGAAGGAAATGATAAGTGGTTTTCAGCAAGGTATTCTCTGCAAGCAATGAAATTGTCGGAAACCAATAGTTTGATAGCAAGATAATTTGTAATGAGCAAATAATAGTAACGGTAAATAAGGTGCAGCAAGGTAGCCCAATCCTTTTGTGGCAAAGGATAGGCCAAAACGGTCTCTTATGATAAGCAAAGCGTTATTGAGGGTACATGGGAATTTCATCATATCACTTTCATCATGTTGGTTTGATTTGTGTTTGCTACTTTGATAATTTGATATGTAGGTGGACCGGTGCTTAGGTGTTGTTCTTACTTGAACAATCCTCCTACTTATGATTAACCCCCTCGCAAGCATCCGCAACTACGAGAAAAGTATTAAGATAAAATCTAACCATAGCATTAAACTTTTGGATCCAAATCGGCCCCTTACGGAATAGCGCATAAACTAGGGTTTAAGCTTCTGTCACTCTAGCAACCCATCATCTAATTACTACTCCACAATGCATTCCCTTAGGCCCAAATATGGTGAAGTTCCATGTAGTCGACGTTCACATGACACCACTAAGGGAATCACAACATACATATCATCAAAATATCGAACACATATCAAGTTCACATGATTACTTGCAACATGACTTCTCCCGTGACCTCAAGAACAAAAGTAACTACTCATAAATAATAATCATGCTCAAGATCAGAGGGGTATTAAATAGCATAATGGATCTGAACATATAATCTTTCACCAAATAAACCATATAGTAATCAACTACAAGATGTAATCAACACTACTAGTCACCCACAAGTACCAATCTAAGGTTCCGGTACAAAGATTGAACACAAGAGATGAACTAGGGTTTGCGAGGAGATGGTGCTGTTGAAGATGTTGATGGAGATGGCCCTCCCAAAGATGGGAGAGTTGTTGGTGATGATGATGATGATGATTTCCCCCTCCGGGAGGGAAGTTCCCCCATGCGGAATCACTCCGCCGGAGGGCAAAAGTGCTCCTGCCCAAATTCCGCCTCGAGACGGTGGCGCTTCGTCCCGAAAGTCCTCCCGTTATTTTTCTAGGTCAAAATGACTTATATACCAGAAGAGGGGCACTGGAGGTGGGCCTAGGAGGACACAACCGACCAGGGCACGCCTGGGCTCCCTAGCGCGCCCAGGTGGGTTGTGCCCACCTGGTGGCCCCCCTCTGGTAGTTATTTGTTCCAATAATTCTTAAATAATTCATAAAAAATCTCCGTGAAGTTTCAGCTTATTTGGAGTTGTGCAAAATAGGTAGTTCGACGTGCTTTTTCAGGTCCAGAATTCTAGCTGCCGGTATTCTCCCTCTTTGTGTAAACCTTGCATATTATGAGAGAAAGGGCATTAGAATTACTCCCAAAAACATTATTATGCATAAAAACATTATAAATAACAGTAAGAAAACATGATGCAAAATGGACGTATCATCCCTACGAACAAGAGGGGGACCAGGAAGGAGAAGAGGAAGAAGAAAGCAACTCTTCCCGCCCTAGGAAGAGGGCGGCACCGGTCGAAGCCGAAGGGGAGCGCCCTTCTCCAGCTCTGAAGAAGAAAGGGAAGGAGAAACTGGTTCTGCTTGATGACTGTCCGGACTCTAGCGAAGAGTCCACAGCCTCCGAGAAGATCCCGAAGAAGGTTCCTAGGGTCAAGCCCCGCGCCGAAAGGTATAAACCCGAAGACTTGTCTGGACGCGGATTTTACTAACCCATTACTAAAAATATATGTCTTTTTACATTGCAGCCCGCCGCGCGACCTCCCCGGTGACCAGATGTCCGAGGGAACTTCTCCGCCAACTGACCTGGCGGAGAGCGGAGGCGCATCGGGTGCCGCACCCCCTCCGTACATTGATGAACTTGGGGAAGTGCTATCCCAGAGGACCCCGCCCGTGCTGAACGTGCTGAACATGGGGGAGATGGCGATATCGCCATGGCCGAGGCTAAAGCAACGGCCACCGAGGACCAGGAGAAGGAACTCGAGCATGCCGAGCCCTCTCAGACGACGGTTCCGGGGCCTCTTCGGCCCCCCAAAGCGTCCCAACCGTCTCCCTCTGAAGGGGGAGCTGGGGCCCCACCGCCAGTGCCGAACACCGGGAGCTGGGTCACGTAGAGTGGCCAGACATGATGGAGGAGGCTATGAAGAGATCCTCCATAGCCGCAGAACACCGCACCCTTATGGGTGCGGTTTTGCAAAGCGTTCGATCCGTTAATAGTGGATTGAAAAATGCTTTTGGTGGCCTTTTAATAGGCTTTCTCTTTGTAAAAGTGTGTTTTATAGATAGGACGTTAGCGATCCTTATATATATATATATACATATATACAGGGAATGGACGTTTGGCTCCGGGCCTCCATGGAGGCCTTTTTTTCAAAAAAATCAAAATTCAAACTTTCTGTTTAAAAAAATCTGAAAAAAATTATGCAAGTAAACAAAGATGTTATGTGTATGTGTGTAAAATTTCAGGACGAAATATGTTGAAATGCGACCTGTACAAAAAAGACAAATTCATGGCCTCGGAGGATGAATAGTATCGTATGTTAAAAAACCCCAGATTTGTCTTTTTTGCACAGCCCTCATTTCAACGTATTTTGCGCTGAAAATTTACACACATGTGTGTTATGCTTTCATGTATATCTGTAATTTTTTTAGAATTTTTTGAAATGTAAAAATATGAATTTCATTGAAATTTGAATTTAGAGGCCTCTATGGAGGCCGAGCTCCAAAGGCAATTTTCGCATATATACATATATATATATACACATACATATATCTGGGCTATTCTGTTTCGCATAACAGAATATTATTCTGTTACTCTACTTGAACCGACGGTTTCAGGTGGTTGTACTAATGATTTTCACCACATCGAACTGATCGTTCAAAAAAAAAAATTGTCGGAATGGGGCGTGTAATATATCGTTGGAAAGCTCTTGATAGCTACATTACAGTCATATAGGAATTTTTTGCAAAATCATCACGGTTTAAGAGCAGTTTTGAAAAAACCTTTTTTTCAAAACCAAAAACGCGAGTCATATTTTGGACTTAGTTTTCAAACGGTTTGTCGGAATTGAGCAAATAAGATGGCATTGGAAAGCTGGTGAAATCCGCTTCTTCCATATATCTATTATTTTTTCAAATTCTATACGATTTAAAAGTAATTTGAAAAACGATGAAATTCTGGGCGAAACGTATTTTCGCTTTTTTTCAAACATTTTTGTCGGATTGACCTAAATGATACGGCGTTGGAAAGCTATGGAAAATGCGCAACTTTTTCGCATAGAAACGTTTTTCTAATTCCTTACGGTTTAAACTCGAATTCAAATACGGTCAAATTCGAATACACTATTTTTCCTAGTGACTTGCTTACCTCTCTCTGCTTTATCCCAAACTGGCGAATAAAAAAGAGCCAACCTGAAGTGACTCCCGTGAACTCTGAACTTTTCTGGAGCTTTTTGTTGAACTGAAGCATGCTTTGAAGCAGAACGAGATTGAGTAAATTGCGAGGAAGCTGAGCAACAATCGACTGAAGATTCAAGACAACTATATCAATTGGAGATGTCACTGAACTCTAGGACATTTGTACTACAAGAACTGAATCTATTGCCAATCTTGAACTTCCAGGTTCCATACGCAATGCTATAAATATGTAATAAATTCCTCCATTTTCACAAAATACCTGCAGTTCATACATGTAAGGTAATTGCGGTACAAATGCAAACACACAATTTTTTTTGTAAACCAAAAGGTTGCAATTCACAAAATATAGTTTGCATTATAATAAATTCTAGATTTCAAGATACAAAGTTCTTAGAACACTTGTATGTTCTAATTATACACAAAAGAGTTCAGTTAATAAGGACTCAATGTGAAAGTTCATCAATCCATGAAAAACATTCAATCACATTTAGTTTAGTTGTTAGTGCCAATTGCAATAGTATGTCAATTCACTAGAACAACCACATAGATCACTAGCTGTGTGTGCGACTGGGTTATAGTTGATACTACTGTGTGATGACCAGTATATTCTCCGCTAAAAGAAGCTTAACTAATTAAGTACTACAACGTCCTTAGTTATGTTGTCTAAAGACTATACTGTTCCTGTCCATCCATCTTGCAAAGTACGTACGCACATAAATATGTTGCTAGTGGGCTGTATGTATGTACGAATTTGTTGAGAATCTTAGTGAACACCTTCACATTCAGAGAACTGTACCCATCCATCCATCCATTCAGAGAACTACGCAAGCGGCGACGACGGCAAGATGCGTCGCTCCACAGCGGTCGCTCTCTCTCCGGGGAGGTCGCTTCACTTCATCTGGAAGAATAACTGAATAATGAGAACTTATAATATAGCAAATCAGCAGGTTAATAATATTTCAGTAGAGCAGAATAGCAAGCAAGATGAAACCTGTTGTATTCGATGCATCCTGCCCACAATGACTGTAAACTCCATGGTACTTAATGTTCTACTGCCACCGTGGATTCAATCAACACAAATCTGTCAGACTCTCAGAATGATGATATGCACGAAGCTAACTTGTTGTTCCTATCTGCCCGTTAACAAAGTTTGATGGGTCTCCTGCTCCTATCGATGTACCCGCAGGCATCTCCGCTGCTGACTGAAGACATAGCTTAGGAATGAATCGACCCGAGGCTCGGCGACAATTAGCACAACTTGAACTTTTAATTCTCAACTTCTCTAAACTGCAACCCTATATTTTTTTTCTTCTTTTTTGTTCTTTGCTACAACTTTCTGTTAACTCTTCTCCAGAGTACAGCCAACAGGAGCACCACATCAGTCTTCTTTTCTCCGTTGACGAAAGGCCGAACCAGAGGAGGTCGTCTTGAGGGGCCTGTCATGTTCGTCACTGCTAGTTGTTGTAGGCATTCTAACGAACAAGTTGAGGGCAACAAAACAAAATCACAACAATATAAAAGCATGATTTATTTTTCCTTTCTGTTCTTTGCTTTCTCTAAATCAAAACCTTAGCATCACAACAACAATTAGAGATGAAGCGACATAGAGTCGAGCAGCAGCAGTAGAGCCCGATGTGTGTTCGTAGAAAGTTATTACTACTTGTAATGTAGTCTAAGAGTACTTTTCCTATCAATTTGAACTGAAATAAAATAAGAAACTGATCTGAGTGTGAACTGAACTGTTGTGTGTGTTGTCTCATGCTTCACAGGCATTAAAAAAAACACGTATAGGCCAACAAGCAACAAGTTCTACAGGAAGGTCAACGTCGTTCTTCAACTCACAAGGCCACTGCCTCCTGCGTGTGGAGATTACACATGCAGTTTTTATATTTAATCCAATAAACTAAAATCTAGGAAACCACTTTTTCAACCATTCTAGTGTATGAAATCATGGCAGCAGTCTTCTAAAAAAATCATGGTAGCAGAGACATGATGACATGGAAAAATGGTTAGCCTTAATTATGCACCATGCAGATCAGATTTAATTTAAATTCGATCAAGCAAGCAATCTAATGCATGTAGGTAATGCTTACCTTGATCAGAAACATGAAATAATTTGTTGGCCCATTACACTTTACAGTAAGATACACCGACACTAATGCAACCACGGGGCCCTTAGGTTGGATGGCTGCGCATGGCGGCGGAAGTTGTAGTGGGGCAGCGATGAGCTACACAGGAAATAGGAAGCCGGCAGCCTTGACCTCGACCACCCCAACGCCATGGTGTTGGACTGGGACGGCGAAGCAGATCCTAGAGTGGTGGAGAAGGAGGACCAGAGGACAGGAAGTCCGACCGTTCGATGGAGGACGCGCGGTAAGGCGCGCTGAATCCTACAAGGTGAGCTATATGATGAACTAAAAAAAAGCCTATAAGGTGGTGTTATACTGCATGACTCCATTCGGGGTTTTTTCCCCACAAAAGCAAAGAGAAAAACTACATGGCAGAATTAAAATATTGGTATAAGAAGTGGCGTCAGCCCCTCTGCAAGAAGAACTCAATATTCGGCGTATTTCGAGTATCTGTTTACTGACATAAACACATACACGATATTGGGATCAGATTTTCTTAACTTGTAGGCAGCAGAAGGCTTTCATCAAGCATCACTATTTCAGTTTAGTTTCACCTTGGGTAATTTTTGTTTGAGTTGATCTCTTGCAGGTCGACTAGTCCAGCGAGGAGAAGCAGTGCGAGGTGTGCCGCAGGAAAGCCACGACCTGCACCGAAAAGTAAGCTCAATAGTCACTACGGTGATCCAATCCAACATCAAACCTGAATATATGTAATGCTCCAATACACACAGAGCGCACACACTTAAATTCAGAGAGCCAACCCGTTTATGTTCAGAGAATAAATGCATTTAAGCTCAAAGAACAAATGCGTTTAGGTTCAGAGAACAAAACAATCTTCAGTGTGATTTTCTGCGTACGGATAATCGCAGAAGCAACATAGTTGGACTGAAGCTCCAGAAATTTTAGAACTTATATGAAAAATTGTGCAGTCGGAGGTTATACTGCTGCTAGTTAGTAAAATGAATGGCAGAGGATGAACAAGGGACACACACTGTACCAGGATGGCAACGAGGAAGCTGCCGGACCTTAGCACCTCCCTTCCTTCTCACTATAAGGTCTTTGAACCTTGTACAGGGGCGGCGTTGTACTGCACGGGAGGCGGCGGGGGCTGGCGGCTCTGTGTAGTCTGCAGCGAGCTTGGAGCAGGGAGGAGGCGCTCGCCATGGCTGGGAGAAGCCAGGAGGAAGGGCAGTGGGCGGCGTCGCGATGAGGCAGGTGGCGACCTGGGGGTTGGCGCACTGGGGATGGGGGCGGCAGGCGCGCTGCGGGTGGAGGCGGCCGGCGCTGGGGATGGGGGATGGGGCGCGACCAGGGGCACGAGATGGTGGGGGATTGGGCGGCGACCGGAGCCGAGGGAGAAGGTGGGGCGTGGGGCGACGGCCGGAGCCGAGGGAGAAGGTGAGGCGTGGGGGACGGCCGGAGCCGGGGGTAGAAGGTGGGGCGCGGGGCGGCGGTCGGAGCCAGGGAGAAGGTGGGGCGTCGGGCCGCGGTTCATTGTTGAGCAAGAATCCGGAGTTATCCCTAAATAAGAAACGATTTGGCAGCTGCTGCCGCGGAGGTCGAAAACCTCGAGGCCGAACTGCTGCAGGCCTCGCGTTGGCGAAGACCGAACGCGACAAACATGAAGCCAGAGTGGCCGAAGTGCAACAAGAGCTCAAGGATGCTATCACAAAAGGTGAGGGCCTTGAGCAAAAGAGTAGGGAGCACGCTACCATGTTGGCAAATATGAAGACGGAGATCCAAGAGGCATGGTCGGAGACACGGAGCGCCCGGGAGGAGCTCCGGCAAGTAAAGCAAATTGCCAATGGTAAGTAGTACTAACTGCAGAGTGTTTTTGGCGGCCAAAGATTCAAGTTGCTCACCTGAGTCTGGCGTTCTGCAGGCGCCTTTGCGGAGCTCCCGAGGAGTGCAGCTGACGCGGCGAGGCATTATGTGGCTCGGGAGGGAGACGCTGATCTGAGGCTATTCTGGGCACAATACCAGGCGCCCGATCACCCTCCCCTCCTCGTTAATCAAATGAAGCAAATGATGGAGCTGCGCCGCATGGCGGAGCCGGCCATGAAGGATCTGTGTGTCTGGCTATGGCCTGCCGAGCCCATACCGACCAGCTACTTTGGACTGGTGGCCAAGCTGTGTGATGCTTCTGCCTGTATCGAAGCCATTAAGCGTTATGTATGTATCGAGGGGGCTCGGATGGCATTCTCGAAGACGATGGTGCATTGGCTGAAAATCAAACCCATCGAGATGGCCACCAGTCCTTCGCCAACTGGGAAAGAGCATAGGCTCCCAGAGCTATACTTTGCCGCCGTGATGGACGGGGCTCGGGCTGTGGAAGCGCAGTGTTCCAAGGATGTACTCCTTGAGTAATTGCGTTGTAATGTATTAGACTGTGATCAAACCTTTATGCCATTAGGCGGTTGTTTTTGTATGGTTTATCATACTTGTGTGTTTGCATGTTTTAATTTTGACTCCTGTGTGGCCATTTAATCCTGAAAGTTACCAGTCGTCGGCTTCAGCCCCCACGTAGATGCTACGAGGGGTGTTCCGTCCTCCGTACTGTAACCCTTAGCCGACATCTTGGTGCCTGGGGGCGGTAGTGTAGGAGGGGAATGAGGCAATCAGACTATGCGGCTTTATTACCTTCACTTAGCCATAGGAGCTTTACTGTGGGGGCTGGTGGCAAGCCCCCGGTGTGGTGAGATGCTGGGCGAACCTTAGGGCCGAACATCGCTCACTTGATTTGTTCAAGACGAATCCTTCGTATTACACGGTACAATCGCTAACGATTCTTGGTTCGAAGACCAGTCATCGGATCACCGACCAGTTCTCGCTTATTATGACAGTCAGTTTTCGGCTTTTTGCATTGAGGTACTTAACCGAACTAGGTGGAAGTACAATCGTAATGGTTCTTCCTTTACCTTCTTAGCCGAACATGCGGAACGTAAGAAGGCAAGCACAGGAGCGGGGCAACCCAACTATTGACCCAAGACATAATTCGGAACCGGTGCATATAATGCAATATCCGAGACGCCGAACACAGTGAAAAGAGGAAAGGTGTCGGTCTTTAATGTATAGGGCGAGCGTCTAGGCCGAGCCCTCGGTCTAATAAACGGCATATAAATGAAATCCGAAGTGTATAATGCTTCATTGAGGCAGGTTCGAAGAGCGAAAAGGAATAAACAGGGAAAAAGAATACAACATAAGGAACTGTAGGTGAACCGTAAAAGGGTTTGCTTTATTTCCAATAAGCTCATGACGTCTAGCCGTACAATTCGAACTGCCGAACAAGACATCGGATAGGAAAAAAAGATAAATTTACAGATGAAAGGTTTACGCAAGGCCTTGATGTGTTGGTTAACACCCGAACTGTGCCCTACTGCACGTCTGCGCCTTTGCTTCTGCTACGAGGGACAACTCTGCCGGGTGGTTGTCCCATGACGGCTCCTTGACAGGGAGTTCTCGAGAGGTTGCTATGTTGGTGGGGCTTGAAGCCGGATAGGTCCTAGATGGTGCCTGCACGTCGTCTGAAGACGCGTTGTTCCATAGTGCGGTCGAACCGAACTCTTGGTTGAGGCCCCACAACTGCCCATGGTATTTTTTAGCGCGAAGTTGTGATATTGAGGCATGTGATATGCTCCTGTGGTGGGCAGGCCATGGGAGCGTATTCCTATGTGCGTAGAACGCAGGAAGGCCCCTTGGTCGGAGATGAGGCTCGTGCTCACTTGTTTGCTTCACGCGCCTTGGTGGAGAGCAGGCACTTCGGCCCTTCGTATTCAGCCGCCAAGGCCGTGGTGTGCTCCTCTGTCCGAAGAGAGTGCTCTATGTTGCCATTGACTGTGATGACGCCTCTTGGTCCGGGCATCTTCAATTTGAGGAAGGCATAGTGGGGGACGGCGTTGAAACGAGTGAATGTCGTTCGGCCTAGGAGGGCGTGATAGCCGCTGCGGAAGGGGGCGATATCGAAGATCAAGTCTTCGCTCCAGAAATTATCTGGAGAGCCGGATACTACTTCTAGGGTGAGAGTGCCAGAGCAACGGGCTTCAATGCCGGGGATAACCCCTTTGAAGGTTGTGTTGTTGGGTTTGATCCTTGATGGGTCAATCCCCATTTTCCGGACTGTATCTTCATAGATCAGGTTAAGGCTGCTGCCTCCGTCCATTAGGACTCTAGTGAGGTGGTAGCCATTGATAATTGGGTCGAGGACCAAGGCCGCCGATCCTCCATGATAGATACTGATCGGGTGGTCCTTGCAATCAAAGGTGATCGGACATGCTGCCATGGGTTGAATTTCGGGGCGATAGGCTCTAAGGCGTAGACGTCCCGAAGTGCGCGTTTCCTCTCCTTCTTAGGTATATGAGTGGCATAAATCATATTTACTGTTTTAACCTCAGGGAGGAATTGCTTTTGGCCTCCATTATTTGGCCTGCGAGATTCCTCATCGTCCTCGCTGCGGGGGCTTGTGGCACCTCGGCTCAGAGAAACAGGAACACCCCGTATTCCAGCCCAGAGATCAAGTCTTCTAGAATACGACACTGCTTGGCATAGAACAAATCAACTCTTATTACAAAGGATAATGGTACAAGGGTCAGAAGTTACAAAGGATCACATCAGCACAATGACTCTACGCCTGCTAAGGTAGCTCTATGCTAGCAGCGGAACAACTCGTAGTAGCGGAATACACTACAAAAAAAATACACTTCCGTGATGATACGTGTTTGTCACAGTAGGTCATGTTTTCTGTCATGCATGTACATCCATGACGATTTTATGACAGAATCAAGATAGTCATACCTGTGCTGTTGTAGAAGTGTTCCATGACAATACCAAAATTATCATCACGGAAGTGTCCACTTCCATGACGATAAATGGCACGTCATGGAAGTGCTTTCGTCAAGGGTAACCGACACGTGGCATCCACCGTAACGGGTCGCCGTTAAGCTATCGGGTTCCGGTTTGAATCCGATAACCCGTTAACAGCCCGGACCAATGGGGATTTTCCACGTGTAAAATTCTCAATGGCCGCAGGAACCACGTGTCAGCTCACCATTGGGACAGATGTCATCCACTCATTGGATCGGAGGCGCCTATGATACATCGACATGTGGCACGGCCGAACAGAGGCCCATTCCGGTGAAACGGCCGGCCCGTTTGACTTGGTCAAAAGGTAGCGGGCCGGCCCACGGAAAGCCTGTTAACGGCCTGTTTGCATATAGCCCATTTACAGCCCGCTAACTCACGGCCCGTTACGGCCTATCCGAATTAGGCCCAATAGCGTCATCTGGGCCGTCCAATATGATTCCAGCCCGTTGTAACTTCTGGCCCATGTATGGCCCATGACGTCATTCGGCCCATACGAGGCCCTTTGTAACGCTGGGCCCATTAAAGGCCCGAGGTGAAACTGGCCCATAATGAATAGTGTATCGCTTTATACCCATTAACAGCCCATTATTCCGTCTGCCGCTTCTAGCCCGTGTTAACTTTCGGCCTTCTAAGGGCCCATTTATTCTTGGGCTCATTTCCAGAATTCGGTTACTTATGGTCGGTTACTGGCCTGTTCCGCTTGTGGGCCAAATTCAGCCCATGGTTATAGTCGGCCCGTTTGTGGCCCGTTAACCCGTTAGGCTGTTCTCATACTGTCATCAAATACGGCCTATTAACAGCCCGTTATGGTGGGGCCATAAACAGACGATTTCCAGTCTAGCCCGTTTACGACCCATTTTGCGGACCGTCATTGGTCCACGAATAGTACGGCCCATGTTTGGCCCAACGAGTATACGGCCCGTAGAAGGCCCATGGATCCTACGGCCCGTAGGAAGCCCATGGTCACTACAGCAGGTATCAAGACCATGGTTACAACGGTCCGTGTGTTGCCATGGTTATTACGGCCTAGTTATAAAAATAGGTTATTGTGGCCACTAGAAAAACGCGGAAAAAGAACCGCAGTGACTACAAGCAAACAACTAATAAACAAGACAATAAGGAAATAAATAAGCAATCAACTAACGCTAGGCTATTACGGCTATTACACATATTACATCCACTAGGCCTCAAAGTTCACCACTAGTGCAAATATAGGGAACAAAGCAGCATATTACATACACTGGCCGTCTAAATTGGCCACCAGTGCAAATAAACGCGGCAGCAAAACAAGTCCATAACTGAAACAACTTCACAAGAGCTCAAGAAACGTTATCCTGGGTATCCACCATGCTGGCAATAAGCTTAGCAAGCTTATTAGCTTTCTCCTGTTTGGCGCTAAAATCCTCCAACGCTTGCTGTTACACCAGAAAGTATGCATCTGAATTCTCCAGGGACTTCCGTAGTCCTTCGGCTTCTTGTCGCAGCACAGCTGATCGATGTCTTTCAGCTTGTAGTTGAGACTCAAGAAACCAAACTGATTCAGACAGTGAGTTCGAATAGCTTGTGCCAGCGGTAGTGGCCAGTAACTCGAACACTACACCAAGACAGGACTTTGGGGTTGTCTCACTGTCTTCAAGATAGTTATCCTTAGCTGTTTTATCAGCTTTGTTGGAGACCAACAAGGATGTCTCACTATCCAGAACCTTATCTGCATTACTTCCTTTACCATTGCTTAATAAGGCACTCTTCCCCAATATTATGTCAGCATCCTAAAAGAAGAAACAAGCAGATACATAACAGGTTTAGCATGTAGTATATGAAACTCATTTCGGTGAACCAGTTCATTAGTAAGGTGGATAGGATTAAACTACCAAGTCTTCTATTGCCAAGTAGTACATAATAAAAGCATCAAACAAACATATATCTATGTCCTATGGTCACTGCATTGTCTTGCGAAATCAAAATAGAGACACGGTTCAAATCATATCAGTTCAAGACAAAGCAGCATTGAAAGAATACAAAGCATGGGAAACTACACGACACAACAAGATTTTAAATGGGTACCACGGGTCTACATGTACAACAACACTATTGGCTCTGTTGTGATGCTGGTAATGTGCATGATATGAGAAGTCAACTGTATACACAATTGAAATTGAAATCAACAGAGCTATTTATAAGAGCAAACCTGTTAAAGAAACATGCTTAAACATACCTGTTGTGCCATTGGAGTTTCGATTGGATCCTTCAATTTAAAAATAAGTTTGTATGAGTAAATACAGTGATACAAGAGCAAAGCAGTATGCACGATAGCAACAGAATCTTAAATGAGAACAGTTGTTCTTTAGGTTTAAGCACTTGTTCTACACGAACAGAGTACAGTAAGACGCAGGCATATGGTACTTAAAAATAAAAAATGAGCTGTTAGACCTACCACATTCTTGGTTCGGAACCAGTACAGAACAAGGCATTCCCAGTCATCGTACTGTAAATGTGTCTCAGGAGAACGTAAGGGAATTTGATGAGTTTCTTTGCCAGTGAAGTACATTTTCTTCAGGTAATTCCAATACTGCCACCAAGCATTCTTGAAGATAGTAGAGGTATTAGCACAGGTTACCTCATCCCGAGTTTCCAAATCGGTCCTTCTCTATAGAGAAAAATGGGAAAATTTGCTGTACTATAACCATCATGGAGGTAGAATGTATGGGACAAAGCAAAGTTATTGTCATGAATAACATTACTTACACATAACTCCTGGACGAACACCTCAAATATTTCCATGATGGGAAGATACGCACATAGGATTTAACAACATCAAATGCGATAGATGATAATCTACGAATGGCTGGTTGTGCTTCCTCCACAAGAATAGGTGTACTAACTGGTGGAGTTAGGGTTCGCCGTGGTAGTACTGGCGCTTTGGGCACTGGAGCTGCCTTACTAACAGCTCTTGTTTGGGAGATCTGTGGTGGAGATGGTGCTGTGTCAACAGGAACTGGGTTACTATCTGCTGGGGTTGGGGTTAGATTGGGTGAAGCTGGTTCCCTGTCCATCGCAGTAGGGGTACAATCTGCGAGAGTCTGGGTTATGTGTGGTAGGGCTGGTTGTCGTGCATGTACAACCGGGGTGCTATCTCCACCAAGAGGTAGCACTGTTTTATTTGAAGACCGTGTTTTTACTCCGCTCGATACTGCCATCACCCGCTCCAATTCAAATGGCTGATAAACAAGAAATATAGTTGAATGTACAGACCTTGTATGAGAGACAGATGCAATAGATAGTGTGGAAAAAAAGAGGACATGAAATAGTTGACATGTATATTATTTAACTAAAAAGGATAGCATGACATAATTTCACATATATAATGTCTATCTAAACTGGATAGCATAGCATGACATAATTCAAAGATATGATGACTAACTAAACAGGATGGCATGAGATAATTATATGATGTCTTAAGTAAACAGGTTCGCATGACATAATTCACATACATGTTATCTATAAGTAATCATGATCGCATGCTTTAATTCACATATGTGATTTATATACTAAGTAGAGGGCATTCGCATATGTGATGTCTGAACTAAGAACATGGTGTTGAATACTGTGTATACGATGTCTAAACTATGGAATGCAAGACACCATATGCATGATATGAGCAGTATAACCGTGCCAAGTTAGAGCATACACCTCGATGGGGGAATAGGACTAGTCATCTGTCTCTGAATCCATTTCTGAGGAGCTATTGGGACCCAGCAAGAGATCTGCTTCGACAGGTAGCACTGTCTGCTCTGAAGACCTTGTTTTCACTCCAGATTTTTCCATCACCCACTCAAATGGCTGATTCACAGGAAGAGTAGTTTAATGTACACACATTGTCGATAAATGGAAATGTAATGAAGAAAAGGATTGGCAAGATATCATTCAAATATATGATGCCTGGTTAAACAGGATGGCATTGCATATTTCACATATATTATGGCTGGCTAAAAGAGCTGAGACAGCATAATTCTCATATATGATATCAAAACTAAATAGGTGGCATTACAGAACATGTCTAAACTAAGCAGATGACATGTATGATATCGAAAGTAGGCACTGCAAGGCAACATATGCATGATATGACCAACATCATCATGCCAAGTTAGAGCAAACATCTTGGGGGTAAATAGGAGTGGTCAGCTGCGTCTGAATCCGCCTCAGAACAGATATCTTCCTCTGGATTACAATCTGGAGAGAGGGGGGAGGGTTTGCCATTGAACCCACCATGGAGCGATGTCTGCATAATATTGTATCGCCGCGCAAAACTCTTCTCTTTTTCTCTACATGTTCAGCATGACTATGTACAATATCTGACATGCATACGAAAAAAATACAGTGAGATTATGTAAGGAGAGCATGCAGAAATCTAGAGTGATGGTAACAACCAGTGGATGGATCCAAAAATAATGATAGCAGGCTGATGATAGCTTTAATTTAATAAAAAGACAGATGATGATTGCTTTACTATTTGTTTCCCACCCAAGATGAACAACATAGGCATACCCTAGGTGAACCAGATAATAGATAGAGATACTATTCATTGCTGCCTCGATATGTGCCCCACAAGTAATTTTAAAACTCAAGTTTGAACATTAATTTGGACCTGACTTGGAGTCTAAGAGTTGAACAAGACGATAAAGTAGCACGTAATATTAAGCAATACATAACATAAGCAGAAACAAAAGAGTGCGACCTCTCTTGTGGATCCGTGTACTCCTCAGGTTCATCTACTGAGTCGATGATGGTGATGCAGTTGCGGTGGGTGCCGGCGGCAGGGAAGGAGATCTGAGGTGGTGAAAGACGGTCAGGAGTCGTGATGTCTGGTTTGGTGGATGCGTCTGTCGATGGAGCAGCTCAGGTGAGGTGGACGACATCACGGCAGGAGCAGGACAAACCACACAAAGTTTTCTTCGACACTTACCTATAACTGAAGTAATTCTGTAAGGGCTCCTTTGGCTTGCAGGTTTGTAAAAACGCAGGGATAGGAAAAACATCGGAATAGGAGAGGAATGCACGTGGGAAACAGAGCATTTGTAAACACAGGATTTCTCTCAACTTGGGTGTTTGGTTCATAGGAATTGGAAGAGCAGAGGAATGCAAAGAAACATGGCCAAATTAAAGTGAAGCCATATGAAAGCATGTATAGTTAGAATGTTATTCTGCCACTAATGCACTTGGTCTTGTTTTCATGCATAGGATTTGGAAAAGTAGGTCCAGGTGGATGTTTTGCTCCATTCCTTTCAACGAAATGCATGAATAATTGAATACTAGAGTGCCATAGGAAAATTTCCAATTGCTATGTTTTTCCTTCACGTTTTCCTTTGAACCAAAATAGCCCTAATGGATCGACATGAATGTAGAGTAATAAGTGATGCAACAAGTGTACAACCTCTTTGCCGTAGCCGTGTCGACCTCAGCATCATTGGGTTGGTCATTGAAGAAGTTGCGACAGCGGTGGCTGTCAGAGGTGTGGAGGAAGATTTGAGGAATCTGTAGACGGAGTCCAGGGCACTGCTCTGTTGTGATGGATGGTTCCGTTGTTGGAGCAGCTCTGGCAAGCCGTAAGACGTTGAGGCTGAAGCAGTACAAGAGAGACATCTTACGGCTCTCTTGTACTGCTTCAGCCTCGCACTGGGGGAGAGTCACCGTGGAGATGTCGCTCATGGCACCGGCTTCGAGGTAGCCGCGCCATGGGGGTGCGGGATCAAGCATCGTCGAAGCCGGGAGGTCGAGTTAAGGAGAAGGTGCGATGCAATGAGTGTACAACCTCTTAGGTGGCGCTGAGTAGGCCTCAGCTTCGTCCGAGGAGTTGGTGAGGATGCTGCCGTTCCGGTGGAGCAGGTTAAGGCAGTGCTGTGGGGATGGATCAACCGCGATAGACGAGTTGATCATCGGAGCAGCTCCTTGGAGGTGGAGGACAGGGCGGCTAAACCGGCAGGACGACAAGATCGACGACGGATCCTCATCTGGGGAGGTGGATGAGGGACGTCGAGCTGTTGTGGTGGACGACATCATCGGGGAAGAGGCTCCGGCTGGGCAGCGGTGGGGTGGCGGATGGAGGAGGGTGGGGTTTCGCGGCTGGAGCAGAGAGGTTATGGCGGCCTGGGATTTTGAATGGTGAAAAGGAGGTGATGGGAGGGGGGAACCATGACTTTGGGACGCGCTTGTCCAAAATGTAGGGTGTGCTACAAAAGTACCCCCACCGATTTGAACCAGCGGCCCTTTCGGCTCAGGGTTAGAAGGGGGATTTCGCGTGTCGGGATTTGGCAGCTGGAGGGAGTTTTCGCGTGTGTTGTAATTTCGGGATAGCAAGGCGTGGGTTGTTAAGGCGCGAGTTTTGGGAGCACGATATCTGAATTTTTGGGATAACAAGGCGCGGGTTGAATTTTAGGGACAAGCCTAACGTGTAATATTGTACGTACCAAATCAATTCGCACTTCCCTCAACGAAAAAACAAAAAAAAAACTATTTGCACCACACAAAGAGAGAGTCTTGTCCCGTTTTACTGTACAAATGCTATTCAAAGCTATGAATCCATGTTATGTCCAATTAAAAATTTTCGTTGGCTGTATAATGCATGTAACCTACTCATACCAACATTTTAGTGCATTCCAAATGTCTATACTACCGCTGCAATTCAAACTAAATTTGAATTCGTTTCTCTATTTGAATAAGAATCTACAATCATGATTGTTGCCAAGTTAAACCATCATTCGTGTATTATCTTAACAACACACCACATGATTACTATAGAGATAGATATGAACTATGTGTACTATATGAACTCGAATTCGAATTTTTGAATACACTTGATGTTGATTCCAAATAATAGTACATTTGATGTACTAACTAGATCTTCATAATCTAAACCATGTTTCATATGTACACTGTGTTTATCACACAAAGTATAGTGCCCGCCCCTACATTATGACAAGTATTTAGCCCTGAGCCGCAAAAGCCACACATTATCACAAATTCAAATAAATGTTCTATATATTATATGTAGTGTAACATGTTCATAACCAAACCATGCGTATCATGATTATATATATTCATGCATGCGTCGGTTTAAAACACTATGATATCTTCTTCAAATATCCGAATCCACTTTTTTATAATGAATAATGATCTCTGTTCGCCTTTTACACCCACACAATCCTTCTCTTTGTAGCTAGCACTAACTTTCTCTCGTGCATGCACACGCCCGCCCCCCTCTCACCCTCCCTCAGCGTCCCCTCCATCGCGCACATTCGTTGTTTCTCTTTAGGTCATTCACCCACGATGTGTGTAGGCCCCCCGGCTCCTTCTTTCCGGCACACACCGGTCGATATACCTCTCTATCCAAGTGTGCCTACCACAAACACACACTTCCCCTCTTCTCTTCTCACCGTCCATGCCCTCTATGTCCAATACGTTCCACGCAGGTGCACACTCCGGCCCCTCTTTTCATCAATCTCATACTCGCACACTCCTCCCCCCTCGATATAGCAGGCCTCTTGCACCACCTCCTAGCCGCACCCCTCTCCCCCCTATCCATCTCTCCGGACCTTTATTTAATTCTAACACATGCATGCCTGTATACCTACCGATCTCCCTGCATATAGCTAGGTCGACTATAAGTCTTTTTCCCCACGCACCGATCGACGTACCTCACTAGTTATGTCTCTCCCTTTCTCCGACACATGATGATTGATCTTCCTATGTAGTTATGTCTGCTTACCACAACCATTTCGTCCCCCCTCATCATCCTTGCATACCTCCCGAGACCCATCTCTCACACGCACGTGCATAGACAGGCAGACATCCCCTCTCTTATTGATATTGCACTCGTACCCTCCGTTTGTCTAGCAGGCCTCTCCCACCATTTGTGAGAAGCAACTCCACGATTAACCCTCCGACACTCTACCTTTGTCTCTCTACCAACCTTATTCCTCTGCTACACATATGCATGGATGCCGATCGATCTCCCTCAATACATAGCTAGGTCTCTCTCCTTCTCCACACATATACCAGTCGATCTACCTCTCTATAGTTAGGTCTCTGCCCCCTCCCCTCCCCCCCCCCCCCCCCCCCGCCACACACATTGATAGTCGAACGCTGTATCTAGGTATCCATGCCCCTGAGACAAACTGCACCTCTGCCCTCTCACATTCCAGTAGGCCAACCGCCCTGTATCTTTGACATGGGCAAACACAAATTCGATGGCACTCTTTATCGATCGCGCACCCACACACTTCGTCCCTGTATTCGATTCTATCAATATTTCACGCCGATGATCCCTCCACTCTCTTCTCGTGGATCCCTCCCTCTATATATGATATATCCAGGCCTCTGTTTCACACACATTGCATATGTTACATTTTTTTGTTTGAGATATCATCGACACATTGCCTCTGTTTTGCACAAACCATCTCTGTCACACACACCCACGTACGTACCTGCACGTAAATGCACGTAAAGAAGAGGTGCACGCATGATGCACGTACTCACATCTCGTTCCTGGCCACACCCGCGCGGGTACATGGTGGAGCTCATTTCTATATGAAAAGGCAGCCCACGTGATAATTTGACGCATGTAGTGGTTGTTTACTTGAAGGAGGGTCGTGTACCACGAGTACACGGAACAAAGTTTGACTTGACGCATTAGTATTAAATAAAGTTATATTCCACAATGGCAGGTATATAATATAAAATGATTGTCATCGAGAAAAAAGAAATCCGCTCCTCTATATACAATGGAGCCTGCCTGCCGGGGTTTGTCTCTCGTCACACTATCTCACTCAAGGCGGCGGTGGCTTCTTTCTCTCTCACCGTTGGTCACTGATCCGGCCGCATCCTGTCCGCCGGCGGAAAGGGAGGATGTGCATCGTTTCTCCATTCGACGTCGTCAAGGCAGCATGTCCCGATCTGCGGTACCCGTCGTTCCCTCTGACCAAGCTCAGGCGCGGTAGGGCCTTCGCAACTTGCTCGCTGCCGCAGTATGGGCAGATCCCGCCCACCGCCACCCTCCTAGTTACATCCCGATGACCCCCAGGTACAGCTTCCTCACCTCCGGCCTTGCTCCACTGCCCATCTTCCCACGTCACTGCATGTGGAAAATCTTGCATGTGGATCTTCCCTAGTTCTTTGCCTAAAATGTAGCTCGTCCGACGTACTTTACATATTGCAATCTCATCCTCACACCATTTTAGATAAACAACCGTGCTGTTATCTTCCCTTAGGTCAAGGAATATGCTTCTTTTTTGTCATCGTTTGTGTGATCAACTGTTATTGGCCTGTAATTGTTTCCTTTCTTCCTCTTTTTTGCAAACAGGGCTATCCATTTTACCTTGTTGCTATTGCGACCTTTTGGTGAACTGCACAAATCACTTTTTTCTTAAGAGTGTTTTGTGCAGTTCTACTAAAATGTCACACGGGCAACGTCTCTACATCTCAATGCGACTGCACAAAGGGAGATTGGTTTTGCTCTATCCTCCTCATCAAACTCCGAGCCTAATCTTCTCCAACTATTTGCTTAATCTTCTCCAACTAGTTAGTCTTAAGAGAGACTGCAAAGGTGACCAGCTTCTATTTGTGTGTTTATTGTTTCATCAACAGTCCTATATTATTGTAATCACACTTAATATCTTTGGAACAGGGACGCTCAGCTCTATTTTAGTGGAACTGCACAAAATGATCGGAATGTTGCATGCTCCTGACAGCTACTTTTTTCCCAACATGCCTTGTTGATTTAGACAGAGCTAGGGAGCAGTTGCTGCCAATGAAAGCATGGATCAATTTTAATTTAACACCTTCTCACAACTTTGTCTTCAGTTGTGATGTAAATAATAGCTCTGATATGCTAATCATTGAGATGCATTAGCAAGGAAGTTAGTTTTTTATTTTTTCTGAAAGAGCATGGATGTTAGTTTCCTTTCTAGTATTTTGATTTTGATGTTGTAACAAGACAACCTTCCAGCTGGCAAGACACACGAAACAAAAGCTGAAAGCTTCAGAGCATTGTACAATTTCATGTCGGTGGAAAATTATTTGTATATTCAATTATGTAAACAAATGCTAGAAGCTTGATAGCATTGCCAGAAGCCATTCAGCATCCGGGTCCATGTGCCATGCACCAAATTGTAGTGCACAACCGCATGGGAGACTCAGCCCGGTCGTTGCGCCGCACTAATAGTCAGTAATGAGCAGTCAAATCATAAGCCCCACCTTTCCCACTGTAAGTTGCTCAGAAGAAGCAACCATCAATACGCTCTTCTTTGAATCCGCTCATACTACCCTCCGTCAAAGTTTACAGGGCGCGCTTCAATTCTCATGCATTACCACCTTCAGAGAGATTTATACGCGTTTGGTTTAGTGCTCAATTAATTAGGGTGTGGTAACCGCAATCAAGCACACAATTTTCTCTCGATGTAGGTGTGTACGCGGAGTGGAGTAAGTGCATGCATGTGTGTACCCGGGGTGGAAGCACTGCATGCATGTGTGTACGCATTATTTCCTCTAGTAATAGACGCCGTGCTATAACTGCCAATGCTATTTTATAGGCCGATCGCTAGTCGCCTTGGTCCCAGAGATTGTTGAAGCGTGCTCTATAAACTGTGATGGAGGGTAGTATGAAGGTGCAAAACCAAGTCCGCGTATGGTCTGTCGGTCAAGGCGCTTCCTCTTGGCATATCACTGACATGTGGGACCGGAGTGTGAGCAAACCGATCTCAATTGATGGCAAAATGGCCAACCCGCCGCTCCTTGAGAGAGACGAGGAGCGAGAACACACACACGGGCTCGCACGGAGGCGAAGATATATTCGAGCATGGTTGATCGATATCATCATTACATGTTCGATGTTTTTTAATAGTACTATTGGGCTGCCATTTTCCGCACTTCTCACAAATAAATGTGTACTTTATCAGAGATTAAAATAAAATAAGAGTACAGACGCTCCACCATGCGGTTCCTACTACCTGTATACTAGTACTACTAAACCTTGCGCTTGGCTCTTCACCTCTTCGGGGAGTCGAATAATGATGGTACTACAGTGTATGCCTCTGGCAATCTGACACCGAATGAACTGCTGCACGTCCACCGCCTGGGCAAGGGTAGGTTGCATTAGTCAAAAGCTTCTCCTCGTCCTGCAAGCCACCGCGCTTGAGGTAGACGGAGAGGGCATAAGCAAGCTTCACCTTGTCCTGCAAGTTTCTCCTTGTTCTGCTAGTTGACGGGACACACCAAAGTAGTGCTAGTCCATACTCCCTCCTTTCCGATTAATATGGCTTAATCTTTTTTGCGGGTAAATGAGAGAGCTTTATTCATATATAAGCATTCTTAGGACAATCAGCCAAGAGACTGGTCACTAGGAAGCGAGGTACCCCGCAAAAAAAGGAAGCGAGGTGTTTCATCAAGCCAGCTCTCAGTCACATTCAAAGTGCAGCAAGCACGGTTCACACAAAGATGCGCAGCAAGGTTTGCTGATCTGTTTACATGCTGAATAAAAAAAAGAGAAAATATTACTGAGCGCTCCTATTTCTAACAGGATAGGAGCCAGAATTAACCGAGAATTGTGGCGAGTGTTCCATGCAATCAACTTCCATTATCACATGCGAGAACGCTCGAAGAGAAGCAAATGTGTTGAAGATTGCTTTATCATAGATTAAAATAAAATAAGGCCTCCTTTGGTTCATAGGGTAGGAATGTTATAGGAATATGAAAATCATAGGAAGTGAGATGACATGCATCTCAATTATTATAGAGAAAGAGATGTCATTTTTGATGCATAGGATAGGAATTTTTCCATTGAGTCTTAGCTAATGTTTTTTCCTCCAAAATGTGAAGGATTGATTCCTATCCTACATAGGAATAGGAATCCATTCCTACAAACCAAAGGGCTTCAAAGGAATTTTTTCTTTGCAAATCATATCCTATAGAAATCCTATGAAATTCCTACAAACCAAAGGCGGCATAACAGTGCAGACGCTCCACCATGCGGTTCCTAGTAGTACCTGTATACAGAGTAATAAGTACTAGTACTGTAGTAAACTTTGCGCTTGGCTCGTCGCCTCTTCGGGAAGTCGAACAATGATGGTACTAGTACAGTGTATGCTTCTGGCAATCTGACACCGAATTAACTGTTGCACATCCACCGCCTGAGCGAGGGAGAGCTTGCATTAGTCAAAAGTTTCTCCTTGTCCTGCGAGCCACCGTGTGCAAGCTTCTCCTCGTTCTACAAGTTGACGGGACACAACAAAGTAATGCTAGTCCATACTGCCTCCTTTCCGGTTAATATGGCTTAATTTGAAACGAGATAAATACATTGGCTGTCACTGTATATTTGTAAAAATACGGTCAGTGGACTTCATATATAATACGCTCATTCTGGGCAATATATACATTTTCCGGTATTTATACGGTCACTAGCTCACCCTGGCTGAGTATGTCTATGCATGCAAGTGTAGGTTGAGCACTTGAGCGTGACCGTGTGTGTTCTATCGTGTGCTCAAACATGCATGCATTAGGGCGTCGCGCGCGTATTTGCGTGCATGTGTACGTGTGACTGTTGCATGCATGCACGAGGTTGTAGTCCCTCACATTCACGTGTTCATATGTCAATGCTTTGTCAAAATGTTGCATGCAAGGTTTAATCTTTCGTTGTTCATGCATGCATTCCCGATATTAATACGTTGGTAAAGAAAATTTCTTGAGGAAAACGAGCCCATGAATTGAGTACAAAGGGGACCAATAAACCAGGACAGAGGGAGTACTAGTAGTGAACCGGAAGGAGGGAGTAGATATGTAACAACGTGCAGTAACAAAATTCTTCTATGCACATCCTGTCTATGTGTCATGCAAGAAAATAGAGATAAGTACATGTGAGACTCAGGAACGGTCATACATGTAGGGGGAGTATGTGCAGGGGCCACCCAGGAGCAGTCAAATCACATAGTAAGTTAGTCAACGAAGCAACCATCATTTCACTCTTCAATGACACGTACGCAATATAAAAAGGTTTATATGGAGAGAAAAAGCAAACCACTCCACTATATATACACTAGCAGGAGCCTAAGCTACAAGCCTACTTGCTTGGGCTGCTTTCTTCACAAGCATAGAACGACGGTAGCCACACCGCTGGTCACAGATCCGGCCTGATCCCGCCGCCGGGGGAAGCGGACGACGTTCTGCGTAGACGCGGTCGACAGCGGCGAGGAAGAAAACCCATTGTCGGTGCGTGCCGACCGGGGGTCCCCGAGGTATGGGCTGATGCGGCCTCCCACCGGCCTTCTAGCTACACCCCGACGTCCCAGGTACAACTTCCTTTTGGAGCCGGCTTGCTCCACTGCCGCAGCTCCCCACGTAGCTCCATCTCCATGTGGATCTTTCTCTACTTCTACCAGCTTCTATTTGTGATGAGTTTATTTCTCATGAACTAGTGCCACTACTATTATTCTAATCACACTTCTTCAATATCTTTGCCAACAGGGATGCTCAGCTCAATTTTAGTGGAACTGCACAAAAGCATTGTATGATCCGAGGGTGTCAGGCTTCTTTCCTTCGACAGGTTCTACCTAGCCGGGAAATTAAATCCTGTTTAGGGTTTAAGTCGTAGAGACCCCATCAGTAGTTTTTTTTGTACACACTCTCACAACTTTTTTGTTTAGTTGTGAAGTAAATATTGGCTATGATCTGTGAATCATTGAGATGCATCAGCATGCGTGTTAGTTTTCCTTTGTATTTGATGGAGTGTTGTAACAGGGCAACCTTGGAGTCAGGATACTTACATGAAACAAAATCTGAGAAAGCTTCGTACTCCCTCCGTTCCATTTTTGTATGCGTATAAGGCTACTCATAGTGGGGAGCATGATATACTAGTATCATGCATAAATTACATAGGGGACTAATAAACCAGGACGGAGGTAGTATGTGAGAGTGTATGGTGGCCTGGTGCGTCATGTGGTAAAATGTACTTCCTCCTTTCTGGTTTATTGGGCTCATCTCAATTTCTTAGTTTTATACCATATTATAAGTATTATTTTCACTACTGGAAGAGATAGACGAGGAGGGGGAGGACAGCTAGCTGTAGCATGGACTCCCAAGAACTTTTTTACATGCATGTTGTGGCCGGCCGTGGTGACATTTGAACACGGAGCAGTTGTGTGCACCGGGAAGCGGCGTGGGTGGTGCTCCCTCGACCGGCGCGCCGCTTCAATGCCGGCGCCAGCGAGAGGTCGTGTCCGCTCTGGCCGGGCATGAATGCGGCACTGACCATTTCGGGCGGGAACCGCGCGTGGGTGATGAAGAGGGTTCGGGTTGGCCAGGGCGGTCAGGCTGGACGTACGTAAATATTGCTGCGTAATTAATAACGTAAATAATATGCTAGTTGGACAAATATGATTGGAGATGGAGTTGGAGATGGAAGTAATAATTTTACGTAAACATGGATATGCATGTCTATGTGTGTGTGCGCGCTCACACACATAGTGATGACTCTCGCGACTACTCGTACACAACATCGGTGTCTCGTTCTCCCCACACACACAAACTTAGTACCGCCTCATTTTGTTTCTAGGATAGGAATATCATAGGAGTGGGAAACAATATGAAGTGAGATAAATGGAGTACTACGTACAAGAAGAAATGTACACGCACTCACTCTGCCTCCGACATACCCACGAGTACACGATGGAGCGCATTTGTACACGAAGAGGCAGCTTATGTATGTAATAATTCGACCCTTTAATTTGTTCACTTAATAATGGAGGGTCGGGGACCACACGTGAGCGATACAAACTGCGACCTGGAAGCGGGGGCGTGTTATTGATCGAGTTCTGTTTAAAACCACTGCTATTCTATTTAAAACCACTGGTATGGAGAGATTTTTTTACTCCATTGTATATATATCCTCTTGTTTGATAGGGTTTGTCGCGTCTCGCTCTCTCACCCTCTACATATCTCTATCTCTACTTCTCTACTATATCTCTACTACTCTACTACTCTTATAAAAAACTGAGTTGGTGATGATGGTGTGCCTGCCATCCTGCAATACAGACCGTCCGATCTATATCTGAGGGATAGAAAGCAAACTATGACAATTTTGCAAAAAGATACCCGCACCCCTCTCCACATTTGCAAATAAGGCCTTCCCTCGGTCATCTTTGTCTCCCACAAGATAAACAACTCGTATAAATGCATCTTGATGTTTCGTGCAACGCATGGGCCTCTTGCTAGTCTGAACAAGATGACAGTGTCCACTCTATCTCTCTCCTCACCGGTGGTCACAGATTCGGCTGGATCCCGTCTGGTGCGGGAGGTGAGGAGGTCCAGCATTGATGTTGTTGCCGTCGGCAATGGAGGAAGCCAATGCGCACCGTCCTCTCTGAGCTGGCGCCGGCGCGGACGAAGGTCCTCTGCGCCCTTGTTCGCACGCCTAAGCCACATCTCACCCACCCGAGGTATAACTTCTGTTGGATTTCATGCTTCATTGTACTCTGCAATCGGGTTTTCTTCTATACCACTACTCCCCAGCTCCCCATGTACAGTAGCTAGGGTTCGTCGGCTGGTCAACCATCACCTATTTTTTAATATTATAGAGGAAAGGCCACTCCAAAAGTTGTCCTGGTTTATCATATATGCATCGGTGGAGGTATACATGTTTTTTCGACAAAAAGTACATGGTGGTTGTGCGGTCATTGTCCATATGCTCCTATTGCTTCTGCTAATCTAAAACTATCACTGGTAAAATGAAGCAATGCCCAGGTAGAGGCGTCGATAGATGCTTCTGTCCTGCTTTAGTTTTTTTGGGTATCCTGCTTTAGTTCCCATCAAGATAATCATGATGCTTCTATTTTTTGGTGTACATTTCATTAATTCTTATTGACAATTAAGATGCCACTGTTAATCTTGTTCCACTGCTAAAACAAAGAAACGGCACTACTTAAATATCTTTTTTTATATTTTTGCAAACAGCGATGCGTATTTCCATACCCGGACATGTCTTCCTCAATTTTAGTGGAACTGCACAAAATTGGATGGCCACTGTTGCTCAGTTCTTCCTTTCTCGAGCTTGATTACCGAGAAGAAACAAACCACAGTGAGGATTATCAAACTTCATTGGTGCCTGACCCAAACATGATGCCAAAATTGATGATGCATCACACCACGATGAGCTATCGATGCTCATGGTTGCGTCTCATGGTTGCATGGGCTGGTGAAGCTGATCGATGTTCAATGAAGAATGGGCTGTCTTCCATCAGTGCTCTTTGCTTGTTACCACAAAGACGATATCCTTCACCAGTTCATCTTGGAGCATTCGTTTACGTTGGTGCAATTTTATCACACAATTGGATATGAACCAAATGTTTTGTATTGATTTCTAAGCCTTCTCACAACTTTGTCTTCAGCTACCCTGTAATTTTATTTGTCCAGCTTTTAACTAAATATGCGGTCAAACTTTGCTTAAAAACATGGTGTGGACTAAAAACCCGGATGGAGGTAGTACCCGCCTGTTTTTATTTACTCTGCATATTAGATTTGACTGAAGTTAAACTTTGTAAAGTTTGACCAAGTTTAGGCCGAACACAACAAACCATAATTATTGAGAGAGGGCAAATTGTACATACTCTCACACATTCCGATAATTGAAATTAAAATTCTTTATTTGTACACACTCTCACACCTTTCCGATAATTTGGCGCGTGTGTGGTTGTTCAATTAACGGAGGGTAGTGTACCGCACGTGAAGGACAGGAAGTGCGACCAGGACGCGTGGATCGTTAGTTGATCGTAGTAGTTTTCTTCACTGGTACGTTAAATAAAGAGTTTCGTTTCGTACACAATTTAAAACGATTGTTATGGAGAGAAAAAGAAAACCACTCCACTATATTAGTACTATACACGAGTACTATATAAGCTGGAGCCTCAGCGCTTGTTCGCTTGGGTTTGCACTCTTCACACTCTCGCTGCACTACATATATATATACATGCTGGAGGCTCAGTGTTCCTTTGCTAGGGTTTGTTCTATTCTCAGTCTCTCACCCTCTTCACCAGATCTAAACAAGACTGCTTTGGCCTCTGTTCTCTCTCCCCCCTCACAGCTGGTGAAGGAGCCGTCCGGATCCTGTCGCAACGGGAAGGGGAGGAGGTGCAGCATTCACTCTGTCGCCTTCGGCGAGGGAGGCAATCCACTGCTGGCTGTGTTGTTCTCTTTCACCCAGTGCCTGTGCGGGAGGGCCTCCGACCCCTTCTTCCTCACTGCCGTACGTAGTGCGGGCAGATCCGGCCTCCCACCGCACGCCTAGCCACATCCCGACGACCCTAAGGTATAACTTTCTTTGAAACCGTCATTGCTCTAGCTACATGCGGATCTTTTTTGATTCTGTAGTCGAATCTAGGTCTTGGTTCAAAGAGGAAAGAATGGTGGGGTGGGGTGGAGCATGAATCTAGGACATGGTTCAATGAGGAAAGGAGGGAGGGAATGTAGTATAGACTGGCTATCCAGCCGCTTTGTTGGTCGAAAAGGGAAAAAGGGGGTAACCCAGTACACACATCTATAAGGAACCGATCTCTTTGTTGAAAAAGGAAAGAAACTGGGGGGTCGGGTAGTTTGTGCAGGACTAGATTTGCTGACCTCACATAGGAAAAAGGTTCAAAGAGAACAAATATGGGACCAACGCAGATATGCTGCTTGGCAACATACTCTGCATCACCCATTTATATGTGTGGACGCACATGGTGCTGGCATGTCCCATGTCCCATACAACTATTTTGTTGTTGTTAATCTAAGAATGCCACTGAAAATTGAAGCAATGCCACTGTTAAAAGTAAATTACATTTTTAACGAATGTTGTTTTAAGAGAATGTCTCTGTTAATATGAATCAATGCAACCATTTTAGAAATGCCGCTGTCCTACTTTGTTTTCCATCAAGATAAGGTAGATGCTTCTTTTTGTCGCCGTATGTTTCATCCTCCTTTATTGGCCAGTAATTGTTTCCTTTTTTGCCTATGTTAAAACAGGGATATCTATTCAACTTGTTGCTATTATGAACTTAAATGTCACACCAGCGACTTTGCTTGATTTAGTTGAACTACACAAAACGAGATTGGATTTCCTATTCGTGTTGGCAGATTCGTAGGCGATCTTGACTGCGTCATGAAAGGTCAGTACCGGCCTTCATCCACATGATCGTGTAGTGTGCTTTGAGATGCTGTGCTACTTGTATTGGTACTATTTTAAATAAATGTTGAATTGAAGCTATTGAATTGCTGTCTTTTCCCATTAAGTGAACAAAAATGGGACCAACCCAGATATGATGCTTGTTGCTTTGTTACAACAAACTCTGCATCACCCCCTTTATAAGTAGATGGAAGCACATGGTGCTGTTGCGCCCACTCTCCCCTGGAACTCTTTATGCTTTTTGTTAATCTAATGCCACTGGTAAAATTAAGCAATGCCACTCTCAGAATTAACTACTGAATCTTAGTTCAAAACTGCAACACTTGTTAGGGATCGGCGGGAGTACCTTTACTGTTAGGGATCGGCCGGAGTACATGTTTAAGAAATGTATTGTTGAGATAATGTCTCTATTATTATATATCAGTTACAGTGTTTTACAAATGGTACTATCCTGCTTTGTAGTTCTTTCTACATGTTTAACCAAGGTATTGTTAAGATAATGTCTCTGTTAATATGAATCAGTTGCATTGTTTTAGGAATGGCACTTTTCTGCTTTGTCGTTCTTTATACATGTTGAAACAAGGTACTGTTAAGATAATGTCTCAATTAATATGAATGAATCACACTGTTTGAGAATTGCTACTCTCCTGCTTTGTTTCCCGTTAAGATAAGGTAGATGTTTTTTCTTCTGGGGGTATAAGTCATCAACCGTTATTTCTCAATAATTGTTTCCTTTATACCTATTGTTGCATACAGGGATATCTAAACTTCTGCTCGGTTCTATTTTGACTTTAATTTCAGTTGAACTGCACAAAAGGAGCCAATGTGCTTAAGGCAAACTGTTGCATTATTGGGCCCAGTTGGTCTTTCCACTTTGCAGAAAGAAGCAGTCACTGTTTCCACTTTGCAGAAAGAAGCAGTCACTACATTACACAAGGAATGATCGAGAAGCTTTACAGAGTATTAGTAGACGCTGGTGACATGACTGTTGGAAATATTACCACTTTTTCAACTAATCCAATACACGAGTAAACAGTAAGCATGGCAAACCCAACAACACATGGAGTGCAAAATTCACTCCACAAGGAAAGGTATGACCAAGTTAGTTGCCGACGCAGCTGTAACAAACGAGGTCAGTATCGGCCTTCATCCACATGATTGTGCTTTGTTATGTTGTGCTACTTATATTGTTGTATTGTTTTGAATAAATGTTTAATTGAAGCTATTGTATTGCTATCTTTTCCTGTTAAGATAATGAAGATGATTATAGTTGTAAGCGTATGTTTAATCAACTAGTACCACTATTATATTCATCATGCTTTTTCTGTATTTATGCAAACATGGATGCTCAGCTTGATTTCAGTGGAACTGCATAAAATGTTTAGATGGTTCGTGTCCTCCATAATACTTCATCATGCACAATACATCGAATGGTTCTCTAATCATTCGTCATCACCTTGAGCCATCGGACTATCTACTTGAATGGAGGTGCCAACGTGTTCAACGCCTTGCAACATATAAATACGAAATCCACCATGCTACGCCAAGACATTGTTTGATTTCAGTGGAACTGCACAAAAAGATACGCTGGTTAATCTGGCTCCATGTGCCATTTCAATGTGTAAACTGATGACAAACCCTGCCCGTTCCACAATCATAGGCATTACTTATTTTGAATGGGAAAAACTTGTCAAAGTTTAATCATTGATGTTAGCAAGAAGACATTAGTTTAATATATTGGAATTGGAAAACCTTGTCAAATTTTTGCTCCTTGATGTTAGCCAGAAGACATGCATTTGATATTTTGGAGTGGGACGCCCTTTGCTGTGAGCAGCATCGATCGTTTTTTCCTATTCCTGTGTTCAGTTCAGAAGTAAATATTTACTCTACTGAGATGCATAGTCACATGAATGTTGACTTATGTAAGGTATTTTAAGAGTTTGTTCTGAATGTTGTCTATGAAATGCCAGGCCTTGTGAGTTTGATTGCAAAGTTGAGCTTGGAATGCTGTGGCATGTGGCATCACGAGCTGTTCACCATGCCTCCTGAGAATAATGCTTCATATTGTTTTGCATGTTGATCTAATGTCAGTGATTTGCATGTTAAGAAGATCATCCTCTTCTGTTGTTTCTATGCTTAAGAAGTTCATCGTCTTATGTTTCAGTCATAGCCTATACGACAACTCGGGTAGGTTAGACGTGAAACCATATGATCTTCCGACCAACTCATCATCTTAGGCCATGATTGGATCGTCGTTTTCCAACCAAAACCGCTTGTAAAACTGACGCTTGTAAATAAAAGCAGATGGTCTTGGGCGAAGCGCTTGGTTGGTCGATTTTGACTGGTAAAATATACACTGGTCTCTCAAATTACACGCGTAACTCACCGGTTTTTGTTACAGACCTCGGGCCATCGGTTTCATTACGCCTGTATTTTACGTGTTGTTTCCGGTGACGAGTAAATTACACTTGTATCTTAATACAGGTGTGAAACAATCCAGAGCTCCCAAGCGCGGCCTTACCGTTTCATGCCGGCTCAGTCTCTCGAAGGTGCTCATAGGTGAACGATGATCCTGGCTTCCTGAATGAGCAGTGGGCGCTGTATCAGACCATCCGTAGGGCCCGCGAGGCCCTCTCCGTCGTCCTTCGAGTTGTTGCGCTCGCTGTGGCGCCGAGCATTGTCAACATAGTCAACGAACATGAGGAATCAAGAGCTGACTTTACTTGGAGAGGATGACAGTAGGGACCCACCCGGGCCATAGCAGTACGTACGCAAGTTCCTCCTTATTATATACAACTATAATTTTTTTGCTTCCTCCTGATTTCCTGACATCACGGTCCCACACCATTGTCAACCTATATAGTTAATAAACGAGAGAATTGCACAAGGAGCGGCCGACAGCTAGGACCCAGCAGCTCGAGCAGTATTTGTTTTTTGAGGTGTAAGCGAAGTTTTTCTTGAGCGATGTTTTTGTTGTTGTTCAGAGGAGCAGGGTATCAACTGGGCGGGTTGTGGCCCGTTTAGCCAAGGCTATTATTTTATGTCGACCAAATATCCAGCCCAGCTATTAATTTTTTTCAAGCTGAAAATGGCTAACCCAGCTATACTTTTTTTGAGGAATACCCAGCCCAGGTCAACTTGTTATTCTTCGCCCCGCTGGGCTGCAAATCTTTCGTAGGAGGGATGCATTAGGCTTAACAAGAAAATGGGCTTTAAGAAATAATAAATGGGATGTAATTATAAAAACTGGGCTGTAACTATAAAAAAATGCACCAAACAAGTAATTAGTTAAAAAATTATTTTTGGATTTTGAAAATTTTAATTTTATTACTTGTTGCGCGCGCAATATTTCGTTGGATTTTTACATAATACAAATTTATTTTAAAATTATATTTAAGCTGACTAGAAATTTCGGGATAAAAATATTTCAGATCCGATCAAAATGTGGGAAATTTTATTAAATTCTGTTTTGAGCGGTTGGTTGAAATTATTAATTGTTGTCCTAGCTAGAAAGTGGGCTGTAATTTTAACAAACTGTAAATGGGCTGTAGTAAATTCCATTAGAATTCAAAAATGGGCTGTACATTCTTACAAATCGCAAATGGGCTATATGTTCTCTACCACACACTTGTGGGCTTACTAAGTTGACGCGTATGCAAGGCTTTGTCAACTTATAGTCAACACACGGTTCTAGCAGCAATGGCCGTTGGATGTCCATCCAATAGATGTCGTGCTTCTTCTTCAATCTCGGATATTCTTGCTTCAGCCGACCAAACCACCGCCAGCGGTACAGCCTGCTACCGCCTACCAAGACTGGTTGTGCTGCCGCGCAGGACTCACTGCCCCACCCTACTCCCATCGCCGTCCAGGCCATTCCTCTACTCACCAACACCTCCTATTATTCTCCGGCGACGGCAGCCTCACACCGCAGCCGAACCAGTGAACCCTTGTACTCCCCTCCGTGTGGGCATCCACCTGCCCCGTCTTCCCTGGCTCCGCGTCGTTCCCTTCCTAGGCCTCGCCATCGTCCACCGCCTGGGTGCTGTCCGCGCGGCGTGGTCAACGTGGTCAATGAACGACAGCCATCGGAAGAGGACTCTATGCGGTGAGGCTGACAGATGGACCCACCAGCTACATCTTCGCACGCAAGGAAGTGCGTCCATATTACAGGAAAAAAATATGATTCTTCCCCCTGACAGCTGGGACCCACCTTCTATATCTTCGCACGCAAGGAAGTGCGTCCTTATCCTCCCTGAGAGCTGGGACCCACCCGGTCGAAGCGTACGTAGCGTTTTCTATCTAGTCGCGAACATGTACATACATACTGGTCGGTCGGTCTCTCTGCAATGATGAACCATGGCCGAGCAAGCAGCGACATGTGTAGTAGTAGAGCCCCCGACGTAGCAGTTCACGCAGTCCAGTCTAAACCGTGTACACGTACGTACAGCCAGATGCCAAAAAATACGGCCACGTACGTACATACGGGCGGGGTCTCGAACGCCTAGCTACTCGCGCATACGTACGGCCAGGGCACGTGTACATGGAGAGGCAGCGGACGGCAACAATGGCGTCCTGTTCATCGGCAGCCAACAGGCTGGGTCGGAATGGAGAAATAGCGTCCTGTTCATCGGGAGGCAACAGACTGGGTTGGAATACGTCATGTTCATCGGGAGCCAACCGGCTTGGACGGAACAGCCCAAACAAGGTCTGGCGTACCGCAGAACGGAGGAAACGGGCCTTATGTTCGACCGCGTATGGTCAAAACGGGGTCCTGTTCATTGGGAAGGGTCTGGCGTACTGCAAAACGGAGGAAACGGACTTGTGTTCGAGTGCCTACGGTCGAAACGGGGTCCTGTTGATCGGGAGGGGTGTGGCGTACCGCAAAACAGAGGAAACGGACTTGTGTTGGACCACCTACGGTCGAAACGGGGGTCTTGTTCATCAGGAGGGGTGTGGCGTATCACAAAACGGGACTCCACGGGCTACTGTTCATCCACCGTCGACTTCCTCCAGCCTCCACCTGCTACTGTTCATCCACCGTCGACTTCCTCCAGCCTCCACCTGCTACTAGATTCACCAAAAGGGGCGGGAGGGGGCAGTTCACTGCCTCCACCGGCTACTGTTCATCCACCCCCACCTCCTCGATCGGGGTCCTGTTCATCCAGCGGCAACGACCTCTACTACCATGGGATCCTATTCATCCAACCCCCACCGGGTACTGTTCATCCAACCCCCACCGGGTACTGTTCATCCAACCCCCACCGGGGACTGTTCATCAAGAGGTAGCTTCGATCGGCTTTAGTTAGTAGCAGTAGTGAAGGAATCACTCGGGTTCAGTTAATAACCAAGGGATCGATCGGGGTTCAGTAACGTAGCTAGCGCAATCGCTCGGGTTCAGTTAGAGCCCAACGCCTCGCTCGGGTTCAGTTAGAGCCCAACGCCTCACACACACGCGCGTACGTCTACGAGAGAAACGCGCAAACCTCCGTGCATCACTCGGCCCCGACCACCCACCGTAACCGAGAACTCCCCGAAATTTTCCTCGCCCTCGCTTCTACCATGATTTTTTCCATCATGGACGCCCCAAAGAATGTCATGCAGGTGCGTCCCCGGCCCGCCCAGGATGAGAAGCCCATTTTCTGTCATGATTTTTTGTCATAGAAGTAGGAGCCCACCACATCTATGATGATACATGCTTTTGTCACAATTATCGTCATAGAAGTGTCATAAGCATGACAGAAAAAAAATTCGTTCGGCCCAAAATGTCACGGATGTGTCTTTTTTTTGTAGTGATAACTTCTAGCGGCGGAACAACGATGGCGGTGGTGAACTCCACTCTGCAGGGACTTTGGCTGGGACACGATCTAACTCACACGAACAGTAACCTCGACAAGCAATCAATCACGACATCACCTGCAATCTGGCATGACACACCAGGTAAGTACTTTGAATGTACTTGCAAGCTCATAACAACCATAAGCATCAAGGGAAAACAATAACATAGAATTAACAGATTAAGTTATTAACAACTACGATGAGGTGGAAGCAATAACTAAGCATGATATGGTAATGCTAGAATAATACTGAACCAATATCCTGAGTCACATGAACCATCTCACTCTCGGCTATCCAGCCAAGCAACATATCATCTCGATCACCTCGTGATCACTACCTCCTCGTGATCACTACGTGATCACCTCCCCAAAATGAATGATCATCCCCAAGATCATCCCAACATCATCATCGGCATCCTACCAAACTGCTACTGTTCACATATAAATATATAAGTCATCTAAAAGTCATTTCGTCATGTGAGTGTTGATCGAACGGTGTGACCTAGTACGAACTGTGTCCATGACTGAGGATGCGGCTATTGATAGATTAAGCACACTCTGCAGAGGTTAGTACACTATACCCGCACAATAGAACCCATGGCCTTGTGCTCCCATTCAGGTGGACCAACGGCATTCCGACAACACCGATCTATAGCATGACACCCTCACTACTAGAATCAGGGAATTTGCCATCAGCTAGTTCTTTGCCGTCTGCTAGCGGACAAAAAAGAAGGTCTTTGCCGTCCACTATTGGAAAGCAGACGACAAAGGACTAGCTGATGGCAAATATACACTTTGCCATGTGCCAGTTCTTTACCGTCTGCCAGCGGAAGGCAAAGGTCCCAAAGGCGGACGGTAAAGAGTCCAGCTGGGCCCCACTAGACCCTGGGGCTGGTTAGGTCAGACAGACGGGCTGGATGCTGTCCGCCTGCCCTTTGCCATCTGCCTTTGGGACCTTTGCCGTTCGCTGGCAGACGGCAAAGAGAAGAACCTAACTAACGGCCGTTCCCCCCCGGCCCCACCACTCGTTGCCGTCTGCTTGCAGACCTCTTTGCTGTCTACTAGCAGACGGCAAAGAGGCTGCCTAAGTAATGGTCGACCGTGCCCCCTCCCACCTCTGTCTCTCTCCCCACCTCTCACCCGCACACCGCCCCCCCGGAGCCAGAGCCGCCGCCGCCCCGCCCCCGCCCCCGGAGCCCTCCCCACCGCTGGCCAGCCCGCCCGCCTCGCCCCCCGGACCCAGGCCGCGGCGGCCGCCCCACGCCCCGCCCCATCGCCGGAGCAAGGCCGCGGGGCCCCTGCGCCGCCCTGCCCCCGCCCCATCGCCGGAGCAAGGCCGTGGGGCCCCTGCGCTGCCCCGCCTCCCGGAGCCCTCCCCGCCGCCGGCCAGCCCGCCCGCCCCGCCCCCCAGACCCAGGCCATGGTGGCCGCCCCACCCCCGCCCCATCACCGGAGCAAGGCCGCGGGGCCCCTGCGCCACGCCGCCCCTGCCGCCAGAGCCGCACCGCCCCTCCCCGCGCCCTACCTCCACCGGGCCCCTCCCCGTGGCCATCCTCCACCGTCCGACCTCGTCGGAGCCAAGGTGAGGGTTTGTTCTTTTTTTTGGGTTTAGGTTTAGTTCTAGGTGTAGGTTTAGGTTTAGTGCTAGGTGTAGATTTTAGTTAGTGCTAGGTTTAGGTTTAGCTAATCAGAAGAGGAAGAAGAAAGATGAAAAAGAAGAATAATAGAAGAAAGAGGAAAAAAAGAAAGAAGAAGAAGAAGAAGAAGAAGTAAGAAGAAGAAGAAGTAAGAACCGCTCACCCCCACCCCCCCCTCTCCCCACCCCACATATCAGCCCCGTTTCCTTCCATAGTAGCTTCCTCGGCGATATAACAGCGGCGAGGGGGCATATATTTTTATTTTTGGTCGTGTGGCCCTCCTCGCCAAAATCTTCGTTGGGCACGTATCCGACCCAAACTACCACTTTAATGGCTCCCCCGCCCGCCCTTTCCCCTTCACCCTAGACCCTTTTTAATCCCCATGCCACCTACAGTTTTTTTGCTCTGGGTCCCGGGCGCGATGGTGACGCACGTTTTTTTTCGGACTACTCCACTCTCTACCCTCCCCCTCACCTTCGCCGCCGCTAGCAACTTTCTTTTTTTTTTTTTCTTTTCTTTTTTTCTTTTTCCTTTTACAAGCGGCTTCTGTCCTGTTCTTCCTCTTTTCTTGGCAAGAAGGTGGTGGTTGGCCCCCCCCCACCCCCCCACAGACCCGATCGCCCTCAGAATTGATGGCTGACAGTGAGGTTTGTTCACTGCTTTTTTGTTTTTGTGGTGTTAGCGGGACCAGGGTCCCCCCCCCCCCCCAGATCGAAAAGAAGAAAGAAGAAGAAGAAGAAGAGAAGAAGAAGAAGAAGCCCCCCCCAAGAAGAAGAAGAAGAGAAGAAGAAGAAGAAGAAGAAGAAGAAGAAGAGGAAGAAGAAGAAGAAGAGAGAAGAAGAAGAAGAAGAAGAAGAGAGGAGGTAGGGAGGAGGAAGAGAAAGAGAAGAGGAGGAGGAGAAGAAAAAAGAAGAAAGAAGAGAAGAAGAAGAAGAAGAAGAAGAAGAAGAAGAAGAAGAAGAAGAGGAAAATGGAAAAGAAGAAGGAAGAAGAAGAAGAAGAAGAAGAAGAAGAAGAAGAAGAAGAAGAAGAAGAAGAAGAAGAAGAAGAAGAAGAAGAAGAAGAAGAAGAAGGGGAAGAAGAGGGGAAGAGGAGAAGAAGAAGAGGACTAGATGTCATTAGCAAATATGATTTGTTTTCATACTTTGAAGTGTCAATGCTTTATGTGATGTGATGTCCTAAATTTTTTTGACTCGGTACAATTTACAGGCTTTGTCATCGTGGTCGAAGTTTTTGGTCTGTGATCCCACTGTTGTTCGACTACTTCCTCTACAGCCAAGGGTGAGCTACAAATCCACCTTCACCTCCTACGCTCTTTTAATCATGTCAGTAGATTTCATTTTCATGCTAAGTCGCGTAACCAGTATGTGTCTCCCATCCGAAAGCGTTGCATCGATAAATATGCATTCAGTTGCATATTTATCACCGTAACTCATTCGGATTGTCCAGCGATTTCCACGAACAGCCCGAGGATATGTAGATTGGGTACATTCTCCATGCTCTACCTCATTCCGAGACAAAATTTCGTCAGCGCCTCCCTGTTGTTCTCCGGATGCACATTCTCTCGGCTTTTTGCCGATACGTGTATCGGGAGAACAACGGGGAGGTGCTGCCGAAATTTTGTCTCGGAATGGGGTAGAGCATGGAGAACGTACTTAATCTACACATACTCGGGTGGGATTAGGACCTATCTTTACCTATTAGAGTGTAGGTTGCATGGACATAATATAATTGACAAACTAGATTAACTGATGAATATACATGCTGAATTATATATATTTCTTGTCTGTCCAGTAGCTAGGCAAGATGAGTGATCGTGCGTGGATGTATACCGGTCACACTAGTCAGAAAGAGATGACCAATGAATGGTTAACAAAAACCAAGGGGTTTGTGAAAGCCGCATTTGCAAATGGCCAGAGGAAAACCTGGTGCCCCTGTGTCCGGTGCGAAAATTGGGAAAAGAGGACAGAGGATGAAATGGGCAAACACCTGCAGAAGAGTGGTTTTACGCCCGGTTATACGGTGTGGACATTTCATGGTGAGTCTGCCCAACATGCCAGAGCTGAGGTGGTTCGTTGTCGCACTGACGAGCATCGTACCGTGATTGAAGACATGGTGCAAAACTTTGATGATGCTTGGGATTCGGACGATGAGATGGAGGAATCTGCAAAGGCCTTCAATGAAATGTTGGAGTCCTCAAAACATCCTCTCCACGAGCACACTGATCTTTGTCAGCTGGATGCCATCTCACAAATAATGGCTCTGAAGGCTCAATTCAACTTGGGAAGAGAATGCTATGACGCGATGATGACATTATTTGGACACTTTCTACCCAAAGGCCATGTAATGCCTGCAAACCTATACCAGTCAGACAAAATCCTCCATGCTCTTAAGATGCCCTATAAGAAGATACATGCCTGTGAGAAAGGATGTGCCTTATTTAGGCTTGAGTATGCGGACTTGAACTATTGTCCCATTTGCAAGTCTTCCAGGTATGTTGTGGTAGACAACGGTATGGGTTAGAAGACGGAGACCAAAATCCCCGTTAATGTTCTTTGGTATATGCCAATCGTACCAAGACTTCAACCTCTTTTCATGGTTGAAGAGATGGCCAGACAGATGAAATGGCACAAAATGGGCAAAAGAACCGAACTAGATGCAGATGGGAATCTGATGATGGTACACACAACGGATGGTTCTGCGTGGAAGCGCTTCGATGCATTACATGCGCAAAAAGCGGCAGATCCAAGGCATCCTCGAGTCGCCATCAGCACAGATGGGTTTAGTGTGTTTGGTCTGACGGCAACCCAATACAGTTGTTGGCCCGTATTTGTCATTCCACTGAATCTCCCCCCGGACAGATTATGCAAAGAGAGAACATTTTCCTGACGTTGATAATTCTAGGGCCCAACTATCCAGGGAAGAATATGAATGTGTACATGCAGCCGCTTAAGTACGAATTGCAAGAAGCTTGGGATAATGGGTTCAAGACATATGACGCCTTTAGCAAACAGAACTTCATAATGCATGTCTGGTACATGTACTCAATGCATGACTTGCCGGTGTATGCGCTATTCGTTGGCTGGTGTGTGCATGGAAGGTTCCCATGCCCCACATGCAAGGTAGCTATTGAGTTTTGTTGGCTGCAGGCGGGTCACAAGTTTTCTTCCTTCGACTTGCATAGACAGTTCCTGGATCCTCGCCATAAGTTCAGGAAAGAGAAGAAGAATTTCATCAAAGGTAGAGTTGTCAAAAACTCTGCACCACCTGTGTTGACAGGCCAAGAGACCCTAGATCGGTTAAACGCTCTTGAGCCAGATCCAGAGCGTCCAGGGTATTTCAAGGGGTATAATTCGGAATACGCCTGGACTCACAAGACATGCTTGTGGGATCTGCCTTACTTCAAAGACCTCCATTGCCCACACAACATCGACATGATGCACACTGAAAAGAATATCGCCGAGGCACTTTTTGGTACATTGTTCGGCATAGAGGGGAAGTCAAAGGATAATAGTAAGGCTAGAGTCGATCAGGAGGCACTATGTGATAGACCGTTACAAAACATGCAAGAACCGAAAGTAAAGCAGATCTGGACAAAGCCAAAGGCATGGTTCAATCTTGGAAGGCCAGCTATGAGGGAAATTATTTTGTGGGTGAAAATGCAGTTGATGTTCCCCGATGGGTATGCAGCGAATCTAAAGAGGGGAGCGAGTCTTGAAAAATTGAAAATATTTGGTCTCAATAGTCATGATTGGCTCATATGGATTAAGCGGGTAATGCCGGTGATGTTGTGTGGCTTCATCCCTGAGGATGAATGGCTAGTACTGGCAGAGCTGAGCTATTTCTTCCATGTTCTTTGTGCGAAAGAACTATCACCTGGCCTGATAGAAGAAGTGGAAGAGTTGGCGCCGGAGTTGATCTGCAAGTTAGAGAAGATCTTTCCGCCGGGCTTCTTTAATCTAATGCAGCACTTGATTTTGCATCTCCCGACCGAGGCAAGATTGGGGGGGGGGGCATGCAAAATCGTTGGTGCTACGCAACTGAGAGGATGCAGAAGACGCTTCAAGCAAAATGTAAAAATAAACATAGAATTGAAGCATCGATGGCCGAGGCATTCATTACTGAGGAGGCGGCAAACTTCGTGACAGCACACTACGAAGCCAAAAATTGTCATTTGCATAATCCGAAGCCTCGGTACAATGCTGGCGACCCTAAAAAAGGTGGATCCAACCTCAGCCTATTCAAAGGGAATCTCGCACCAGCCAGTGCTTCGAAACCATTATTGTTGGATGTCGAAGAATGGCGGACCATTTCATTGTATATCTTCAACAACCTAACAGAAGTGCGGCCGTACATCGAGTAAGTTCTCGCGGTACATTATTTCGCAACTTCTAATTCCTTTGAACTGCTCTTATTCTCGGATATTTGATACATTCGATACATCGCCAAATTCTCGGATGGAGCGGTGATCCAAAAGGAATCCATCGAAGAGTATGAGCTTCTGGCAAAGCAAGGAGGCGGCTTTCCCGGTTTCATCTCTTGGTTCAAACAAATGGTAATTTCCATTAGAACATTCTCATTTCTTCGTCTAATTTGCGGGTAATGCAATAATCCTTTTGTATTAAACTTGTGGGCTAATTCAGAGTCTATGGACTCCGAATTGAGACAAGTCGCTAAAGGTTTTGACTATAAGGTCCGTTCATTTGAGAAATACGACATCAACGGGTATCGCTTTTGTACCTTCGGCAAAGAGCTATCTATGGCCGACCGAAAGTCTGCAAATTGTTGTGTCTCTGCTATCGGTGAAGGAGATACCGAGTATTATGGGAGGGTTGAAGCAATTTATGAACTTCTATTCTATGGTGAAAACCCACCGAACGTCGTAGTCTTCAAATGTTACTGGTTCTAGCCGAAGGAGACTAGAAGGACTCATGAACATATAGGGCTAGTCGAAATCAAACAAAGCACCCATTTAGATGTCCCCGATGTCTATATTACGGCTCAATAGGCGACCCAAGTTTTCTATCTACCGTGGGCCTACCAAACTGATCCAAATCTGAATGGTTGGGATGTCGTTTATGAAGTGCCGCCATGTGTTAGACCACCTCCCCCCAATGAAGAGGATTATGAACCTCACATTAACCCAGACACATATGAAGGATAATTCTTCCAAGAAACACGTGTTTCCAAAAAAAAAAACGCTTCAAGAAACGCTCTACTCCAACCCAGAACATTGAAGTAGACAGCGACACTGAATCCGACTTCACCCCTGAGCCAGAACAAGAAGAGGTTACTGCTGCCCATGACTTGTCAATGCTTGACCGATTACATAAAGGTGGCCTTCCACATGTTGATGCCGCTAAACCCGATGAGCACGTCATTCATGATAGTGATGATGATGATGCATTTATTGATCCCGGAGCATATAAAGACGATCAAGATTATTATTAGTTCATGTCAGGTATTCAATTTGTATTATATACATATATATATTGTTAGTTCATGTTAGGTATTCAATTTTTTATGTTGTACTTGATTTATATAGTTACTTGTATAATTTTCTTACTTGTAATGCCATGGTCTTGATATCCGTCCCCGTCGGCCCTCGTCCGGATTATGATTTGGATGTGGTATATTCTCTTTTATAACTATTTGTTGCATTTGGTATTTATGACAATTATGCCCATCAAGTTGACGTAGAGATATTTTTATCTAGGGGGTATGTGAACCAGAAATTGCAACCGACCCTCTTGTTGAGAAGTTAAATTTAGTTGAAAAAGAAAATGAGTATTTGAAAGAAAAAATGAAAAGAATTGAAGAAGAGAAGATGAAATTGGAGTTGTATGTTGCCGATGTCGTCGATGATCACAAGATCAAGATGGATGCAATGTGCTTGAAGATGGATGCAATGCGCTTGAAGATTAGTAAGATTAGAAAATATGCCATTGATAATGAGTCTTGGTATCATTATGCCGTTGGATCAATTGTTACCTTAGTTGCGATCTTGATCGCATTTGTTGTGATGACGGTAAGTTTTGTCTAGTGTTTTGCTTAACAAAAGCATACTTAGCTTCGTTCTCTCATAAATAGCTTATTCATTTCAAAAATGGCATAATAACCTTGGTTCTCTCATAAATGTCATATACTTAGCTTATATTCCTCCAAAATGGCATAATTACCTAAGTTAGATAAAAAATGAGCTATACTTACCTAAGTTGGCTCAAAAATGGCATCATCACCTACGTTAGCACAAAAATGACCTATACTTACCTTATTTTCCTCCAAATTGACATAATAAGCCTAGTTAGCTCAAAAATGGCATAATTACCTAAGTTAGCTCTAAAATGACACAAATAAGGAATAAGAAGAAGAAAAACAAGGAAGAGGAGAAAAAGAAAGAATAGAAGAAGAAAGAGAAGAAAAAGAAAGAATAAAAGAAGAAGACTGAGAATGAGAAGGAAAAGGATAAATAGATAGAAGAGAAGAAGAAAGATGAGAAAAGAAGAAGAAGAAAATATCTTCTTATTCTTCCTTTTTCTCTTCTTTATTTTTCTCCATCTTCTACTCCTTCTTCTTCTTCTTCTTCTTCTTCTTCTTCTAGTCTTCTTCTTCTTCTTCTTCTTCTTCTTCTTCTTCTTCTTCTTCTTCTTCTTCTTCTTCTTCTTCTTCTAGTCTTCTTCTTCTTCTTCTAACTTTCTTACTCCCATTTTTGCAGGTTTGATTCACTTCATGGAAGCAGCATTGATGGACTGCTAGTGTTTAGTTTTTGTTTTCATTTGTATTGATGAACACTGTGAAACTATGTATGTATTGGATCTTTTAATACCCTATGTGTTCTGTTGCATTGATGGACTGCTAGATGTTGGATACATGGGCTATGTTTGAGGTTGAAACTATATATATCATATATGTCTTTTGAAAATGCAGGGATATAACAGAAAAGAGAAAAAAACAGTAACAATGCAGGCACTTTGCCGTCTGCCACCGACGGCAAAGAGGTCTTTGCCATCTGCCACAGACGGCAAAGAGGCCACATGGCAGCAACCTGTGCAACCTGGGAGCTGACCCATTTGGCCACTTTACCGTCCGTGGCAGACGGCAAAGGCTGGAGAGGTTTGCTGTCTGTGGTAGATGGTAAAGAGCTGGGTAGAGTGACACGTCTGCTGGCGCCAAAAGGCAGACGGCAAAGCCTCCCGTTAGCCACCTAACGTGACTAACGCCTGTTATTTGCCGTCCATGTGCTTTGCCGTCTGCCACCGATGGCAAAGGGTCTTTGTCGTTCGCTTTGGGAAAGCAGATGGCAAAGAACCTGTTTACCGTAGCTTTCTTTGCCGGGCACCTTTGCCGTCAGTGGCAGATGACAAAGAGGTTTGCTATCCGCTTTTCGCTCCTTTGCCGTCTGCCATGGTAGACGGCAAAGAAGCTGATTCTTGTAGTGCCTCCCAGTCACTCCGACCAACTCCTCTTTGGGCTAAGTCATGGGTGGCCCCGGATGCCACTCTAGACATCAAACGGCCACCATCATGGCAAAACAAAACAAAAACGGTCCCAAACGGGGACAATGGTGTACCATACAACTCGGTCACACAAGGCTTATGGCCGCCTACCTGATCAGGGTAGCGCGCGCGCATAACCTTCCCTAGTTGGAGGCACCGGCGAGAGGCATAAGAACAAACCGCATTAGGGCCTTCCCATAAAGGCAAATGTGGTTGCACTTGAAAAGCCTGGTTCGGTGGCACCTGACCAACGAAATGACAGAATTTGTCCCCAAGGTAATAATGGTGATAAGTGATACTCTTATATCATATATCCACCTGTAATCCCAGTCATAGCAATATCCAAACCATAATCCAAAGAATAATATTGTCACCTCATATTAAACCCCAAGGGTAGCATACTACTAAGATCATGCTGAATCCAAAGACTACGATGCTACTAAACCGATAGCAATATCAAGATATTAAACTAAGATCCACATGCTAGCATCATATCCAAAATAACAATCCAAAGCATAATATGAAATACTATCAGGATGAGAATAATGATAGCCACTAATAATCCAATGGCCACATGTCATTCACCATCTGCAAGCATTAGTCCTAGTAATCTGAACAACATCATGGCAATAGCAAGATCAAAATAACTCCAAGAAATGCCATGAACAAATCATATGTAGCTAATGCAAATTTTAAGCAAGTTAAAATAAATAAACCATGGCATTACATTGCAATCATGCAAATGGAGGGTGTGGCTTGCCTGGGATGGATGGATTCACCGGGAGGAAGTGCGAGAAGCTCGCGGAAAGAATCACCGAAAAACTTTCTCTCTCGAAGGGGGATGAATAAGGGCAGGCGCAAAATGGCCATTTTCAGAATGTTTCCACATGGTGAAAATGATACCATCGAAATGGGCTCGACGAATAGAGGAAGTGGGCTTTTAAATCGCCTGAATCGGAGTTACGGTTGTGGAGATATCGTCAGTTGAATACTAGGGACTAATCTGTAAAATAAATATTCACAAACAAGCCCCTGGTGGGTTAAACAGAAAGCGCACTTCTGGAAATATGCTTTACCGCAGAGAAAACGTATTCTGACCCGTAACCGCAGCCAAATATGCTTTTAACACGAAAAATGTAAAGTCTGAAATACGTCTTCACTTAACCACGTCAGCAGGTCTGAGTCAACGCCTTTTGTGATGAATTGTGGGGCCTGCGGGGTGGTGGGGTCCTCTGGCTCGGTCGTCGTCTAGATCTCCTCATTTGCCCGTGGAGCAGAGGACTGGGCTCGGCGCCGGCGAGGCTTGCCAGTGACTCCGGCCACCATCGGTGTTGCCCGACCTACCGTTGGGCTTAGGAGGCCGAGGAGGTCCCGTCCGAGTAAGAAACAACTGAGGGGGAGGGCTTGGCTGAGCGGGACGCCAGCCACGGTGGACGGCGGTGTCGGCCGAAGACGGACACAACACTCCAGCGGCGGGGAGACGATGATGAGTGGCCGAGGTGGCTTGGAGATGGCTGGATAGGGCTCTGGTGGAGGTAGAAGGGAGAGAGGGGGCGTGGTTTGCCAGAATTTGAGCGGGCAGAGGCGGCGGCCATGGCGGCCATTTGAGGGAGGGAGAGCTCCTCAGGCTTGGTGGGATGGTCGGGGAGGCTGCTGGGGATGAGCGGGAGTGGATGGTGAGGAGAAACAGCACTAGGGACGGCTTAAATAGCCAGGGCGAGGTGCCCGAGCCCGGTTGCCGCCATGAGGGTCCGGCCAATGCTCTGGTGTCGAATAGGGCGCTCGTGAGGTGTGGAGGCGACGGAAGAGGGGAGGAGACATCCATCAAGCAAAGGGTGGAGCCAAGGGGAGGAGGAAGAAGATGGGGCGCGTGCAGGGGCTGTCGGCTCACAGTACGCCCGTGGGCGTGTGACCGCTAGCGCCGGCGAGGAGCTACGGGAGAGGGCAGAGGATTAGAGAGCGACGGGAGAGAGGGAGGAGTGAGGTCGGCACTCGGGGACACGCGAACGCCGCCGGGAAGGGGCTACCCAATGCATCCCTTCGCCCAGAGCACGTCCAACGCTGCCAGAGCGCGTGCACATGGAGTGGTCACTTGAGCTGAAATTAGGTGGGTCATGGTCACATGGACATAAGAATATGCTGTAAAAATTTCATACCATTTGGACTTGCCAAAATGGTACTTACTTCAAAGATATCCTTCCTCTCCACAAACTTGTGATAATATTGGAGATAAACTGGCTAATGAAATGATCCCAAATTTGGTGGAGAGAAGTTTTATAGGTAGAAGAATGCTCTGGTAAATTGTCAGCAATAATGAAGGAATACAAAATATACTTGCTTCACAAACTGAAAATTTGGTCAGAGGCAAAGATTTGAAGGTGTGCTCACATAGTTGATTGGATGGGGATGAAAATTGGTGGAGAGTCATGATATGAGCACATGGAGGAGTGTGCAAAATTTCAACCCATTTGAACCACCCTAGATAATACTTCCTTCACAAAGCTTCTATTCGAACAGAAACTTTGAAAAATCACTGAGGAGGATTCTCTAGGAAAATGGAGTTGAATTTTGTCATGTGGCAATGATATGGATAGGATAGAATGCACAAAAAGTTTGGGAGCAAACAAGAAAGGATAGGTGGCACTTCCTTCACAAAGTGCCACTCTGGACAGAATTGAAGAAATAATATTGGGGAATTATTTTTGAACTGGTCAAGGAAAAGTTTGGGCATATTTGAGGAATATATGACCCAAAGAAATTATGAGAATTCTTTGGGAATTTTGTGGAAGACATAAATATAGGTTGCTTCACAACCTAGGTCAGACAGGGTTATTCCTTTAATAGAAAAAGGAATATTCCCGAGAGAAAGAATTTGGGAGTTGGGCTAGAATGGAAAATGATCCTGAGAAAGAGTTGAGAGTGAAGAGCCACTTGAGAGAAGAAGAAATGATGATCTCCCAGGTTTCAAGTCCACATAACTGCTCCAAAAAGAAAAATAGAGCAAAAACCAAATAATCAAAAAGAAAAAGAAAGGGCCAAAAAACAGGGTGTTACAGGGCTCTTGCCCGTGTCTTCGGCTGTGAGTTTGCTGACCTGCTTGATTACCCAACATTTACGGTTGGTGTGGTTAGCGGGCTTGTCCGAGGTGCCATGGATCTGGCACAGCCTATCCAGGATGGCGTCTAACTTGATGGGTCCGTCCTGGTTCCCTTTGGAGGGCTTTTCCACGGTCCGGACTTGGAATTGCAGAATCCGGCATTTACTGCCATATCGTCGGCCTCGACGCCATTATGTCGGCGTTTATTTTTGTTACGTCTTGGTTTTCCGTTGCCATCCCAGACTTCCGAAGTGCCTGGGTCTTCTGGGTTCGTACTTCTACGAGCCAACCAGCTGTCTTCACCCGCGCAAAAGCGGGTCATAAGTGAGGTGAGGGCCGCCATTGTTCTCGGCTTGTCCTGGCCGAGCTGGTGGGTGAGCCATTCATACCAGATACTATGCTTGAATGCGGCTATGGCTTCGGCGTCCAGGCATTCGACTATTTGGTTCTTTTTGGTTAAAAACCTGTTCCAAAGCTGCCGGGCCGACTCATCAGGCTGCTGGACCACATGACTCAGGTCGTCGGCATCCGGAGGCAAAACATAAGTGCCTTGGAAGTTGGCTCGGAAAGCATCCTCGAGCTCTTCCCAGCTCCTAATGGAGTCTTCGGGGAGGCTATTTAGCCAATGCCGGGCCGGTCCTTTAAGCTTTAGTGGTAGATATTTGATGGCATGGAGGTCGTCTCCTCGTGCCATATGAATGTGGAGAAAAAAATCCTCAATCCACACGGCCGGATCTGTAGTTCCATCATATGGCTCGATATTCATGGGTTTAAACCCTTCTAGGAATTGGTGTCACATCACCCCATCGGTGAAGCACATTGGGTGTGCGGTTCCCCTTATCCGGGCCACGCCATGTCGAACTTCGGAATCCATTTGTGCCTGGCGTTGACCGCGAGCTCTATCATTTCGGTCGAGCCATGCTTGGTATCTGTTTCTTCTTTCGGGAGGGTAGTCTCTTGATCCATAAATGGACCTTGATTGACCCACTCTAACGGCCAGGTCGTGTCGCAGATCGTATTGATATGCTGGTTGTGCCGCCTCCTTGCCTTTATGGCGAGGGGGGCTGGTGGGTATTCTGGCTCTCCAGCCGGCCTGTCCCTTCCTCGAGGGGGGCGGTCAGGCTGGTCGCCTTGAATCCGCCTAGGCGGTACGGGCTCGAGGTTCTCATCGTCAAACTGATGCAACAGTCTGTGATTGGGGTAGCTCTTTGTCTGTCGCTCATAGCCGTCCCCTTCTTCGGCTTCTAGGACTTTCATCCATCTGTCGTTGAGGGTGTCTTGTTCGGCTTTTATCTGTTGCTGCTTCTTCTTCAAGCTTCGCGTAGTAGCTATTAGCTGTTGCTTGAAACTATTTTGCCCCAATGGATCTTCTGGGACAATAAAGTCCTCAGGTCCAAGGCTGACCTCCTCTTTAGAGAGGTGCATATAATTGCTGTCTTTGGAATCGTCCAGGTCCTCGAGAGTATGCTGACCTTCATGCCCTTCTAAGCTATCCAGTTGGTGTTCGGGGGCGGGGTCGTCGAGGTCTTCCACATTGTCCGGCGCGTCCTCTTGATCCATAGATGGCCCAGGAGGTGCCCTATTTGCCTCGATGCGACATCGAACGTCATGAGGATCTAGGTAATCAATGGGGTCCTTGCGGTAATAGCGTGGAGGTGGCTGGTCATTGAGGTTTTCCCGCATTGGCCTATCCTGCCCTCTAGGGGGTTGATCGTGGTCGCCGGTGAGCTCCTCATCAAACTCTGACAGGAGACGTCTACGTGGATATGATTTCGGCGCACTACGATGCCGGTTTTCTATGTCTTGTTCGGTGGAGAGCACTTCGACCCACTTTTCATTCAGTGCGTCAGTGCTGTCCTGCAGCTGCCGCTGCTTGCGTTTCATGCTCCGAGCCGTCGCAATGAGGCACCACTGGAAGCACTCTTGCTGGAAAGGGTCTTTAGGGAAGAAAAAGTCCTCGGTAGCGAGGCTTTGGTCCTCCTCAGATCCCGGCATATAATTGTCATCGGCCCCTTCAAAGATGTCGTCGGGATCTGAATCCTCGAGATGTCCATCGGGTGTGCCGTTCCGCCATGGGTAAACTTGATGGTCTCCCTCGGGGTCATCGGCGTCACCGGCTTCTGCGTCGCCGTTATCAACAGTTGCATTATTGCTGCTAGGTTCCCCATTATTGCCTCCTCTGTGTCTTCGCCGACGTCTTGGAGGAGTATTGGGAGTGTCCACCATGTAGATATCGTAAGTAGATTAGATGTAGCAGTACACTTGCCGATGTTTACCATGGGCGGGGTGTCTTCTACGGGGCCATCGGCATCTTCATCCATGTCCGAGGCCCTACCATAGTCTAGTACGTCGGTTAAATCATCGACCATGGCTACTAGGTGGGTGGTGGGTGGAATGTAAATTTCATGATTGTCGGCTTTAAGTCCGATCTGATCGTAAACTGAAGTCTTGCCGTCCAAGATTGACATACTCTGGATATGGTCCTACATCTCATTGAGGTGAGACAACTCTTCGGGATTCATCGGTTTGCTATAAGCGGGACCGACTCGAAGTATGCCCGGTGTATAACTTGATGTGTCTTCGGTGCAGGGGATCTGGGAGTGATTCTAGGTTCTGCGCCGAGATCAACTCTGATCCTGACGTAATTTCCGAAGTGGGAGCCTGATCTGCATCCAGACTGGAAATTGAAAGGGGACCAGTCAGAGTAGTTATGTCGGGGGTCTCTAGCGACACCACGACAGAGATCGGTCCTGGAGTCGAGCCTCCGGAGCCGGATGAGTTCTCAATTCAGCCGGGAGCCCATCCCGACAAGACGAGCTCACCATGGGAGTCCGCAGTGTACTCGAGGACGCCAAAGGTCACGATCCGACCTGGGGCATAGTTCTCGACAGAGGCCAGATGACATGTCGAGTCGGCGGAAAAGACCATGCTGCCGAACACAAAACACTAGCCGGGTGCAAAAACGCTCCCAAGGCCATTGTAGCAGTTGATCTGCAGATGAGCCATCGATCCTTCTAGTGATTACACAACGGAACTCTCAATGAAAGCACCAGGTGTTAGTGTCAAAACCGGCAGACCTCGGGGTAAGGGGTCCCGAGCTATGGATCTCGGATCGAGGGTCGAGACGATGTTTACCCAGGTTCGGGCCCTCTTGACAGAGCTAAAACCCTACGTCCTGCTCTTGTTTATATTGATGAAGATGTATCAAGTACAGAGTTGATCTACCTCGAGATCATGATGTGTGGTCTAACTCTAGGGCTAGGTGAATGATTTTGCATTGATGTCCCCTCTCCGGGCTAAACCCTATGGCTTATATACACGCCAGGGAGGGTATCTAGGGTTACAAGGTCGGTAGCTAGGAGCTAGGCGGCGGCAGAGATCTTGGAGTACATGACAAGTCTTCGGGGGAGGTAGTCTTGATCATGCCTCCTATATGCGGCCTCCGGAGTCCATCTCGACCACGAAAGAGGGATTGTTGGCCAAACCCGAGGAGAGTGGGTCGACCGGGTTAATACCCCCCTAATCTAGGACACCGTCACCGTGCACCTCTTGGAAGACCATCAAGCTTAATGAACAGAGATGCACCGTGCGAAAAAAGTTAACATCTTATTCCACATACCATGTGTTGCTTTAGAGTGGTTAGGTTTCTACTCCCTTGGACAAGTGTCAGGCCTGGCATTTTGGTGTGATCATTTCACTTCTCCACATGTTGTGCCTGCCATGCCGGGTCACACCACATGTCAACCAGGGCCTCCCAACGATCTTCCTTCATTCAGGGTTCGCTCACCTAGTTGGACAAAATCGAATCATTGACTAATGCATCTAACAAGTGGTGGATGACTCAAAGTACTAACAACCAATAGTGTCACTTACCACCGACAAGTATTCTTCTCTCTCCAAGTTGGTCTGGCAAGCAGATTTCCTCATCATCTTAAACCCCCTTGTCATCAAGCTGCCGACACTGCATCACAGCCTTGTACCGTAGTGTGTCCTTGACGTCGGAGAGTATCTTCCGGGCTGATTTCACGAGGTATTTTGTCGCCTTCTCTTTCTCACCATCCACGTAAGAAAATTCTTCCAACAAGAAAGCATATGGCAGTTAATTACAAGAATTCGGATATGGAACAATGTAGTGGCAAAGATACTTACATGAAATCCGTTGATGACCCGGGCGGCCATGATGACATCGTGCTCATCCTTGGTGTGCTGGTAGTGCTCCCAGGTGAAACCTGGCGACGGCGGGTCGTCATCACCTGGCTTGCTCAACCCAAGGAAGTACTTCCTCACGAGGGAGCCGATGACATGGTTCAGCAATCGTGCCCCCTTAGGTTGGCAGGGAGAAATTCCCATTGACTGCATGATGAAAAAGACAAGTATATGTGAGTGGAAAAGTTGTGGTATCCAAAATAATTTGCAAATCAATTGCTTACCACTCTCCCGTCGGAGTTATGAGAGGACGGTCGCCGGCAGCCATTGGTTCTGGGACCTTTCCCGGACCATGCCCGGATTTCTTCCTCTTGGAAGTGTTGCTCGACGTAGACCCCGAGCCATCCGAGGCAACCATGTCGGCTGACTCGGTAGCGAGCAGATCCTATTTTTCAAAGGCCCCTCCGACATCGTCATCCGATGTCGAGTCATTGTTGATAGCAAGCTGACGGGAGCCGGATGACTCGGTCGTGGCAGAGTTGCTGACGTGGGTCGCCCTACCGCTCACGACTCTCTGGTACTTACTAGAGCCCCCCTCAGAATCTGAAAACAAAATAAAATACATTAGTAACTAAACCGAAGAGTTATTTGAAAATAAAATAAAATTATAAATAACTATAACAGAGCACTGATACTGGTTGAATCGTTAGCTGCTACCTAATAATATAAAAAACTATAACAGAAGCATTAGACTAGCATAACACTATTGGCTACTTAGGGCATACAATAAACTAATGAAGAATGCCATCTAATGAAAGATATAATTTTCTTTTCATTCAAACAAATTAAATAGCAGCAACTCACACTAAATCTCCACAAAATATGGATCATTGTAGTGAGTTGTGAAGGCACAATTGAGTTGAATAGCAGCAGCTGATACGTCTCCATCATATCTACAATTTTTTATTATTTCATGCCAATATTCTACAACTTTCACATACTTTTGGCAACAATTTATATGATTTATTGGACTAACATATTGATCTAGTGCCCAGTGCTAGTTCCTGTTTGTTGCACGTCTTTTGTTTCGCACAATACCCATATCAAACGAAGTCCAAACGCGATAAAAATTTACGGAGATTTATTTGGAATATATGTGATTTTTGGGGAAAAGAATCAACGCGAGATGATGACCAAGGGGCCCACAAGCTTGAGGGGCACGCCCCCCTATCCAGGGTGCACCGGGTAGGATTATGGGTCCCCTATAAGGTGGTTAGTGCCCTTCTTTCACTGCAAGAAAGATAATTTCCGGATAAAAATCCCCTCAAAATTTCAGCCCAATCGGTGTTACGGATCTCCGGGAATTTAAGAAATAGTGAAGGGCCAAAAAACAGGAACGCGAAACAGAAGAGAACGTGAGATAGATCCAATCTCGGAGGGCTCCTTCCCTCCGGGAGCCATGGCGAGCATGGAACAGAGGGGAAACTCTCCTCCCATCTAGGGGGAGGCCAAGGAATAAGAAGAAGGAGGGGCTCTCTCCCCCTCTCTCCTGGTGGCGCCAGAGCACCGGCGGGGCAATCATCGTGACAATGATCTACACCAACAACTTTGCCGCCATCACCACCAACTCTCTCCCCCTCTATGCAGTGATGTAACACCTCTTCTCCCCGCTGTAATCTCTACTTAAACATGCTGCTTAATGCTACATATTATTATCCAATGATGTGTTGCCATCATATGATGTTTGAGTAGATTCGTTTTGTCCTATGGGTTGATTGGTGATCGTGATTGGTTTGAGTTGTATGTTTTATTTTGGTGCTGTCCTATGGTGCCCTCTGTGTTGCGCAAGCGTGTGGAATTCCCGCTGTAGGCTGTTGCAATACGTTCATGATTCTCTTATAGTGGGCGGCGAGAGTGACAGAAGCTTATACCTGAGTAAGGGGGTTGTTGCATATGGGGGTAAAGAGGACTTGATACTTAATGCTATGGTTGGGTTTTACCTTAATGATCTTTTGTAGTTGCGGATACTTGCTAGAGTTCCAATTATAAGTTCATATGATCCAAGTACGGAAAGTATATTAGCTCATGCCTCTCCCTCATATAAAATTGCAATAATGATTACCGGTCTAGTTATCGATTGCCTATGGACAAATCATTCTCTCGTGTTACAAAAATCTTTCTAATAAACAACTAACTTTTATTGTCTTGCAAATTACTCCTAGTTTTATTCTCGCTAAGTACATCTAGTTTTATCCTTGCAAACTTATCCTACACCTACAAAGTAGTTCCATACTTGTTCTAGGTAAAGCAAATGTTAAGTGTGCGTAGAGTTGTATCGGTGGTCGATAGAATTTGAAGGGAATATTAATTATACCTTTAGCTCCTTGTTGGGTTCGACACTCTTACTTATCGAGAAAGGCTACAATTGATCCCCTATACTTGTGGGTTATCAAGACCTTTTTCTGGCGCCGTTGCCGAGGAGCAATAGCGTGGGGTTGATATTCTCGTGTGTGCTTGTTGGCTTTATCACTAAGTAGATTTTATTTTCTACCACTAGGTAGAATTTATTTTCTATTCTAAGTTGTTATCTATCTTTAGTTATGGATATGGAACACGAAATACCAAAAAAATTAGTTGTACTTGCCACTCATGGAGATGGGGAACCTCCTAAAACCCTCAATGCTCGTTATGTGGAAAATATTAAACACTACTTTGATAATCGTGAGAAAACCCCATTCAACTTGATAATGGGAGACACGTTGGATCAACGTGAATACTTTAGGGATTATTGCTTGACTTGAAAAGGGAAACTCGTATGGGATTAAATTGATTATTTTCAATGGTATGCTTGGAATTTATGCTTGAGATATGATTATATTTGTTGCTCTAGGATGAAGGCTCCACACCTTCACTTTTCATGTGAATTTAATGATAATGAAACCTTGGCTTCTTATGCTAATGTTATATATGATTACTATGATGTGGAATGAATAGAAGAATTTGTTGCTTTTAAGGGTGCTTATGAAATTGAATCTTTGTTTGAAAAGTATGAAGATTGTGATGATACTGTTTACAGATATGAAAATTTTGCTATGAGAATTATAAATACAATGCCGATATTGATGAAATTATTGAGAAAGTATCCGCTATCCAAGAAGAGATTAATATTTTGCAGGAATCTATGGAAGAAGAAATTGCTGAAATTGTTAGCTCATTAGATGAAAAAGATGATGAGGAGAGCGAAGAACAAAAGAGGGAAGAGTGGATTGATCACCCGTGCCCATCTTCTAATGAGAGTAACTCTTCAACTCATACATTGTTTAATTCCCCTTCGTGCTTACCAAAGGATGAATGCTATGATCCCATTTATTCATTTGAAATATCCCTTTTTGATGAAACTGATGCTTGCTATGCTTGTGCCATGATGCCAATATGAATTATGGGGATGAACTTGCTATAGTTCCTTATGTTAAGGATGAACTTGTTGCTATTGCACCCACACGTGATAGTCCTATTATCTTTTTGAATTATCCCAACTACACTATATCGGAGCAGTTTGCTCTTATTAAGGATTATATTGATGGGTTGCATTTTACTGTTGTACAAGATGATTTTAATGAATATAATATTCATGTGCTTGCCACTCCTACTTGCAATTATTACGAGAGAGGAACTACATCTCCACCTCTCTATGTTTCCAATACGATAAAATTGCTAGAAACTACTTATGCTATGTATTGGCCTTTACTTGATGTGCATGAATTGTTCTTTTATGACATGCCAATGCATAGGAAGAGAGTTAGACTTCATCATTGCATGATATATGTTGCTTTGTGCTCACTACTAAATTGCAAATCATTGTTAATTAAAATTGGCTTTGATATACCTTGGGATCCGGGTGGATCAATTACTTGAGCACTATATGCCTAGCTTAATGGCTTTAAAGAAAGCGCTGCCAGGGAGACAACCCCGAAGTTTTAGAGAGTCATTTAATTCTGTTATGTGCTTTTATAAAGTTTAAAAACAAAAAATATAGAGGGAACCTAAAAACCTTTTCAAAAAGAGAGGTGATTGGAAGGTTATGCATTGGAGAAGTGAGGGTTGACCTTGAACACTTGTGGTCATGCTCATGGAAACAATGTAGAATTATTCCTGGAAGTTCTTGCAAAAATAATTATCCCCTTGTACAAATCCATTGTATTATAAAAATAATGTGCCAAGATTTGCCTTTAGGATGATTGAATTGCTTGTTTGGTATGTGCAGTCCATAAACAGAAACTTTGGCTATAGTGCGTGAATTTACATTTTTTACTGGAATGTCAAAAGTTTCTAAACTTTTTACACGGCACTTCTATGAAAACTTTATATTTTTTCCTAATTTTTCAGAATGTTTTGAGCTACATAAGTATACGCACCATCTGCATCTTTACAGATTGTCCCGTTTTCACAGATTGCTATTATAGTTTCATTATTTGCTTATGTTTGAAATCTTGTTGAGCCCCATTGACTTGGGAGCCATAGAATTGTGATAGCATACAGTGGGAAATGTTTTATTAGAATTATACAATAGTTTTACAGCAGGACATGATGGGATTTGATGTTATATGTACTAACCCCTCTAATAAAAAGTTTGGTTAAGTTTTGTGTGGATGAAGTGTTCAAAGATCGAGGAGGTATCGATATGAGGAGAATAACAAGAGGCAAGAGTTCAAGATTGGGGATGTCCAAGGCACCCCAAGTAACTATTCAAGGAGACTCAAGCATCTAAGCTTGGGGATGCCCCGGAAGGCATCCTATCTTTCTTCGACAATTATCGGTATGTCTCAGTTTTTGTTTTGTTCACATGTTATGCACGAATTCTTGGAGCGTCGTGTGCCTTTTATTTTTCTTTTAAGAATGCACCATGCTGGTATGAGATTTCCTTGGTTCATTTATAGAATGCTTCATGCATTTCGCTTTTATCTTTTGAGTATGGCTTTACAGAATGCTTCATGTGCTTCACTTATATCATTTGAAGTTTAGATGCATGTTTCTCTACACATAGAAAACCGCCATTTGTAGAATGCTCTTTTGCTTCACTTATATTTGTTAGAGCATGGGGAAATATTTTGTAGAAAGACTTAAACTCTCATGCTTCACTTATATCTATTTAGGGAGTCTACATGAATTGGTCATTTGCATGGTTAGTCATAAAATCCTACATAAAACTTGTAGATCACTAAATACGATATGTTTGATTCCTTGCAATAGTTTTGCGATACAGAGATGGTAATATGTGGGAGGTACTAGTGAATTATTGTGGTTTAGTAAGAATATTGGTGTTAAGGTTTGTGATTCCTGAAGCATGCACGTATAGTCTCTCGTTATGCTAAGAAGTGGGAGCATGATTTATTATTGATCACCTTCCTTATGAGTGGCGGTCTGGGATGAGCGATGGTCTTTTCCTACCAATCTATCCCCCTAGGGGCATGCATAGTAGTACTTTGCTTCGAGGGCTAATAAACTTTCACAATAAGTATGTGAGTTCTTTATGACTAATGTGAGTCCATGGATTATATGCACTCTCACCTTTCCGCAATTCGCTAGCCTCTTCGGTACCGTGCATTGCCCTTTATCACCTCAAGAGTTGGTGCAAACTTCGCCGGTCTATCCAAACCCCGTGATATGATACGCTCTATCACACGTAAGTCTCCTTGTATCTTCCGCAAAACAGCCACCATACCTACCTATTATGGCATTTCCATAGCCATTCCGAGATATATTTCCATGCAACTTCCATCATCATCATATACATGACTTGAGCATTCATTGTTATATTGGTTTGCATGATCATAAGATAGCTAGCATGATATTTTCATGGCTTGTCCTTTTTTGATATCTTTGCCATGCTAGATCATTGCACATCCTGGTACACGGCCAGAGGCATTCATGTAGAGTCATATTTTGTTCTAGTATCGAGTTGTAAGTTTGAGTTGTAAGTAAATAGAAGTGTGATGATCATCATATTCATTATTAGAGCATTGTCCCAGTGAGGAAAAAATGATGGACACCATGATTCCCCCACAAGTCGGGATGAGACTCCGGATGAAAAAAAAAAGAGAGGCAAAAAAGAGCCCCAAAAAATAGAAAAAAAGAAAAGGAAAACAAAAGAAAACAAAAAAAAGAAAATGAGAGAAAAAGAGAGAAGGGGCAATGTTACTATCCTTTTCCACACTTGTGCTTCAGAGTAGCACCATGTTTTTCATATAGAGAGTCTCCTATGTTGTCACTTTCATATACTAGTGGGAATTTTTCATTATAGAACTTGGCTTGTATATTCCGATGATGGGCTTCCTCAAATGCCCGAGGTCTTCATAAACAAGCAAGTTGGATGCACACCCACTTAGTTTTTAGTTTGAGCTTTCATACACTTATAGCTCTTAGTGCATCCGTTGCATGGCAATCCCTACACCTTGCATTGACATCAATTGATGGGCATCTCCATAGTCCGTTGATTAGCCGCGTCGATGTGAGAATTTCTCTTTTCTTGTCTTCTCCATATTATCTCTACCATCGTACTCTATTCCACCCATAGTGCTATATCCATGGCTTGCGCTCATGTATTGCGTGGGGGTTGAAAAAGCTGAAGCGTGTTAAAAAGTATGAACCAATTGCTCGGCTTGTCATCGGGGTTGAGCATGATAAATACTTTGTGTTAAGAAGATGGAGCATGACAAGGCTATATGATTTTGTAGGGATAACGTTCTTTAACATTGATATTTTGAAAGACATGACTGTTTGTTAGGATGCCTAAGTATTGATGTCTTTATATCAAATTATAGACTATTGCTTTGAATCACTCGTGTCTTAATATTCATGCCATGATTAGATTATATGATCAAGATTATGCTAGGTAGCATTCCACATCAAAAATTATCTTTTTATCATTTACCTACTCAAGAACGAGCAGGAATTAAGCTTGGGGATGCTGATACGTCTCTGTCGTATCTATAATTTTTGATTGTTTTATGCCAATATTCTACAACTTTCACATACTTTTGGCAACAACTTATATGATTTATTGGAATAACCTATTTTCCTGTTTGTTGCATGTTTTTGTTTTTTTTTTTGCATAATACCCATATAAAACAAAGTCCAAATGCGATAAAATTTATAGAGATTTACTTGGGAATATATGCGATTTTTGGGAAAAAGAATCAATGCGGGACGATGCCCGAGGGGCCGACAAGCTCGAGGGGCGCGCCCCCTACCCAGGGCATGCCGGGCATGATTGTGGGGCCCATTAAGGCGGTTGGTGCCCTTCTTTTGCCACAAGAAATAAAATTTCCGGATAAAAATCCCCTCAAAATTTCAGTCCAATCGGAGTTACAGATCTCCGGGAATTTAAGAAACGGTGAAGGGCGAGAAAACAGGAACGTGAAACAGAAGAGAACAAAGAGATATATCCAATCTCGGAGGGCTCCTGCCCTCAGGGAGCCATGGTGTCCATGGACCAGAGGGGAAACTCTCCTCCCATCTAGGGGGAGGCCAATGAAGAAGAAGAAGAAGAAGAAGAAGGAGGGGGGATCTCTCCCCCTCTCTCCTGGTGGGGCCGCAGCGTCGTCGGGGTAACCATCATGACAACGATCTACACCAACAACTTCACCGCCGTCACCACCAACTCTCCCCCCTCTATGTAGCGGTGTAACACCTCTTCTCCCTGCTGTAATCTATACTTAAACGTGGTCCTTAATGGTACATATTATTATCCAATGATGTGTTGCCATCCTATGATGTTTGAGTAGATTCATTTTGTCCTATGGGTTAATTGATGATCGTGATTGGTTTGAGTTGTATGTTTTGTTTTGGTGATGTTCTATGGTGCCCTCCATGTCGTGCACGCGTGTGGGATTCCCACTGTAGGGTGTTGCAGTACGTTCATGACTTTCCTTTAGTGGGTGGCGAGAGTGACAGAAGCTTATACCCGAGTAAGGGGGTTGTTGCGTATGGGAGTAAAGAGGACTTGATACTTAATGCTATGGTTGGGTTTTACCTTAATGATCTTTGGTAGTTGCAGATGCTTGCTAGAGTTCCAATCATAAGTGCATATGATCCAAGTACAGAAAGTATGTTAGCTCATGCCTCTCCCTCATATAAAATTGCAATAATGATTACCGGTCTAGTTATCGATTGCCTATGGACAAATCATTCTCTTGTGTTAGGAAAATCTTTCTACTAAACAACTAACTTTTATTATCTTGCAAATTACCCCTAGTTTTATTCCCGCTAAGTACATCTAGTTTTATCTTGCAAACTTATCCTACACCTACAAAGTAGTTCCATACTTGTTCTAGGTAAAGCAAACCTTAAGTGTGCGTAGAGTTGTATCGGTGGTCGATAGAACTTGAAGGGAATATTAATTCTACCTTTAGCCCCTCGTTGGGTTCGACACTCTTACTTATCGAGAAAGGCTACAATTGATCCCCTGTACTTGTGGGTTATCAGCAGCTCACACTAAATCTCCTACCCAACTTAGCATTACGGTCGCTCAAATTTCCCTAAGCAAAATTTATATAATGTCAATTTCAATAAAAGTTTAGGTCCCTGGTTGCATTGCTACAAACCGCACTAATGTCAATTTCAGCACGAGTTTGCATCGGTTCCGAATACATCATGCTTTTGAATTACTTGTAAGATTCATATAATTCAAATCACATGACATATTTCTAATTAAATGTAACTATCCTATTGCCACAAACACATATGAAAAAACACATGACATTATGAGTTATATACCTAATAAGATGTTACTTAATAAAATTTACCTAAGCAAAATTTCCTAATTTCAATTTTGAAATAGAGAACTAATTTACTTGACCAAAATTTACCTAAGCACACTGCAATCAAGATGAAACAATAGTTAAAGTTGAACGATGAAGCTAGGGTTGAGGGGGAGACGGTGCCGGATGGGAGAGGGATGGGGTTCAGGGGTGGGAGGGGGTGGGAGAGGAGGGGAGGGGAGTACCTGACAGCACGTCCAGCTATCGCGCCACCGGCTGCGCTCGGCGGTGATCGCCGTTCTTGGCCAGCAGAGAAGAACCGCCACGCCGGGCGCTGTCCATGAAGAAGACGATGGCGGTGGCAGAGCTGGTTGCGGCGGCGACAGATGGTGGCGGCGATTTCAGCGGCGACACAGAGGATGGAGAAGGACAGAGACGGCCGAGAGCGTACTGAGTAAGAGAAATAAAGGGGAAGGGCTAAGATCTAGGTTTAGGTACTTTACCTAGAGGAACTCTCGGTAAAGGTAGGAATTTACCGAGAGCCGGATATCGACGTTCGGTAATGATTGTGCCACTTCTTTATTTTCCTTCTTTTTGTGTTTTTATTTGGCACTCTTTTTGTGTCACTTCTTCTCTGCTTGCTATCCCTCCTCCATTGTAGTTCGGCGTGTTGCGGCTCCTCTTCTTCTTCCTCGCGGCTAACTCTCACAACTCACTCACGAACACGAAGAGAAAAAAGAACACAAAAGGTTTTTTGGTGCCGCTGCCCACTACTTGCAACTCTTATATTTAGCCTCTCTCTCTCTCTCTCTCACACACACACACATACACACACACACATACACAGAAACGACCCAGCGACCACACACACCACTAGCAGACGCACACACGCACGACCTGCACACTAACTCACGGCTGGCTAATCCTTGACATGGCAGATGCCTGACAAACCACATAGACAGGTGGGAACATCGAGGACCGGCTGCGTTCGTCCCCGAGATTGAGCCGACGGTGGGCGATCCTGTGCTAGAACGGGCTTAGACTTGGCCTGGCTTCTCACGATGACCTGCCATAACATGGAGAAGCATGTATTCACCATGGACTACCCCCTCTCGATGCATGTCAGCACCGTAGACCGCCCGGGGCCACCGAATGGGTGCTTGATCTGGAAACCGCCTGAAGGGGGGGGGGACATGAACCACCCCTACATGCATGTGGCCCATGCATATGCATGAAAGTGTGGTGTGGTGTTTGAATACCCAACGCACATCCTTAACGTGGTAGAGTCCTGACAAACCGCAAGGGCGGGCGGGAACATTGACCACCGGCTGCGTTCGTCACCGAGACTGAGCAGACGGTGGGCGGTCCTATGACAGAACGGGCTTAGACTTGGCTTGACATCTCACGATGATCTGCCATAACACGGAGAAGCACGTATTCACCATGGCCTACCCCCTCTCAATGTCGGTCAACACCGTAGACCGCCCGAGGCCGCCGGATGGGTGTCGATCTGGAAACCGCCCGAGGGGGGCGGCAACCACCCCTACATGTGTGTGGCCCATGCATATGCATGAAAGGGTGGTGTGCTCTTTGAATACCCAACACACATCCTTGACGTGGCAGATGCCTCGTAAAACCGCACAGACAGGCGGGAACGTCGTGGACCGGCTACATTCATCATCGAGACCAAGCCGACGGTCGGTGATCCTATGATAGAACGGGCATAGACTTGGTCTGACATCTCATGATGACCTGTCGTAACACGAAGATGCATGTATTCACCGTGGCCTACCCCCTCTTGGTGCCAGTCAATGTCGTAGACCGCCCGGGCCACCAGATGGGTGCACGGCGAGAAAACCGCGAGAGAGCCATCTCAAAAGGAGAAAACAAATTGTAACTATAATGTGGTAAGGTGGTTTGCCAAGTATGTAAGAAAAAAAAAGAATAACACATATTACCGAGCATGACTACAACCAGAGAAGAAACAAGATCTAGGTTTTGGTCCTTTGTCGATTCAGACTCTCGGTAAAGGTAGGCATTACCGAGAGCCGGATATCGACGCTCGGTAACTATTGTGCCACTTCTTTATTTTCCTTATTTTTGTGTTTTTGTTTGGCACTCCCTTTTTGAGTCTGATATTCATATCTTTTTATGACTAAAGTCATGACTGTTGATGACTTATGTTTTGGGCTTGATTTTTTCAAATCTCAACTTCTAAGCACTATAAAGTAAAAACATGAGAATGGGGACCTATCGTAACATGGAGAAGCAGGTATTCACCGTGGCCTACCCCCTCCTGGTACCAGTCAACGCCCTAGACCACCGAGGCCACCGGATGGGTGCTTGATCTGGAAACTGCTCGAGGAAGGGGGGAACCACCCCTACATGTGTGTGGCCCATGCATATGCATGAAAGGGTGGTGTGGTGTTTGAATACCCAACGCACATCCTTCACGTGGAAGATGCCTGACAAACCGCACAGAAGGGCGGGAACATCGAGGACTGGCTGTGTTCGTCCCCGAGATCAAGTCGACGATGGGCGATCCTGTGACAGAACAGGCTTAGACTTGGCCTGGCATATGATGACCCACAAGTATAGGGGACCAATCATAGTCCTTTCGATAAGTAAGAGTGTCGAACCCAACGAAGAGCAGAAGGAAATGACAAGTGGTTATCTGCAAGTTAATTTCTGCAAGCACTGAAATTGTCGGTAACAGGTAGTTTGATAGCAAGATAATTTCTAATGAGCAAGTAATGGAAACGGTAAATAAAGTGCAGCAAGGTAGCCCAATCCCTTTATGGCAAAGGACAGGCCAAAGCGGTCTCTTATAATAAGCAAAGCGTTCTTGAGGGCACACGGGAATTTCACCATGTCACTTTCATCATGTTGGTTTGATTCGTGTTCGCTACTTTGATAATTTGATATGTGGGTGGACCGGTGCTTAGGTGCTATTCTTACTTGAACAAACCTCCTACTTATGATTAACCCCCTCGCAAGCATCCGCAACTACAAGAAAAGTATTAAGATAAAATCTAACCATAGCATTAAACATATGGATCCAAATCAGTCCCTTACGAAGTAGCCCATAAACTAGGGTTTAAGCTTCTATCACTCTAGCAACCCATCATCTAATAACTACTCCACAATGCATTCCCTTAGGCCCAAAGATGGTGAAGTGCCATGTAGTCGATGTTCACATGACACCACTAAGGGAATCACAACAAACATATCATCAAAATATCGAACACATATCAAGTTCACATGATTACTTGCAACATGACTTCTCCCGTGACCTCAAGAACAAAAGTAACTACTCACAAATGATATTCATGCTCAAGATCAGAGGGGTATTAAATAGCATAATGTATTTGAACATATAATCTTCCACCAAATAAACCATATAGTAATCAACTACATGATGTAATCAACACTACTAGTCACCCACAGGTACCAATCTGAGGTTCCGGTACAAAGATTGAACACAAGAGATGAACTAGGGTTTGAGAGGAGATGGTGCTGTTGTAGGATCGAAAGTAGGTCAAGAGGGGGGGGGGGTGATTAGACTACTTAACCAAATAAAAATCTACCATTTTCCCAATTTTAAGTGTTGGCAGATTTTAGCAACTAGTACAAGTCAAGCAGTCAACCTACACATGCAATTCTAAGAGTGTAGCAGCGGAAAGTAAACATTGCATATGAAGGTAAAGGGAAGGGTTTGGAGAAGTCAAACGCAATGTAGACAAGGAGATTTTTGGCGTGGTTCCGATAGTTGGTGCTATCGTACATCCACGTTGATGGAGACTTCAACCCACGAAGGGTAACGGCTGCGCGAGTCCACGGAGGGCTCCACCCACGAAGGGTCCCCGAAGAAGCAACCTTTTCTATCCCACCATGGCCATCGCCCACGAAGGACTTGCCTCACTCGGGTAGATCTTCCCGAAGTAGGCAATCTCCTTGCCCTTACAAACTTCTTGCTTCAACTCCACAATCTTGTCGGAGGCTCCCAAGCGACACCTAACCAATCTAGGAGACACCACTCTCCAAAAGGTAATAAATGGTGTGTTGATGATGAACTCCTTGCTCTTGTGCTTCAAATGATAGTCTCCCCAACACTCAACTCTCTCTCACAAATTTGGCTATGGTGGAAAGATGATTTGAGTGGAAAGCAACTTGGGGAAGGCTAGAGATCAAGATTCTTTTGGTAGGATTGGAATATCTTGGTCTCAACACATGAGTAGGTGGTTCTCTCTCAGAAAATGAGTAGTGGAAGTGTAGGCACGTTCTGATGGCTCTCTCACAAATGGAGAAGGGGTGGAGGGGTATATATAGCCTCCACACAAAATCCAACTGTTACACACATTTGACCCAACTCGGTCAGACCAAATAGAAGAACTCGGTGAGACCGATTCAGTTCAAAATGTGAATGTTAGGAATCTTGGTGCGACCAACTGGAACAACTCGGTGGGACCGTTGTGCTAGGGCTTAGGGCAAACATCAACTCGTTGGAACCGATTGCATCAACTCGGTTAGACCAAAGTTAAGCAACAAGGCAATAGAGAGGATGTCAAGCAAACTCGGTGGGACCGATTGCACATTTCGGTGAGATCGAAATAATTGCAACAGGCAACAGAGAGTTTGCAAGGCCATTTCGGTGGGACTGAGATCCGTATCGGTGTGACCAAATTGTCTAGGGTTTCTAGCAGTGGCTATGTCAAATGAACTCAGTGGCGCCGGATAGGATGGTTCGGTGGGGCCGAGTCTGACTTAGAGTTTTGGACATATGTGGAAATGAGAAAGTGGCTGAGGGTTTTGGAGCAATATCACTAAGCACTTTGAGCAAGTAGACCATTAAGCAACACCTCATCCCCTTTTAATAGTATTGGCTTTCCTATGGACTCAATGTGATCTTGGTTCACTAAAATAGAAATGAAGAGTCTTGAGCTTTTGCCAATCTTTGTCCTTAGCATTTTGCGGGGTCCACATCTCTAGTCCATGCCATGCCAATCATTGAACTTTCTGAAATATTCAACTTGAATGGATATTAGTTCAATGAGCTATATGTTGTTATGAATTACCAAAACCACCCAGGGATTAGTTGCACTTTCAATCTCCCCCTTTTTGGTAATTAATGACAACATATAGATCAAAGCTTCGACAAATGATAATATGAATGAAATACATCGTCGCTTTGAGAAGTATGTGCTAAGCAAGTGCTCCCCCTAAATTTGTGCATTATTTAAAATTTTCTTTTGAATGCAAATGCACAATGGATTAGGATCATGGGTCACTCTTCCATGTCACATACATCTTGGTGGAGCGCTTAAAATGATAAGAGCTACATAACATGCACTCATAACCAAGGATAAAAGTGATTGATCATACACAGATATCATAGATATAATCATGCAAGCACACATTAAGGCATAGTATGATCAAACACATGATCACAAGTATCTCACGAGCATAACATAAATTGTAGCATAGGGATCAAACAACCAAACGAAAAAAAGGCAAGAGAAGCAAATAAAACCAACACTCTCTCTCTCGAAGCCTAAGATCTATACACTTTCTCCCCCTTTGGCAACAAGTTACCAAAAAGTTCAAAAATGTATAGTGCTATTTGGCACTCTAGGCACGATCTCCGGGACCTACTGAAAGGGTCTTCTGGCCTGTCGCTCCAGTGTTCGTAGATGGTGTGGAGAGGAGTCCGTCTGCAAATGCCTCTCAAGAAGTCTATGGAGCTGGAGGGGTTGACACTGGAGGTACGACCTTGGCAGTTGCTGCAGGTGCTAAAATAGTAGTCCTGGAGTCTCTGACAACTGGCACTGCTGATGACCTTTGTGCCCTTGGCACTCTCTGGAAAGTATCTGTAGTTGGTCTATCCTCCCTATCCTTAGCATCTTCTTGGAGCTTCTCCACAATAGTCTATATCTCAGTGACCTTCACATCTAGGTCATGGAATTTAGTCTCAATGATCCTCTCAAGACTTTCTTGATTTTGAGTCAAGGTGGGCAAGCCCTTCTCAATTCTCACTGTAGCCTCAAGCAGATAACTGAGTTGATCTTGCTTGGTCTTGTGCATCACTGTGGAGGCATCTGGTGCATTTGTTGTCTTTGCTGCTTTTGCAGCCTTTGCTTTCTCTCTCTTCTCCTGGGCTTCAACAGAGGTGGGATGTGATGCATCCATGACAACCTTGTTGTCCTCGAAATCTGGCCTCAGGGGAAGATGCTCTCTGTCAAGAAGATATGTCTCAGTTCCCATCTTGGAATTGATCAACATTTGAATGTGAGGGGCATATCCACAAGATCTCTTCTGATCAACAACTGTTCTATTTACAGTTTCTACAATCAAGCTCATCACCTTGAACTTCTGAGGAACATCAAACAAGTGAAGCAAGTTGATGGAGTGACCATGGATCATTCTATGATCTCCTGACTTGGGCGAAAGTGTATGCCTCAATATAGTGTTGATGGTGGTTAAACCAGACAGCAGATAGTATATTGATCCAAACTTGTGAGTCTCCAGGGCATCATCAGGAATAGTCTTGTACATGTTGGCCATGGAGTTGTGATCCTTCCTAGGCTTGGCATATACATCAGTGTCATTCTCCTTTTCCTTTGGGGCATTGATTAGCTTGGCCCATTCTAAGATTGTTGATTGATACCTTGTACCTTCAGTCATCCAGACAATCTTTCCATCAGGATAGAAGTGAGCAGTGGAATAGAATTGCATGATCATCTCATCGTTCCACTTAGTCAACTTTTGTCCAACAAACTTGTCAACTTCATTCATTCTGAAGCTCTCATGCACACCTGGGAAATATTCCTCATTGTCATCAATGTATTTCCAGTCAACCCACTTCATGTCACAGACAATGGGCTCCTTGTCCAAAAGGACAGTCTCATAGAAATCTTGCCGTTCCTTGGTGTGAAAGCGGTAGTCTATAGCAGTTCTTCTCCTGGTGGCATAGGGATCAGTCTGTCTCCAAAGTCTCAGACCTGCATCCTTTCTTAGCTTCATATTTTCTACCACAGGATAATCATCACTATGATCTGGAATCTTTGGCTTGAGCTTTCTGAGCACTAGTGGCTCTTCCTCTTCTTGAGCTTCAGGCACTGGGGCCTTGTTCTTTTCAGCAGCAGGTATGTTTCTTGTTGATCTCTTTGGTGCATAAGGCTTGGGATCTTGAGCTTGAGCTGAAGGTTTGGGGGCAGACTTGGGCTTAGATGGAGCAGCCCCAGTCCTTATGGCATCCCCCATAAGATTCTGAGTCTTTGCAGGAGGTGCATTAGGCTCTTCCTCCTCCTCCTCATCTTCTTCATCAGAATCTCTCATCATAGAAGGTTTGCCAATGACTCTGGCAATGGTCTTTCTGACTCTCTCCTTCCTCTTCTTCTCTTTTCCAGCACCACTTGCTGCAGCAGCAGTTTCTTGAGTTGAGGCTCTGGCTTTTGACATTGGAGCTCTCCTAGGTGGAGCTTTCTTCTGCATTCCAGGCTTTGTTGCAGCAGCAGCACACTCTTTCTTGAGTACTTTCTTCTTGGAGGTCACCTCCTCCTCAATAACAAAATCCTCATCCTCAAATTCAGATGTTCTCTTCTTCCTTGTCCTAGTTGCTGCCTTAGGCAAGTTGCTGGGAGTGCTTCTGCTCCCCTCATCATAGCTGCTTGAGGGACTAGTGCCCTCACTGAGGTTGACCTGCTTTTTAGACTTGTTCTGACTATCACTGCCCTCTGACATTGCTGAAACTGACCCTATGAATAGTTGGGTATAGATAGAATGGATGAGCATCACAAAGTGCAGCTTATTTTGCAAAAATATTGAGACAAAAACTTAATTTTAGTATTCTGCAGAAAGCATTTCGGAGCTACCGATTTGACAAACTCGGTGACACCAAAGCACTAACAGAGTCTAAACACATAGTTTCGGTCAGACCGAAATGCAGTTCGGTGACTCCGAGATGCTAGGGTTCCACCTAGAAATTGATTTCGGTCGCACCGATCAATACACTTCAGTCAGACCGAGTTGTACTTGTGCAATGGCCAGGGCCAATCGGTGTGACCGAGATCCTCAGATCGGTCGGTCCGAGATGAGTTCGGCGGAAACCTAACCCTAAGTTTTTGCATCAAATCTATTCTATGGAATTCTTTTGGTGGATAGATCAATCTCATACGTGGAAAGAACATAGGCATTATACTTTGTGCAAGAATCAGAGTTATGTAAAGCACAAAGGGGTCAAATCCGTATCCTAACTTGGCGACGGATTTGCTACGGCAGCAACGGCGGTGAGAATTCCGTTGACGGCGGCAGAGACCAGTGGCAGGAAGTCACTGGCGACAACGACGACGATCCGGAGACCAGGGGCGGCAGTGCTGGGGCGTGGGCTCATGCGATTGAAGTGATTTTCAACCGTACGGGTACGCAGAGTATAAATACCCAGACGCTGTCGGTGTGACCGAGTGGAACTACTCGGTGGCACCAAGATGGAAAACTGCTAGCAGTTGCTGTTACTCGGTGTGACCAAATGGTTCTAATCGGTTGCACCGAGATTGGAAACCTAGATTAACTTAATGATTTTGGTGAGACCTAATAGGAGTGAGTTGGTCTGATCGAAAGGCATTAAGAGGTTATGGAAGTTAAGCCCTTGACGAATCGGTGGCTCCGAGTGCTCCTCATCCGGAGGGTCCGAATTCAACTTGTTCAAACTTTGTGATGTAGCATGAATAGAGTTTGAGACGAGAAAAAGCATAGATAGCTAGAGGGAGTACTTAGGCATTCTTGTCCATCCATTTGGCAAAAAGAAAAACCAAACAATCAAAGGAACAAATGGATGTCCTCGAATGGAGAAAATTATGCAACCAACATTCTCACACAATAAGATGGCAAATAAAATATGTGGCAAAGCATGCACAAACACTCTAGCATCTATCAAGCAAATGGCGATGACTAGGTCATCTATATATGAGTATATTGATTTAGGAGTCAAATGAGAACATTTGATCATAGGTCATACTCAACGTTTAAGCACAAGTGGGGTTACCACTTTTACATAAAGCATTGTTGTGTTCACATCATTAGAGTTGCTTTAGCTCAATTCTTTGAGCAAAGCTCCCCCTAGATGTGATATCCCCCCTCAGAGGGATGAACTAACCTTGGGTTTTGTCGATGATGACTTCATGTAGGTGTTGAAGATGTGGATGCTCAATGTTGATGTATATCATTTGGAGCAATCCATTGGAGTGAGTTGCACTTTCAATACCTACACAAGTTAGTCCCACAAGGAACACACAAGGATATCCATAGACATAGAGTGAAACACACACATGATGATCTCCATGAAAGCATTAGGTTACCTTGTCCCTTCTCTTACCAACAAGACGGTTTGTGACTCCTTGAACTAGTGCAAGATATGAAAGTTGATTGCACTTGTCCTTGCCAAAATGAATATCAATGATGTATGTTGGCGGAGTCACCCTCAAGAACTCTCTAGTTCTTCTTCTTTGGGATCCACATCAACTTGATGGGAATCCTTGGAGTTGTAGTCATACTTGATGAAGTAGAACTTGATGTAGTCTTGGGAACCCACTTGACCATGGCCTTAGGAGCTTCTTCAAATGAATCAATCTCTTCTTGAAGTTTGTCCTTGCCTTTTAGCTTGTGGTCTTGTGGTGGAAGATCATCTTGAGCTTGTGTTCCTTTGAAAGAAGTGGAGTTGTACTTCTCTTGTCGAGGAACAAACTTCATCTTGGGGTATTGATCTTCTTCCCACTCAACTCCATTGGCATTGAACTTTCGTTCAAAACCAACACCTTGATTCTTCCGGTGCCTTCCTTGCTTGCGTACAATTTCCTCAAATTGCTTACTTCTGGCAAGGCTCTAGTAAACACCTTCCTCTATAATTCCCTTCAATAAGCTATTTTCTTGCTCAAGTGTAACTTGGCTAAGAGAATCATTAGTGGAATCAAGGGAACTACTAGAAGCAACAATATTGGATTTAGCATGATTATTGTTACTGCTAGAAGAAGAATCTTTCTTACTCTTGTTGCTAGATTTTACTTGTGGCATATAAGTAGACAAGAGTAAACGCTTGGCAATGTAAGAAGAACTCTTCTTTTGAAGATCATCATTGATTGCTTTTAGGAACCCATGCTCTTGCTCTAAATTTAGCTTCTCGAAGCGTAGCTTCTCATGAGTCCTTAGGAGCTCTCTATGATCCTCTAGAGTTGTTTCATGAGCTAACTTAAGAGTGTTTAGTTCTTTAGTTAGACGCTCAATCTCCTTCTTATCATTGTCATTCATTTCATCTTGATTAGCATGATTAATAGCAATTTCATCATAGTTTTCATCACTAGTGTTGTCAACAAGTAAATCATCATCACCTAGCAAATCATCTTCGTCACTATTGAAATCAACATACTCAGGGTGTGATACCTTAGGGCCTTCAGCCATGAAGCATCTTCCAATTCCTTCATTTGGTGAGTCAAATATGTCATAGGAGTTGGATGACACAAGTGCAAGACTGGGAACACCTTCATCTTGAGTATATTCGGAGTCGGAGTGATAAACTTCTCTCGGAGTAGTTGTCAGAGTCGGAACCGGATACCCATTTACCAACGTGAGCTTGATGTCTTCGTCTTGTGTAGCTCTTTGATGACTTGTCCTTCCTTTCCAGATCCTTGTTTCTATGAGAGGGTCTTCGTTCATAATGATCATCTCTACTCCTTCTCTCTCTTTGTCATGGTGGGCGCACGGCAGATGCCAAAGGATGGCTAAAGAGAGGAGGAGGCTCGAGGGCACCGGTGGGCTCCAGAGGCGAGGTCGGCATGAGCGAGCGAGGGACGCAAGACATACCCAGGTTCGGGGCTCTCTGGAGAGATAATACCCCTAGTCCTGCCGAGCGTGGTTTATATGTATCGGTACAGAGTTGCTCCTTGAGCTGTTTGGAGGAAGGAGGAAGACTAGCCAAGGCTTAGGCTGCTCCCTTCCCTGGTGTGCGTGTGTGTCCTACGTGAGTTGCTTGCCCGCGTACATGAGGCCTCCTGGGGGGTTTTATAGTTCAACCCCCCAGGGCTACAATGGTAAAGTTACAAGGCCGTGGGGCTGGGTTGTCATTGTCCGGGAAGCTGGTGCTGGGACCCGCCGGGAGTCAGGGCTCGCCGGGTTTTCCGGGCGCGGGCCCCGTGTGCCAGGAGGCACTGTTTGCCGTCTTGTCGATCGTCACGGAGTGGCCGGGTCGAGTCCCCTACAGTGGCGCACCGCCAGGTTGCCGTCTGCTGGCGTCAGCGGTGATGATGGCGGGCTGTAGCCACGCCGGCCTCGGTCAGCAGGGTAGGTGGGGCACTGTTGCCATGCCTCTGCCGGTCAGAGGGGTTGGTGGGGTACTATCGCCTTGCTCATCCCTTTTACTGGAGACTCGTCCGATCGCCTGCCTCGGATGGGACGGGAGCTGACCCGTGGCCGGGTTGAGTAACACTCCACAGGGGAGCTAGCTTGCTGGAGAAGTCTTGGTGCACTGGGTTGGGCCGGCTTGCGCCAGCAGGCAGGGCCGGGTTGCCGTCTTGGTTGGGTCGAAGAGTTTGGCCGGGTTGAGGGACTTGGCCGGGTCGAGGAACTCGGCCAAGTGCGAGCCGGACTGAGGGGCGATGCTGGCCCCGATGTTTTTAAAATGGATTCGGGTTCCGTTGCCTGCCCGGGGTTCATCCCCCCGACACTCTTGGTGGTGATTCATCTCTTTTACTTCTCCTCTTCGGTGAATCTTCTCTTTTCTTGTAGGGAGCCGTACACTCATTGGAGTAGTGTCTGGGTCTTCCACAATTGTAGCAATTGCGATCACGACTAGAAGATCTTTTGTCATTGTAGGACCTTGACTTGGAACTTCTCTCTTTGCTTCTGTTCTTGTAGAATTTGTTGAAGTTCTTCACCATTAAGCTCAATTCTTCATTGAAGACTAGTTTCTCACTTGATGTTGTAGGAGCATCACATGAAGCTTTATAAGCACCACTAGACTTGTTGTGGAGCTCTTCCTTATCCTTGAGTGATATCTGATGAGCAACAATTCTACCAATGACTTCCGTTGGCTTGAGATCTTTGTAGTTGGGCATCATTTGGATCAAGGTGCACACGGTATCATATTTTCCATCCAAGGCTCTTAGGATCTTCTTGATGATGAATTTGTCGGTCATCTCTTCGCTTCCTAAGTCGGCAATCTCATTTGTGATGAGAGCAAGCCTAGAGTACATCTCAGCGACTCCTTCACCATCCTTCATTTTGAACTTGTCAAGTTGACTTTGAAGCACATCCAATTTGGATTCCTTGATGGACTCGGTACCTTCGTGCATATCAACCAAAGTATCCCAAATTTCCTTTGCATTCTCAAGGCGGCTGGTTTTGTTGAATTCTTCGGGGCACAATCCGTTGAATAGAATATCTCAAGCTTGAGCGTTGTATTGCAACATCTTCAATTCTTTCGCGGATGCTTCATGATACGGTTCTCTTCCATCCTCGAAGTATTCACCTTGCAAGCCAATTCGCACAATAGCCCAAACGGCGGGGTTATGACCAAGAATATGCATTTTCATCTTATGTTTCCAACAAGCAAAATTAGTACCATCAAAGTAAGGACCTCTATGTAAGTGCATCTAGTGCCCCTTAGTGATTTTGGTGTATTGAAGACTTATAGGTTAAGGGAATAATGTGTTTGTGAGTGTACACATGTTCTATAAGTCTATGAGGAGTTTGATGTTTACGATGAAAGTCGACCCCTAAAAATGAATATCTTCATTTGAAGACTTTGGTTTTCTTGAAGACTTTGAAAATGAGGAAATTGGTGTGACCTTGAAGACCTTGATATTGATGCAAGGGTTATGTAGCATGAAGACTTTTGTTTTCACAGTTTCATTTTCTCTTTCTTGAGTCATAGGAAACACCGTACTGTTAAAGGGGGTCGAGGTAAAACTAAGGAAACACTTTCCAAGTGATGCTCATCTCAAATCCTACACCTACCCAATCCTTTCGAGTGAAGCCATTGGTAATCTCATACAGTTCAGTCAATTTCTTCAGTGACAGAGACGAAGATCTTCTGTTCTCTGAGGAATTTGTTCTGACTGAGGAGTTAGGAATTCGCAAGTGCTGATTGCCTACAAGTGAGGAACATGATAGCCCTGAGGAATTTGAAAGCTCAAATTTCCGACCGTTGCTGTGCTACGCGCCAGCTGTCCCAAATATCTTATCCACCTAACGGTCATATCATTGAAGGGCATTTATGTCTTATCATGTCGGGCTGCTCTTAGGCTATAAATAGCCGCCCCCTACAACCACTAGCTGGTTGGCTGCTCCGAGAGAAACTGACACTTGTCATTGAGAGCATCCCATCCTCCGAGGACTTTGAGCGAAAATCATCAAGTGAGGAAAAACCCAAAGTGATTGAGCATCACTGAAGAGATTGTTCCTGTGTGGAACCGACGCTTGTTACCTTTGAGGACTGTGCATCCTCCAGACGGTTAGGCGTCATGGTCTAGAGCATCCAAGAGGAATTGTGGATCGCCGAGTGACCAAGTCTGTGAAGGTTTGGAAGTCACCTGTGAAGACTTACCACGAGTGATTGGGCGAGGTCTGTGTGACCTTAGCTCAAGGAGAATACGGTGAGGACTGTGTGTCTGGGACTGTGTGTCCTCAGGTTTAAATACCTAGCCGCTCCAACCAGATGTACAACTGTCACAGCAGTTGGAACTGGTCTACCAAATCATTGTCTTCACCGAGCTACTGGTTCTATTTCCTCAACCCTTTCATTTCCTCATTCATGTGTTGATGAAATTGATCATTACTGTTTGAAGACTTTGACTGAAGACTTTCTCAATTTCCTCAATCCTAATTCTTCAGTCATCTAGTCTTTTGCCTGCTTATCCCGTTTACATGCTACCTGTGCTCTGTGCTTGTTTCATATCTTCATGATGACTGTGTTACTACCATGTTATGCTTGCACCTGAGTACTTATTCCGCTGCTTGTAGTTCGTCACTTAGCAAATTCCTCAAGTACAATTTCCTCAGTGATGAATTTGTAAAAATTGTCTATTCACCCCCCCTCTAGTCGATATAATGCACTTTCAATTCGTATCAAAGCAAGGTACTCCCTTATTCTGTGTGATTTTGGTTTAACCACCTGGAGTTTTAGTTATGTCGACTGCAGGCATGATCAATGTCTCGGCTGGGTGTCCTACCTTTGATGGGACGGACTACCCCTACTGGAAGAATAAGATACGCATGCATCTTGAGGCAATTGACAATGATCTCTGGTACGTTGTGGAAAATGGCGTTCCCTCTGTCACTCCTTCCGTGAACGCTGCTGATGTGAAGAGATTCAAGCTACTCGACTCTCAAGTGAAGAATATCATATGCGGCCATCTGAGCAAAGGACAGTACGGCAGAGTGAGTGCTTTGGAGTCTGCAAAGCTTATCTGGGACAGGCTGTCCAAGGTCAACGAAGGAATCTCAACTCAACGTGATTCTCGAGTTGACGTTCTTCACAATCACTTCAACCGCTTCAAAAGACTCGACAATGAGAATTTCCAGCAAACCTTTGATCGCCTCACTGACATTTCAAATGAGCTTCAAGCACTTGGTGCCACTGACATCACCAACCATGAGGTGGTGAAGAAATTGCTGAGGTCACTCGATTCTTCATTCGATACACTAGCACTGGTGATTCAAGAATGTGGAGACTACAAGTCACTAGATCCTACTGATATCCTTGAGAGGCTGAACACTCATGAATTCCAACAAGCTAAAAAGAGAGATCTCTACGGGTGAAGCTATGGAAGATCACGCGCACTGAAGGCCAAGACAGTTTCCTCATCTAAAGGAGAAGATTCTAATAGCAGCCTTGGTGACCCTGAAGAACTAAGCCAGGAGCTAGCAATGCTCATGAGGAAATTCTAGAAGTTCTCAAGGCGTGGTCGCTTTGTAAAATCTTCAAAAGGTGATGACATGAGATCAGATTCCTCATCCCGTGATTACAAGAAGAGGACTTGCCACAAATGCAAGAAACCTGGTCACTACATAACTGATTGTCCTCAGTGGGCAAAGAATCAAAGAAGAAGAAATACAAGGATGATAGTTCAGATGACTCAAAGAAGAAGAAGAAATCTTCAATGTCCTCATCATCAAAATCTTCAAAGTCTTCATCTCACAAGAAGAGCAATTCCAAGAAGGCTCGGGCATTCATTGGCAAGGAAATGGACTCTGAAGCTGAATCTGAGGAACATGAGGAAGAGGAGGCATCTGAGGAGTCACACTCTGGTGTGGCGAGCCTAGCCCTCGCTACTGCTTTCGTCAGCAAGTCCATCTTCAACACTGAGGAAAATGGCTTCCCCAACACTGCTGATGACTGCAATGATGACTATGCTCCCACCTATTGCTTCATGGCAAAAGGTGCCAAGGTACTCAAATGTCCCTCCTCTGAATCAAGTGAGGATGAATCTGATGAAAACCTCAAACCCAGCTATTCCAAACTTGCTAATATTGCTATTAAACAACAAAAGGCTTTGGAAAAGGTTCAAAATATGCTAGACAAAAGCGATGACTTGTTAGGTGAGGAAATGGATCAAACACTGACTGATAATGTTCAGCAACTATAGTCTAAGTTTGACAACCTTCAAAGTCATCATGAAACTCTATTAGCCGATCATGAGAAGCTTTCTTATGAATTTCTTCAAAGAAAGCAAGATCTTGAGAAGCTAAGGGTGAGTCATGAAGATCTTCAGAAGCAAAATGATTCATTACTTGCTCAACAGACCAGTTCCGCTCAGGAAGAATTTATTCCACCATGTTTGAAATGCATTGAACGTGAAACTGCTAATTCTTCACCTGAAAGTTCAAATGCTTCTCTTGCTGCAAATTCTTCAACTATCTCTGTGGTCACAAATTCCTCATCTGAGGATACCTCTAGTATCACTGACGAAAATGCAGGGTTGAAGGAATTGTATGTGACAGGCATGTACAAAAGCCTCAAAGGGCATCAGACTCTTTGTGATGTGCTCAAAAAGCAGATCTTGAACAGGAACCCTAGGAAAGAGGGTATTGCCTTTGAAAGGAAACTCAATGCTGATGGAACCTACTGGAAACCTGAGCAGTATCCCAAAACCTCGTGGGTTGCTGCAACGGGACCTCCCATAGATCCATCCACTTTATCTGGCTTTACTTGTGAATCCTCATATTCATCTGATGAGTCATTTGACTCCAACTATAAACTGTTCAAAAATTAGAATGGTGAAGTATTTGCTAGATATGTTGGAACTAACTGCAGGAATGGTCCCCCTATGAAGAAAATCTGGGTTCCCAAAAGGTGCCTTGAAAGTCTTCAGGTGAATGTCCTCATGACACCACCTGTGAATAATAGGAACCCCAGATCAAATTCTTCATATGGATCAAAGTCTTCATATGGATCCAAGTCCTCACGTGGATCAAAATCCTCATATGATCATCATCATGCTAACGCTTCTATTTCGCAGGGAAAATCTAAGAGTTCTGATTATGTGCACTATTCTTCAAATCATTATGTTCATAAGTCCTCGAAGAATTTCTCTGCTTATTCATATGCCTATTCTAACCCTTCTTCTGTGAAACGAAGTGCATTGACTTCAATGCCACCTTTCTCTTATGGAGCTCACATAATGATGAACTCTTTGCCACCCCTCCATATGTGGGTGGTGAAGAAAAAGAACTAATCTCTTATGCAGGGTCAGGTCTCCAGACGAACTAAATCGTCTGAAGAATTTGCTGGAGACCTGAAATGCTTGAAAGGACGCAAGCTAATTATGAAGAAATGATTCATTCATTTTTCACGTCCTCATACTGCTATATATACATATGTTGCATTAATTGATGAAATTCTGTCTGATGAATTTGATGTCATATTCTTCAGTCTGAAGTATATGAGTTCGTAAGAAGCACTAATTCATCTGTAGGATGATTTACCCAAAGCTACTGAGCGGGTCCTCGACAGTGGATGTACTAATCACATGACCGGTGACAAGAGCTTATTGATGGACTCTCCTTTATCTCCGTCACATTTGAAGCATATCACCTACGCTGACAAAGGCAAAAGCAACGTATTGGGTCTAGGTAGGGTTGCAATCTCAAAGGATCGACACATGGACAAAGTCATGCTTGTCGAGTCCCTCGGATTCAACCTCATGTCTGTCTCAATGCTTTGTGATCTGGGTATGGTTGTTGTCTTTGGCAAATATCGCTGCTTAGTGCTCATGGAATCTGACAATTCCAAAGTCTTCGAAGGCTTTAGGAGAGGAGACTTGTATATTGTTGATTTCTCTGCAGGACCACAGCCTGCCACATGTCTACTTGCAAAAGCTTCAGAAGGCTGGCTATGGCATCAACGACTGGGTCATGCTGGCATGAGGAACTTACACACGCCTGTGAAGAAGAAGCACGTCATTGGCATTGAGGGTGTCAAATTCCTCAAAGATCATCTTTGTGGGGCGTATGAGGCTGGAAAGATGACCAGAGCCAAGCACCCCTTGAAGACTATCATGACTACCACTCGTCCTTTTGAATTGCTTCACATGGATCTCTTTGGCCCTACTCATTATGCCACTCTAACAAATGTAGCATCTCTATATGGCTTTGTCATTGTTGATGACTATTCTCGTTACACATGGGTGCATGTCATTACTTACAAACCTGAAGTGCAGGAAGTCTTCAGACATTTTTCCTCAAGGGCTTCAATGAATTTTGGTGTGAAGATCAAGCATATACGTAGTAACAATGGGGCCGAGTTCAAGAATACTGGTCTTGATGACTATCTCGATGAACTTGGTATTACTCATGAGCTATCTGCCCCATACACTCCTCAGCAGAATGGTGTTGTGGAGCGCAAGAACAGGACTCTTGTTGAGATGCCTCGCACCATGCTTGATGAATACAAGACACCTCGTCGCTTCTGGCCTGAGGCAATTGATACTGCATGCCACATCATCAACATGGTATATCTTCACAAATTCTTCAAGAAGACCTCATATGAACTCCTCACTGACAAGAAACCAAATGTGAGTTATTTCAAAGTCTTTGGTGCTAAATGCTGGATTAGAGATCCTCATCACAATTCTAAATTTGCACCGAAAGCACATGAAGGTTTTATGCTTGGTTACGGAAAGGACTCGCATACCTACAGAGTCATCAACACCTATCACCACAAGGTTATTGAAACTGTAGATGTGCGGTTCGATGAAACTAATGGCTCGCAAAGAGAGCACCTACCTCCTATGCTAGATGAAATGTCTCCCGAGGAATCCATCAAGCTAAAGGCTACCGAGGATGTCATACCTACTGAAGAATCTGCTGAAGAAGTCATTCCAGATCATGAAGAAAATCATGCTGGTGCATCTGAAGAAAATGCTGAGCCAAATCAAAGTCATCAACCTACTCTTCCTCGCGTTGCAAATGAAGTACAGATTGAGAGAATCATCATCGACATCAACGCACCAGGTCCTCTCACTCGCTCAAAAGCTTCACATTTGTCTAACTTTTGTGGGCATTTTGCTTTCGTCTCCATCACAGAGCCCACCAAAGTTGATGAGGCATTTCTGGAGCCTGAATGGATTCAAGCAATGCAAGAGGAATTCCATCAATTCGAGCTGAACAATGTGTGGGAGCTTGTCAAGCGACCAGACCCATGCAAGCACAATATCATTGGTACCAAATGGATCTACCGCAACAAGCAAGATGAAAATGGCCTAGTTGTGAGGAACAAGGCCCGTCTTGTAGCTCAAGGCTACACACAGGTTGAAGGAATTGATTTCGATGAAACTTTTGCACCTGTTGCTAGACTTGAGGCTGTTCGCATATTGCTTGCTTATGCTAACCATCATAATATCATCTTATATCAAATGGATGTGAAAAGTGCATTCCTCAATGGTAAGCTTGAGGAAGAAGTATATGTTGCTCAACCCCCAGGTTTTGAAGATCCTAAGCATCCTAATCAAGTCTTCAGACTCAATAAGGCCCACTATGGCCTCAAGCAGGCCCCTCGGGCGTGGTATGATACACTGAAGGAATTCCTCATGAAGAAAGGCTTCAAACCCGGTTCACTCGACCCAACTCTTTTCACCAAAACTTATGATGATGAATTATTCGTGTGCCAAATATATGTTGATGATATTATCTTTGGCTATACTAACCAATGTTACAGTGATGAATTTGCCTATATGATGAGTGAGGAATATCAAATGTCTATGATGGGAGAACTGAAATTCTTCTTAGGTCTTCAAATTCGTCAACAACGCAATGGCATCTTCATTTCTCAAGAGAAATACCTCAAGGACGTTCTGAGGAAATTCGGTATGCAAGATTGCAAAGGCGTCAAAATCCCTATGCCCACAAATGGCCATCTATGCACTGATGAAAATGGTATAGACTTCGATCAAAAGGTATACCGCTCCGTGACTGGCTCTTTATTGTATCTATGTGCATCTAGGCCAGATATTATGCTTAGTGTTTGCATGTGTGCCCGTTTTCAAGCTACACCGAAGGAATCACACCATAAGGCTGTGAAACATATTCTTCGATATCTAGCTCACACTCCAACACTTGGATTATGGTATCCCAAGGGCTCGGCTTTTGATCTCATTGGATATTCTGACTCTGACTATGCTGGTGATCGAGTGGATCGCAAGTCAACATCAGGCACATGCCATTTCTTCGGACGATCCTAAGTATGTTGGTCCTCGAAGAAGCAGAACTGCGTATCACTCTCTACTGCTGAAGCTGAGTACATTGCTGCTGGTTCTTGCTGTGCTCAATTGCTATGGATGAAGCAAACCCTCAAGGACTACGGCATCAACATGAAGAATGTGCCACTCTACTGCGACAACGAGAGTGCCATCAAGATTGCTCATAACCCAGTTCAGCACTCAATGACAAAGCACATCCAGATTCGTCATCATTTTCTTTGAGATCATGTGTTGAAGGGCGACATCACTATTGATCACGTGAAGACTGAAGAACAGCTAGTGGATATCTTCACCAAGCCCTTGGATGAGAAGAGATTTAGCAAGTTGCGGTGTGAGCTAAATATCTTAGAATCTTTGAATGTTCTTTGAAGGGACACACATCCTAACAATTATGCAAATTGATGACTTAGATGTGCAACACACGAAGTAACATTTTTCTTCAATCAATGAAGACTAACCCGCTAAGTGTGAAGAAATTAATGAAGAATTTGATTCTCAGAGCCCTACGACGATTGTATGTGGCGTCTGAAATCAACATTCTTATATGGTGGGACACGCCACCAACAAAAGTTGAAAATCTTCAAATTTGAGTTTTTCTTCATTTTGCAAATTCTTCAATTTTTCAAATTCTTCAACTTTGCAATTTCTTCAAAAAAAATCGACTAGTGTTCTTCATTGACTATATATATATATTTGAGTTTTTCATGTCCTCAACAACATTCACTTATTGCTAATTCTTCAAGTTGATTTTTCCTCTAAGTGAATGTGATCGGACCCGTTCCCCCTCTATGCTAAACTCAACCCAGTCTGTTCACAAATTCTTCATGTGCATTCTATTTGAAACCCGTTCAAAGTCTTCACTATGTCCTTGACAGCTGAAGAATTTGCGAACGAAATGTTAAAATTTTCATATCTAAATTTTCGGCTTTTGCTGCTCAAACCGTTCTGCATCCCACGATGGATTAAAATATTCACCCATGATCACCCATGATCTCCACCACTCTGTAAGTGGGTGACACATGTCGTTAGAAGAGTAAGGATCAGGGGCATGTTCGTCCAAGAATTTCGAATGGGCTATTTTTCATCATGGCTATAAATACCCCCTCCCTTCCTCTGTCTTCATTTACTCCGCTTGACCACCATCTCGCTCGAGCTCTCAGACCTAGCACCGCCGCTACACTCCATCGTCGCCGGTGAGGAAGAGCTTCACTGCCTCGACCTCGTCGCCGTCGTACTCGCGCCGGCCACGGAAATCTTCACTCCGCCGCCGCCGTAGCTGTCTTTCACCGCCAAGTTAGGGCGTGGGAGATCTGAACGGACGAACTTCTCCAACTTCACTCTCAGTTCGTCGTGTTCTTCATCTAGGGTAATTAAAATATGATTTTATTGCCCTACTTTGATTCACATGATTTCCACAAAATCTTCAAAAGGTGTTTATTCCTCAACTTCTTAATCCATATACACAAAGTTGCTTCAGTACCTTGATTTGTTTCTCTAAGCTATGTTTTTATTTAAGATTCCTCAATTGTGTGGATTTTCAAATCTATACAACTCTGGAACCTAAGTCAAGAACGCTTAGTGAAATTCCTCAAGACACCCATGGTCAAATTCCTCAAACTTGATACTTTTGAAAAATTTCTGAGAACCCATATGACCTCTCCAAATTCTTCGCACCTATACTCTGTTCACAGGTACAAAATGTCTGCTGCTGAATCACTAGGTTGTCATCAACTTAACTCATTTGCAGCGTTTCTTGAAGATAGGTTGCACACTTCCTCAGAAACATCAATTGTTCAAAATCCTCAAGTGAAGAAAATGGCTGATAGTAAAAGACCTCAGAAGGGAGGAAAGAGGCCTGAGACAAACACTGCTTTTGAGATCCCTGAAGATATCTATGTAGGGTACTGTACTCCTAATGAAGCAACTCATGGCAAAGAGACTAATAATGAGCGCAAAGTGCGCATACAGAGAATTGAGAGAAGATGAGCTAAGGAATAGAGGGAATATCGTTATGTTACTCCAAAGTACATGAAGAAATTCACTGTTAACCCTCCATGTCCAAGACCTCCATTGGCTCCAGGCCAAGAAGCTGATCCCTCAAGCATCAGGCGCGGTGAGGAATTTCCCAAAGAATGGGCAAAGCGCCAAGCCAAATTGGCTAAAGTAGCAAAAGAAGCAGTGAAGAAATTCAATGAAGATTCTGCTGCTGCTGCTGAGGCCTCTACTAGCAAGCCTAAGAAGGCTTTGCCGAAGAAATCAGCTATGAAGTCGAGTTCCTCAACAGCAATGCCCTCACGGCCAAGTGCAAAGCCCTCATGGCAAATTCCTCAGGCAACCTCCTCAAGGGCAGCTCCAATTCCCTCTGTTGCCTTGAAATCCTCAACTGCTGCTGCCAAGTCCTCAACACCTGTACATCTCGCCACATGCCAACGGACTACAGGATTCTCTATTGCTTCAGGAGCATCTGCAAGTTCCTCAGCTCCACCACTGTCCTCAACAGGTCCAATTCTGTTAAAGAAAAAGGTCACTGCTGGACGTGGATAGAGGCCAAGTCCTCATAAGAAACAAGTTCTTTTTCAAATTCCGTCTGACGATGATGAAGCTGATGATGATAAACTTGCTGAAATCATCAGAGACAGGCAAGAAAGTGCCGCTAGAGCCAAAGGCAATGCCGTGCCTCTCATGCTGGATCCAAAGAAGATCCTTGATTTCATTGACCTCTGGCACAAGGATCCCAATACTGTCGGATTCGGGGTTCCACAGACCCTTGAGAGGTTCGAACTCTGGGGTGCGTGCAAATAACTCTCTCTCCCCACTCTGCCTGCTCAGCAATTCCACAGCCTAGCTCAGCGAACCCAAGGAACAAGAGACACAGCAGTTTATCCTGGTTCGAGCCACCTTGCGGTGTAATACCCTACTCCAGCTTTGTGTTGGATTGCCTCGGAGGGCTGAGGATGAACTAGTACAGAGGTGGAATGACCTCAGGAGGTGAGGTGTTCCTGATCTCGATGAGCTGGTGAGGGTGGAATGGATCTGGTCCAGCTCTAGTCGCTCTCTCTCGGTCCCCTCCCTATGGTGGTGGCTATGCCCTATTTATAGTGGCCTTGGTCCTCTTCCCAAATGTTGGCGGGAAGGGATCTCACAACGGCCAAATTCGAAGGGAGACAACTAGTACAAGTTATCCTGATAAAAATAGTCTTCGCCTGCAAAAGCCTCTGGTGGTCACGCTGCAGTGGGCTCCTCGATGACCTCCGTCCTGCCGTCCTGGTGGTCCTGGTCTTGTTGCACCGATATGCAAACCTTTGCTTGATTCCTCGGGACTCCGCACCTGTGCTTTCCCCCTTTGCACCAAAGAGGAAACTGGTACACTACACCCACTGGCGCCCGCCTGGCCCTGGTCGTCATGGCTCACGTCAGGTGAACCTCGCGAGGTGCAACTTGCATGGATATCTCCGCTCCTCGGGAGCCAGCCTGGGGAGGCCGCCCCTCGTGGAGGTCTTGGTGTCGTCCGCCTCGCGAGGCTTGGCCCCTCGCGAGGGTCTTGAGTTGTCGTTGCTGAAGCTGGGCCGTACCAGGCCGTCGATGGAGCCACGCCATGGGCCGCAGGTAGGCAAGTCTGGGCACCCCCGGTCCCAGGACGCCGACAGTAGCCCTCGGGCCCAAGGCATGCTCGAACTTGGCTTTGAGGCGAAGCCAAAGGCAAGTGCAGAGCGCCGCGGGCCCTAACCACCTGTGGCCGTGGTTACCACATGGCGATTGATGGGACGTGGGTGCCTCCACTTCCCCACGCTGCCTCGGCAACTGCTTTCGACTGACAAAAGGGCTGGCGCCCGCTGCAAAACCTATGTTGCCTTCCTTTCGTCTTGCCCCAGATCCCCTTCTCCTTCTGCCTAGAGAACTTTCAGATCCGCCAATCTCCCCCGAGCTCGCCACCAATGGCTTCCGAGCAGGCAGGATCTTTAGTCACGGCCGCGCGCTCTGTCCCCTGGCATGAGCTGGCCTTGAGCGCGTCCACCATCACCGAGGAGAAGCACCTCGGCTCCACGCTCCACCTGACGGCGGGGGGTAGTAACGAGGGGGTGAGACGAAGCTCTAGATCAGCTCCGCCAAGCCAGAAGCTTTGGGGAGCACCGTCTACCCCTTCTTCTGGCACAGCGTCGTCGCCGGGTTGGTTCCCCTTTCTCCAAATTCTTCTACGCCATCCTCCGCCATTACGGGCTCCATGCCCTCCACCTTCATCCCAACTTTGTCCTCCTCCTGTCGGTCTTTGCCTTTTACTACGAAGCGTTCTTGGGGGTGATGCCCTCTATTGCAGTTCTCCGCCACTTATTCTACCTTTGGATCAACGGCAGCCAGTACTCGGGGTGCGCTAGCTTCATTGCTGCCAACGGCAGCAATGCGATATCTCGGACGGGGAAAAAGGTGGATACCTTCCGGAACAAGTGGATCTTCCTGGACGCGAAGCGCGATGACGTTCGGCTAAAACTGCCGACCTCGCAGCCGGTGCCCCTGGAAGGATGGGCTCACGAGAAGCTCACCGATCCCAGGGCGGAGCTATTGCTGGAGAGGATGGCAGCAGACCTGAAGACCGATGACCCGAAGGCGGAGAAGCTGACAGGGGCCATGATTGTCAAGGAATTCCTGACACAGCGCCTGGCTCCGCTCGAGGCACACTCGCGCCCCTTGTGGAAGCTCAAGGGCGCAGAAGAGGGTCTCCGGCTGCGCCCGGACAACTTGTCCAAGGAGGAGCTGCACAAAATCATCCGCGCCCTGCTTGGAGTGGATCAGGGCTGCCCCCCGGACTCCCATCTTCCGCTGTACCGCCGCCCTGACGGGGAGAAGATTGCTGATGCCATGCCTGTCTTCAACAAGTGCGGGCTCGCACCTTAGGGGCCTTCCCAGCCTCCGAGCTCCCCTGTTCCGGTGCCCTCCGACGAGCCCGGCGAGGTAGAGGGGACGGACTCAGAGGCGACGTGGGAAAGCGTGGGGGAGACCTCCCCTCCGCGCTAGACGGATCTCCTCCGCAACCTCTCTGACGACGACGACGCCAGCGAGTACCCGGTCAGGGAGGCGACGCGGTCCGCAGGCGTCACCACGTGGTCCAAGGGCACCCCTCCAAAGAAGCTGAAGTCGGGGGTCACGAAGAAGGGCAGGTCGGCGCTGATCTCTCAAGGCGGCTCCCCCGTCTCGCCGCCAGTCGTTGCTGCTGCAAAGTCGGTCGTGCGCCCGCCTGTTCCTGAGGGCACGATGGCTCCCATGCCCGCGAAGCCTGCGGGCCTCGCGCTCCTGAAGAGGGCGAGGGACTACGTTGCTGCGGACCAGTAAGTGCACCGTCTTGCCTTTGCTTCCTGCTCTTGTCTTGGTATCTTAACGTCCACCTCTTCTGTGGCTAGGCCAACGTCGGTGGCGAAGAAGAAGAAGGAGGAGGAAGTAGCTGTTGCCGCGACGAAGGTGCTTGCCGCAGCCGCACCACCTCCGGCGCAAAAGGACGGAGCCGGCCCGCGCACTCCTGCGGCCGGGTCATCCCCTGGTGGCTCGAAGACCCAGCCTCAGGAGGAGGCGTCCCCTGCAGTCGGGCCTGCTCAGGAGGCGCTCACCCTCACCCCGCCTGCCGAGGCCTCGAAGCCTCCGGAGCCCCCAGCTTCTTCTAGCGTTGCTGCTTCGCCAGCCCTGGTGCCTGCGCCGTCTCCTCCCTCGTCCATCATGCTGGTGAACCATGGCTCTTCTGCCGCGCCCGGTGCTCTGGAGGAGGCCCTTTCCGCGCTGAACCAGCTTCGCGTCGACCTTGAAGGTGCCGACCGGCGCCTGGTGTCTGGGCGCCTGGAGCTGGTCTCGGGGTGGCTTTGAGCCGACGCATTCGTCAGGATGGCCTGGCAGCAAGCCATGACAGCCTCGGAGGAAGGTGAGAAGGCAGCCGGCTTGGCCGCGGCCACCCGCCACACGGCGATGAAGGACGCCGAGGCCGCTGAGAAGCGCTGCCGAGTGGCTGAGGCCAAGATGAGTACCCTCCACGACGAGCAGGCCGCCGAGGCCCGTCAGCGCAAGGTGCAGGAGGAGGAGCTGAAGGCCCAGAAAGCTGCAATTGCTGATCATGATACCGAGCTGGAGCGGGCGGCCCGGGAACAGGCCACAGAGCGTGGCCGCCTGGAGAAATTGAAGGAGGAGGTGGAGGCAGAGAAGGCCCAGATGCAGACCAGGGAGAAGCTCCTTGCCAAGGCTGAGGAGGCAGCCACCGCGGGGCGCGCTGCCTTTGACTCCCTCGAACAGAGGTCCCGCAAGGCACTGCAGGACCTTTACGGGAGCGAGTTGAAGGAGCCGCTGGTGACCTCGGAGGAGGGCCCTGCTGAGCTACTCCCCAAGCTAGTCATGGCGCTCGAGGGCGTCCTTGTTGGATTTGGCCCCATGGTGGAAGGGGAGGCCCGCGCACTTTCCACCTCGGCCGTGACACGCGTCTTCTACCACCTCCGTCTTCGCGACCCCAACTTTGACCTCAGTGCCATGCTTGAGCCTGTGAACCCGGATCGCTACACCGCCATTGCTGAAGCTGTGAAGGACCAGGTGGAGGCCCTACTGCAGAAGTTCCTTGCCGTCGACCCCGCGACTACGGCCGGTAGCACGGGCGACGGCGACGTCGTCGATGACGGGCTCCCCAGGCGGGCAATGGTGGCGCCCAAGGCTGAAGGAGAAGCTTGATGGTGGCATTCGCTCCATTTTATTTCCTGCAATATGACCGTGCCTCGCAGAGGCGTGAGAACTCATGTTTGGTAATTTGGATAAGCAGTATGTCTTGTAATAATTTGCTAGGATTTTGCGATTTCCTCCCCGTTTGCTTTAATGTTCTGCGTTGGCAGGGCCCGGCCCTGCGCGTACCTCAGCCGCCATTGGGTCGTTCGGATCACCAGGATGAGACCAAGGGGTAAGGGGCTACGTGACCAGTTAGGCCCTTGGGTCGCAATGCCCAAGGGTCCCCCTTGGCGTAAAAATAGCCCTCAGGAAGGAGGCGCGAAATTAGGCCTTAGCGTTCTGCCTCGGCAGGGCCCGGCCCCGCGCATACCTCAGCCGCCATTGGGTCGTCCGGATCGCCATGACGAGACAAAGGGGTGAGGGGCTACGTGACCAGTTAGGCCCTTGGGTCGCGATGCCCAATGGTCCCCATTGACGTACGAACATACCTCATACCTGTCCTCGCCGGGCTCTCGCTCGGGAGGGTTGCGCAAAGACCAGGTCCGAGGGACCTGGCGAGGTGGCGTACGCCAGGTGTTACCTGAGCGTAGCCCCCGTGCCCAGCCCCCTCGCGCTACTCTCCCGGGAGAAAGTAGCGCGGTGAGGCTAAGCACTGAGCCTGGTGGCTCCCTGAGGTTACTGCGGCCGTGAGGCCACCCTCAGTTGTTTATCACCAGCACGGAGCATGGCGCTACCGTTCTTGCACGGGCATAGCCGCTCCTCGACTGTGTCAACTGCCAGCGCGGAGCATGGTGCTTCCACTGGCACGTGGGAGGGGGCTCCCTCTGAGGAGAGCCCCCGGGGCGTGTACAGCCCCGCCCTGACACATGGCTTGCACGGCAGGGCTAGAGGAGGTGTGTCTGGGCGCCCGTGAGCCAGCGCGGGACTCACGGGGCCCTACCTCAAGGCGGGTTGCACCTGGTCTTGATTGAGAGAACTTGTAATGATCCTGCGAGATGGTTAGGCAGCCTGCGCCGAGTGAATCTCCTGAGGTTACCACATGAGAAGGCCAAGCACCAACGGCCCCAGGTGTCGGTGTCAAAACCGGCGGATCTCGGGTAGGGGGTCGCGAACTGTGCGTCTAAGGTCGATGGTAACAGGAGACGGGGGACACGATGTTTACCCAGGTTTGGGCCCTCTCTATGGAGGTAATACCCTACGTCCTGCTTGATTGATATTGATGAATATGAGTATTACAAGAGTTGATCTACCACGAGATCGTAATGGCTAAAACCCTAGAAGTCTAGCCTGTCTGATTATGATCACCTCTACGGACTAAACCCTCCGGTTTATATAGACACCGGAGGGGACTAGGGTTGTACAAAGTCGGTTACAGAGGAAGGAATCTTTCATAACCGAATGCCAAGCTTGTCGTCCATGCCAAGGAGAGTTCCATCAGGACACGGGAGAGAGACTTCGGTCTTGTATCTTCATGGCCCATCAGTCCGGCCCACATTACATTGCCCGGACGCCCGAGGACCCCTTAATCCAGGACTCCCTCAGTAGCCCCTGAACTAGGCTTCAAGGACGATGTGTCCGGCGCACAGATTGTCTTCGGCATTGCAAGGCGGGTTCCTCCTCCGAATACTACAGAACAGACTTCGAGCACAGAAAACGTGTCCGGCTCTGCAAAACAAGTACCACACACAACCACAGAGAGTATAATATTTCACGAATCCAATCCGCTGACAGCTTTTTGTAACGCAACACCACGTTCCTGCGCGGTCATTATTTCGAACCGTTCTTTAGCCTTCCGCTCCATGCTTTAAGATGCGGTTTCCAGTGGCCCGTCTTGTCATAGCAGAGATCGTGTCCCTTAATTACGGGATTCTCACTAATACGGGCGTGGGTAATCCAACCGTGCCATTTGCACGGCCCATGGGAATAGGCGAGTATTAAGGCGAGTGGGGAGGCGCTTGATATTTACTGCCTTTATAGGGAGATAAGGATTCCCCCCTTTCACCCACGCCTTCTCTTTCTCTGCCTCTCCATTCCTGAGCTCCAGCGCCCAAGTTCTCATCTTTTCCGCCTCAAAGAAGCACTCCGACCATGTCCGGATCCGGAGTGCAGGGCAAGTGGATGGCCTCCTCCGTCAAGGAGAAGGACATCACGAAGCTCCGGGAGGAGGGGTATTTGGCCAAGGAAATCGCCCACCGGCTTCCCGCCAAGGGACAGATCATCCCCACCCCTAGGCCTCATGAGAGGGTGGTGTTCATCCCCCACTTCGTCCGCGGGTTAGGGTTTCCTCTCCACCCTTTCGTCCGTGGACTCATGTTCTACTACGGGCTAGATTTCCATGATCTAGCCCCAAATTCTTTCCTCAACATCTCGGCATTTATTGTCGTGTGCGAGGCCTTCCTCTGCATCCCACCCCACTTCGGACTGTGGCTCAAGATTTTCAATGTGAAGCCGAAGGCGGTGGATGGCCAACACGCAGAGTGCGGAGGCGCCATGGTGAGCAAGATGCCCAACGTCACATGGCCCAAAGGTAACTTTGTGGAGACTGTCAAAGGGTGGCAGCAACTGTGGTTCTATATCACAGAGCCCCGCGATGCCACCTGGGCCGCGGCTCCCGAATTCAAGTCCGAAGCCCCAATGCGGCTCACCTCCTGGCTAGAGAAGGGCCTAAATTGGGCGTCATCGGAAGAGCTGTCAGCGCTGCAGGTGCGTATCCAGAGTACGCCCGAAGACAGTTCTTCGGAGCTACGCACGAAGACATCTGGAAGGTGCTTTTTAAGGCTAACGAGAAATGGTCGGAGACGACCGAGGACCGTGGGCACGACCTGGCCCATCCCGCTAGTCCGGTAAGTCTTTCGCGCTTCAAGGTGTATCCTTTACCTGATTACTCAGGGAAAATGCCTAAGCCTCCCTATTTATTCTTTTCAGGGCTGGACGAAGAAGGCAGAGCGGATTAAGTGTCCGGCTCCGCTACCCGAGGAACCAGCCATCCCGCTTCTGACGAAGATGCTGGTCCTGGCACCCTACCAAGCGCCGGAGAAGAAGGCCAAGAAAAAGGCCTAGGAGACGAGAAGCGGTCTCCGTCGCAAGGGAACTTCGGACGCGACGTCCGAAGACGCCGAGACTCACTCCACCGCCACAGAGGACGATGAGGAGGAGGAGGAAAGCAACTCTCCCCCTGAGGGTGGAAGGAAGAAAAGGGCGGCCCCCATAAATCTGGAGGCAGAGGCGTCCAAGAAGGGGAAGGTCTCCCTCGCGGATAACTCCGCGTGGGACGTCGACAGCAGCCCAGAGCGGCGCCCCCGAGATAAGCCCCTGGCCGAGTCATGAGTACTCAAAGACCCTGACGCATTCATATATCCATCCTCTTTTCTCCATAGTTTTAACATGTTGAATCATGTACTTGCAGTCCGGCTTGTTCCGACCTCGAGCGATCCTTATCTTCGGGAAATTCGCTGGACCCGAAGGTGATGGACAGTGGGTCCCTTCCGGTGGCCTCCTCTCCCAAGGCCATGGATGACACCGAGGCGTTGTCCCGAAGGATCCCAGGCCAGGGAGAGACGCAGGAGGCCGTCAGCGCGGCGCCAGAGGGTAAAACCTCGGCGGCCGGACACATGGGGGAGCAGATCCCCATGGAGACTGGCCATGGGGGCCAGGTCCAATTCGGCCCTCAGCCGAATACTGTCCCAGAGACCTATACGGCTCCGAAATCCGGCAAGCAACCTCCTTCGAAAGAAGGGGGTGTGCCTATTTTGCCGGTGACCTCTGTCCAACCAGAGGCACCGGACACCCTACTGGAAGCGCTGCGAAGTGCTTCCATTGTAGAGGAACACCGTGCCCTCATGGGTACGGTGATTGAGAAGATTCAGTCCACGAAAAGCGGACTGACCGACGCCTGCACAAGCCTTCTAACAGGTTTTGAGGTATAAAATGCAATTATGTAAAAAGAATGTCACAGTATAGACAGTAGCCCCTGAGACACTGTCCGGTGGTCGAAAAGAAAAGCCGGACAGAGGATCAAACAATTTTTGCAGGAGACTAACCACACATGTCTATATGAAAAAAAAGCAGGCATCGCTTCTAGCTGCGACCTCCCATGCTGCCGAAGTCTCCGGACTGAAGCAGAGTCTCGAGCGGGCCGAGGAAGAACTCGGCCGTGTAAAAAAGCAGCTGGAGGACAAGCAAGGTATGTCACGACCTTCTGTATATCAGAAAGGATAGATGACTTGTATTCACCATACTGCCATGATATTTGTAGGAGCGGCGACTGAGGTGGAGGCCCTTAAAAAGGCACTGGCCGAGGCCCAAAATAGAGCGGCGGAGGAACAATCTGTCCGCGAAAAGCACGAGGCCAGGGTCGGTGAGGTCCAACAAGAGCTCCAGGACGCTGTAAAGAAATGCGAGTCCTTGGAGCGCAAGATTTCGGATCAAGAGTCCGAGCTTGCTAAGGCCCACCAAAGCACACAAGAGGCCCGGGTTGAAGCCCAGGGCGCCCTCCAGGAAATCCAAGAGGCCAGAAAAATCACGGCGGGTAAGGCCTTTATAATGCAAAGCAAATTTGTGAAGAAAAGGTACCTCTTACTGACCCGGATTTGGAGTTCTCCAGGAGCGTTTGTGGATCTGCCGCGCAGCATTGCTGATGCTGCGGATTTCATCCGAGCCCAAGAGGGGAGCTCAACGGAGAAGCTGTTCTGGTCGCAATACCTTGCGCCAGAGCATCCGGTGCCCTTCAGCGATCAACTGAAACAGCTGACCGAACTACATAGGGTGGCTGAATTGGCCATGAAGGATTTGATAATCCGTCTATGGCCTGCCGAAGCCATACCTAATAGCTACTTCGGGCTCGTGAAGCGACTAGTTGTTGCCTGCCCTCAGCTTGATGTCATCAAGCGGTCGGTCTGCATTGAAGGTGCGCGGATGGCCTTCGCCCGTGTCAAGATATAGTGGGCGAAGATGAACGCTGTTAAGCTCGCGACCGAGGGACCGCCCGCGGGCAAGGAGCACCGCACGCCCGAGCGATATTTTGACGATGTCCTGGAGGGATCCCGCATTGTAGCGGAGCAGTGTGCAAAAGACATTATTTTTGGATGAATATATTCATGTTATCCTGCCCTGTAAAATGGAACAAAACTGATGTGTAATATAATATTAGTTGTTTATATCAAGATTTTTCCTCCTGTGCGGCCGTTTTATTAAATCTGAGAGTTGGCCAGTCGTCGGCTTCAGCCCCCACGTAGGTAGTACAGGGGTGTTCGGGATAAAATCTAAACACTCTTGATCCAACGTTTGGTCCTTGAAGGAGGTGTTTAGCGCAACGAACCAGGCAATCGGACTATGTGGCTTTATCACCCTCACTTAGCCATAGGAGTTTCATAATAGAAATTTGGGCGCAGCCCCTAGTGAACTAGGGTGATGTAAACACCTGGTCGGGTAGAGACCGATTCGTCGCATAATGCGGAAAAAATCGCAAAAGATTTGTAACCTCCGAAGAGCTGACCGGCTCACGCCGCATCATGACAGTCAGTTTTCGGCTTTCTCTACTGAGGTGCTCATCCGGACGAACCAGGGCACAATTGCAGTAGTTCTCCCTTTACTACCCTAGCCGATATAGCAGAATGTAAGGTAGTAAGCACAGGAGCCGGGCAACCCAACTATTGACCAAAGACATGATTCGGAGCCAATGCATATAATGCTAAATTTGGGGTGCCGAACTATACTGTAAAAAGTGTTCGGACTTTGTTGCCGTAATATGGGGCGCAATAAAGCCCCTGGAAAATTTAAGCCGTACCAAAAGTGTACGGGTGCAATTGGTAAGATTATCAAGAAAAAATGAACTAGTAAGCTAGTGCAGCAGAAGTTGGGCCGCGAACTGTTTCCATTATAATTTTATTAATACGTCAAAGCATATAAGTAGTGCGATAAGCAACAGGGCTATTTAACATGCCATGACCAAGGGAAAACTGCGTGCGGATCCTGAGAACAGGTAGAGTGATCGTCAAAAAGACCTAGCGATTCCCGTATACCTCAATGCTTCTTGCTGTCTTGGTGTATCTATCCTTCGAAAGGACCGATGATCAGGCCGTCTTGAGGGGCCTGTGGAAAACAAACCTGAAAAGGATAAAAAAGAAAAAGTGAAAGTATGTGTGTCCAGGGGAGGTCGAGCCGTATTATGGACCACAATCTAGTTGTGCCTCCGTCTATGCCCATGGTATTTTAAGTGCGTAGTTGTGTACGCGTGGTACGAATGCCGCTATTAGGCCGGGACGGAGACGGAGGCCGGATTGTTAGTTTGACTCCTGACGAGCCGGACTGTTATGCTGCGGAGCAGTCCGGATCCGCTTGACAGTGTCCGGTAGCTTGGCCGCCGAATTAAGATTCTGCTTGGCAAGGCCGCTCTGTACTTCCGCTGCCAAGGCCGCGGTGTGCTCCTCTGTACGGAGGGAGTGCTTTGTGTTTCCGTTAACTGTTATGACGCCGCGTGGTCCCGGCATCTTGAGCTTGAGATAAGCATAGTGTGGCACCGCATTGAATCGAGCAAATGCGGTTCGTCCGAGCAGTGCGTGATAGCCGCTGCGGAAGGAGATGATATCGAAGATCAACTCTTCGCTTCTGAAGTTGTCCGGGGATCCGAATACAACCTCCAGTGTGATTGAGCCCGTACAGCGGGCCTCTACGCCTGGTATGACTCCTTTAAAGGTAGTTTTTGTGGGTTTGATCCTTGAGGGATCGATGCCCATTTTGTGCACTGTATCCTGATAGAGCAGGTTCAAGCTGCTGCCGCCGTCCATGAGGACGCGTGTGAGATGGAATCCATCAATAATTGGATCGAGGACCAGTGCAGCTGAACTGCCATGACGGATACTGGTCGGATGGTCCCTGCGATCGAAGGTGATCGGGAAGGACGACCATGGGTTGAACTTTGGGGCGACTGGCTCTATTGCGTAGATGTCCTTGAGCGCTCGTTTGCGCTCCCTTTTGGGGATATGAGTGGCATATATCATGTTCACCGTTTTAACCTGGGGAGGGAACTTCTTCTGTCCTCCTGTGTTTGGCGGGCGGAACTCCTCGTCGTCGTCCTCGGTTTGCGACCCCTTCTCCTTGTTTTCGGCATTTAACTTGCCGGCCTGTTTAAAAACCCAACATTCTCTGTTGGTATGATTGGCTGGTTTATCCGGGGTGCCGTGGATCTGACATGGACGATCGAGTATGCGGTCCAGGCTGGATGAGCCCGGATTGTATCTTTTGTATGGCTTCTTCTACTGGCCGGACTTTGAGCCGCTGAAACCGGCGTTGACCGCCGTGTCATCGGTAGTGCCACCATTGCTTCGGCGCTTGTGCCTGTTATGTCGGGGCTTGTCATTTCTATTCTTGGCTTCAGAGGTGCCAGCATTGCTTGCAGTGTTATTGCTACGGGCTAGCCAACTATCCTTGCCCGCACAAAAGCGTGTCATGAGTGCCGTGAGGGTTGCCATGGACTTTGGCTTTTCTTGGCCGAGGTGACGAGCGAGCCATTCATCATGGATGCTATGCTTAAAGGCCGCTAGGGCTTCGGCATCCGGGCAGTCGACGATCTGGTTCTTTTTAGTTAGGAACCTAGTCCAGAATTTCCTGGCCGACTCTCCAGGCTGTTGTACTATGTGACTTAAGTCATCGGCATCCGGAGGTCGTACATATGTGCCTTGGAAGTTGTCGCGGAAGGCGTCTTCCAAGTCCTCCCAGCTGCCAATAGAGTTTTCAGGCAGACTGTTTAACCAGTGCCGAGCTGGCCCCTTGAGTTTTAGTGGGAGGTATTTGATGGCGTGAAGGTCATCGGCGCGGGCCATATGAATATGGAGAAGAAAATCCTCAATCCATACTGCGGGATCTGTTGTTCCATCATATGATTTGATATTTACGGGTTTAAACCCTTCTGGGAATTCGTGCTCCATTACTTCATCAGTGAAGCAGAGGGGATGTGTGGCGCCTCTATATCGGGCCAAGTCGCGATGTAGTGCGGATGTAGTCTGTCTGCGGTTTTCGGCCCGGTCATGGTTATGATCGTTACGTCTGGCTTGATAGCCGTTGTTGCGCGCCAGGGCATGCCCCCGCGATCTGTAGATCGATCTGGACTGACCTGCTCTGTTCTCCAGGTCTCGCCGCAGGTCATATGTGTGTTCCCGAGCTGTAGTGTCTTTACCTTTACGGCGAGGTAGTGTGGGCAGGTGTTCGGCTTGGGTTGCCACTTTGTCCCGGCCACGTGGTGGTCAGTCAGCCGCATCACGCGTTGATGGCATGGGCTCAAGTGCCTCATCGTCGAATTGGGGTAGCAGTTTACGCTTCAGGTAACTTTTAATGGGGCACTCGAGTCCGTATTCCTCGGCTGCCAGGACATCAGTCCATCTGTCATTGAGTAGATTTTGATCAGCTTGAAGTTGCTGCTGTTTCTTTTTCAGGCTCCTCGCAGTGGCTATTAGCCGGCGCTTAAAGCGCTCCTGCTCGACGGGTTCCTTAGGCACGATAAAGTCTTCGTCGCCGAGGCTCACCTCATCCTCGGAGAGTGGGAGATGGTTGCTGTCCTCCGAGTCTTCATTTATGGCATGTTCGTCAGGGCTGACTTGCCCATCTTCCCTATCGTCCTGTTCGGAAGTCGGCTCGACGGGATCTTCTTTGTCTTCGGCATCATCCGGAGTATTGTTTTCTCTTGTGCCAGTATTGCTGTCTTTTCCACGGCGTGACTTAGAGCGGTGCCGCTGACGTCGGCGCTTTGGCTGTGTCTCAGGAGGTTTATCCTCGACTGGATCTTTCTCGTTATCACCGTTATTCTCTTTGGGAGTATCCACCATGTACACGTCATACGAGGAGGTGGCTGTCCAGCGCCCAGTAAATGGCGGGTTTTGGGCCTGCTCCTCTCCGGCATCGTCGTCCATACCGTCGATGTCTTCGGAGTCATAATCGAGCATGTTGGTTAAGTCTTCAACAGTGGCAATGAAGTGGGCGGTGGGTGGGAAGTGAAATTCTCCGTCATCAGCCTCTAGTTCAAACCATATATAATTCGGCTATGAATCCCCCGCTAAGGAGAGGGTTTTTAATGAGTTTAGCACATCACCCAAAGGTGAGTGTCGGAAGATGTCCGCGGAGCTGAACTCAACGATCGGCGCCCGATCAAGCTCGATGGGCACGGACCCACGCGGTTCGGAACCTGTGGCCAGAGACAAATCCGAAGTTTCGGTGACACAGATCCCGTTCGAAGTCAGGTCTGTGTGCGGCTCCAACGCCGCTGAGTCTGCGGCTTCCATGGCGGGGTTGAGCTTCCCGTCCTCGGATGGCGCAATCTGCTCCGGATCTAGGGCCAGAGCAGTTACGGGCGCTATCTCCCGGATATGGTCCGATGATAGATTTAGGTCATGTTCATCGTGGTGGCAGGGAGCGGCTGCCATGGGCTCGGATACGTCGAAGATCAAGTCTCCGCGGATATCAGCAACGTAGTTCAAGCTTCCAAACCTGACCTGATGGCCAGGGGCGTAGCTGTCGATCTGCTCTAGATGGCCAAGCGAGTTGGCACGCAGCATGAAGCCGCCAAATACGAAGATCTGGCCGGGAAGAAAGACCTCCCTCAAGGCAGCATCATTGTGGATGATTGATGGAGCCATTGAGTCTTCTAGCGATGACACAGCAAAACTCTCAATGAAAGCACCAATGTCGGTGTCAAAACCGGCGGATCTCGGGTAGGGGGTCCCGAACTGTGCGTCTAAGGTCGATGGTAACAGGAGACGGGGGACACGATGTTTACCCAGGTTCGGGCCCTCTCTATGGAGGTAATACCCTACGTCCTGCTTGATTGATATTGATGAATATGAGTATTACAAGAGTTGATCTACCACGAGATTGTAATGGCTAAAACCCTAGAAGTCTAGCCTGTCTGATTATGATCGCCTCTACGGACTAAACCCTCTGGTTTATATAGACACCGAAGGGGACTAGGGTTGTACAAAGTCGGTTACAGAGGAAGGAATCTTTCATATCCGAACGCCAAGCTTGTCGTCCACGCCAAGGAGAGTCCCATCCGGACACGGGAGAGAGCCTTCGGTCTTGTATCTTCATGGCCCATCAGTCCGGCCCACATTACATTGCCCGGACGCCCGAGGACCCCTTAATCCAGGACTCCCTCACCAGGAGGTGACGTGAACGGGGCCGGCCCGCCAAACAGAGCTCAGCCATTGGGTTTATTAATGCTGTCGGGACAGATCCGAGCACAGACGCCGTGCCCAGTCTTCTCATGCGGATGTCCTGAAGAAAGACAGCCGGCGCGCGGCTCCCGTGGTGACGGGACACCGTGTCACGCGCCCTCACTCGTCCGCCCGCGATTAGCTCATGCGAGGACAAGGCACCAAGTACCATGGGAGGTGACGTACACGAGAGCTGGCCCGTGAGCCAGAGCTCAGTCTCTTGGGTTTAGCGATGCTGCAGGGACGGACCCGAGCACAGACGCCGTGCTAGCCCTTAATTATGAGGCGGTCGTGGGTGGGCTTGCAAGGGCGTACGACGTTCATGGCAACAAAGTACCGGACAGGCAGATGATAATCATAAAGCGACCGATGGCAAGAATAAGGCTAGTTCTGATAGATGCAAAGCGATACATGCCACAGGGATGGACCCACGCGGCTTGGGGATGATGCAGCCCGAAGGGCGCCCCCAATGGAGTGAATCAAGATGCAAAAGGATACATGCCGCAGGGACAGGCCCACGTGATCTGGGGATAATGTTGCCCGAGGGGCGCCCCCAACTAAATAAACTGGAAAATGTCACCTGGTATCGTTGCTGAAGAGATGTTGGAGTAGCTGAAGATGTGTGCTAAAGAAGTCGCTCCTCACGAGTCGCCTGGGTCCTAAACCTCGGGAGGCTCTGGAGGCTCAGGGGGCTCGCGGAGAACCATCGCCATCTCCACCAGGACCGCCTGGCGCCTGGTCTCCTGAGCCGCCAGGACGCGCCACAGGTGGCGCTGGAAGGTGACAGCCGCGTTCGGCAGGCCGTACGGCATGCGAACGTAGCTGTGAGGGGGGCCCTCGCACCGACCAACACGCGATGGCCAGAAGTGCTCCTGAGACGCAACCCTATTTAGCCTGAGGTAGTTGATGCAGACGCGCAGCTCACCGTCCTCGCCAGGACAAGGAGCCGAGCCAGGTGGCGGGCGGCGGTCGCCGCGCATGGCTCTTGCCTCTTGAAGCTCCTCGATTGCCTAGATGACGAACTCCTGAGCACCGGGCACCTCGTGCCTTGTGCCCTCTTAGCGGAGACGCACGCTGAAGCACGCCTCCACGTGGTGCCTGAGCGCCTTCCTCATGACATTGACTAGTTCAGAGGCCCTCTAGAGGGGAGCCCCCGAGCCCAGCCTGAGAGGGGCGCCGGGCGTGCCTTCCTATGCGAGAGAGGGTGGCGCCCCGTCCGAGGGCGCTGGTTCTGAGGTGGTGCTGGCGCCCCGTGGGCTACGTCGCCCGCGGCAGGTGGCGGGCGAGGCAGCAAGAGAGAGGGCGCGGGTGAGCCTCCTGCGGCGCTGATGAGCTCGGCGATGCGCTCGAGCCAGTCCTCGTAGAAGTCGTCGACGGGGCGGTAGCGCAAGAGCTCACATGCCATGAGCAACGCGGCTTGCGCGTCCGCCGGCCCGCGACGAGTGTGATACGACGAACCTACCGGGGTCAGCGACGGAGTGGCCGTGCGCCCATCACGCCGCACGGAGGGGTGCAGCGACGAAGCCTGCTGCTCATGTCCCGCCGGGCCGGTGGCGGCGTTAGCAGCAGGCGATGGAGAACGGCGGGGAGGCCCGCCGGCGGGCGCCGTCTGGGCGACGCGAGCGGCGAGGGCGACCCGACGCTTAGCACGGGCTCAACGGGCGTCAGCCATGGAAGCGGTGGAGCAGCAGCGGGCCGACCGACGGGAGGAAGGCTCCGACGTCCCCTTACCTGGGGCGCCAAATGTCGGGTTCGGGGTTCCGTAGACCCTTGAGAGGTTCGAACTCTGGGGTGCGTGCGAAGAACTCTCTCTCCCCAGTCTGCCTGCTCAGCGATTCCACAGCCTAGCTCGGCGAACCCAAGGAACAAGAGACACATCAATTTATCCTGGTTCGGGCCACCTTGCGGTGTAATACCCTACTCCAGCTTTGTGGTGGATTGCCTCGGAGGGCTGAGGATGAACTAGTACAGAGGTGGAACGACCTCAGGAGGTGAGGTGTTCTTGAGCTCGATGAGCTGGTGAGGTGGTGAGGGTGGAATGGATCTGGTCCAGCTCTGGTTGCTCTCTCTCGGTCCCCTCCCTATGGTGGTGGCTAAGTCCTATTTATAGTGGCCTTGGTCCTCTTCCCAAATGTAGGCGGGAAGGGATCCCACAACGGCCAAATTCGATGGGAGACAACTAGTACAAGTTATCCTAACAAAAGTAGTCTTCGCCTGCAAAAGCCTCTGGTGGTGACGCTGCAGTGGGCTCCTCGATGACCTCCGTCCTGCCGTCCTGGTGGTCCTAGTCTTGTTGCACCGATATGGAAACCTTTGCTTGATTCCTCGAGACTCCGCGCCTGCGCTTGCCCCCTTTACACCAAAGAGGAAACTGATACACTGCGCCCGCTGGCGCCCGCCTGGCCCTGGTCGTCATGGCTCATGTCAGGTGAACCTCGCGAGGTGCAACTTGCATGGATATCTCCGCTCCTCGGGAGCCGGCCTGGGGAGGCCGCCCCTCGTGGAGGTCTTGGTGTCGTCCACCTCGCGAGGCTTGGCCCCTCGTGAGGGTCTTGAGTTGTCGTTGCTGAAGCTGGGCCGTACCAGGCCATCGATGGAGCGATGCCACGGGCCACAGGCAGGCAAGTCTGGGCACCACGGTCCCAGGACGCCGACAAATACTCCTCTGCCTGACTTGAACCTCACACCTAGTCAAAGTCATATGTTGTCAGCCTTCATCAGTGAAGAAAAATAGAAATTCGAGAAGGCCATACAAGTCAAGAAGGCCCAATATAAAAAGGAAAGATTTCTGAAGAAAAATGTTCTGAATATGACTCCTGAAGAACTTGTAAACATGCAGAAGGAGATCAAAAACCTTAGTGATGCATTTGACACCTACCATGCAGATTGGCTCGGTGCCAAGGTCAGATTCGTCAAACTCTCCAAGACCCTCAAGCTGAGTGTTGCAGCACCATCATAACAACAAATTCCTCAGGCTGATGCTTCTGTTCAGTCTGTTGAAGAAACTGCTAGTGCAGTTGATGAAAATCAGACTCTGATGAAATTGAAAATTCCAGGACTGCTGAAGAAATTCCAGCTCCTGAAGAAATTGCCAGGGCAACCTTCAATGTTGCGCCTGAAGACACTGAACCAACTTCATCTGCTCCTCCTGCAAAGTCATCAAAGATGAAGAATATCAACCTTCCTTCTGCATCAGAAGTGAAGAAAACGAAAGCCGCAGAGAAGGCAGCTTTGAAGAAAAGGAAAGCATCAACGACTGTAGAGTCTTCAGCTCCCAAGAAAGTGAAGACTTTGACAAGTTCCTTCACTAACCCCATTGATGTTGTTCCTATCTCTATGGTGCCATAAAAGGAAATTATCCCATATGGTGAAGATTATGTCATTCCAAATGACATTGATGAAGAAAATCCTTCTGCTGCTTCTTCAGAGCAGTTGGATGAAGAAATTGAAGTGGAAGATATCCCTTCAACACCACTGGTATCATCGCCCATGCCTCAGTTCATAGCTGAAGAGGCAGGCATTAAGGAAATGGAAGAAGAAGACGTGGATATCGGTTCTACAACTCCTGTGCTTAATGATGATTATTCGGAAAGACTTCACCCCAATTCACCATTGACCACACCTCTGCATCAAATTCCTCAATCCCCTGTACAAACTGAAGAAATTCACACAGGATCTGAAGAACGTCAAACATCACTTCTTTCCATTCCTGAAGATGTTCCAGCTACTACAGCTGAAGAAATGGAGACTCAGACTGCTGCTACTGAAACTGCCGCTAAAATTCCTCAGTCTGTGGCTCCAGAAGTTGTGCTCCAAGAGGCTGTGAAGCCCTCAACTGCTAATCTTTGGCCCAAGCAGCAAAACCGTCATGCTAAGAAGCAAAAGTTCAAGGCTGATGATTTCTTCGCAGAGCACCATTTCTTCACGGATTTCAATCCATATGACTCTGCAAGACTTCGACGCAAGTGATTCTGGACCGCCAGTTAGATGAACTTCTATTCTTCACTCCTGTTTGATAAGGACAAGGTATTTGAGCACTGTCAAATTCCTCATGTTGACATGGAGTCTATTCCTTGCTTCTAGCCAGTCTTGACTGTTCTTCATGAAGCTGGGTTTCTGAATTTCTGCATTGACATCTGCGATTGGAATGAAGAGCTAATTCTTCAATTCTATGCCACACTGCACCTCACTGGAAATGTGGCTGATGTGAACTAATGGGTGCTAGACTGGATGACTGAGAACATTCATTACAAAGCCCCGGCTTCTGAATTACTTCATGCCGTACCAGTCAGTCCTCCTGCTGAAGGCGCTAGGCTCATGTATGAAGAACCTGAGCTTCCAAATCATATGATGCAAGTGTTGATGAAGCCTTTGAAGGCAGACCAAGCTTCAAGAACTACCTTCCTAGTGAAGGATTTGCTTTATGTGCCTAGGACAATCTACCGCATTCTGACCAAAACCCTCAGTCCAATCAAGGGCCACAACTCTGAAGAAGAGGAAGTTGTTGGCATCATGAAGAATCTGCTATTTAACATGATACATGGCATTCCCATTAACTACCATGATTTCTTCATGAGGACTTTTGCTAATGCTGCTTTGTCACCTTTTGAGTTGAAGCCTTATGCTCCATGGATCACGAAATTCATCAGAACCAGGTCTTCAATTCACTACCAGGCAGATTGTCAGAATCATCTCAGCTATTTGCCTCCTATTGAAGTCCTCAAGCGGACTATTTCTTCAGTTGATGGAAAAGGTAAAGCTGCTATTATTGATGAGGGCACTCATCCATTGGATGGTCAGTTTTGCAAAGCTGCATCTTACTCCACCAATGATGACTCTGCAACCCAAGATTCTGCTGCAAAATCTTCAAAGCCATCTCCTCAAGCCACTGCTCCACGAGTAATGACTGACCGTGAGCTTCTTCTAAGTCTTCATCAGAAGGTCGATCGTAATCACAAGTGGGTCAAGCGTCAATTTGGCTCAATTCTTTAGAATATGACTGTCACGCAAAACACGGTGAAGAAGAATCACTACTACCTGCATGAAGTCTTCGACCGCACTTGGGCTATTCTGTCTCATCTTTACAGTGATGAAGATCTCAAGCAGATGGGATTTCAACAGGACTTTGACTGGTCTCAGCCACCTTCGAAGAAATTCAAGAAGGTCAAAGTTCCTCAGCTGGTCACAAGTTCATATTCTTCATCGCGTGAGACGGATGAAGCTGAAGATTTGAACGACACTGCGGCAGGCCCTACCTCAATGGACGACCCCAACAACACTGGCGCTCCTCCATCGACATCATGATGATATTCTTCAGGGGCGTTAGTCCTCATTTTTCATTCCTTTTGGTCATTCGATGACAAAGGGGGAGAAATTTGAGTTAGTCTTCAAGCGGGTCTTATATATGGGCTATTTTTTTCTGTTAAGTTACAACTCTCGCTCTTCTGAAGTGTTTGCTGGTTGAGTTCTAAACTTAAGTCCTATGGTGGTCTGATACTGAACTGCTTTCTGCATGCTTATTTCCTCAAGTACCTTAATGCACGCATGCTGAACTTCGTCAGACACCATATTTCATCATGCATTTCAAATTCTTCATATCATATGTTAAATGTGTGTATGAATTACAAGATATAGGGGGAGATCTCCATGATATTACTCTATAATGTGCATTTGCAATCCAAAGCAAATTCCTCAATACGCACATCTTCAGGGGGAGTCCTTCTATATCTTGCAATCAAATTCCTCAATATCAGTACTTACACTTCATAAGTTTTATCCCCGTTGAAAACTTAACCTATTTGTCATCAATCACCAAAAAGGGGGAGATTGTAAGTGCATCTAGTGCCCCTTAGTGATTTTGGTGTATTGAAGACTTATAGGTTAAGGGACTAATGTGTTTGTGAGTGTACACAGGTTCTATAAGTCTATGAGGAGTTTGATGTTTACGATGAAAGTCGACCCCTAAAAATGAATATCTTCATTTGAAGACTTTGGTTTTCTTGAAGACTTTGAAAATGAGGAAATTGGTGTGACCTTGAAGACCTTGATATTGATGCGAGGGTTATGAAGCGTGAAGACTTTTGTTTTCACAGTTTCATTTTCTCTTTCTTGAGTCATAGGAAACACCGTACTGTTAAAGGGGGTCGAGGTAAAACTAAGGAAACACTTTCCAAGTGATGCTCATCTCAAATCCTACACCTACCCAATCCTTTCGAGTGAAGCCATTGGAAATCTCATACAGTTCAGTCAATTTCTTCAGTGACAGAGACGAAGATCTTCAGTTCTCTGAGGAATTTGTTCTGACTGAGGAGTTAGGAATTCGCAAGTGTGGATTGCCTACAAGTGAGGAACATGATAGCCCTGAGGAATTTGAAAGCTCAAATTTCCGACCGTTGCTGTGCTACGTGCCAGCTGTCCCAAATATCTTATCCACCTAACGGTCATATCATTGAAGGGCATTTATGTCTTATCATGTCGGGCTGCTCCTAGGCTATAAATAGCCACCCCCTACAACCACTAGCTAGTTGGCTGCTCCGAGAGAAACTAACACTTGTCATTGAGAGCATCCCATCCTCCGAGGACTTTGAGCGAAAATCATCAAGTGAGGAAAAACCCAAACCCAACACCTAAAACCCAAAGTGATTGAGCATCACTGAAGAGATTGTTCCTGTGTGGAACCGACGCTTGTTACCATTGAGGACTGTGCATCCTCCAGATGGTTAGGCGTCATGGTCTAGAGCATCCAAGAGGAATTGTGGATCGCCGAATGACCAAGTCTGTGAAGGTTTGGAAGTCACCTGTGAAGACTTACCACGAGTGATTGGGCGAGGTCTGTGTGACCTTAGCTCAAGGAGAATACGGTGAGGACTGTGTGTCCGTGACTGTGTGTCCTCAGGTTTAAATACCTAGCCGCTCCAACCAGATGTACAACTGTCACAGCAGTTGGAACTGGTCTACCAAATCATTGTCTTCACCGAGCTACTGGTTCTATTTCCTCAACCCTTTCATTTCCTCATTCATGTGTTGATGAAATTGATCGTTACTGTTTGAAGACTTTGACTAAAGACTTTCTCAATTTCCTCAATCCTAATTCTTCAGTCATCTAGTCTTTTGCTTGCTTATCCTGTTTACACGCTACCTGTGCTCTGTGCTTGTTTCATATCTTCATGATGACTGTGTTACTGCCATGTTATGCTTGCACCTGAGTACTTATTCCGCTGCTTGTAGTTTGTCACTTAGCAAATTCCTCAAGTACAATTTCCTCAGTGATGAATTTGTAAAAATCATCTATTCACCCCCCTCTAGTCGATATAACGGACTTTCACTCTACGGTGGTAATTTCCCTCGCTAGACACCATACTCTCCTAGGTTGTGAAACCAAGGCTATGATCACCAATGCTATGGAAATCAAGGCAATTGGAGACTGAAGCTCTGATACCACTTGTAGGATCAAAAGTAGGTCTAGAAGGGGGTGATTAGACTACTTGACCAAATAAAAGTCTAATCTTTTCCCAATTTTAAGTGTTGGTAGATTTTAGCAACTAGTACAAATCAAGCAATCAACTTACACATGCAATTCTAAGAGTGTAGCAGCAGAAAGTAAACATTGCATATGAAGGTAAAGGGAAGGGTTTGGAGAAGGCAAACGCAATATAGACATGGAGATTTTTGGCGTGGTTCCAATAGGTGGTGCTATCGTACATCCACGTTGATGGAGACTTCAACCCACGAAGGGTAATGGCTGCGCGAGTCCACGGAGGGCTCCACCCACGAAGGATCCACGAAGAAGCAACCTTGTCTATCCCACCATGGCCATCGCCCACGAAGGACTTGCCTCACTCGGGTAGATCTTCACGAAGTAGGCGATCTCCTTGCCCTTACAAACTTCTTGGTTCAACTCCACAATCTTGTCGGAGGCTCCCAAGCAACACCTAACCAATCTAGGAGACACCACTCTCCAAAAGGTAATAAATGGTGTGTTGATGATGAACTCCTTGCTCTTGTGCTTCAAATGATAGTCTCCCCAACACTCAACTCTCTCTCACAGATTTGGCTATGGTGGAAAGATGATTTGAGTGGAAAGCAACTTGGGGAAGGCTAGAGATCAAGATTCTTGTGGTAGGATTGCAATATCTTGATCTCAACACATGAGTAGGTGGTTCTCTCTCAGAAAATGAGTAGTGGAAGTGTAGGCACGTTCTAATGGCTCTCTCACAAATGGAGAATGGGGTGGAGGGGTATATATAGCCTCCACACAAAATCCAACCTTTACACACATTTGACCCAACTCGGTCAGACCAAATAGAAGAACTCGGTGAGACTGATTCAGTTCAAAATGTGAACATTAGGAATCTCGGTGGTACCGACTGGAACAACTCGTTGGGACCGATATGCTAGGGCTTAGGGCAAACATCAACTCGGTGGCACCGATTGCATCAACTCGGTTAGACCGAAGTGACGCAACAAGGCAACAGAGAGGATGCCAAGCAAACTCGGTGGGACCGATTGCACATTTCGGTGAGACCAAAATAATTGCAACAGGCAATAGAGAGTTTGCAAGGCCATCTCGCTGGGACCGAGATCCGTATCAGTGTGACCGAATTGTCTAGGATTTCTGGCAGTGGCTATGTCAACTGAACTCGGTGGCGCCGGATAGGATGGTTCGGTGGGACCGAGTCTGACTTAGAGTTTTGGACATATGTGGAAATGAGAAAGTGGCTAAGGGTTTTGGAGCAATATCACTAAGCACTTTGAGCAAGTAGACCATTAAGCAACACCTCATCCCCTTTTAATAGTATTGGCTTTCCTATGGACTCAATGTGATCTTGGATCACTAAAATAGAAATGAAGAGTCTTGAGCATTTGCCAATCTTTGTCCTTAGCATTCTGAGGGGTCCACATCTCTAGTCCATGCCATGCCAATCATTGAACTTTCTGAAATATTCAACTTGAATGGATATTAGTTCAATGAGCTATATGTTCTTATGAATTACCAAAACCACCAGGGGATTAGTTGCACTTTCAGCTATTGAAGATGTTGATGAAGATTGCCCTCCCAAAAATGAGAGGGTTGTTGGTGATGACGATGGCTTCGATTTCCCCCTCCAAGTGGGGAGTTCCCCTCGTGGAATCGCTCCGCCGGAGGGCAAAAGTGCTCCTGCCCAAGTTCCGCCTCAAGATGGCGGCGCTCCGTCCCGAATGTCCTGTCGGAGTAATGGGCCACGGGTAGCCTAACCCGGGTCCCTGTGCATTTCAAGACATTGGGCCGACTGCGCCCCTCAAGCATCAAGGATAAAGCGCCGCCTTCTGGTGGCCGGCTGGCTCACGAGGCCGGATGCCAGAGGACGGCCAAGCACCGGAAGACGGCCCCAAGACGGGCCGACTCCTAGCAGGCGGCCTCCAGAGAGGCCGGCTCCTAGAACAGGCGGCCCATGACGCCCTCAAAGTCTACGCCCCCATTAAGAAGACAAGACATGATGTCGCTACAGTATAGCCCATTCCCCCATATCCAGGGCACGGCGCGGCCACAGTGCTCCGTACAGGCAGAGATCTCCCCACGACGTGGCACTGTGGCCACCCCACCCTTGACGTCACTCCTACTAGGCGAAGCCCTGTTCCCACGACGGCCTGTCAGTACGGCCTGCGGGCGGCAGGCCCTACCAGGCAGCGAGAGACTGGAAGGCGGCAGAGCCAGACCAGTCAGACCAGTGGGAGGCCGGCCTCTAGCAAGCAGCCCCTCCTCCCTCGAAGTCCATGCGCCATTAAACCAGAAAAGACACGATGTGGCTACAGTGATTTCCCACCCGACGGCGGGACTGTAGCCACGCCCCCCCCCCCCCCCGACCAAGCACGCGTCATCTGCATTACGGCTAGAGCAACAAGCAGCTAATGAGACCCGCAAGTGGCGGGAGTGGCCTGTCGACTCCGAGCCAGACCAGTCGGCGGGGCCCACCAGGCGGCGGGCCTCGGCAGCTGACAGAGAAGCCGGTGGCCAGGGACGCTGACCGCCAGACCCTACACCCGGCTAGATGACTATTGTACCCCTGGGGGGGTAGGCCTATATAAACCCCCCAGGGCACCCATGCAAAGGGTTCGGACCTGTAAAGCCTAGACTCATCCAGAGTGAGGGGAGAGTCGGCCCTGCTCTCTTCTACCTCTGGCATACAGCTCGAGGAGCACCTTGTACTCACAAGTGCCTTAGTGATCATGCGGCGACCCCGCAGAGCAGGACTAGGGGTGTTATCTCCTAGGAGAGCCCCGAACCTGGGTAAAGTGCGCCGGCGTTCGTGTCTACGCCTCATCCCGCTTCCAGGCACCGGCGACGTTCTACTAACCCCCACCATGATAAGACATCCTTTGGCATATGTCGCATCCAACCCCCGACATGTCCTCTCCTTATTTTTTCTAGGTTTGATTTATATAGCAGAAGATGGGCACCCGAGGTGAGCTGGGCTGAGCACCACCCACCAGGGCGCGCCTGGGGGCTTGGCGCGCCCTGGTGTCTTGTGCTCACCAGGTGGCCAACCTCCGGTAGTTATTTTCTACAGTATTTTTTATATATTCCAAAACAATTCTTCGTAAATTTTCAGCTCATTTGTAGATGTGCAGAATAGGTATCTCTGACATAGCTTTTTCAGGTCCAGAATTCCAGCTGCCGGCATTCGCCCTCTTGGTGTAAACCTTGCATATTATGAGAGAAAAGGCATTAGAATTACTCCCAAAAGCATTATTATGCATAAAAACATTGTAACTAACAGTAGGAGATCATGATGCAAAATGGACGTATCAACTCCCCCAAGCTTAGACCTCGCTTGTCCTCAAGCGAAAGCCGATATCAAAAAACATGTCCACATGATTAGAGAGATAGGTGTCGATAAAAACAAAATACGGACATAGTAGCATCATGCTTATTATTATAACAGCAACAAGCTTTATCATATAACCTTTTCATATAACTTCTCATGAACAAGTAACAAATCATTACAACATCGAAGTGCAAAGCATAAACCTTATTGAAAACCAACAAACTATGTTCTCAGTCAACTTTGCAACTACAATTCATCATATTTTCAGGAAGGGTCTTGTATCGGAGCCTTTTGGCAGGTCCACATACTCAACCATCTTTTAGTCTTCTATGATTGCTAACACTCAAAGCATACCCATGAACAAAAAGTTTCAACCGGACCCATAGAAAGATAGGGGCTTATAGTTTTGCCTCCCAACGTATTCACCTCAGTGGTGATGTCAACAATAATAACTCATGATCACTCACATTCAACTGGATATATTTGCCTAGATCTTTCCTCACCACATGATGCTTGCAAAAAGAGAAAAAAAGGAATAGGGAAGAATACTTTGACTCTTACATAAAAGTAAATGCATAAAGGTAAAAGATAGGCCCTTCGTAGAGGGAAGCAGAGGTTGTCATTCGCTTTTTGGTTTGTATGCCAAATCCCTTAATGCAAAAGAACGTCATGTTATATTGCCCCTTATGATAGCAACCTTTATTATGCAATCTGTCACTTTTATTACTTTGCCATCACAAGTTTGTACAACGCTCAATTTTCTCTTACACTAAATGATCAAACACATTTAGAAGCAATTTTTATTGCCTTATTGCACCGATGACAACTTACTTGAAGGATCTTACTCAATCCATAGGTAGGTATGGTGGACTCTCAAAACATGGATTTGGGTTTAAGGTTTCTGGATGCACAAGTAGTATCTCTACTTAGTGTGGAATTTTTGGCTAGCAAAGATATTGAGCAAGCACCACATGTTGAAGGATCTATGACAATATAACTTCTATGTGAATATGAACAAACATAACTCATTACGTTGTCTTCCTTGTCCAACGTCAACAATTTTGGCATATAATATTTAATGGGGGCACACAATCATAAAAGATGTCCAAGATAGTGTATTTGCATGTGAATCTTCTCTTCCCTTATTAATTCTTTCATGAATTGCATCATTGACCAATGCTATGTTTGTCAATCTCCAACAAATTTTACCACTTATACTTTTTCTTTTGTGATGTCATTACTCACCATAAGATTAGCATATGATCTTTTTCATTTATTTATTTCTTTTATTTGATTGCAGCATAAAAGCAAAGAAACAAAAGCTCATACTAAACTTTATTATATAACTCTCACTCGATTACAAAGAAGGATAGATCACGAAACTAAAACTCGAAGATGGATCATGCTAAACTTTATTCAACTAATTTATGGTATAACTAAGGATCGAACTAAAATAGGAAAAGGTAATGACAGTGATGGTGATACGATACCGGGGCACCTCCCCCAAGCTTGGCACAAGCCAAGGGGAGTGCCCATACCCATGTATCAAGTCTCCTTTGGTGGGGAAGATGATTAAGGTGGTGGTGATGAGGTAGTAGGTTTATCCTCCGGTTTCCAGGGCAGGGGCTCACCATCAAAAGACAATGCATGAGTCTCCCGAGTCATGCAACTGGCAGCTATACTCATACCTTTAAATATTGTTTCATACTCAAAAAAACTGGTTTTGAAGATCATGGATTTGGCTTTGCAGAAAGTTGATATGCTCCTTGAAGCTGAAGACGATGTCCTTCATGGACCGGCCATCCACCATGTGGTCACGGGTAAATTCCATGATCATGGATTGATTGGCACTAAGTCCGTGCTCCACCATCCCCTTGCACTTGAAGATGTCTTGCTCCACCGCTTCAAGCCTGGCCTCCACGGTCCCCATCTTCTTGGGCCCTTGAACATCCCGGATGTGGTGCACCCCCTCACGCATCTCAATGGCTTCAGGGTGATGCATCACCTCCCGCAAATACGAGTTGATGACCTTCTCAAAGAACTTGTCCTTGGAGGAACTTGGTGGAGCCATGGTGATTTAGATCTGGTAGGAAAAACAGCACGAAACAAGAGCAGGAGGTTTTTCTACGATGCGGTGGTCAGATCGTTCTGGAGTATATATAAATATTTTTTATCTTTGGAAACAAGAATATGGAAGAAAAACGGAGTCGGGAAGGTTCTCGAGGTGGTACAACTGTCGGATTCAAGGCTCCGCAGACCCAAGAAGGTTCGAACTCTGGGGCGTGTGCGAAGATCTCAACCTCTCAAGCCTAGAGCCCGTCACCCCACAGCCTAGCCTAGCCGAACTCACGTGAGCAAGGAAGAAGATGAACACGGCAGTTTATCCAGGTTCGGGCCACCTTGCGGTGTAATACCCTACTCCTACTTTGTGGTGTATTTGCCTCACGAGGGCCTGAGGATGAACGACCTCGCGAAGGCTCGAGGGTAAGAATGAGTCAACCCCTTCTATGGTGGTGGCTAACCTATATTTATAGTGGCCTTGGTCCTCTTCCCTTGAAAATTAGGCGGGAAGGGATCCCACAATGGCGAATTTGAAAGGGGACAAGTAGTACATCTAATCCCGATGAAAGGTGGTCTTCGCCTGCAAAGCTTCTGGTCGTGACGCAGTGGTGGGCTCGGCAATGACCTCCGCCTTGCCGAGCCTGTGGTCTTGGTCTTGTAGCACCAGAATGGAAACCTTTGAGAGATTCCTCGGGAACCCATGCCTGTCCTTGCCTCCTTAGCACCAAAAAGGAAACTGCCTCCTCTGCGCCCGCTGGCGCCCGCCTGGCCATGGTCGTCATGGATCATGTCACCTCAGCCTCATGAGGTGGGGTACCTGCATAGAAATCTCCGCTCCTCGGGAGGCCGCCTGGGGAGGCCGCTCCCTCATGAGGTCTTGGTGTCGTCCTCCTCGCGAGGCCTAGCCCCTCGCGAGGGTCTTGTCTTGGTGGTCTTGGAGATGGGCCGTACCAGGCCGTTGAGGAAGCCATGCCGTGGGCCACAGGCAGGCAAGTCTGGGTACCCTAGTTCCCAAAATGCCGACAGTAGCCCCCGGGCCCAAGGCGTGCTCGGGCTGGCTTCGAGGCGAAGCCAAGGGGCAAGGCTTAAGTGCCGCGGGCCCGGTTGACGTGTGGCGCTTGACGGGACGCGGATGCCTTCCGCCTCCCCATGTCGCCTCGGCAACTGTCCGGACTGACAAAAAGGATGGCTTTCACCGCCAGGCCATCATTACTCCTCCTCGCCTTGTTTCAGATCCCCTTTCCTCCTCCAAGGACCGTTGTAGATCCAATCGAGCTCGGCTTCCCCTTTTCCTTCTCCAGTTCTGGCGCCGGTGACCTCGCAGATGGCCCCAAAGAAGTCGAAGCCCGCGGTGCAAGCCGCAAGCTCTCCTCCCTCTCCTGCGCCGGCACTCAGTGCATCCTCCATCACCGAGGAGGGCCACCTCGCCCTCGTGCTCTTGTACACAGCGAGCGACGAGAATGAGTGGAAGGAGACCATGGTCCTGGCCGGCTCCGCCGAGCGGCAGACTCTAGCTTGGACGGTTTAACCCTTCTTCCTCCACAACATCTTCGCGGGGCTTGTCCCCCCTCTCTCTGAGTTCTTCACCGCCGTCCTCGACCACTACCAGATCTAGGCCCTGCACTTTCAACCCAACTCCATCCTCCTCCTGTCCATGTTCGCCTTCTACTGTGAGGCATTTGTGGGCATGAGGCCCTCCGTGCCACTCCTCCGGCACTTCTTCTCCCTACGGCTGCACGATCCGACCCAGCGCTCCGGTTGCGTGTCCTTCATCACGGTCCAAAAGAACAACATGCTCATGAGGGCCGGGAAGAAGGTGGAAAGCTTCTGGCGCCTCTGGGTCTTCATGGACACCAAGGGCCTCAACGAGCGGCTGGAGCTGCCGACTGTGCTGCCCGAACGGGTCGAGAGGTAGAGCCATGAGAAGTTCTCCGACCCCCTGGTAGCGCCTGTCCGGAGGAAGATGACCTCAGACATGGCTGCCAGGGCACTGACGGGGGGCCATGCTCGTGAAGGAGTTTCTGACGCAGCATCTTGCTCTGCTCCAATAGCACATGCGCCCCATGTGGGAGTTCCAGGGCGCAGCAGATGACATCAGGCTACGCTCGGGGAGCTTGACGGGCAAGGAGATGGACAAGGCCATGAACATCCTACTCGAGGGTGAGCCGGGCAACCTTCCGGAGGCCTACGCTCCGTTGTACCACCACGCTGACAGGGAAGTGTTGGTCGCCGCCATGCCCGTCTTCGACGAGCTGGGGCTCACGTCGCCTGAGCGCCCCAACTCCCCGGTGCCTGTGTCCTCCGGCACCAGTGTCGGGAAAGAGGGCGAGGGGGACTCGGAGGCGACCGAGGATGATGTGGCGGAGATCTCCCCCTGTCTTAGAGCGAGCTCCTTTGCAGCCTTGCAGACGACAACGACGAAGCCGACGAGCCCCCGGCCGTGGAATCCCCATCCTCCACCGGGGTCCTCACGAGGTCCAGAGCCACTCCTCGGACCCTGCGAAGGTCAGGCCAGGTAACCCCGAAGAAGAGTGGGGCAGCACCCCTCCCGGGGGCACCCCGCCGGCCGCCGGAGTGGATGCGGTCCTACAGGTCGTGTCCCCTCAGGGCGATGCCTCTGCCTTGCCAGGCGGCAGCGCCACACCGGGGCCAGCCGAAGAGCACCCCGCCAACTCCCCAAGCCCGACCAAGGCCGCGCCAAGGAAAAGCGGGTGTGTCCCAGCCCCGACCAAGAAGGAGAAGAAGAGGACGTGGATCACTCCTGACGAGTAAGTACCTTACCTTGTTTTTGTTTAGCACATAATAGCACCGTGCCCATAGTGCTCCCCTCCTGATGACCAAGATGGGCGTCGTGATGAAGAAGAGGAAGGAGGGAGCCGGGGCTCAAGAGGTGCCGCCTCTTGCCGCAGCCGTAACCCCTCCGGCACGGGTGGAAGAGGTCGTCACGCGTCTCCTTGCGATGGAGCAGCCCCCCCAGGACGTGGTGATGCGGCCTCACGAGGAGCTGGCTCCCGCGCGCTAGCAAGCCGCGGAGCCATCCGCCCTTGCCGTGCCCGAGGAGGGCTCAGTGCCTCCTGTGCCCCAAGCTGTCCTCGCCACCGTTTCCCCGGTGGTGGCCCCAGCCGACGCGCCGGTGCCGCCTCCTCCCCAAGCCCTTACGCTGGCGGACTGTGGCCCTCTCATCAGGCCAGGTGCCCTGGACGAAGCCTACGCTGCGCTGGGTCAGCTCTGAGCCGACCTCCAGGATGCTGACAGGTGCCTCGTGATGGAGCGCCTGGGGCTTGTCTCAGGGTGACTCCAGGGCGACACGTCTGCCAAGATGGCATGGGGGCTCGCGACGCAGCGTTAGCCAATGCTGCGTCCGCTGAGGAGTGCCGCGCCGAGGCGGAGGCCAAGCTGAAGGCCCTCCAGGAAGAGCAAGCCACGCACGCCCAATGGCTCCAGCAACGGGAAGAGGACCTGAAGGCCCGTGAAGCGGAGTTCGCCGATCGCGACACCATGCTGAAACAGGTGGCCGCCGACTAGGCCGTGGAGCATGGCCGCCTAGCCATGCTGAAGAAGGAGGCGGCCAATGCTCAGGCATCCCACACCCAGCACGTCTCCGAGTCAGTAGCCTAGCTGGAGGCCAGGGAGAATCACTTGCTGCTGGAGAGAAGAAGGCAGCCACGGAACGCAACGCCTTCCTCTCCCTTGAGCTCAAGGCTCGCGACGCGCTACGCTCCATCTGCAGGGGAGGGTACGAGGAGCCGCTGGCGACCCTCGAGGATTGCCTCACGGGGCTCTTTCCCAAGCTCACGGAGGCGCTCAAGGGTGCTTCCGCCAAAGTGGACTCCATCCTGGAGCAGGAGTGCCGCTTGCTCTTCTCCGCAGCCACGACGCGCGTCTTCGGCCAGCTCTTCCTTCAGGACCCTGGCTTCAACTTCAGCAAGATGATCTGTTTGATTGCTCCTGGGTCCCGTGCTTTTGCTGAGGAGGCCGTGAAGGGTCACGTGGACATGTTGCTGAAGAAGTTTCTCTGCGTCCCTGATCCCGAGGCTCTGGCAGCGGAGGCCGGCGGCGGCAATGACGGTGGCAGCAATGTCGATGGTGGGATTCCGGCGACCAGCGTGAGCTGCGGCGATGGCCAAGGCGGTGGTGGCACTTCTTCCTAGTTTTATTCCTGCAACATTTACCATGCCTCGTGGAGCTGTAAGACTTCTGTTTGAATTTGTGGAACACTTGTGCTTGTAATAAATGTTACGGCTCTGCGATTTCATTTTCGTGCTTGGTTTCCTTCTTTTTTGCTTTTGTGCTCTGCGTCGGCAGGGCCCAGCCCCGCGCATACCTCGACCGCTGTTGGGGCATCCGGATCACCAGGACGACACCAAGGGGTGAGGGGCTACATGACTAGTGAGGCCCCTGAGTCGCGGTGCTCAGGAGATCCCCCTTGACGTGCAAGCAGCCCTCATGAAGGAAGCGTAGGCAACCGCGAGGTTAATCCGGAGCCCCCATACCTTTGCTTGCCAGCTTACGCCTGGGAGGGGCGCGCGAAGACCAGGTACCCGGACCTAGTAGGGTAGCGTGTGCCAGGCCTGGCCTGGGCACATCCCCCGTGTCCAGCCCCCTCGCGCATACCTCTTGAGGGGAAAGCTGTGAGGTGTTACCGGGTGAAGAGCCGAGAGGCTGTCCCGAGGTTGATGTGGCCACGAGGGCGCCCTCAGTTGTTTATCCACCAGCGCGGAGCATGGTGCTTCCACTTTAGCATGGGCATAGCCGCTCCTCGGCCGTGTCGTCCGCCAGCGCGGAGCATGGGGCTTCCACTGGTGCGTGGGCATAGTCGCTAGTCGACCATGTCATCCGCCAGCGCAGAGCATGGCGCTTCCACTGGTGCGTGGGCGGGTGTTCCCTCGGGGGGGGACTCCGGGGCGTGTACAGCCCCGTTCGTACGTGTGGCTAGCATGGCAGAACTCGAGGAGGTTTATCTGGGCACTCGTGAGCCAGCGCGGGACTCACGAGGCCCTGCCTCAAGGTAGGTTGCGCCTGATTTTTGTGGCGTGGGGCACGCTTATGACACCTGTCGAGTGATGGGGGGGGAGGGGTCCTACGCCGAATGCCCATCCGGAGGTTATCGCACGAGAAGGCCGGACACCAATGACCCCAGGAGGTGACGTGAATGGGGCCGGCCCGCCAGATAGAGCTCAGCCATTGGTTTTATTGACGCTGCAGGGACGGACCCGAGCACAGACACCGTGCCATGTCTTCTCATGCAACGATCCCACAGAAAAACACCCGGCGCACGGCGCCCGCTACGGCGAAACGCCGAACTGCGGTCATACGAACCGGGCCGTGTGCCCTTACTCGCCTACAAGCGATTAGCTCATGTGAGAACAAGGAACCAAGGACCCCGGGAGGTGACGCGCACGGGAGCTGGCCCGCGGGACAGAGCTCGATCACTTGGATTCAACAACGCTGCAGGGATGGACTCGAGCACAGACGCCGTGCCAGTCCTTAATCATGAGGCGGTCGTGGGCGGGTTTGCAAGGGCACAGCGACATCATGGTGATGAAGCACCGGACATGCAGTTGAAATACTTGGGGAATTCATAAAGGCAAGGCCAGTTCTCATACATGCGCAAAAACTATACAGCTGCGGGGATGGGCCCCAGCAGCCTGAGGATGATGTAGCTCGGGGGGCGCCCTCAATCTGAACAAACCAAAAAGTCACCTGGCACCATCGTTGTAGGAGAGTCGAGTAGCGAAAGACACTTGCTACAGAAATTGCTCCTCATGAGCGGAGCGGCTCCGGAGGCTCGCCTAGCTCACGAGAGTCCGGCACTTCCTCCGACAGGACCGCCTGGCACCTGGTGTCGGTGTCAAAACCGGCAGATCTCGGGTAGGGGGTCCCGAACTGTGCGTCTAAGGTCGATGGTAACAGGAGACGGGGGACATGATGTTTACCCAGGTTTGGGCCCTCTGTATGGAGGTAATACCCTACGTCCTGCTTGATTGATCTTGATTAATATGAGTATTACAAGAGTTGATCTACCGCGAGATCATAATGGCTAAAACCCTAGAAGTCTAGCCTGTCTGATTATGATTGCCTCTACGGACTAAACCCTTCGGTTTATATAGACACCGGAGGGGACTAGGGTTGTACAAAGTCGGTTACAGAGAAAGGAATCTTTCATATCCGAACGCCAAGCTTGTCGTCCATGCCAAGGAGAGTCCCATCCGGACACGGGAGAGAGCCTTCGGTCTTGTATCTTCATGGCCCATCAGTCCGGCCCACATTACGTTGCCCGGACGCCCGAGGACCCCTTAATCCAGGACTCCCTCACCTGGCCTCGTGAGCTGCCAAGGCATCCTGCGCGAACCGCTGGTCCGAGGTGGCCATGTTCAGTAGACCAAACGGCATGCGGACGTAGCTGCAGGGGTAGCCCCCACTTCGGCCGACATGCGACGGCCAGAAGAGCTCTTGCGAAGCAGCTCTGTTGAGTCCTAGAATGTTGATGCAGACGCGCAGCTCGCAACCCACATCGGGGGCTACAGCTGCACTGGGAGGCTGTGCGGGACGACACTCGCCGCGCATGGCCCTTGCCTCCTGAAGCTCCTCGATCGCCTTGATGATGAACTCTCGCGCACCTGGCGCCTCACGCCGTGCACCTTGCTCGCGGGGGCGTGCATCAAAGCACGCCTCCAAGTGGTGCCTGAGCACCTCCCTCATTGCCTTGGTCAGGTCAGAGGCTCTCCAGACAGGAGCCCCCAAGCCCGTCCTGAGGGAGGCGTCGGGTGCGCCTTCCTATGCGGGAGGAAGGGGCGCTCCAGCAGCGGGTGAGGAGCCTGAAGTGCCGTCGGCAGGTGCACCAGCCTCCTGGCGCTTCTTGAGGAGTTGCTTCTTCTTCTTGGGTGTGATCTCAGAAAACAGGACAGCGCCCTCGTCGTTTGGGTTGTCAGCCGCCGCGGCTTGGTAGGTGCGCTCGAGGGAGCACACTGCATCCTTCTCATCGCAGACGACCGTGATGATGCCACCACTTCCGGGCATCTTGAGGACATTGTTGCCGTGGTGGGTTGCCGCCATGAACTTGGTGAGGGACGGATACCCGAGGATGGTGTTGTACGGGAGGCCGATATGGGCGACGTCGAAGTCGATGAGCTCAGTGTGGTAGTTGTTGCGGTTGCCGAAGGTGACAGGGAGGCATATCTGCCCCAGGGGGGTGGTGGAGCCATCAGTCACTCCTGAGAAAGGCTTGGTCAGAAGGAGCTGATCATAGGGCACTTGGAGTGCCTCGAATGTCTCAACGGGGAGGACATTGAGCCCTACGCCACCGTCAATGAGGGTCTTGGTGACGAGGACGTTGCTGATGGTGGGCGTGTAGATCATGGGTAGCGTGCCTCCAACGGCCGAGCACTTGAGGTGATCCTTGGAGTCAAAAGTGATGGTGCATTGTGACCACATGAGGGGACACGCGGCCTCGAGCCTCGGGAGAGCCGCGTTCACCTCACGAGCGAATTGCTTGAAGATGCGTTGTGAGGTTGGGGCCTGCGCACCACCTAGGATGCAGGCGATAGCACGAGGTTCTTGGAAGCCCCCAGCCCCGTCATCCTGCCGGTTGTCGTCGTTCCTCCTTGGTGGCGGCGGAAGCGGAGGGAGGCCAGCATTGCCCTGAGGACAGGCCTCACGAGGTTGATCATGCCAGAACCCATCACGAGGCTCGCCGCGCCAGCGGTCCTCACGAGGCTGATCACGCCAGTCCTGACGGGGGTCGCGGTTGTCCCAGCGGCCTCCGTCGCGGCCATAGCCCCGGTCACCATGCTCGGGGCGGCGACCAAGGCGCCCATCGCAGAGGGACCTGAGCTCTTGGTAGTCATTGGTGTTGTGGCTGTGTACGTTGTGGAAGATGCAGAACGGGCGGTTGCCCCTGGAGGACTCGTCGTGGTCACGACCACGCTTCATCTCAGGTTCAGCCGCAAGTACGGTGGGACCCTTGCGCTTTGCCTCTTTAGCCTTGGCCTTCTTGTCCTCGGGGTCTGCCTCAGGAAGCTCCAGGAGAGAGAGGCGGCCCTCCTCGGCCCTTGCGCATCTGTTCGCCAGGTTGAACATCTCCAGCGCCAAGCACAGATCTTCATTGATGGCGAGCTCCTACTTCATATTGATGTCCCGGACGCCTTCAGAGAATGCCGAGATGATGGCTTCGTCAGATGCCTTTGGGATCCTGAGACGGATGTTCGTGAAGCGCTGTATGTACTTGTGCAAGATCTCGCCCGGCTGCTGCTTCACGCGCCGCAGGTCGCCCACTGCAGGAGCATAGTCGCGAGTTCCCTGAAAGTTGGCGATGAAGCGCTCGTGAAGCTCATCCTAGGAGGAGATCGACCCCATCAGGAGGTTTAGGAGCCAAGAGCGCGCGCCATCCTTGAGGGCCATGGGGAACCAGTTCGCCATGACCTTGTCATCGCCGTTCGCCGCTTCGATGCGCAGCGCGTAGAGCTGGAGGAATTCCGCGGGGTCAGGAGTGTCGTCGTAACATGGAGGCAGATCCGGCTTGAACTTGCCAGGCCAGGCAATGCGGCGCAACTCCGGGGTGAAAGCACGGCAGCCTGTCGCACTCACAGGTGCAGGCCGCATGGGTGGAGCTTGGTCCTGATGCCCGTGCGCCGCAACCTTCAGTGGTGCGTGGTCCTGGTGCTGGCGCTCCGGTGCCGGGAGCGCGTGCGCATCAACTTGCGGACGCTGGATCACCTGGCAGCTTGCTTCATCGCGTGCCGGCGCCCCGCGTGGTGGGTCGCGCCTGGGTGCGTCACGCCTGGGCTCAGGGTTGGCGCCGCGCAGAGGAGGAGGAGGAGGAGGCGCGCCATGAGCCACGTCGCCCACCTGGGATGCCGAGGGAAGGAGCGAGCGGGACGGTGCGGGGGCCTCGCCGGCGGCGTTGACAAGCTCGGCGATGCGGCCAAGCTAGTCATCGTAGAGGTCATTGGCCGGGCGGTAACGCAGGAGCTCACACGCCATGAGCAGCGCAGCCTGCGCGTTTGCCGGCCCGCGGCGAGCATGGGAAGACGATGCCGTCGCCGGAGTGGGTGACGGAGTTGTGGTGCGGTCATCACGCCGCATGGAAGGTGGCAACGACGAATCCTGCTGCTCACGAGCAGCAGGGTCAGTGGCAGCGTTAGCCACCGGGGAGGCAGAGCAGCGAGGAGCGTTGTTGCCCACGGGTGCCGTCTGGGCGACACGAGCGGCCCGATGCTCGGCACGGACACGGCGAGCGTCGGCCATGAGAGCAACAGAACGGAGGTGAAGCGAATGGTGGAAGAAGGACTTTGACACGCCCCTACCTGGCACGCCAAATGTCGGATTCAGGGCTCTGCAGACCTAAGAAGGTTCGAACACTGGGGCGTGTGTGAAGATCTGAACCTCTCAAGCCTAGAGCCCGTCGCCCCACAGCCTAGCCTAGCCGAACTCGCATGAGCAAGGAACAAGATGAACACGGTAGTTTAACCAGGTTCGGGCCACCTTGCGGTGTAATACCCTACTCCTACTTTGTGGTGTATTTGCCTCACGAGGGGCTGAGAATGAACTAGTAGAGAGGATGAACGACCTCGCGAGGGCTCGAGGGTGAGAATGAGTCGACCCCTTCTATGGTGGTGGCTAACTTATATTTATAGTGGCCTTGATCCTCTTCCCTCGAAACTTAGGCGGGAAGGGATCCCACAATGGCCAATTTGAAAGGGGACAAGTAGTACATCTAATCCTGATGAAAGGTGGTCTTCACCTGCAAAGCTTCTGGTCGTGACTCAATGGTGGGCTCGGCGATGACCTCCGCCTTGCCGAGCCTATGGTCTTGGTCTTGTAGCACCGAAATGGAAATCTTTGAGAGATTCCTCGGGAACCCATGCCTGTCCTTGCCTCCTTAGCACCAAAGAGGAAACTTCCTCCTCTACGCCCGCTGGCGCCCACCTGGCCATTGTCGTCATGGATCATGTCACCTCAGCCTCATGAGGTGGGGTACATGCATAGAAATCTCCGCTCCTTGGGAGGCCGCCTGGGGAGGCCGCTCCCTCGGGAGGTCTTGGTGTCGTCCTCCTTGCGAGGCCTAGCCCCTCGCGAGGGTCTTGTCTTGGTGGTCTTAGAGATGGGCCGTACCAGGCTGGCGAGGAATCCATGCCGTGGGCCGCAGGTAGGCAAGTCTGGATACACTGGTTCCCAGAACGTCGACAACAACCCACCTAGGCGCACCAGGCAAGGCAGGCACCCTGGTGTCTTGGGCCCTCCTCGGTTGCCTTCCTGGTTATTTCTTATTTTCCTAATTTTTGTAATATTCCAAAACTAACAGAAAATATTTTTGCAGATTTTTCGGAGTCCGTTTACTTACCGTATCATGTACCTCCTCTTTTTTAGGGTTCTGGAGTGTTCCGGAAGGTTTCTTTTATGTGTTACTCCGGTGTCATGGTTTGAATAATATTGCTTTCAACCTTGATAGGCGTACCTGAGATATAGTGTTTAATTCTTTGTCCATTGACCACCTTCGGGTTAGTGCCTTCGGCATTATTAATCTTAATAGCTCCAGAGCGATAAACCTCTTCAATAATACATGGTCCTTCCCATTTGGAGTGAAGTTTTCCTACAAAGAATCTAAAACGAGAGTTGTACAAAAGAACATATTCTCCTACTTTGAATTCCTGCTTTTGGATTCTTTTATCATGCCATCTTTTAACCTTTTCTTTGAATAGTTTGGCATTTTCATAGGCTTGGGTTCTCCATTCATCTAGTGAGCTAATATCAAACAACCTCTTTTCACCGGCAAGTTTGAAGTCATAATTAAGTTCTTTGATTGCCCAATATGCTTTATGTTCTTACTCAAGAGGTAAATGACAAGCTTTTCCATAAACCATTTTATAAGGAGACATTCCCATAGGATTTTTATAAGCTATTTTGTAGGCCCAAAGTGCATCATCCAATTTCTTAGACCAATTCTTTCGGGACCTATTGACAGTCTTTTGTAATATTAGTTTTATTTCTCTATTGCTAAGTTCAACTTGACCACTAGATTGAGGATGATAGGGTGATGCAATTCTATGGTTAACATCATATTTAGCAAGCATTTTAAGAAAAGCACCATGAATAAAGTGTAAACCACCATCAGTCACTAAGTATCTAGGGACTCCGAACCTTGGGGAAATGACCTCTTTAAGCATTTTAATGGAAGTGTTGTGGTAAGCACTACTAGTTGGAATAGCTTCTACCCACTTAGTGACATAATCAACAACAACCAAAATATGAGTATACCTATTAGAGGAAGGAAAAGGTCCCATATAATCAAAACCCCAACATCTATTGGTTTAATAACAAGTGAATAATTCATAGGCATTTCCTGACGCTTACCGATATTACCAATTCTTTGACATTCATCACAAGACAAGGCAAACTTACGAGCATCCTTGAAAAGAGTAGGCCAATAAAAACCAGATTGCAATACCTTGTGAGCAGTTCTATCTCCCGCATGATGTGCTCCATAAGCTTCGGAGTGAAATTTCCGTAAAATTTGTTCCTGTTCATGCTCAGGTACACAACGTCTAATAATACCATCTACTCTTTCTTTATAAATATGTGGGTCATCCCAAAAGTAATGTCTTAAATCATAGAAGAATTTTTTATTTTGTTGGTATGTGAAACTAGGTGGTATATATTTAGCAACAATGTAATTACCATAGTCAGCATACCAAGGAGTATTATGAGAAACATGTATTGCAGCTAGTGGTTCATCAGGAAAGCTATCATCAATAGGTAGTGGGTCATCAAGAATATTTTATAACCTAGACAAATTATCAGCTACAGGGTTCTCAGCTCCTTTCCTATCAGTGATATGTAAATCAAATTCTTGTAGCAAGAGAACCCACCAAATGAGTCTAGGTTTAGCATCTTTCTTTTCAATAAGATATTTTATAGCAGCATGATCAATGTGAACAATCACTTTAGAATCAACTATGTAAGATCTGAATTTATCACAAGCAAACACAACTGCTAAAAATTCTTTTTCAGTAGTAGCATAATTTCTTTGGGCACTGTCTAGAGTTTTGCTAGCATAATGGATAACATTTAATTTCTTATCAACTCTTTGTCCTAGAACAGCACCAACAACATAATCACTAGCATCACACATAATTTCAAAAGGCAAGTTCCAATCAGGTGGTTGAACAATAGGTGCAGAAGTTAAGGCTTTCTTAAGTGTTTCAAAGCCTTCCACACAATCATCATCAAAAACAAATGGAACATCCTTTTGTAAAATATTAGTAAGAGGCCTAGAAATTTTAGAGAAGTCTTTAATAAACCTCCTATAGAAACCAACATGACCAAGGAAACTACGAATACCTTTAATATCTTTAGGACATGGCATTTTCTCAATTGCATCAACTTTAGCTTTATCCACCTCAATACCTCATTCAGAAATTTTATGCCCCAAGACAATACCTTCATTAACCATAAAGTGGCACTTCTCCCAATTCAAGACAAGATTAGTTTGTTCACATCTCTGCAAAACTCGATCAAGGTTGCTTAAGCAATCATCAAAAGAAGTTCCGTAAATGGAAAAATCATCCATGAAAACCTCAAAAATGTTTTCACAAAAATCAGAGAATATAGCAGTCATACATCTTTGAAAGGTAGTAGGTGCATTGCATAAACCAAAAGGCATACGTCTATAAGCATAAGTTCGAAAGGGACAAGTAAAGGTGGTTTTCTCTTGATCAGATTGTGACACATGTATTTGAGAGAAACTAGAATATGCATCAAGGAAACAAAAATGTGTGTGCTTAGATAATCTTTCCAACATTTGAGCAATAAAAGGCAAAGGGTAATGATCTTTCCTAGTAGCTTTGTTTAATTTTCTAAAATCAATTACCATTCTATAGCCAGTAACAATTATTTGTGGAATAAGTTCATTTTTATCATTAGGAACAACAGTAATACCTCCTTTCTTAGGGATGCAATAAACAAGACTTACCCATCTACTATCAGCTATGGGATAGATTATACCTGCTTCCAGAAGCTTTAATATTTCAGTTCTTACCACTTGTTTCATTTTAGGATTCAATCGTCGTTGGTGATCAACAACGGGTTTAGCATCAGGTTCCATATTAATCTTATGCTGACATAGAGTGGGACTAATGCCCTTAAGATCATCAAGAGTATATCCAATAGCAGCTCGGTGCTTCCTCAGAATTTTTAATAATCTTTCTTCTTCATGTTCTGAAAGGTTAGCACTAATAATAACAGGATATATCTTTTTCTCATCAAAATAAGCATACTTCAAAGTGTCAGGCAATTGTTTTAATTCAAACACAAGATCACCTTTAGGTGGAGGAGGACCTCCCAGAGTTTCAATAGGCAAATTGTGTTTTAGGATAGGTTGTTGTTCAAAGAATATTTTATCTATTTCATTTCTTTCATGCAAGTGCATATCATTTTCATGGTCTAGCAAATATTGTTCTAAAGGATTAGTAGGGGCACGGCAATAGAAGCAAGAATGATTATTTCATCCTTATTAGGTAATTCTTCATTACGAGGTTGTCTACTAAACATAGAGAAATTAAACTCATGAGACTCATCACCAAAACTGACACTGACAATTTGTTTTTCACAATCTATCTTAGCATTGATAGTGTTCAAGAAAGGTCTACCAAAGATAATGGGATAAAAGTCATCTTGTGGGGAACCAAGAACTAGAAAATCAGTAGGTTATTTTATTTTCCCACACAAGACTTCAACATCTCTAACTATCCCAAGTGGTGTGATGGTGTCTCTATTAGCAAGTTTAATAGTAACATCTATGTCTTCCATTTCAGCGGGTGCTATGTCATTCATAATTTCTTGGTAAAGAGTAAAAGGAATAGCACTCACACTAGCACCCAAGTCACATAAACCATGATAGCAATGATCTCCAATTTTAACTGAGACAACAGACATGCCAACTATGGGTCTATGTTTATCTATTTCATCAGGTTTGGCAATTCTAGCAGCTTGATCGCAGAAATAAATAACATGCCCATCAATATTTTCTACCAAGAGATCTTTAACTATAGCAACACTAGGTTCTACTTTAATTTGTTCAGAGGGTTTAGGTGCTTTAATATTACTTTTGCGAACCATAGTTGATACTTTAGCATGTTCCTTTATCGTAACAAGGAAAGGTGGTTTTTCAATATAAGCAGTTGGCACAACTGGATCAACATTGTAAATGATAGTCTCATCTTTAGCTAAAACAAGTTCTTTAATTTCTTCTTTAATAGGGGGATAATATTTAAACCACTTCTCCTTAGGGAGATCAACATGAGTAGCAAATGATTCACAGAAAGAGGCTACTATCTCAGAGTCAAGTCCATATTTAGTGCTAAACTTTTGAAAAGCATCGGTATTCATAAAAGATTTAAAACAATCAAACTTAAGCTTAATACCTGACTCTTTACCTTCGTCGAGTTCCCAATCTTCAAAGTTGCGTTTAATTCTTCTAAGAGATCCCACTTGAAATCAATAGGCTTCTTCATAAAATAACAAGTACAAGAAGTATCGAGCATGGATCGATCATCATGAGAAAGACGAGCATAAAAATTCTGAATAATAATTTCTCTTGAGAGCTCATGATTGGGGCATGAATATAACATTGACTTCAGACTCCCCCAAGCTAGAGCGATACTTTCTCCTTCACGAGGCCAAAAATTATATATATACCGATCACGATGAACTAGATGCATAGGATAATTTTTTTGGTGAAATTCCAATTTCAATCGATTCTAGTTCCAAGATCCAATATCATCGCATAGCCTATACCATGCCAATGCCTTTCCCTTCAAATATAAAGGGAAGAACTTCTTCTTAGCTTCATCTTCGGGCAAACCTGCAAGCTTAAACAATCCATAAATTTCATCCACATATATCAAATGCATATCAGGATGTTCAGTTCCGTCTCCTGCATAAGGATTAGCTAGCAGTTGTTCTATCATACCCGAAGGAATTTCATAACCAATATTTTCAGTAGGTGCAGTAGTTTGAGGGGCAACTAATTTTGCCTCCGGTCGAGGTGAAGATACCCCGAACAAACCCCTCAAAGGATTGTTTTCCATAGTAACAAGTGACAATAAATTTCAGCACACTATATAAATTTTTCCTTACCAATTTCCACTTACCAAGAGTGCTTCACTCCCCGGAAATGGCACCAGAAAAGAGTCTTGATGACCCACAAGTATAGGGGATCAATCATAGTCCTTTCGATAAGTAAGAGTGTCGAACCCAACAAGGAGCAGAAGGAAATGACAAGTGGTTTTCAGCAAGGTAATTTCTACAAGCACTAAAATTGTCGGTAACAGGTAGTTTGATAGCAAGATAATTTGTAATGAGCAAGTAATGGTAACGGTAAATAAAGTGCAGCAAGGTAGCCCAATCCCTTTATGGCAAAGGACCAGCCAAAACGGTCTTTTATAATAAGCAAAGCGTTCTTGAGGGCACACAGGAATTCCACCATGTCACTTTCATCATGTTGGTTTGATTCGTGTTCGCTACTTTGATAATTTGATATGTGGGTGGACCAGTGCTTAGGTGTTGTTCTTACTTGAAAAAACCTCCTACTTATGATTAACCCCCTCGCAAGCATCCGCAACTATGAGAAAAGTATTAAGAGAAAATCTAACCATAGCATTAAACATATGGATCCAAATCAGTCCCTTATAAAGTAGTGCATAAACTAGGGTTTAAGCTTCTGTCACTCTAGCAACCCATCATCTAATAACTACTCCACAATGCATTCCCTTAGGCCCAAAGATGGTGAAGTGCCATGTAGTCGACGTTCACATGACACCACTAAGGGAATCGCAACATACATATCATCAAAATATCGAACACATATCAAGTTCACATGATTACTTGCAACATGACTTCTCCCGTGACCTCAAGAACAAAAGTAACTACTCACAAAAGATATTCATGATCAAGATCAGAGGGGTATTAAATAGCATAATGGATATGAACATATAATCTTCCACCAAATAAAACATATAGTAATCAACTACAAGATGTAATCAACACTACTAGTCACCCACAGGTACCAATCTGAGGTTCAGGTACAAAGATTGAACTCAAGAGATGAACTAGGGTTTGAGAGGAGTTGGTGCTATTGAAGATGTTGATGAAGATTGCCCTCCCAAAGATGAGAGGGTTGTTGGTGATGACGATGGCTTCGATTTCCCCCTCCAGGAGGGAATTTCCCCCGGCGGAATCGCTCCGCCGAAGGGCAAAAGTGCTCCTGCCCAATTTCCACCTCGAGACAGCGGTGCTCCATCCCGAAAGTTCTCTCCTTATTTTTTCTAGGTCAAAATGACTTATATACCAGAAGATGGGCACCGTAGGTGGGCTGGGCTGAGTGCAACCCACCAGGGCGCGCCTGGGGGGCTTGGCGCGCCCTGGTGTCTTGTGCTTACCAGGTGCCCCCCCTCCGGTAGTTATTTGCTCCAGTATTTTTTATATATTCCAACACAATTCTCCGTAAATTTTCAGCTCATTTGGAGATTTGCAGAATAGGTATCTCTGACATAGCTTTTTCAGGTCCAGAATTCCAGCTGCCGGCATTCTCCCTCTTGGTGTAAACCTTGCATATTATGAGAGAAAAGGCATTAGAATTACTCCCAAAAGCATTATTATGCATAAAAACATTGTAAATAACAGTAGGAAATCATGATGCAAAATGGACATATCAGCATCTCACGATGACCTGTCATAACACTGAGAAGCATGTATTCACCATGGCCTACCCCCTCTCGGTGTTGGTCAACGCCGTAGATCGCCTCGGGCCACCGGATGGGTGCTTGATCTGGAAACCGCATGAGGGGGGGGACCACTGAAAGTGCAACTAATCCCTGTGTAGTTTTGGTAATTAATAACAACATATATGTCATTGATCTAATAAACATTGATGATAGATTTCAGAAAAGATCAATGATTGGCATGGCAAGGACTAATGGATGTGGACCCCTAAAAATATCAAGGACAACGGATTGGCTACTACAACACTCTTCATTTTTGGTTTAGTGATCCAAGATCACATTGAGTCCCGTAGGAAAGCCAATACTATTAAAAAGGGATTAGGTATTGTTGATGAGGTTGATCTCAAAGTGCTTAATGATATTGCTCCAAAAACCCTCCATCGCTTTCCCAAAACACCTTTGTCCAAACCCTAAGTCATCATTTCGACCCCACCGATATCACCTACTCCAGACCAACTGAGATGATCCCTCTATTGCCACATCCAGAACCCTAACATTTCGGTTTGACCGAATTGGCTCTTGGTCCCACCGAGATGGCCTTGCCAAGTTTCTGTGATGAATTCCTTTCACTTTGGAACAACCGAGTTGAAACGATTGGAATTTCCGAAATGATGTTCTACCTTTGCCACTGCACTTCGGTCTCACTGAGTAGGTATAACCGGTCTCATCGAAAAGCCTAATGGTCAAGTCTTTTGCACTAGTCAGTCTCACCGAGAATTCATATCGGTGCCATCGAGTTGGATCAAAGACTTGTAATGGTTGGATCTTTGGTGCTACCTATTTATACCCCTCCACCACCTCTTACTCTCTAAGAGAGCCATGAGAACGAACCACAACTTCCACCATTCGTTTACTGAGAGAGAACCACCTACTCATGTGTTGAGATCAAGAGATTGCATTCCTACCATTTGAATCTTAACTTCTAGCCTCTTCAAGTTGCTTTCCACTCCAATCCTTCTCCTACCCAAGACAAATCCGTGCGAGAAAGATTGAGTGTCGAGGAGACTATCATTTGAAGCACAAGAGCAAGGAGTTCATCACCAACACAACATCTATTACCTTTTGGAGAGTGATGTCTCCTAGATTAGTTAGGTGTCACTTGGGAGCCTCCAAGATCATGTGGAGTTGAACCAAGGAGTTTGTAAGGGTAAGGAGATCGCCTACTTCATGAAGATCTACCCGAGTGAGGCTAGTCCTTCATGGATGGAAGCCATGGTGGAATAGACAAGGTTGCTTATTCGTGGACCCTTTGTGGGTGGAGCCCTCCGTGGACTGGCGCAGCCGTTACCCTCCGTGGGTTGAAGTCTCCAACGTGGACGTACGATAGCACCACCTATCGGAACCACGCCAAAAATCATCGTGTCTTCATTGCGTTTGAAATCTCCAATCCCGACCTTTACTTACATGTGCAATGTTTCACTTTCCACTGCTATACTCTTAGAATTGCATGTGTAGGGTGATGCTTGACTTGTTAGGATTTCTAAAATCTGCCCACAACTAAAATTGGGAAAAGGTTAGGTTTTTATTTGGCCAAGTAGTCTATTCAACCCCCTCTAGACATAATTTTGATCCTACAAGTGGTATCACAGCATTGGTATCCTTTGCATTGGTTTCACAACCTAGGAGAGTATGGCATCTAGTGAGGGTAACTATCACCGTAGAGGTCCATATTTTGATGGTGCAAACTTTGCTAGTTGGAAACATAAGATGAAATGCATATTCTTGGTCATAAC